>JAMPIV010001839.1:0-600000 GCA_024509875.1 Oreohelix idahoensis
CTATATTATTTATTTTTCTTAAATTATATTTTTATCCCTATATACCTACACCTTTCTACATTTATTACTGTACATCTATTCATAACCTTATTCACTTATGTTATCCTAAATCTATTAAATTAATCTACTCTACTTATTACACCTAATCTTATCTATAAATATTATCTATCTCATTTATCTTAAACTTTTAGTCTATAACTAATCTCATTATCATTATGTTTATTATAAGGACTATGATTCCAGATCCGAGAGTAAATTTTATTTACTTAATTTTTCTGTTCTGTTAAGTCCTATTATAACATCATTTTATTATTAATTACATTATATCAAATTCCATTAATTAGCTCAATATGATTATATGCTCAATCTATTGATTTAAACATATAACTTAAATTTTACCTCACGAATCTTGTAATCATTCCTTATACAACGAAAACTCATATCTTGTCAAAACCTATCTCTTTCTACTTGATATATACCTACCTACTTAGTTTTTTTATAATTGAAATAAACATCTTTTATATGATCTTGACTGAATTGAGATCTATACTGGAAGCGAAAGAAAACTAAAGTAAGACAGTTGTAGTTTTTGATGAAAGTTTAAATTAACTAAAAGCCATCAAAGTATCCTACCACCACTAGACGATCTACACTGCCACATCCAGGAGCAGATCTGGCGTGGGGACACTTTTGGTGTGTTCCGCGAAAATGTTGTACACGTCCGTTATCCGTTGCCAAACCTAACCTTTGTTCTACTCTGAAATACTGTCGAATCTTTTACCGAATGTTTCATTATTCTCTCTCTCTCTCTCTCTCTCTCTCTCTCTCTCTCTCTCTCTCTCTCTCTCTCTCTCTCTCTCTCTCTCTCTCTCTCTCTCTCTCTCTCTCCCCTCCCCTCCTTTCCCCCAACTGACTGTCTAACATTTATCAATATATGGGTCATTAAGGGGACTACTGGTTAAAGGACCAGCCCACTAAATTGATGTCACAGTGGTTAAGTAAAGAAGTTATTGTTAAAACTTAATATCCGAGCTGAGGTTATTAGGCGCTTTCGTACAGTGAAATTTATCTTACATACTTTCAATACACTCTGTGTCGATGTGGTTAGTATATATATTACTTCTGTTAATTTTGTGTTATCTAATGTCATTCTCTATGTCTTCCAAGTGTTTGCTATGTACCAGATGTAATAGCAAATACAGACTTGTGTAATAGAATCAGACAACAAGCATTAGAGTTGAAGATTACACAGAAAACCGGAAGATTGACAGAACAAGTCCTCATGAAACAACGAAGTAAGTATAACCAGGCATGCGTTTTAATGGAAACCAAAGGGGAAGAGAGAAGTGTGGTCTAAAGAGAACCTGGAGAAGAAATGTTGAAAAAAGGAGCTAAAACATCCAGGATCGCCTGGGTAGCTCGGATTTCTTGCATGAGTTGTAGCTCTTTGATTCACATGGAACTGACATTATTTAATAAAACCAATATAATTTGGAGAAAGACCCATAACGACAAAGATGGATGAAGGAGGGCGTGTTTAAGGCAAAGAGTTACAGGGAGAAGAAGATTTATTCATTCATTTATTACTGTTCATCAAATCCGTTGCTCCCATGTTAATGTTTCACCTTTCTATTTAATGGTCTCATGGTCCCATTCAACGCCAAAAAAAAAAATATAGAAGGATTCACCACTTTCCATGGCGTTTTGTGTCTTCTATAAATAGTATTACCTCGTAGCATCTGCCTCCGTGTCAGTGTCCGAGCTTCGAATGACGGACACTACAACGAAACTCTACACCCTCACAAAAGTAACTTTTCCTCTTGAGGATTTCAAGGCCGGTCTCATTCTTTGTCCGTTTTTACCCCACCAACAAGGTCATCATACATTATTCTATTTCCTGTTAATTTCTCAGATCCCCTTTCAGCTATTTAATGTTTTCTTTTTCTTGCTGTTCCGTAAACAAAAACTTCCGCAACCTTATCCTATGATAGTTTTTTTTTTTAAAAATAAGCAGCATACGACGTTAAGCCGATAATGGAAATGACAAGACCTTAGCATAACAATGAGCCGAGCCTGGCCTCTTCTATAATTCATTTTTTTTTTTAAATAGTATTTTGCCTTGTGTTGGCGAGGCGCGTCCCTTTCAACCTAGTCGGTTACATTAGGGCGCATGTCCAAATACAAAAGACCTTTAGGTCTGAAGAATGACTAACAATTCTATATTCCATCTCTCTGTATGCTTAATTTAATAAGAGAATTCCTACTCTGGCACATGAGAATAATGCTCAGAGTATCCGAGAGAAAAGCAGTATTGACATGATAAAATTTTTAAATAGTTAAGCTAAGAACACTTGCTTTAAGATAAAACTCTACGAACGTGTGTGTGTATATATATATATATATATATATATATATATATATATATATATGTATATATATATATATATATATATATATATATATATATAGAGAGAGAGAGAGAGAGAGAGAGAGAGAGAGATACAGATAAAAGACCAGAAAAAGAGAAGATACTAAGCAGTTTTAATGTTACGGCATGCATGAATATCGGAAAAAGAATAGAAAGTCAAGTCTAGACATAGGTAGTTGTGAAGAGACGTGATCGTCAACGCCAGCCTGCAGGGTTTTGGAAAAAGAGAAAGGAAAGTCTTACAATAACAAAAAGATAGAAGGGCAGAAATGAAGACTGGGAAGACTACATGTGGCTTAAAACAGTGCTCCGCAATGTTTTTTCACTTCACTGCACACCTTTCAAAATTCCACGGCACACTACAATATTTAAATGGGTGGGTATGACAAATATTTTAAACTTCGATGTATTCGTCGCTCCCTAATTTTGTTGTGATGGATTGGGGAATGAGGATAACTCAACTTATTATTTGTAAAATTGTACATGAGAGATTCTTTCGTAATATTTTAGCATAACATATAATTGTGTAGACCATTATATGGTGTATTCTGCCTGTTGTCACGGCACACCAGGCAGACATCGGCAGCACACCAGTATGCCCGCGGCACACCGGTTGCGAAGCACTGGCTTACAAGTCACTTGTATTTGTAAACTGTTACTTCTTCTCTCCTCCCAACTACTTTATATGAAACAAACGTCAAAATAAAGACAGTTGACCGCCATGTTATTAAATAAAATGCGGTGTCACCGTAAACATTACAGATGAGCCTGAGATTCGGCCTGTTGAACCCATCATTTCATCGCCAAAAGTCATTTTTCTTATCTCTTGGATCGCCAGTTTGTTGGACATTTTAGATTCTATTTGGTTACATTTTGTTCCTCCCAACTAATATGGTTTAGCCATGTCTGCAGAATGGGAGAAGGTCGGCAGCGAAGGCGGGTATGGGAGGCTAAGAGCCAGAGTCCGCTGGGAGGGCAACACTAGACAATCTCTGAAGGACCAAGGACTAGAATGGAACCAGGCCAGGAGGAAGACAGCCGATAGGATAGTATGGCGCTCTGTCTTCCAAATCTCTACACCTCACGATAGAAGAGGAACGACTAAGTAAGTAAGTATATTTATTTCGTGGAAATAAATTTAAAACAAAATTATTTGTCAAATAACACCTAGTCTTCCTTCTTTAGACAGATGTTTCATGTATACCCAATAGTTACAAGTGAGGATATAAACATTTAAAAATAGGAAATGACAAAAGCTCCCCTTTATATTATATTATACACGTAACATTAAGTATAAACGGGATAAATCAGCAGATTTACATCAAAAAGTAGGGCCTACATCGCTCAAGAAATTGTTTTCCATGGAGAGATCAACAACCTGTGATCCAGACAGGTCACCTAAAGAGAATATCTAAAACATCACTTGCGCCCCGTGCCTTGGTTGTTAGAGGGAATGAGGAAGTGACAGAAAGCGCTGCTGTACCATCTGCCACTACCTGTCCGTACCATTGGTTCATGCCATTTTTTTTTTTTTTTTTTTTGTGGTCCCGGTTACGAGCCTTTCTTTGAAAAGACCGGAAAGAGTATTCTTACATCGAAGACTTACATTAAATTTGTCGGTGAAATGTAAATGTTTCGTTCATAAATAGTTAGTGCTTCAGCTGGTTATGAAATATTTAGTTGGAAGAACATTTACTGTAATAATATTCATAAAAAGGTCAAGATAATCCCATAGTAGATACTGACATACGGGAGTGAAGTTCTAGAGATTATACGAGGTCAAGATAATCCCATAGTAGATACTGACATAGGGGAGTGAAGTTCTAGAGATTATACGAGGTCAAGATAATCCCATAGTAGATACTGACATAGGGGAGTGAAGTTCTAGAGATTATACGAGGTCAAGATAATCCCATAGTAGATACTGACATAGGGGAGTGAAGTTCTAGAGATTATACGAGGTCAAGATAATCCCATAGTAGATACTAACATAGGGGAGTGAAGTTCTAGAGATTATACTAGGTCAAGATAATCCCATAGTAGATACTGACATAGGGAAGTGAAGTTCTAGAGATTATACGAGGTCAAGATAATCCCATAGTAGATACTGACATAGGGGAGTGAAGTTCTAGAGATTATACGAGGTCAAGATAATCCCATAGTAGATACTGACATAGGGGAGTGAAGTTCTAGAGATTATACGAGGTCAAGCTTTGAGAGATGGAGTGACCAGTTCCTGTCCTCACTGCCTTGTTCTACCCCTAACTCAAGAGCGAAGTCCGGCACTGTGTTATGACCCTTTTTGTGCACTACAATGGATCTTGTATTGGAAAAGTATGCGATGCATACAAAGGCGTTGTTGTGAATGTGTCTATGTATGGTTGTGAGTGTGACCTGGGATTGTTTGGAGTAGCAACGAGAGGATTCTGTGGAATGTGTCCGTAAGGACTGGGTGTGTTTTAAAGGATGTATCTGATCCATTGAATGAGGGATTCCAAACTGTTATAATTTAATAGGAAAGTGTCTAAGATGTTTGTGGATTCAAAGAAATATAAATAAGAATTGACTGAGTCGGAATTATTATAGTTGAGTGATATACAATAATGCCCGCCAGTGGACTTGTCGCAGAAGACATAAATAAAATATACAAATATGCATAGAAGCATGGGAATGTTCGGTATGTGAATGAGCCGCAAATATTATGGATAAGCAATGGCAAATGTAATTGAAGAAATAATAATAATAATAATAGCCCCTTCAGTCATAACTGACTATGGGAATGCGCCCCTGAGGTGACAGCCCTCGGCTGCTTATTTTCCTGGTGAGACGTTTTCTCCTCTCTTCTGCTTGTTGTGTGAGTTTCTTTTCGCTCAATCTGAGGTGCGAAAGAAATTATATGTAGAGAATTCAAAGTGAATGTTAATAAACATGTTGTGTGTGATCTCGGATTAGAATTGGATTATTGATCATATTGTACTTGGCCGTATTTTTGTAACACTGTTGATCGACTCCCCATCATCACTGTAACAGGCCCCCATTTACAGCTGGGCAGACTAGGGCGTGACGATACCATGAATTGAACCCGGCACCTTTGCCGAAAGAGACCAGCGCTCTTACCACTCTGTCAATCGGACGCTCGTTTAAAGAAGTACATTGATTTAATTAATTGGCACGTTACCATTCACCATCCGACGCTCGCTCCTTCAAATACGAAACACAGTTTATATCTGCAGTTCATTATTTCCATTACCTTAAAACTCTATTAACGTCGTTAATTCCACCTTATGCTTGCATTGTTTTAGATATTATATTAGTGAATTTGATACATATTTACAGCTGGGTAGAGTGGAGCATGACGCTACCGTGTTTCGAACCCGACACCTTTGCTGACAGAGACCAACGCTCTAACTGCTTTTCCAATCGGACGCTCAGTAATACTTATATCGGACAATATTGTGTTTTGTTTGTGAACAAATATGTTCATTATAGGTAGAGTGCCAGTTATAAGTAGCGCTTAAGCTTTTATGGATTATATTACTATTGTTCACATTAAGCTTTTATGGATTATATTACTATTGTTCACATTAAGCTTTTATGGATTATATTACTATTGTTCACATTAAGCTTTTATGAATTATATTACAATTGTTCACATTAAGCTTTTATGGATTATATTACTATTGTTCACATTAAGCTTTTATGGATTATATTACTATTGTTCACGTTAAGCTTTTCCAAATTGATGCATTACCCTTCGGCTTCATAAGGCGCTTAGATCTTGAACAAATTTGAGCCAAGTTCTTCTGTCCTGTGCCATCCATTCAAAGTCCTTCTATATCTTTTTTTAAAAATCCCTTTCATGTCTGCCTCCTTTTACATTCACGCAGCGTTTTCCAGTCTTCTTCTCTCTTATCATGGGGACTCCAGAACAAGGAATGCCTTGTAATGTTATGAAGATGATTCCTCAAAGTGTGTCCTAACCAGCGACAGTATTGGCCTATCTTCCTGTCTGCATGTTCCACTGGCGTGTGTCTTGTTCTTGCCAGTCAGTTTGACATTTGTCATCTTGTCGTACCATTTTAATGTTGCGCAAACACTCAATAACGATCATTTGTGACTTCTTGCTTGTCGCTTCAGTTGTTCTTTATATTTCATAGCAGTTCTTCACATCCTTCAAGAATTGATATTTATTTGTAAAATATACGACAAATTTCTGATCAATGATAAACTGGCCAACCACTTTTATTCAGTGCAATAATACACTGTGTGGAAACCATATACAGGGTGTTTCAAAATTATGTATACATACTTCGAATGCATATACTTGTAACTCACTCATAAATTCATAAAGAATGGTGCTACTTTGCAAGAATACAGCGAAATAATGTTAGATACAAATAATGCCATTAGATTACTCCTCGTGGCTTTTTATTTTTAAAGAAGGTTGTGCTTATCTCAAAACGGACACTGTGAGGGAGCCGAGACATCAAATCAAAACTGCATGTTGTACTATTCATGTAGTAACAATACAGAATGGCAGTCAGTTGTTCATCACTGTGAGTAATGCACTCTTGCAGGTCGTTGACACTTTGAACATCTGTGGCTTTAAATGTGAAAATGCCATAATTCTATCTTAAATAATAGTTGAGTTGTCGGCATTCAAAGTGTGTATGCATAATTTTCAAACATCCTGTATTTTCAGAGTTGTTAATGCATTAGGTAACAACAACAAAAGTAGTCAATACAACTTTTGTCCCTTCTTTACTTGATCCATTGTCGGTGGCTGAGTAGAGTTGTTTAAATTATTTGCTTTGGTTGACCAAGCTGTCCGTCTTTTTTTTCTTTTTCTTTTTTTTTAAAGCTTAAAATACATTTTCTTTTTAAAAATGATCTTTCTGCAGCACAAAACCACCATTACAGCCGCTCCCCTTGTAAGAAACCTGCCCTAAAGTATTACAGTTTTGCTTTCAGTGTTAATCTGTTTTACAAGATGAGTTAGCCCGCCCCGTACACAACCTGATCTTAGTCGCCTGTTACGAGATGCCAGAGTCAACAGTATTTCTATTGTTTGACTCCCCATAGACATGATAGTTGCAATAATTCCATGTTTGTTCTTAATGTCCATTAGCCGGTCATTGCTTCATTGTGACCTATTATTATACTCTGCATTCTGTTGTCACAGTTGCTGTGCTTATACTTGGTTAGGTGTGTTGTGGTTAGCCGGGTCACATGGACTCCAGATGTTCTTGGAGAAGGAAGAAACAAAAGGAAGAGGACAAAGATGGAAGAAATATGAAGAAGAAGAAGTGAAGAACATGAAGACGTAGAGGAAGAGGAAGGGAGAGGGGGGAGAGAAGAGTAAACTGAGGAAGGAAAAAGAGAGGAGGATGAATAGGAAGAAGGAAGAGAAGGAATGTAGCGAGGAAGAAGGATAAAAAGAGGAAGAAATTAACGCTGACGAATGACAAGAAAGAGAAAGACAAAAATAGGAAAAGATAGAAGAAGAAGAAAATTAGCAGGAGATACAATAAGAATGGAGGACTAAGATGTTGTTGTTTATGATTATTATAAATATGATGATGATAATGACGATTGTGATGATAATAATGATAATGATGACGGTGGTGGTGATGATGATGATGATATTGATGACGATGATGATGGTGGTGGTGGTGATGATGATGGTGGTGGTGGTTATCCGCATGACGATGATGATGATAAAGATGATGTAGGTGGTGGTAGAGATCGGGATGATGATGATGGTGATGATGAATAGTGGGAACCTGGAAGACTGTTTTCCATACGAAGGACAGAAGTGATTAGGACAAACTATTTTTCGGTCAAAGAAATCTGACAGTCAGGACACCGAGATTTCAGTTGAGGCCCTAACCATTTGACTTTGTGAGGCCCCACTCATGATTTCGGAAGAGGGGTAAAATTATTCGAATGGAAAAAGGCATGTAGAATCATGGATCGATGACTGAGGTAAGATTTTTCGTGAGCTGAGGCCCGGGTCTAATGACCTTGCTGGTGCCACATACTCGTAGGGCCTGCATACAATAATAAAGGTCAACCTAATACCTTCGGCCTACTCCATCTGAATCTGTTTAGGGGCGGAAAGACAACGTGCCGCCCCATGCACAACCTCATACTAGTCGCCTTGTACGACATGCTTAAGAACGCAGAAATTCTATTCTTTCTTGACTTCTTCAGAGACCCTCGGGAGCTACACAGGGCTAAAGTTGTTGTCTTAGTAGGCGTTAATTCTAATGTTGAGACAGGTTTTTACAGTTTTCTCAATCGTTTGTTTATTGTATCTGACCAGCTCATGTTAGCCACGTGCTATGTCACGCTGTCTCTAGACTTTCTTCTAATCGTACTTTATTACCATACCGGCGAGCCATGACCGTGCTCACTGTGATATATACACAGCAAGCACGTGCCCCAGTTAGATATATCTTGAGACACGTGTCCGGCAAGCAGAAAGTCGACATCTCTATAAATCTACAGTCATGTCCCCAATGTGATGTGCTATCTCTTTCCTTTCACTATCCATCTCTGGCTTACTTCAGGCGTTCTATCTATCTATCTATCTATCTATCTATCTATCTATCTATCTATCTATCTATCTATCTATCTATCTATCTATCTATCTATCTATCTATCTATCTATCTATCTATCTATCTATCTATCTATCTAATCTATCTGTCTGTCTGTCTGTCTGTCTGTCTGTCTGTCTGTCTGTCTGCCATGTATCTACTTATCTGTCTGCTTATGTTGACGTCATTCAGTCTATCGCATCCTCTCTTTACCAGTCACACACACACATACATTTTCTTAAGAACTAAGAGTAGCATTATCATATTTTAAAAGCTTTGTAATAATATAATTTATATTCGCAGTTTCGAACCAATAAACTAAGACAGGAATATGGTCATATAGTTTTATATAAATATTACCATCTTAAAAGAAAAAGAAAAAAAACAACATCAGCAACTACTCCGCCTCCGCCTCTGCATCAAAAGCCATCATTTTCTTGGGCAACATTTGTGAGTTAAGTTCTTTGCTGGAATATATTTCTAATTTGTAATTAGTACTTGCCTGTGTTGCCCATCCTTGTTAGGTCAGATCCTTACCTATATCTAGTCCATTCATCGTCTTTGCCGGATACCTTCCTGGTCTTACTCTTGCCCAGCTCACGCTGTGAAGGTGACATAATTTACTAGGGGCCCGTCTCGGTTATGAGGCCCATGCTTGATAAAGCCAGGCTTGGAGGGAAATTAATCCCAGGATGCAAATAAAAATCGCCCTCTTTATGCCGGACTATACATCTGACATGGGACGGCACGATGTGAAAGACGGTGATTTGTGTTAGAGAAAAACTTTCTGTTTATTTTTAATTTAGAAACATAATAAGACTCACACATTTATGCCCGTAGTAATGAACTAACAAGAAAATATGAAACCAGAGTTTTTTAAGGAATTAATCCGTAATAAAGAAATTAATGAACTAAATAAAAAAATATGAAACCAGAGTTTTAAGGAACTAATCATCAACATTGTCATCGCCCCTAAGCTCCTCAACGAGCATAGGCCTTCAACAAACTCATGTCGTGTTTATGTGCAAAGTCTGGTCTTCTGTGTGAAAAGTTTATTCTTATTTCTTATTCATCAACATGTTTTAGTGTAATTTTGTTGCTGGCGATTCATTATCGTCAGTTCCTGTAAGTTTTTTAAACTATTAATTGATTATTTTCCCCAACTCCCTTTCCCTTCAAATTATTTTAGATAGATTTGTGTTTCTTTTCAGCAAGATAGTATTAAAGCTAGAAACAAGTTCCGCCCTTATAACAGGACCATTATTATGGATTTCCCCCCACCTCCCTCATCTCTGCTCTGACTGACACTGTATATTTGTAAGTGAATACGGAGGGGAAAACCCGAGGCCTGTAAACAATAAATAAATAAATAATACACAAAGGTATGTTTCACGCACTCGTCAGAAATAAAGAAGACTTGACAACAGAAAAACTGCAGAAGGGATATGAATACTGGGAATCGAACCCAGGACCTTCCGAACGACACCATCACATAGCTACGGGAGTGAATCGTTACTATCCCCTCTCTCTCTCTCTCTCTCTCTCTCTCTCTCTATATATATATATATATATATATATATATATATATATATATATATATATATATATATATATATATATAT
Source organism: Oreohelix idahoensis (assembly GCA_024509875.1). NCBI lineage: Eukaryota > Metazoa > Mollusca > Gastropoda > Stylommatophora > Oreohelicidae > Oreohelix > Oreohelix idahoensis. The sequence goes on from JAMPIV010001839.1 coordinate 10,651, forward strand.
ATATATATATATATATATATATAGTTGTCATACGTTATGTCGAGTGGGGTATCTCTAAGCCGAGGACGTTCTGATGAAAACTGTTGTCGTACTGAGAACGTTGACGAGATATGTATATATATATGTTCCTTCACTGTGTGAGTATATCTCTGTAGTGTTGATCAACAGTTAATAGCTGTCATATGAAAAAAAGTCTGTTGTCTAATCTCCCGAGGGTACTGGCCAGACTGGATATCTTACGAAATGTTAGTGATAGGTAGACTCATTATCTTGCGTATGTAGTCGTGATTCATAAAATATACTTTAGAGTCTGCTTCATAGAATGCGCTTAAGAGTGTGTTGCACTTGGTATAAATATGAGATTCCACTTTTGAGCTCTTTAGCTTCGCTTCAGATAATAAGCTTTCGAGTGATTTGAACTTGTGATAACTATGTATTGAACTTGTGAGCCAGCAGTATATGGTGACGAAAAATGCTGCGTCCACCTTCTGAATTGTGGGTGAGACGATATTCCTTTTTAATTGAGGAATGAAAGATGTCCTATGGCGAATTCTGCTAGCCAAATGTACGTTTTTTGATAACTTATTTCTGGTTAGACGTCAGACACGTTGCGTGTAGACTCAGACATCTGATGAACTGAAGACACACAAAAGTCTTCGTAAGTTTTCACACTTAACATCACTGGTTGACTTTCATTTATACTACTGCTCATTATTGATGTCTCTCTGAGTTCAATTCTAATGATGTTAAATATCTTGTGCATGAGAGTGTGTGCAATTGGGAGATTGTGATGATGATGAAGGTGAAGTATGAACTATTAATTACCTCCTATAATCCTATCATCTTCTAGGAAAATCTTCTGATTTCATTAATCAGTTATGAAAAGAATTAATTGAAACTCTATCTTTCGCACATTTAGCTGTGAGGTTAAACTAAACAAAGAATAAGAAAATGTATTAATAATCTGTATAAGATCTACTAACCTTCTTTTCCCTTCGCAAAATCCTTTAAGAACACAATTCACCACAGAAATGAATTATTATCCACTCTGAATAAACACATGTATTTAGGCTAGGCATTTTAGGGATTTAATCTCTACCTCACAATGTAAAAACTGGACTCCTCTCTCTAGCGAGCTACGTGGTACATTATATCTCTAGAAGTTCAATGTGGGTTCCTTGGACCGGTGACGTGCAACTCCGCCCATACAACCAATACCGAAGAGACCCTCTGGTCACTCATTCCCAGGATCGCTCTTGTCCCCTGTCAGTCCAAAAGTGGGTGGGGTAATTCGCGACCGACTTTCGTTGCCTGGCTTGCCTGACAAACAGGTATTGAGATAATTGGCTGGCCAATGCAAAAGTGCTGTCGCATTACTCTCTGATTGTCTATCGCTCCGTGTGTTGGCGGCACTCTTTGTTACCTCTGTCCATTGTCGCCAGCATGCTAACATGTCCCCTCTGTGGCGCCGCCTATTGATTTACATGCCGGTTGGTTTAAACAGCATGAGACGTTTTCACCTGGCCAAGCTGGGCGTCCAATGTGGTGACCCGTCGCTTGTCTGGACAGCGGCTGAGCAACAAAGATAACAACAGTCCACAGAAATTGTATAATGCCCAGACGTCTGATTTGGATGACCAGATGTGTTTTCACCAGATCTATCACGATGCACTGTGGACTTCAAACGATGATGTCAGGTATGGGGACTCAATCAAAAGACTTTATTTTACCACCGATGAAAGAAAAAATGCGGTTCTCTAGATACCGGTCGCAAGTAATCAAAACGATGAAATAGCAAATATGGGATGAAAGAGCACAAATGTGGGTGAAAATAACATACGAGGGATGTAGGAAAAGATAGAGCTAAACGGCCTTGGCGCTCGTTTATAACACTGATAACTGCCCAACCACTTTTATTCAGTGCAGTAGAATGAGTCGAATATCTATTTTCTTTTTTAGTGCATTTAGTAACAAAAATAAAAATGGACCCCTAAAACGTATTCCTTTCCTTTACTTGCGTTATAATTGCAAGTTGTCACTGGATTGCCATCGGCTGGGCCAGAGGTAAACCTCCTTAATATTACGCATACTGGTACCCACGGGAAGATGTTCTCCCGATGAAGATATATGAGCTGCTTTCATAACGGAGGGTCTTAAAGGGAGGGGCACTAAGAGCTGCTTCCCTTGCCTAGTCCGTCGATAAATAATTCCATCCTCGGTGTAGAAAGTTCCAGCTGAAGCATGGGTTCTTTCTGTCCGACTCTGTTCAGAGTATGGCGCAAGGGTAATATCATCCTTCTGCGCTTGGCGTAACTCTGTTTTACTACACATAAATGTTGAGTTGAGGTACGAGGTATCCCAGGCTGAGTGTTGGATACTCTGCTCAAACTCTCTCTGTACAGTTTCATCCTTCTGGTTGTCCGGGTGATGGTGAACCGAGCAATCTCTCACGAACTGTCGAATTTCTTTTCGCATTCCTGGCCAGAAGTGATTCTGAGATACATTTTCCTCCAGGGCATATGAACAGGTAATGGGATGGGGCAGGGTGGAATGCATTTTCTGCATCAGGCGGGTGCGAAATGGGAGTGGGACAACTAACTGTCTCTTATTCCCTACCCGTCTATAAACCAAACCTTCCTTCCTGTAAAATGCTCCCTGGGGAGTATGGGAGTGATTTCCATACAACTTAGAAAAGCAAGGCTTTAGGGTTTTATCGGCCCTTTGTACCTGCTTCAGCTCTGAAATATTCAGGCTGTTTAGAGATAAGAGCTCAGGGGCCGCTTGGGCGTGTCCTGTGTTATCTCTCTCTCTCTCTCTCTCTCTCTTGTGTTGACTTAGAGTCACGTGCGGGATCTCCAAGAAACACATATTTCCTCCCTAAGAAGAGAGGGTAGACAAGCTCGTCTACTATTGCAGCATTGATTTTCCCCCGTACATATCGGGTTGAAACATCAATTTCTGCAACTGGAAGAGTCATAGGCTTTATGCTGTTCCGGGGCCCTGTATTTCTGCAGTTTCACCAGTGTATTGGTGGGCCTTCACCAAAGATGGGGAAACTAAAGCGGAATATTCAAGACCCGAATCATAGAGGCACCGTATGGTTTGGTTACCCACGGTTACTTGCTCAGTAACAGAAGGGTGTCTGGAATTTTGTTCATATGCCTGGGCGTCATGTTTCCCTATCGGCCCCCTGATCAGACATGCGACATTAAAAGGGCCTGCCTTAGGCCTCTTACAGTCCGATGTGAAGTGCGTGTCAGATTTGCACGCCTTGCACCAGTTCCTTGGGCTGAATTGCTCTGTTTCTGCCTATGGTGATCCTGTGGTTGTTGTTGCTGTTGTGTCGTGTTGTGTGAGGTGGTGGTCGTACTCTTGGAGTCAGTGAAGGGGCGCTCCTCTCATTTGGGGTGATTATCGTGTTGGCGCCTTTTAGTCGGGTTCACCTCCGACTGTGCGCTCTGCTACCTCTCTGGTACCGCTCTGGTACCGATCAGCAAAAAGTACCACCTGATCAAGAGTTTCGGCCCCATGCTCAGCCAGGAACCGTCTCATGTCTGTGATGAGCGAATCCTTAAACTGCTCCACGATAATCATTTCTTGTAATCCCTCGTACGATTCGTCGAAAGGTCTTAGTGATCCCCACTTTTCCAAGTACATTGCCAGACGTGTAGCAAACTGCTGGTACGATTCGTCTTTTTGGTTCTTGGCTTCCCGGAATTTGCGCTTAAAAGTTTGCGCATTCAGCGCAAAACGTTGCAGCAGAGCTTTCTTCAACAAATCATAATTGTTGTTGTCTTCTGGTGCCATTTTGAATAAGACGTCGTATGCAGCTCCTCGCAGACTCTGAGATAGCTTCATGTTGTATCTCTCTGTATCTAATCGATAGGTGGCAGTTAAAGACTCAAATCTAGCAAGATGCTTACATCTAACTGTAAAGAGGCCGCGCTTGGAAAAATCGCGTGAGATATATTTACCCCATCACTAGTATGAGCGCTCCCCGACCCATTGGTGCTAGAACTAGATTCGATTCTTCTTCCTGCGATCTCTAATAGTTTCAGTCTAATGGCGTGGGCTCTGTCGGCCTATTCCTTTTCAAAAGCTCTTTGCTTTTCCTTCTCTTCTTTTTCGTGTTCCCGTTGCTTCTTCTTCTATTCCCTTTCCAATCTTCTCAATTCTCTGGCCATGGCTTTCTCGGCTTCCTGTTCTGCTTTGGCCTCTTTCACCGAAGTGGCAACAAAGTCTGATAACTCTTTGCCTGATAAGCCTATCTCTTTAGCAACATTTAAATAAAAAGTATAGAGATTTTGTGATTCGGCCATGCTGTGTCAGGAGAGTGTTTACAGGCGACACGAAGATTGCAATTGCTACTTGTCTAAATTAAAATTAGCCGCAAAGTTTAAAATGCTGGCTGACTAAAATTATAAAATGCACAATACTGACAACACACAGAAATTAGGCTTCAGCAAATGGACAATTCTTTTCCTTTACCAATTACTTTTAGATAAGTTTTATATTAATTTTATCAATTAACTTTACTCTTAAAATATTTCACCTTATTTGTTTATTTATGCAAACCGTATGAGCCAATCTATCTAAACTAATAGCTAACCATACTCTTTCAGTAAATCTAAAATTTATTTCAGTATTCTAGGGAAATAAATAGACCGTAGTACTAATAAAAACGAGGTCCACACTTGTGATTTATCGAAAAAGCGTGTTTGAGTTCAATATCCCGGACGAGCCCCCAATTGTCACGGGATTGCCTCCCCTTGCTTTGCAGTCGTGGTCTACTAATGGTCACCACGCACGCGTATCTAAAAGTAGGTCGTCCAAGGTGTCTATCTTCGCGCAAGATTACTCTTGGCAAAGATGTAGATAGAAGAGGAATGACTTTTCTACATTAGGGGAGCCTTCACAAGATATTCCCAGAAGTCAAGAACAAAACGCTGCTTAAGGGCTGAACAAATTTGTTAACTTATTATCTGGTCCGTCGCCTTTTGTGAAGGGGTTATGCTATGATTCTGGCCCGTCAAGCCCCCAGTTGGAATAATTCAACGAATGCCCTCTTATAAGTAATGGCTCTATATTTATATATATATTTATCAAGAAAAATTGGCTCATACGTTTGCTTTCGTACAAATAAACTGAATCAACTGTTATTGTTTAGTTCAAAATAACATACAACAAATTTAATAGTCAATTAGTTCAACAAGTTTAAATAAAGATTAAAGGGGGTGAAAGTTATATTAAATTTTCCCTCATTGAGGTTTTCGTAGGGCGTGACTAATACTGTCCGTATTTTGCTGTAGCCTGTTACACACAACTTAACTCCAGATGAGTCCTGCAGCTGTGGTTTCGGTCACTTTGTTTTGGTGATGAGTACACTTCTCCACGTGATTCGTCCACTGTAGGCTGTTGGTAGTGATACTCTTCTCTCACACTAGTGGCGTAGGAACTTCAGTACTTAAGTCTGATGTCTTGTAACCACGAACTGTGACAAATTAGAAAGAAACAAATGCCTCAGTACATTTGTTCTCCGCAAACAAACAGGCCCATTTTCATGCGTTCCATCCATGAATGTTAACCTCTCAGAAGAATTAACTTCCCGAGCACACAATGTAACTCAGGTAATAGGATGAAAAAAAGGACCCAAAGACGCAGCAATAGAGAACGCAGTCAGCGACTCATAGCTTGACTGCTTGCGTCAGGACCAGTGAACCAGAGCTGGTCAAGACCGTGCTCCACCTCCACGTGGTGGTCCTGGAAACAGTCTGCAGCAGTGCAGTCTGGCTGAGCGAGCACTGATCGACATGGGAAGGCAAACCCGGTACCTAAAAAATGCCGTGCAGAAGTTGAATGTGTCGACCGAAAGGTGCAGATATCACAGCTTAGGCGCAAACAGACACATCGCAACCACCGTCCTTTTCAGGGCGAACGAGGAAGAAGAAGAAGGATGAAAATTCACCAATATCCTTCTGGGTGTCAACTAGGAAATGGCGTCTCGAGTGCATGGATAATGATTTACCTGAATTACAATTAAAACAAAGTATATAAATCTCACAAAAGGATTCTATACACTTTAGACACATCACTCATTACTCGTCGCTACTCCCGTCGAGGTCTAGGTCGCTCTTCTGTCGGGTTTCCCGCACGACTGGTCAGAAGCAATCACCATCTTTTGCAGTAGTAATTCGTGCATATACTATTTTCACATGTTGAGGTTGCCAGCCTCATATATATAACCACTTAGCAAGGTACCTGTAACGTTTACATTAGTAAATAAAAAATTTTTACACTTACCCCAAAATTTTGGGAATACACACGTCTCATGGCACAGATTTAGAATTGACCCACAGTCCTGTAGTTAGATGCTGTTCGAATCACTTAAGTCTGAGCAATTCCTCCTATGACGGGTGAAACACTTGGTCTGGAGATCTATAATTCCTCTTATGACGGGTGAGACACTTGGTCTGGAAATCTATAATTCCTCGTATGACTTCTTGTGATAGAATTCCTAAGTTTCCAGTCTTGTATTAAAATGGCAGGTTTACTTGTGAATTCCAAAGTTGCCCAATACTCGATCTGGTACTTATAGTTGTGGAATTGTAAGTCCTATCCTCTTTCTTCTGGCTTGTAGGAGGTGTTTAGTTGACGCTGCGTTGCAGTCTGTCTGTGTTGTGTGCTGTGACTCCCAGTTTGTTAGATTATATCTCACAATCCTTAGTTTCAAATCCAGCTGTGTTTTCGCCGAAAGTTCCAATCAAATCATAGTAGATTCTGGCGAACCAGTCCAATCTATCTAGCACTGTTTGGGTGGGGAAACTTATCATTACTCATCCCACGCACGCGTATTTTAAAATATTAAATTTAATATACACGCGTGGCCTCTTACACAGTGATGTCATATCGTTACCTAAGACTTCCGGCACACCTCTGTTTATCAGAATAATCTTTGTGCGTACGCCAGACAGATGTCTGGACAGCCCGTGTGGCCTTCTTCCATCTGATCACAATACCCGCTTGTGTCAACACGATCAGCCGCTTTCCAGTGGGGTCAAATGTTTGACGGACACGTTACCACAGGTGTTCAGACGGATTAGGCGATAACATATTATCGCTGGCCGGGTCACCAAACCTGGCGAATCGTAACAACAGTTTGGGAGTGGAGTGTGAAACAATAAGATACGCATTACTCCCATAGCAAATACTGCCATAGGGGAGTGGCGTGTTAGAGAGTTCACCATGCTATGTCCAGCATAGAGCAAAATAGTAGAAATAACGAATGAAAAGGCATGATTTATGCCAATAAAAGCGATGAGTGAGAAAAATGAAGAAAAAGAAAGGATACTGCCGGAGGGTTGAAGGCGTGAGAGATCACACAATACGACACGTACAGACGTGTCGTCACACAAGTCATAAGTGAATATTAGTTGTTCTGGTGTTCGTGGGTATGGCTTCTGCCCAGTAAAACTCATCTTTGAAGAAAACATACTTTGATTAAGTTTAAACACATAATCTAAAGTTTAAAAGAAAGTAGGGCATTGCTAGAACTGTGTTTAAAACAAAAGAGTCGCTGATCTAGTTGTTTGAAGGAATACAGTGATTTAATCGGCACGTTACCATTCACCATTCGACGCTCGCTTTTTTAAATACGAAACACTGTCTACATCTGCAGTTCATTATTTCCTTTACTTTAAAACCCTAAATCCTCCTTATTTGTACATTGTTTTAGTCGTTATATAAAATCAGTTGGCCAATTGCCAGAAACTTCTGAAGTACAAAGAAAGGAAGCCTGGTGCAAAGTTTCAGCTCTCTACAGTAAGTGGAACACGGAGATACTTTTGTGGTGGTTTTGATGGTATTAAGTGCGGTTGCGATGTTACCTAGTGTTCTGTATGAGGTCAGCTGTGAAGGTCCCTGAAGCTAAAATTTTATGTGAGTTTTTCAGGATTACCTTTCTGCTACCACCTATGACCTCAAACAGACTTATTCTACTATTATGTAAGTTAGCTACGTTCAATGTCTAGGGTACTGACATGTGGTGTGCAGGTAATTAAATACAAAGACACACACATATAAACACTAGGTCTAATACTAAACTCTATGATCAAGTAACTTAACACTGGGTTAAACTTTAAAATTTACAATTTTTTTAACTTTATTTAGTCCTGAGCCAAGTTTTCTTATGGTCAGGACGTGTGAATCAAAATGAATTTATATCAATCAAATAGCATATAATTAAATGATCACATGAAAAATAAATTCGTACATAAATATATATGTGAAATTTGTTAATATGGATACTAACTACAGAGTCTTTTGGAAAACTAGTACTGGATGACGGGTCGTGGTGATATCATCATGTCTAGTTCTTGTTATACTGTTCAGTGTTTTGTTAACAGGGGAAATGGTGGTAAAGTCTTTTATTCACAGTGTTTTTATAAATTTATTTATTTATGTTGATGAATCAACAGCAGGCCAGGTCTTCAGTACTTATCTGGCCTGTGTCGATGTAGTCAAGATGTTCACTTGGCCCACTCCTCACAGTTGCTGAGGTAAAATGCTAGGCTTCTCCTCACAGTTGCTGAGGTAAATGATAGGCTTCTCCTCACAGTTGCTGAGGTAAACTAATAGACTTCTAGTCCTCCACCGTTTGATCTCTTCAGAGCATCTGGCACTAGCACAGTGCCAGACAAAGAAACTCTGAAACCACAAAATTAGGCTATGTCATAGCATACTGCCTACTTTACCCTGTTTCCTAATCATAAAACATAAATTGACAAGACAAGATCAGATCTCTCTGACCGACCCAGCACCTCTCATCCAGGCTGTCATCAAGTAGCACCAGTTTCCCATGACTGCATTGCATCTGAAATATGTTCATTAGTTTCTTTTTCCATCCAATAAGGTGGGTGATATGTTCCCACTGATCTGAAATATAGATCTGTCTTCTATATTCTTGGATATGTTTTCCCCTATTATTTATTCACCTCTAGGCCCTGGGCTGTCGCTGGGGACCTAGAATAAGTACTCACTTGTCGTAATCATTTTTCATGACATGGCAGTATCAATCACTCAGAATTATTAAATAAAAAAGGTTAATAATCTTTCCCTTACCACAATTCAAATGAAAACACACAGATACGTTGTCTAGCACAAACTCAGCTGAGCTGCTGGCTATACTATGGCGTCCCACTTTGAAATACTATCTATAGTCATTGGGCGTCACAGTTCTAAGCATCAACGATCTGTTGCAGTGGACAGTCTTCGACAAAATGGCACTTGCCGGCTAATTTTTGTCACCAATATTACTCGTTCGTCCAATCGGAGTACTTCCCCTCTACATTTCAAATATTTAAACTTAAATGTCCAATCTTAGTCTAGTTTCGGTCTAGTTGTGAAACGTACTTATGTCGGTCTGTCTGTCCGAACTTGGTTTTTCCCAAAATTACACTTGGTTTTAGACCAAACTACAAAAAAAAAACTACACAATTTTTTGTCTCACTACGTATAAGATTTCTATGCTAAGTTATTTTTAGCTTCTACCCTCCCTTGACTGCCCCTTGTCCACATGTAGTTTGTTTTTCTGCGTTAGGCTCAAGGACGCGTCAAAAGTAACTTTTGTGAGAAGTATGCACAAATAACTGTCTGCTCGTCTGTATTGAACAATACAGTCTTTCGTCAATATCTTCCGTGTTATCTGTCCGTCTTTGTAATTAAAAGTATATTATTTCTCAGGGAAAGATGGGCTATCAAACTAGCTAATTTTTATTCTCCTAAACTTATTATTAAGAAAATACCTAATTTTTTTTCCTGTTAGTCTTGTAATTTGTTTTTACTACTCGTTCATGGCGTTTGCCGCTATATTCAAATTAAAACGACTATTTACCGTAGAACGTCCAAGATACGTCTGTTTCTGACAAGAGCTAAGGTCGTTTTTCGTCCAATTTATTACATTGTGTCAACTAGTGGCGTAATTTTTTTCTTTAAAAACTACAAATTGCGTCTTCTAGACTTTAGATTCAAACACGTGTTCAGACCGCATCATTTTTTTCTTTTATCTCCGTTTCTACCCCGTCTAAAAGGATAGGCCGTTAGTCTGCATGTTATAACTAGTTAGTTTTCAATGACACTAGAAAACGCTGGCGTAGGCGAGGAAGTAGCAGCGTATCTTATCCAAATTTTATCCCTACATTTCATTTAACTGTTATCTTTATAAATGGAGGAATTTTAGCGTTGTATCACTGAATTTCACCACACATCTCCCCACCTGAGAACATGCACTAATGCAAGTTCCAAAACCAGTGATACACATAGATAAAATTAACTCCTTACGCCTGCCAACTACTCTAATTTTGATCACAGGGGTGCCTACTGAGGAAATCTGCACCGACATTCTGTGAGCCCGGAATATATTCAATGTTAAACTGATATGGTTGTAACAATAAAGACCATCGTAACAATCTTGCATTTTCATGCTTGGCCTGAGATAAGAACACGAGAGGCTGGTGATCTGTCTGGACCACAAAAGTCCTACCATACAGATAGATTTGGAACTTTTTTATTGCCCAGATTAACGCTAAACACTCTTTTTCGCTTGTGGAATAGCCTTGTTCCGCTTTGTTCAACTTGCGGCTAGCATAAGCGACTGGGTTCAGTTCCCCATTGGGTGAAGAGGACCTTTGTAACAAAGTAGCCCCCAGGCCTACATTGCTTGGGTCTGTTCTCACCACAAAGTCCTGAGTCAAATCAGGCAATTTGAGAATAGGCTTGCTAGTGAGTTTTTCCTTTAATTCTTGGAATGCCAATTCACATTGCGCTGACCAAACAATTTTATCTGGATTTCCCTTGCGAGTCATATCAGTCAGAGGAGCACATATAGAGTTAAAATTTTTGATATATTTTTGGTAAAACCCACATAACGACACGAATGATCGCACGTCTTTTTTTGTTTGTGGTCTAGGTGCTCTCTGCAGTTTTTCCAAGTTCTTGGGGTCAGGGGTCATGTTACCCTGATATACAGTATGTCCCAAGAATTCCAACTCTTTGCATCCAATACAACATTTTGTTGGTCTAGCAGTTAAGTTCGCTTCTCTGAGCCTATCAAATAGCATATTCAGAGAGTTAATGTGTTCTTCAAATGTTTCTGTGGCGATGAGAATATCATCCATGAAATTTGTGATACATGGATTATTCAGGGGATCCAACAATTTGCGCATCATCCTAGAAAATACACTCGGAGCATTTTTCAATCCGAATGGTAACATGTTGAATTCATAATGTCCTTCCGAGGTGCTAAAAGCTAAATAAGGTCTAACTTCAGGCTTCACTGGAATCTGGTAATAGCCTTTGCTAAGATCCACCTTCGAAAAGTATTTTGCCTTGTTCAATCTGGCAAATAACTGTTTTGTGTCCGGTAATGGATCCACCTGACCTTCTGTGACAGCATTCAGTTTCCTGTAATCTATGCACAGTCTATGTTCCCCAGACGGTTTCCTCAACAAAACTACACTGGAGCTAAAAGAAGATTCACTGTGAGAAATAATCCCTTCTTTCAACAAATAATCTATCTCCTCTTTCAATGCCTTCTCCTTAGCGAACGGAACAGAATAGGCTCTCATACAGATTGGTGTTGAGTCTACCAGCTTCATGTCATACTGTAACAAATTAGTATGCCCCGGTTTGTCTGTTAACACATCCGTATGTTCCTCCAGAACCTGTTGAACTCTCTCCCTCTGATTTTTAGTCAGGTGCTTACTGACTTTTACCTGTGCGGCTGTCTCACAGGGGTGTAATGGGTATTCATGTGAGGTGAGTGGTTCCTTTTTCATTTCAGTTGCGATAGCCAAGGTCAGTAAAGGGGTGCCTTCCTGGATTTGTCTGTCCAGATACTTCTTTAAAAGGTTCACATGATATATTTTCTCCTTCCCCTTTTTGTCAATTTTATAGTTTGTTCTAGACATCTTCTCTAGAACCGTATATGGACCTTGCCATCCAATTTGCAACTTATTATGGCTGCCGGGTAGTAGAAGAAGCACTTTCTCTCCCACAGCTAATTCTCTGTCCTTTGCTTTCCTATTAAAATAAGCCGCATGTTTCTTCCTGGCTTGTCTCAAATTATCATTTGCCAGTTTCCATCCAGCTTTCAGACGAGTGGTCAGCTCGTTCACATATTGATATGATGAGGTAACAGTCTCTTCTGCCTTCTCATCTGTCCAGGTCCTCAATAATGCTTCTAATGGACCTTTTATTGGCCTCCCAAATAACAGGGTTGCGGGTGCCATCCCGGTTGAACTATGTGGTACTTCCCGGTACGCGAACAACGCAGCGGGCAAAAATTGATCCCACATATCAGGTTTTTCATGTGCCAGCTTCCTCAGGATAGAAATGAGGGTCCCATTGAACCTCTCTACCTGGCCGTTCCCTTGTGGATGGTACGGACTACAATGAAAGTGTCTGGCTTGAAATAGCTTAAAAACTTCTTCCGTTAGTTTCCCCTTGAACTGTGAGCCATTATCAGTCAAGATTTGATGCGGGAATCCTAATCTTGTGAATATTGTAAGCAACGCCTCTGCCACATGTTTCGAATCAATTGATGACAGGGCTACCGCCTCTCCCCACATAGAACAAGTGTCCACCAGAGTAAGGATGTAACTGTTCCTCCTCTTGGTCCGAGTGAGAGGTCCCACAATATCCACTGCAACCCTCTCAAAAGGTGTTCCCACTATGGGCATTTCCCCTAGATTTGCAGGAGCAGTCCAATGCTTTGGAGCTACACTTTGGCATTCTGGACAGGATTTTACATATCTTTTTATATCTTCTGTTATCCCTGGCCAGAAGTAATGACAAGCTATACGCTGTCCTGTGGCGCTGATCCCCATGTGACCACTGAAGGGAATCGCATGCCCTAGTTCCATCACTTTATCCCTATATGAAGTGGGAAGAACCAGCTGGTTGTGACCATTTATTCCAGTTCCGGCCTTCCTGTATAGCAATTTGTTCTTCATAATATATTCTCCCTTGCTTGGAGGTGTGTGGCATTTGGGCAATTTTTTAAAACATGGCTTGAGTGTCCTATCCTCAGCCTGCGCCTTCCTCATCTCTTCTGGATGAGCATTTATAGGTTCACCTTCTTCTTCCTTTGACTGTGACCTGGTCTGCACTGTCGCCATGATCACAGGTCTCTCGGGATTCCCCAAGAAGACGTATCTACACCCCAATATCAGAGGGTAGATTGGTTCATCTATCACTGCCGCTCTGATTTCTCCTTCCACATAGCGAGTTTTCACGTTATCCTTGCGATGGGAAGTGTCATGAGTGGTATGTCCTTAGTCGCCCCTTGTATTTCCACTGTTTCGGTGGTATACTGACTTGGGTCCACTAGGCTAGCCTTCACAACTGAATCATAATCCAAACCTGTATCATATAGGCACCTTATGGTGACCCCATTACAAATAACATCCTCACAAACTGGGGGGTGATAAGGTTCCTGCTGTCCAGTAGGTTTAACCTTTAATCTCTGGTTCCCCGATTTTATTGCAGCAATGTTAGAAGGTTTCCTTTTACAAAATTCGGTGTTATGGTTGTCCTTCTTACACCATTTACGGTTTTCTTTCATTATATTTTTGGTCATTGAACTGTGAGTTTCTATCCCGATAATCATTGCGTGGCCTATCAAAGTTTGTCCTACCTTTGTTACCTTGTTCTCTGGTATCATATTTATTAAAGTGCTATGTGGCCTTAAAATTTTCTATATGTTTCTTTTTTGTGCCAACTACCTCTGCCTGGGCTGCTTGATACCTCTCAGCGACATTCAAAACCTCCCCCAACCTCTCTGCACCTTGTTCCATGAGAAATTTTCTCAGGTCTGGAGCCATGGACTCTCTTAATTGCTCTATCATGATCATTTCTTTGAGATCTTGGGTCTTCCCCATAGCAGTCCATTTTTCCAAATAGGTTTCCAGTCTGGCAGAGAATTGGTGGTATGTCTCCCCAGACAAAAGTTTGGCATTTCTAAACTTCTTACGATAAAATTCACCATTCTTTTCATATCTCAATAAAAGAGCCTGCTTTAGCATGTCATAATTGTCTTGGTCGTCTCTATTCAATTTAGCAAAAACTTCATAAGAAGTACCTTTAAGCCCCTGGGATAACTTAAGACTCCACCTCTCTCTCTCTAACCCATACGTGGTAGCCAAAAGTTCAAATCTACCCAGGTAACCTTCTATGTCATCGTCTTTCTCAACAAAATGGTCTAAATGAAAACCCATAGCTGAGGTTGAGGCTTCCTGACTAACAGTGGCATCGGAGGGAAAGGGGCTGGCACCATTTTCAGGAGCATGGCCTTGTACTTCCAACTCCCTTAGTCGTAATTCGTGCTCCCTCTGCAATCTCCTATCTTCTGCTTCCCTTTCGGCAGTCAATCTTTTTTCCTCTCTTTCAGCAGCCTGTCTCTTTTCCTCTGCTTCTGTAGCTAATCTTCTTTCATCTGCTTCTGTAGCTAATCTTCTTTCCTCTGCTTCCAATTTCTTCTCTTCCAATTGGAGCCGCTTTATTTCAGCCACCCTATCTGCCTCCAATGCCTTAGCCTCTTTGTCAGCCTCAATCTGCAGCCTCTTAAGTTCTTTGTCAGCCTCAATTTGTAACTGTAATTTTCTTTCATCTGCTAACTTCCTATCTTCCCTTTCAATATACTTGTCACATTCTGAAGTTACATATTGGATCAAAGCCTGACCCTCCATGTTCATCTCCTTAGCAGTCAGCACAGCAGCCGATCTGAATTTGGCTAGATCTGCCATACTGTATCACACACTTTAATAATATCTAAGACAAATTACCAAATCTAATTACCAAAGTAACACTAATTAATTAATTACCACTGGCTGCGAAGATTCATCAACTTTTACTTTCCACCTTAAATATTACTTTTTATTTTAGGGACACTGTTGAATTTATACAAGCCTATACCCAACTGGTCTAAATCCCGGACAGGACCCCAATATATGTGGTGGTTTTGATGGTATTAAGTGCGGTTGCGATGTTACCTAGTGTTCTGTATGAGTTCAGCTGTGAAGGTCCCTGAAGCTACAATTTTATGTGAGTTTTTCAGGATTACCTTTCTGCTACCACCTATGACCTCAAACAGACTTATTCTACTATTATGTAAGTTAACTACGTTCAATGTCTAGGGTACTGACATGTGTTGTGCAGGTAATTAAATGCAAAGACACACACATATAAACACTAGGTCTAATACTAAACTCTATGATCAAGTAACTTAACACTGGGTTAAACTTTAAAATTTACAATTTTTTTAACTTTATTTAGTCCTGAGCCAAGTTTTCTTATGGT
Source organism: Oreohelix idahoensis (assembly GCA_024509875.1). Lineage (NCBI taxonomy): Eukaryota > Metazoa > Mollusca > Gastropoda > Stylommatophora > Oreohelicidae > Oreohelix > Oreohelix idahoensis. Next base: position 26,002 of record JAMPIV010001839.1, read on the forward strand.
CAGGACGTGTGAATCAAAATGAATTTATATCAATCAAATAGCATATAATTAATGATCACATGAAAAAAACATTCGTACATAAATATATATGTGAAATTTGTTAAAATGGATACTAACTACAAAGTCTTTTGGGAAAACTAGTACTGGATGACGGGTCATGGTGGTATCATCATGTCTAGTTCTTGTTATACTGTTCAGTGTTTTGTTAACTGGGGAAATGGTGGTAAAGTCTTTTATTCACAGTGTTTTTATAAATTTATTTATTTATGTTGATGAATCAACAGCAGGCCAGGTCTTCAGTACTTATCTGGCCTGTGTCGATGTAGTCAAGATGTTCACTTGGCCCACTCCTCACAGTTGCTGAGGTAAAATGCTAGGCTTCTCCTCACAGTTGCTGAGGTAAATGATAGGCTTCTCCTCACAGTTGCTGAGGTAAACTAATAGACTTCTAGTCCTCCACCGTTTGATCTCTTCAGAGCATTTGGCACTAGCACAGTGCCAGACAAAGAAACTCTGAAACCACAAAATTAGGCTATTGTAGCGGGCGGTTATGTAAGAGTATGCCAGTAAAGAGTTCTGACCTTACAAGTAATACCCCAGTCTTAGAAATAAGCACTGGTGTATTGTTATCATAAAAATAGTCAGACTGTGAAAACCCTGGCCCAGTTGGTAAGAAGTAGTACCAGGATTTAAGGTGTCTCCTCCCTGTGACTATCTTATGATTACTTATATGCTAGGGGATAAGTAAAATGTACATTCACTGAACCCACAAAATGGAAGAAGTGAATAAATCCTCAACCAAGAATGAGAAGTCAGTGATCGACTATGCCATTGTTCGGAGAAGCTCATTCAGATATGTCCGAGATGCAAGAGTCTGGAGGGGGCCAGAGATTGGAAGTGATCACTACCTGCTAACAATCAAACGAACAACTGAAAGAGTTGCTCAGCCTAGGAACTGCCCAACATCACGCAAGAAACCAAGTAAACGAGCAGGAGAAATGAGCATTAGGACCTACAAGCTGAGAGAGCCAGAAATTAAGACCAGATATCAGGGGCTTATTGCTACAGCAGTGAGCAACACAGAAGAACGACCTGATGACTTGGAAACCCTCTGGAATAAATTCAAGGATATCATAAAGACAGCTGCTGCAGAAGCATGCGGTGAAGTCCGACTTGGGAACCAGAGAAAGAGGACACCTTGGTGGACAGAGGAAGTCAAAGAGAAAATAAGAGAGAAGAAAATGGCATGGAAACAATACTTAGGAGCTAAAAACACAACAGGACAAATGGAAAAATATAGAGAATATGTGACACTCAGAACAGAAGCAAAGAACAAAGTGCTAGCAGCAAAACAGAAGTCCTGGGAAGAATTTGGAGAAAAGCTAGAAAAAGATGCACAAGAAAACCAGAAATTGTTCTATAAGACCCTAAAGAACATGAGGAAAGAAAAACAATGCCCTCTCAAATTTATAAAGGACAAGCAAGGCAAATTGCTTACTGCCCCAAAGGAAGTAATGGAAAGATGGAAAGAATATTTCTCAGAACTCCTGGATGGTGAGCATGATGAAGCATCAGAAATGATAACCACTGACACAGAAGAGGAAACCAATGATGGTGAAGATGACATAAAGATGGAAGAACTGAGGGCAGCACTAGAGAAAATCAAGATGGGCAAAGCAGCAGGGCATGATGGTATAACACCAGAAATGGTTAAGTACATGGGAGCATCAGGCGACCTATTACTCTTAAAGGTCCTACAGGCAGCATGGTGCAACAAGACCATACCAAAGGATTGGGAGATTGCCATCATAACACCAATTTTCAAAAAGGGTGACAATCGACAATGTGGAAACCATAGAGGCATATCCCTTCTCAGTGTCCCTGGTAAAATCTGCTCTAGAATCCTAGAGCAGAGACTCGACGCCTAGCTGAGCCACAATTGGATGGAAGTCCAGTGCGGATTCCGAGCAAACCGAAGTACTCAAGACCTAATCTTCACACTCAGACAGCTGAGTGAAAAGGCCATTGAGTATAAGAGTGAGATCCATCTTTGTTTCATAGATCTGGAAAAGGCGTTTGACAGGGTCCCCTGGAGCAAACTTTGGGACTGTTTGGCAAGGAAGAATATTCCAGCACCTCTGATTCATGCTATAAAGAGCTTCTACAAGTCTTGCAGAAATTATGTGAGGACAGCAAACCATAAGTCAGAAGAGTTCAGGACCACCACTGGTGTAAGACAAGGTGATATCCTATCACCTTACCTCTTCATACTCCTTATGGACGATGTCATCAAGGCATGTAAGGAGAGAACAAGAAAGTATTCAGTGGGGTACTGGAAGATGAGACAGGTCTATATTTCGGAGCTGGCATTTGCTGATGATGTTGCCCTGATTGCTAAATCAGAGGCACATCTCCAATCCAACCTGCAGGTCTGGAAGGAAGAGCTGGAGAAGAGAGGGATGGTCATAAGCAGCTCTAAAACAAAATCCATGGTGATATCACGAGAAGAAAGAAAACATCAGATTAAGTTGGGAGAACAGGTCCTGGAGCAGGTCGACCACTTTAAATATCTCGGAGCTATTATAGACCGAAAGGGAGGCATCAAAGAAGAGTTGGCCACTCGAAAAGCAGCGGCTGGGAGACTTTTTCAGGCCATAAATCGTGGATTCCTCAGCAAGAAAGAGGTTGGTAAGAAAACGAAGATGGCTGTATACCGCTCCACCTATGTCCCAGTCTTGACATATGGATGCGAGTCGTGGGCAATGACTACAACCCACAAAAGCCAGATCCAAACCTCAGAAATGAGGTATCTGAGGAAAGTGGTTGAAGTAACAAGAAGAGACATGGTCCGCAACCAGACGATCCGTCAAAACCTAAAATCCCATCCGCTGCAGACCAAATAGAACAGTCCCAACTAAGATGGTTTGGCCATGTCTGCAGAATGGGAGAAGATCGGCTACCACGACAAGCATGGGAAACAAAGAGCCAGGGATCCAGACCTCCAGGACGACCCAGAGTCCGCTGGGAGGACAACATTAGACAATCTTTGAAGGAACGAGGACTAGAATGGAACCAGGCCAGGAAGAAGACAGCTGATAGAATGGTCTGGCGCTCTCTCTTCCAAACCTCTACACCTCACGGTAGAAGGGGAACGACTAAGTAAGTAAGTAAGTAAGAATAAATCCTCAGGTACAGTAAAATAGTTTAATAATTGCACTATTATTCTATTTCTACTAGTTGGAAAAGAGTATACACATATATATAAAAATATTCACACAATTACTATTATTGTCTGTTTAGACTTCAAGATCTTAAATAATAAAGTTACTGAAATCACTGTTATTAGTCCTTTGAATTTAAGGATAACTGTCATCAGTTGACTGAGTTTCTGTATGGTTAATTATTGTTTTGAACTATTGGCTGTTTCACATGTATAGGTGGTCAGTGTCAAACAGGACACTTATCTTTCCAACTTGATACTGCTGAAACTGTCCTTTGCTGATATCAGACTTGGTAGGCCCAACAGTAGGGATGCCAATGACCAGTTGAAGTTCACTCTTTGGGGTCCTGCACTTTTGTGGGATTGCCTCGGATGAACTACACCGGCTTCTGATACTGGACAGTCTGGTTTGAGTTATTTCATGGAACCTGCAACATATCAGCCTTGGCTAGTATCTGGCTAGACTTGTAGCTGACTAGGACAGATGTCAGACCAGTCAGTCATCAGATGTCACCGTTATACAATCATAGTAAGTAAGGACATCATTTCAGTGATATAGCATTAATATTACCATTTCAATTAAGTGTAACTGACTAGCTCATAAGTCAGACAAGTCAGTCATCAGGTGTCAAAGTTCTACAGTCATAGCAAGTAACATCAATTCAATGATATAGAATTAATATTAACATATCAGTAATAAACATCATCTGGTTTATTCCGCTCCTATACATCCCTTCATATGCTATAACTTGATCCTTCCAAATCATTCATATCAAGTACAAATTCACATACTGATGCTATTTTAGCAACTACCCAAAATTAATAAATAAAATAAATAAAGTGAGTGACCATGTGATCAGGTTGCTTTCTACTGAAACTGGCTGTAGAACCCTCCAGTTTACCAGCTGTAAATGGGTACAAAGTTGTGCGCTCGAACTAGGGAAGACAAAGGCAGCGAGGAAGGGGACTAGTCACCTTAACCTCGTAAACTGGGATCTTCCATGATGAAGTTTCTAACACTTCATTTCCCTATGACAATCTCTGCCATGGGACTGCCTTTATCTTCGTAAGCGATAAAGCAATATGATAAATATAACTTCATTAGGCCGTGGGGCTATTTGTGATTACTTTTTGTACAAGCAACACTCATCCATAATGCACATGAATAAATCATTAAAATAATAATACGTTATATCAATGAATATTATACAGGCATATTTTGTGAATTTTATATGAACCTGAAATAACAAATATTATACACGGTAGTTATCATAATTTCGCTTACCCTCAGACTTCAGATACTGGACTTAAAAATGTTTCTGGCAATCCGCTTACAATTCATGGATAGTGGCGAAACTCTGCCTCCAGTCTGTCTGAACCCTCTTTCGTTGTCCGTGTCTCAGTTTACCGGTACGCTTTATATACGATAGCGCGGACGTATCGGAGAGTACCGACGTCACAGCTTAGACCTAAACCTAAAAAATCCTTCACGAACAGTGATTTCGGCCGATCTGTGCGTCGACGGAATTTTTGCCTTTCTCATTCTCGGCATATATAATATCCATATTGTTCCATCTTATCTAGTTTTATACAGCTGATAAAACTCTATCTTCCTATCCATGTAAATTCCCAAACTGTTATTATTTATCGTTGGCGATTTCCTCTGTCCGATACACATTTTGCTGATACGCCGCCATTTTGAAAGCGGTCACTCGATCGTAGATGGGTTTATAAATCTAACTGAACCCATTTGCAATGACTTGAAACCAATTTTGCGACATAGCTCCCCCATATTTTAAGCTGGATGATATCTAGCTTAACTATTGGGTACAAGACTATTGCAAATCGACCATTCCGAGGTTAGTTTTCCTTCTTTCTATCCTCCTCAAGCTCTGTGGGATGGCGACTTAGAAAATCTGCGCCCACATTCTGTTTTCCCGGAATATATTCAATAGTGAAGGAATATGGCTGAATCAATAATGACCATCTTAGTAAGCGAGTATTTGCATGACGTGATGAGGCCAAAAATGACAGGGGTTGATGATCGCACTGGACCACAAATGGCTTGCCATACAAATAGGGTTGAAACTTATTGATGGCCCACACCAATGCTAAACATTCCCTCTCTAGAGTAGAGTAATTCTTTTCTGCCGCGTTCAACTTGCGGCTGGCATAAGCAACAGGAAACAGTTCCTCATTCTGAGATTTTTGTAAAAGCGCGGCCCCAATTCCTACATTGCTTGCATCAGTCCGTACTATAAACTCTTGCATCAGATCTGGTAACTTCAGAATAGGCCTACTAGTGAGTTTATGTTTCAATTCTGAATATGCATGCTCACACTCTGCAGTCCACTTTATTGTGTCCGGCTTCCCTTTCTTTGTCAGATCCGTCAAAGGTGCACATAAGGTATTGAAGTCTTTGATGTACTTTTGATAGAATCCTCCTAAGGATACGAACGACCTCACATCCTTTTTTGTCTGTGGTCTAGGTGCATTCCTTAACTTTTCTATATTTTTGGGATCAGGAGACATGTTTCCATGACAAATTGTATGTCCCAAAAATTCTAATAAAGTTGGTGATGTTAGAGTTGTTCAAGGGTTCCAGCAATTTCCTCATCATCCTTGAAAATACGCTTGGTGCGTTTTTCAACCCGAATGGTAGTACATTAAATTCGTAGTGACCATCCGAAGTGCTAAAAGCCAGCATGTGTCGGATCTCGGGTTTGACAGGAATCAGGTAATATCCCTTACTTAAATCGACCTTAGAGAAATATTTCGCAGTACTTAGCGTCGAGAACAGCTGATTGGTATCCGGTAATGGATCAGCTTGGGTTTCTGTGATCGCATTTAATTTCCGGTAATCGATACAGAGTCGGTGTTCTCCACTTGGTTTTCTCAACAGTACAACACTTGAACTGTAAGGTGATTCTGACTTGGAAATGATTTGTTCTTGCAACAGATAATCAATTTCCTCCTTCAATGCCTGTGCCTTGGCATATGGTATAGGGTAGGTCTTCATGCAGATAGGTGTTGGATCGATGACCTTCATATCATATGTCAATAAGTTGGTGCATCCTGGTTTATCAGTTAACACATCTGCATGTGTTTTAAAAACCTCTTTAACTTGCTCCCTCTGTTCCTGAGTTAACTGAGTACTAATTTTGACTTGTTCATATGTCTCAGTCGGTCTTAATGGATACTCTATTGAGGTAAGGGGTTCATGCTTCATTTCGGTTGCGATGGCCAGAGTCATCATATGAGCTACCTCCGTTGATGTCCTGTCATAATATTTCTTTAACAGATTAACATGGTACACCCTTTCTTTGCCCTTCTTGTCAATTTTGTAATTAGTCCTCGATATTTTCTCTAGCACGTTATATGGACCCTGCCAACCAATCTGCAGTTTGTTGTTACTGCTGGGCAATAGAAGAAGCACTTTTTCTCCAACAGCAAGTTCCCTATCCTTTGCTTTCTTGTTATAGTATTCAGTATGTTTCTTTCTGGCTCTGCGAAGATTGTCATTAGCCAATTTCCAGCCCATTTTCAGTCGAGTGGTCAACTCATTTACATACTGAATTGATGAGGTGACACTTTCCTCTGCCTTCTCATCTGTCCAAGTCCGCAGTAATGCTTCCAGTGGACCTTTTATAGGCCGACCAAACAACAATGTGGCCGGTGCCATTCCTGTGGAATTGTGTGGGACTTCCCGGTATGCGAATAATGCAGCGGGTAAGTATACATCCCATGTTTCAGGTTTTTCACTTGCCAGCTTCCTGAGAATAGAAATGAGCGTACCGTTGAACCGCTCGACTTGACCATTTCCTTGTGGGTGATAAGGAGAGCAATGATAATGTCTGGCTTGAAAAATCCTGAACACTTCTTGGGTTAGCTTTCCCTTGAACTGGGAACCATTGTCCGTCAATATTTGATGTGGAAAGCCTAACCGGGTGAATATTGTCAACAATGCCTCTGCCACATGCTTAGAATCTATAGATACCATGGCTACGGCCTCTCCCCACATAGAGCATGTATCAACTAGAGTTAAGATATAACTATTCCTTCTCTTAGTCCTAGTGAGGGGTCCAACAATATCCACTGCAACTCTCTCGAATGGGGTACCCATGATTGGCATTTCCCCTAGAGTTGCTGGTGCAGTCCCATGCTGGGGGCTACCCGTTGACACTCTGGACAAGATTTCACATATCGTTTGATATCTTCCGTGATCCCTGGCCAGTAATAGTGACAAGCTATCCGTTGACTTGTGGCACCAATTCCCATGTGTCCACTAAATGGAATAGCATGTGCGAGCTCCATAACTTTCTCCCTGTATGACTTTGGTACTACCAGCTGTCCATGTCCTTGCGGTCCTGTACCAGCTTTTCTATACAGTAGTCCATTTTTCATATACAAGTCTCCTTTTTCTGGAGGGTTATGGGCCTTTGGCAATTTGCCAAAACAAGGCTTCAATGTGTCATCTTCTGATTGAGCCTGTTTCATCTGCTCTGGCTGAGTATTGTTAGGATTTTCCTCCTCGTTTTTGGTGCTCGACCTGGTCTGGACTGCCGCCAGGACAACAGGTTTTACTGGGTCACCCAAGAATACATACCTACACCCCAATATCAGCGGGTATATAGGGTCATCTATCACTGCGGCTGTTATCACTCCTTCCACGTAGCGAGATTTCACATTGATCCTAGCTATAGGAAGTGTCATGGTTGCTGTTCCCTTAGTTGCCCCTTGTATTTCCACGGTGTTTGTGGTAATTTGATCAGAGTGCACTAGGGTTGAACTCACAACTGAGTCGAAATCCAGGCCGGTATCATATAAGCACATGACTCGATTGCCGTTCACGGTTACGAGCTCACTCACAGGGGGATGACGGAGGCTATTCTGACTCCCTGTCAGTTCCATCATATCTGTCCTATTCCCTGTTGCTAAACATGCAGCGTGATGAGGGGGTTTTCCTTCTACAATCTACAGTGTTGTGGTTGCTCATCTTACAAATTTTGCACCACTTATCTCCCTGTTTGTAGGGTTTCTTTTCCTGAGTCTGAGGGTTCTTGTCCTTATTATCAAATCTTGGCTTATTTCTGTATGGATGATCCTTCTGGTCAAACTGGGTATTCTGCGGTGGTGGCTTATATCCTTCTACCTGCTTCCTTTTTGTTCCTACCAATTCAGCTTGAGCTGCTTGGTATCTCTCTGCGCATTTCAAAATGTCTTCCAGCCTCTCTGCTCCTTGTTCCATAAGGAATTTCCTCATTTCTTGAGACATGGAATCTTTCACTTGCTCTAACATAACCATTTCTTTCAGATCCTCGTATGTTTTCTGATACTTACCTAAACTACTCCATTTCAACAAATACGTTTCTAGCCTAGCTGAGAACTGGTTATATGTTTCTCCAGGTAGAGGTTTAGATGTTCTAAATTTCTTCCTATATGCCTCTGAGTTCTTTTCATAGCGGATCAGTAAGGCTTGCTTTAGTATCTCATAATTTTCCTGATCTTCTTTGGGGAGTTTCAGAAACACATCATATGCAATACCTCTCAATCCCTGGGATAACTTTAGACTCCATTTTTCCTTTTCCAGTCCATATGTAGAGGCTAGCCTTTCATACCTATCCAGGTATGACTCAATTGCGTCCTCCTTTTCAACAAATGGATCTAGGTGGAAGTTCATGGCCCCATTTGCTGTGTTCTGAAAAGAGCTACTCGCAGAATGAGGTGAGCTGTTACCATGGGTGATAGTCCCAGCCTGAAGTTCAAGATCGAGCTGTCTCATTTTCAGCTCATGGTCTCTCTCTGCTTGTAACCTCCTTTCTTCTCTCTCAGCCTCTGCTTGTAGCCTCCTTTCTTCTCTCTCAGCTTCTAATTTCTTGGCTTCTCTTTCTGCATCCAATTTATTGGCTTCTCTTTCTGCTTCCAATTGCTTTGCTTCTCTCTCGGTGTACTTTTCACATTCCGTCGTGACATACCGGATCAGAGCGTCACCATCCATGCCAAGCTCTTTTCCCACCTGCAGTGTAGCAGACCTAAATTTGACCAAGTCGGCCATGATGTATCTGTAGTCTAGTAGGGCAAGTGATCTTACTCAAACTAATTTACTACAATATAATTAACTTAGTTAAAATTAAAGTTAATTAAACTGACTTCACCATATATGAAACAGCTTTCTTTATCTGTACTCAATGGTACTCCTAAAAATATAATTATTTCCTATTAGGTTACTCTTCCCAAAAAAAAATTTTCAAAAAAGAAAATTTCCTACACAGCAGAAATAGAAAGATGGCTCAGGAATATCAAAGATATATCCCGCAGACGAGTATTGTTATCATAAAAATAGTCAGACTGTGAAAACCCTGGCCCAGTTGGTAAGAAGTAGTACCAGGATTTAAGGTGTCTCCTCCCTGTGACTATCTTATGATTACTTATATGCTAGGGGATAAGTAAAATGTACATTCACTGAACCCACAAAATGGAAGAAGTGAATAAATCCTCAGGTACAGTAAAATAGTTTAATAATTGCACTATTATTCTATTTCTACTAGTTGGAAAAGAGTATACACATATATATAAAAATATTCACACAATTACTATTATTGTCTGTTTAGACTTCAAGATCTTAAATAATAAAGTTACTGAAATCACTGTTATTAGTCCTTTGAATTTAAGGATAACTGTCATCAGTTGACTGAGTTTCTGTATGGTTAATTATTGTTTTGAACTATTGGCTGTTTCACATGTATAGGTGGTCAGTGTCAAACAGGACACTTATCTTTTCATCCAACTTGATACAGGCACTTTGAAACTGAAGATTTCATGAACAGTATAAATAAAGTGAGTGACCATGTGATCAGGTTGCTTTCTACTGAAACTGGCTGTAGAACCCTCCAGTTTACCAGCTGTAAATGGGTACAAAGTTGTGCGCTCGAACTAGGGAAGGCAAAGGCAGCGAGGAAGGGGACTAGTCACCTTAACCTCGTAAACTGGGATCTTCCATGATGAAGTTTCTAACACTTCATTTCCCTATGACAATCTCTGCCATGGGACTGCCTTTATCTTCGTAAGCGATAAAGCAATATGATAAATATAACTTCATTAGGCCGTGGGGCTATTTGTGATTACTTTTTGTACAAGCAACACTCATCCATAATGCACATGAATAAATCATATTAAAATAATAATACGTTATATCAATGAATATTATACAGGCATATTTTGTGAATTTTATATGAACCTGAAATAACAAATATTATACACGGTAGTTATCATAATTTCGCTTACCCTCAGACTTCAGATACTGGACTTAAAAATGTTTCTGGCAATCCGCTCACAATTCATGGATAGTGGCGAAACTCTGCCTCCAGTCTGTCTGAACCCTCTTTCGTTGTCCGTGTCTCAGTTTACCGGTACGCTTTATATACGATAGCGCGGACGTATCGGAGAGTACCGACGTCACAGCTTAGACCTAAACCTAAAAAATCGTTCACGAACACGGAATTTTTGCCTTTCTCATTCTCGGCATATATAATATCCATATTGTTCCATCTTATCTAGTTTTATACAGCTGATAAAACTCTATCTTCCTATCCATGTAAATTCCCAAACTGTTATTATTTATCGTTGGCGATTTCCTCTGTCCGATACACATTTCGCTGATACGCCGCCATTTTGAAAGCGGTCACTCGATCGTAGATGGGTTTATAAATCTAACTGAACCCATCTGCAATGACTTGAAACCAATTTTGCGACAGCTATGTCATAGCATACTGCCTACTTTACCCTGTTTCCTAATCATAAAACATAAATTGACAAGACAAGATCAGATCTCTCTGACCGACCCAGCACCTCTCATCCAGGCTGTCATCAAGTAGCACCAGTTTCCCATGACTGCATTGCATCTGAAATATGTTCATTAGTTTCTTTTTCCATCCAATAAGGTGGGTGATATGTTCCCACTGATCTGAAATATAGATCTGTCTTCTATATTCTTGGATATGTTTTCCCCTATTATTTATTCACCTCTAGGCCCTGGGCTGTCGCTGGGGACCTAGAATAAGTACTCACTTGTCGTAATCATTTTTCATGACATGGCAGTATCAATCACTCAGAATTATTAAATAAAAAAGGTTAATAATCTTTCCCTTACCACAATTCAAATGAAAACACACAGATACGTTGTCTAGCACAAACTCAGCTGAGCTGCTGGCTATACTATGGCGTCCCACTTTGAAATACTATCTATAGTCATTGGGCGTCACAGTTCTAAGCATCAACGATCTGTTGCAGTGGACAGTCTTCGACAAAATGGCACTTGCCGGCTAATTTTTGTCACCAATATTACTCGTTCGTCCAATCGGAGTACTTCCCCTCTACATTTCAAATATTTAAACTTAAAGGTCCAATCTTAGTCTAGTTTCGGTCTAGTTGTGAAACGTACTTATGTCGGTCTGTCTGTCCGAACTTGGTTTTTCCCAAAATTACACTTGGTTTTAGACCAAACTACAAAAAAACTACGCAATTTTTTGTCTCACTACGTATAAGATTTCTATGCTAAGTTATTTTTAGCTTCTACCCTCCCTTGACTGCCCCTTGTCCACATGTAGTTTGTTTTTCTGCGTTAGGCTCAAAGACGCGTCAAAAGTAACTTTTGTGAGAAGTATGCACAAATAACTGTCTGCTCGTCTGTATTGAACAATACAGTCTTTCGTCAATATCTTCCGTGTTATCTGTCCGTCTTTGTAATTAAAAGTATATTATTTCTCAGGGAAAGATGGGCTATCAAACTAGCTAATTTTTATTCTCCTAAACTTATTATTAAGAAAATACCTAATTTTTTTCCTGTTAGTCTTGTAATTTGTTTTTACTACTCGTTCATGGCGTTTGCCGCTATATTCAAATTAAAACGACTATTTACCGTAGAACGTCCAAGATACGTCTGTTTCTGACAAGAGCTAAGGTCGTTTTTCGTCCAATTTATTACATTGTGTCAACTAGTGGCGTAATTTTTTTCTTTAAAACTACAAATTGCGTCTTCTAGACTTTAGATTCAAACACGTGTTCAGACCGCATCATTTTTTTCTTTTATCTCCGTTTCTACCCCGTCTAAAAGGATAGGCCGTTAGTCTGCATGTTATAACTAGTTAGTTTTCAATGACACTAGAAAACGCTGGCGTAGGCGAGGAAGTAGCAGCGTATCTTATCCACGATCTATCCCTACATTTCATTTAACTGTTATCTTTATAAATGGAGGAATTTTAGCGTTGTATCACTGAATTTCACCACAACCTTGTATTTAACATCAAAGATTTTAAACGCGACAAAACTTCAATACGATTATGATCTTAAATATTTACTTACTTACTTACTCACTTAGTCGTTCCTCTTCTACCGTGAGGTGTAGAGGTTTGTAAAAGAGAGAGCGCCATACTATTCTCTCGGCTGTCTTCCTCCTGGCTTGGTTCCATTCTAGTCCTCGGCCCTTCAAAGATTGTCTAATGTTGTCCTCCCAGCGGACTTTGGGTCGTCCTGGAGGTCTGGATCCCAGGCTCTTAGTTTCCCATGCTTGCGTGGTAGCCGATATTCTCCCATTCTGCAGACATTACCAAACCATCTTAGTTGGGACTTGTCGTGAAACGAGTGTAACCCACTACTTTGTTAATCACTATGTCGAGATACAGATTTGCTTCAACCAATCAACGAGCAACGTTCACCAGTCTCTGAGACAGAATAAATTAACGGCCATCTTGTTCACGCAAGATGGCGGATGAAAACTGAATAAAATTAGGCTGTACAGCGCTTGAGACTAAACCGGAGGAAACCAATCATTTTGCTCCGCTAGGAACCAACCAAACGCTTTCCTTAAGCATTTACCTACCTATATAACCGGGCGGATTTTATGCATAATCACACATCACCGACACGACGCCAGAGATACCGACCGACTGAAGAGGAGAAGCTGTCACCTTAATTTCTAGCTTACCTGGAGTGCAATGACCTGCAGCTTGCTTTGCTAAGTCGAGTCAAAATCTGGACGGTTTGAATCTTAGAGGGTAAATATATTTACGATAACCTTTAGGAAAATAGGCTTTCAGCAGGTCTATAATGTTGGTATTTGTTGTGTGTCATTTATACTACCTATCAGGTTACTGATTGTATCTTGGGGAAATTAAGTATAATGATTGTATTTCCTATTATGATTGAATAGACAAAGACTAATAGGACTCATACCTCAATCTATTGTCTCCTATAACTCAATCTATTGTCTCACATGACTTCAGTCTATTATCTCCGATAAGACCAACTGCCATATAACCAAAACAGTCCTTGTTAGGACTCAACCTATTGTCTCCTATACTTCAATCTGTTATCTCAGACCAACTGCAATATAACCAAAACAGTCGTGGTTAGGACTCAATCTATTGTCTCCTATAACTTCAGTCTATTATCTCCGATAAGACCAACTGCCATATAACCAAAACAGTCCTTGTTAGGACTCCATCTATTGTCTCCTATAACTTCAGTCTATTATCTCCGATAAGACCAACTGCAATATAACCAAAACAGTCCTTGTTAGGACTCAATCTATTGTCTCATCTAACTCCAATCTATTGTCTCCTATAACTTCAGTCTATTATCTCCGATAAGACCAACTGCAATATAACCAAAACAGTCCTTGTTAGGACTCAATCTATTGTCTCCTATAACTTCAGTCTATTATCTCAGATAAAACCAACTGAAATATAACCAAAACAGTCCTTGTTAGGACTCAATCTCTTGTCTCATCTAACTCCAATCTATTGTCTCCTATAACTCCCACCTGATATATCACCAAACAGTCCTCGTCTCACATACTCCTATCATAAGAACATAACGTTATTGTTAGGATATATTATAGCACTTGTCAGAGAGGGCCTGGTATATTATAGGGGGAAGGACATTGTTGTATCACACCTAGGTGTACATATTATTGGATGTATTCATGTATTGAACTTATATTATGGGATGTATTCATGTATTGAATGTATTCATGTATTGAATTTATATTATCGAATGTATTCATGCATTGAATTTATATTATTTAATGATATCCATGTATTAGTTTATCAGAAAGAATGTTTTGCAAGTAGACACCTGTCTTGTCTCGCTATTGCTAAATCATACTAAGCCATGTTGTCATTCATCCTACATGCAGACACTGAGACACGCTCATATCATATACAATAGAAATAGGTGGGCTTGAGGACAGAAATTAGCCCCTATTTTTCCTTGTTACAGGTTTTATTCGTGTCCTAAAACCTGAGATCGTGGGTCGTCAATCCAGCTGCCTGGAACTCCGCAGGAGCATAGAGGTTGTCCTGACTCTACATCTTTGGTCCCCCTCAGTCTTGGGTGGGCTAAAGGAACGATACTCCGCCGATGTTGTGTGAACCAACCAAAGAAGAACAGACCTTAGAGAGATGAGTACACATTAGTACCATTTCTGTCAGCATTGTGAGCATAGAAACTGTCAGTGATGAGAAAGTGAAGTAGCATAGCAAGAGACAAAAATAACAGCATAACTGATAAGTGTTATATCCTTAATTAACAGCACAGCTGATACATGTACTATAATTGAATAACAGCACAGCTGATATAATTTTTGTTCCTATAATTGGAAAACTTGTTGTAATATTTATTTACATATCTATATAAATATAAATATTTGTAAATCATATGTAAACTTACAAATTCATTACATTCCATTTTTCAACATTCACCCTTCAGCACAAGAGTAGATAGTGTATATACTAAATAAATAATAAGGAAATTGTATTTGAACGACTTGTCAATTTTATCAGTGTTAAGTAAAATCTGTTTCCTTGGTTTTTTAATATCACAGTTAGTTACACAGCGGAGGTGGCACTTTATGTCGGTCTCCTCTCTACTATTGTTTCGAGATCAGATCATTCACAGCCGTAACTAATTTGTGATACCAGTAGTTCTCTCAGACACTGGGACTTCACCATTTTCTGCAGAAATTCTATTTCTGTAATTGTCAGTACTATACTGATCTTAAAGCCAAATAAAACCTCTCGCCACAGGACTGTTCTACTTGGGTCTGCAGGGGTTGGGTTTTTTAGGCCTTGGCTTATCGTCTGGTAGCGGACCATGTCTCTTTTTGTTACTTCAACAACCTTCCTCAGATACCTCATTTCTGAGGTTTGGATCTGGCTTTTGTGGATTGTAGTCATTGCCCATGACTCGCATCCATACGTCAAGACTGGGACATAGGTGGAGAGGTATTGATCTTAAATAAAAGTGGTAAAATTAATTTGTATCCTTATTTGTATTTATTGCTGGCTGATTTTATTGATGTGTATTGTCTTTCATAACGTCACATTGTGTTAATGTTATATTGTTCATGAAACCGCGCCATTATTGTATTCTTCCCGGGTAAAAGAAAACAGAAAGCGCTTTTAGAAAAGTACAACATAACACTAATAAATACACACAAATAGACCATGTTACGTTTATTCAAAGATATTTATGGTCTGTGATATATAGCCCCAGGGGTGTTCTAGCGTCCATTCACACTTTTCATCACATTTCCCATCTTCGGTTGGGGGAAGTCTGTGTTTACGTTAATTGTCATTCCTGCAGAATTGTGTGGCGGGCAGGAACAAAAAAACAGGGCGCGGGGGTTATCAGAATAATCACATGGTCCAAGATGGGTTTGAAATGTCAAGCTCCAGTAATGAATGCATGTTTATATCTTGACAAGGCGGGATGTAAGAGCGAAAACAAAGCAGCATCTGATAGCTAATGACCAAGACATAGTTTAAGCTAAAGGGGCATCAGCTGTCAGAATCAGTAAGTAATAAATACATAATAGTTTTTTAAAAGAATAATTAAAAGACTACAAACTACAGCTAAACAGTAGGCTCAGCCCAATACAGATATAGGTAAAGGAAGTACCGTAATAAATACTGCCGCATGGGATTGAAGTGTTAGAGACTCATTATACTAGGGTACAGCTTCGAGAGGTGGGGCCACCAGTTCTTTCCTCGCTGCCTTAGCCTTCCTTAACTCAAGAGCAGAGTCAAGTACCTATTTACTGCTGGGTGCATGATGCTACCGTGTTTCGATCACGGGACTTTTGGCGCGAGAGACCAGCACTCTAACTATTCTGCCAGTTGCACACTCAGCTCAATATATCAACAAGTAAATTATCAGCAGGAAGTCTACTGACATGCCGGCACAGGCACTTTAGTATAAGCGCACATGGAACAAGTTTCATGACGTCCTTACAGGACAAGGCACAAACGGCATACATTCTTTAGACACGTCATGAGAAGGAAACAATTTGAGAAAATAACTGATCAATTAAATTCTATACTGTAACACGAAGACAAAGACACAGAGAGAAATACGTCGACACACTGACCGACCACATGCCATAGGAAGACTATTTAAAAAAGGCTGATTTAAGACACGAAGGCCTATAGGAAATGGACAGACGTGATCGCCAACAATTGTTTTCAAGGCATGGACGGTACGTCATTTTGAAGGCTTTAATAGTTTAGTTATTAGGCTAAAAACGATACGTCAAGGCATAAAAACCCAACCCCTGCAGACCCAAGTAGAACAGTCCCAGCTAAGATGGTTTGGCCTTGTCTGCAGAATTGGAGAAGATCGGCTGCCACGGCAGGTATGGGAGGCTAAGAGCCAGGGATCCAGACCTCTAGGACGACCCAGAGTCCGCTGGGAGGACATTAGACAATCTCTGAAGGACTAGAATGGAACCAGGCCAGGAGGAAGACAGCCGATAGGGTAGTATGGCCGTTCGCTCTTCCAAACCTCTACACCTAGTTCAAGCCAATGTTAGAATTTAAAACCCTTCCCAGTTTTGGTAACAATCCTAATGATGTCAGACAATACCAATCTCCCCCCCCCCCCCCCCCATACACACACACACACACACACACACACACACACACACACACACACACACACACACAGAGAAAATAATAATAATTAACCCTCTTGTTCCTTTTTAGCCACTTGGTTGGTTGAAACCGATACTTCGTCACTTTTTATTCAAGTATTATTATAATTTCAAATATAAGACTAACTTAACAACATTTAACAGTACTGAACAGATCACATATCCAGCACTCACCGACATCTGAAGTTGAAATAACAGCCCCTGGGAAACAGACAGATGGTCGTTACAATTATTAAACTAACTGTGAGTGTGCACGCGACTTGTGCACGCTCAGTTTAGAGTTGAGTATATTCTTATCTGAGCAGTATCTCTTTCCCCTTCCCGACACCATTCGTATATGCAAAAACTTTATCCTTCATTTTATTTCCTGGTGTCAAATATCTTGACGTTTAGGCCTCTCGCTATTAGATATATACTGAAGCACATTAAAAACGCACCACCTGTATAATCCAGGAACAGAGTGTGAAATGTAAATATTAGTGTTTACAAGTTTACATATTTGGAATCTTTATTCATTTTCCTATGAATCCATGCTGGTCATTAATTTGTACATTTGATTGTTACGAAATTCATTGCATTCTGTGCAGGCAAGGGAGAAAACCAAAAATGCAACCAATAAAAAAATTCATTCACACTATCCTCAGTATCTGGTATGTCCACCGTGTGCTTGCAAACAAGCTTGGCAGCGGCTCCGCATGGAACGCACAAGTCTCTGAAGGAAATTCCGGGGAATCAAGTCCTATTCACGTTTAAGAGCAGCTTCGAGCTGTTGCAGATTAGCTGGAGAACCTTGCCTGTAGACTCTGCGTCTAAGCTCGTCCCACAGATGTTCTATAGGGGACATGTCTGGTGATAGGGCAGGCCAATCAATCGTCACAATGTTCTGCTGCTGTAGATATTGCTGCGTAATGCATGCGGTGTGCGCACGTGCGTTATCTTGCTGGAGAAGCTGCAAGTCTGGATAATTTGTGAACGCAGGAGCAACCAAGCATCCAGAACCTTATCTCGATATGTCACAGCATTAACATTTCCACGGAAGACGTGAAGAGGCAAGCGATGGTGAAAACTGAATCCTCCCCAAATGTGAATACTGCCACCTCCAAATCGGTTGTGCTGACGAACACAGCAATCTGCAAAGCGTCAAATCCGCATACGTCCATCAGCAAAGGATATGTTGAATCTGCTCTCGTCTGTGAATAGGACAGCATTCCACTGCAGTCTAGTCCATCTGACATGTTGCTCTGCTCATTGCAGGCGCTGCTGACGATGTCTGTGAGTCAAGTTTGGTCCAACATAAGGTCGTCTTGCAGTAAGGCCTGTATCTCTGAGTCGTCGTATGACTGTCATTCGAGAGACTTGTCCACGTCTACCCACTATTGCTCTTGCTGTTTGACTTGCCGGGAGAGAACGATTCCTTAGGTGACTCAGCACAATATGACGATCTTGCGCAGGGGTAGTAACTCGTGGTTGGCCACTCCGAAGTCTATCCCGGGCACTGCCAGCGGTTCCGTAACGTTCATTGAGACGTACAATAGTGCTGTGGTGGCAATTCATCCTTCTGGCAATGGCCCGCGAACTCATTCCAGTCTCCAACATACCAATGGCTCGTTGGCGGTCGTTTTCAGATAGTCGTGGCATTTCAAGCACGTGTACTGAGTGTTTTGTCTCAACGGCCTTTTTATACCGAGTATACTGCCACAACGCGTACACATTTTCAGGGTTATAGCTGTTGGGAATCGTGTTGCACGTGTAACTTTCATTGTTTTCATGTAGTCTGTACACAAACCCGTGGGTTGAATCATGCACTTTCCATTCCAGCAGCCATTCGCTCTCTACCTCATGACAAACACGGGGAAAATCCATTCCCACACTTTTTTTTTTCCAGCTTCTCGGCATCAGTATATACATGGTGTTTATAAACTCGCTGTGCAGTGAATTTGAAAAATATTTTAGAAATTACGTCACGAATGATGCAAATTTACGTCATGATATTCTGTGTTCCAATGCTGTGTTCCACAATCCCGTGTGCAGCATTACACAACAAGCCCCAATTGAAAACCCCATTCCCGATGACGTAGTCTCGCCCGGGCGTAAATTTCACTGCACAGCGACTTTATAAACACCCTGTATAATAGTGGTGCGTTTTTAATGAGCTTCAGTATATATTTTGTTATTCTGTAAATTAATGGTAACCCGGAACTATAATAGTGTGGACAATTATTTCGGGCTTCATTGTTATAGTCACGGCCATCTGTATTTAACGATCCCACAAAACATGGAGCAGTGACGTCACCATATAAGTAATATAAAAGGTACATCTAACACATGAATAATATTTGTTGTGTCAAATTTCGTCAGTGTTATGGGCTTTATGTAAACTTAGTGTCGGGCATTCTTACTATAATAAATGACTATAATGTTTTATGTGTGTTGTGTGTGTAGTTTTGTTTGTGTTAATGTGTAAGTCTATTTGATTGTATTGGGAGCCGCGCTGGTGTAATGGTTACCACGTTGCGCTGGCGATCAGGTATTCAAGGTTCAAGCTTGGGCGTGGGCATTTGAAGAAGTATCATCGACCGGGATTTTGACTGAATAACCTGAACTGCTCCTGAGATAAACTCTCTGTGGATGGGAAGTAGCGAAGCTCCTGACCGGGTTGGAAGGAAAGTTCACAGGCTCCCCAGCCTCGCAATGACATGTCATTGGGCCGAAGGGCTGAAAGCCCAAGTGCCGTTGGTTAAGAAAAAAAATAATTTGATTGTATTCGCTTACGTTTACGTGTGTGTGCGTTTTAATACGTTTTGGCGTTATCGTGTTTATTAACTTTTTTGGGGCATGTTATGAGAAGAGGAAAGATGGAATATATCGTAGCAACAGGTACGATTGAAGAAAAGAGAGATAAGGGAAGACAAACGGAGCAAATACTTGGCAGTTTGACATCGTGGCATGGAAGGAGGACAACAACAACATTGATAAATTGTTATGGAGACAGGAAGTTGTGGACAGACATGATCTCCTACGCCAATAGGCATGGTACTTGAAGAAGAGGAAGTGTTTATTATTGTGTAGTTAATATATTTTCTGCTTAATCGTGTTTCTTGTATTATATCTGTGTATTATGCTAATATGTATGCGATACTCTAGGAACGGATATGCCATGTAATAGCTGACAATGCAGAGAGAGGTGGCCGCCCGGAAGGGGTGAACTGAACGGTGAAAAAGGTGGGAATATAATACAGACTGAAGAAGAGGAAAAACTGAAGATGATAAACAACACTGAAGACAAGGAGAAGAGAGATAAAGAAAACGGCAAATATAGAAGAACGAGGAAAATAAAAGATATGACTTGGATGAGTAGCAGATTTACTGCTGTCCTGAAACGGCGGACCTTTTTGTGTTCCCTCATAATATCACAAAATGTATTTAATTGTTTTGCCGGTTTCCATGGCGACGGCGTACTCCCCAAAAGAAGTGGCTTGTTGTGCTCTTGTCATATTATTTACAAGATTATAATTTACAGCCCACATTTCTTTTATTGTCCCGTCACAAAGCAGACTAGCAAGTACCTCGTTCTGTGCTGTCAGGACATAGTTTCTTTTTTTTTACTAGCTTCCACGATGGTGCTTCTGATAGTTGTTCAAGTGTGGCGTTCTTCTTCGTGTTTCTTTTCGCTTAAGGAGTATGGGATCAACATAGTTGTTAGTCCCATAATACAAGTCTGCACTAAAGCACTTCCTGTGGTCTTGCAGTGGTGACCTTTGTAGACGTTTTTTTTAACACAATGAAGATATGTTATACAGGCTTCCTGCAAGAGTGTATCAACGCTTTATACAGGCTTCCTGCAAGAGTGTATCTACGCTTTATACAGGCTTCCTGCAAGAGCAAACACTACAACAATAGTGGCTTCATGTTGCATAGGGAGCGAACAGGAGATTGATGTTGATGACATTCATTAGTAATTGCTGATTATAGAATGATGGGGTGAACGACAACAGGTAATAGATACGTCTTACTAGGGGCATATGAAAGCTGACCTGAAAATAAATATAGAACATTGCGGAAGCACTTCCCGTTTCCATTTAACTTTTATTTTTATTTTTTTTATGTCGTAAGTAATTACTATTTACGCATAAGCGGAAACGCTGGATAGGAAACTTATCTTTTAACCGAACGTGAAAAATAGTAACTTGCATGTCTGTGTAACTGGAACTGCAAGTACAATTTCGAATTCTTTTCGTAATTAAAAGATTACAATCGTTAGACATGATTTGCGTTGGCTACGAATAGAATGCGTTTTACAGATAAAGTTACGGCTAGCTGTCGTCGGAGATTTTTTGCACTACAATCTTTGTGTGGGAGGCTTTGCTGTTCGATTGATTGATCGCTTGATGTGGTAGTGATTAGATTTAGAGTAATAGTCGTTGGCGGCGAGAACATTTTTTTTTAAATTTTCACTGGGTCCAGATGTTACTGAGGCTTGTATTTTCTCTCACGTTTCGCATGTTTGTAGAAGATGTAGGCGATTGCTTTTATTTTATAAATCAAATGGCTACCCTTTCCACACATAACGGTAGAGTATTGTTTGGGATTGATGTATGAGGAGCTCGGCCTCCGATGTAAGGAAGGTTTTTATCATTTTGCATCCCAGCTAGGGAAACTTAAGGCAGAGCTAAAGCTATCTATACTCTCTGGTTCTAGATCTATTTCTCTTACGTGTTTTATGATAATCTGGCAGTGTATTCCTGCCTCTGTGATAGGGTGGGCGAGATGATGATGATGCTGTTGTGATATGTGATCACCTTCTTGCACACTCGCAACCGACCCGATCAACAATAAAACTCTGATTCTTAAGGCAGGGGCTGTATTTATTCATACAACCCAGTCAGTGACCAAGCGCATGAAGCAAACATTAAACAAATAAAACAAAGCAAAAAAAAACAAAACAAAACACCCAGCCAGTGCTCGATTGCTAATCTGAAGATGCAAACAAAGCAATGACTGGTTAAAATCATACTAGTTAAATAATGAGAAACGATACTCTCACCTGCCAAACAGGCCTTCCACGCCACCTGACACACTCAACTATCACACACACTCATGCATGTCGTCCAATAAGACTAGTATGGTGTTGTGCATGAGGCTGGCAATCTCACCATATAACACAGATTGCTACCGAAACCACAACTGCAGGAGCTTCGGAATACTTTGTGAGGGCTTCATGTGGATGCCAGCCACATTGGTGGCCCCATGCTCCATAAGGAGCGAGAAGAGAAATATATATCTCCAAAAGAGCCCACGTGCTCTCACAAACAATTCTACACATAACCATAATTAAATAATAATAAAATTGACATAAAATAATATTCAACTGTATGTACAACGAATACTCTCCTTAATGGGCATAAACCACCACCTCGCAACTGATCCATCTCAATATTCATCCCTGCACTCTGAAGCATGTCGTATATGCCGACTGATAAGATTGGGAACTCATCATATAAAACACATTGTTACCGACACAACCACTGCAATAGCATAAAAATGCTTCGTGCAGGCTTCTGTTGGATTCAGCCGCACTGATGTCGCCCTGCCCCGCAAGGAGCAAACAGAGACGTTTATGTCTCAAATGTGCTCCGCGCACCACAAGTAGGGGTATCATATTTACAAGGCATATTAATGACTATAACTAAATACATCACCTAAAGGAGATTTAACACGAAAACTATCTCTTCCATTACTGAAGAAAATTACCTTAACCTGCCTTCACCCACGTGTCAATTCACCCGATATAAAATAGCGTAACGTTATAGGCGTAAAACGCGTGATAACTAAGCGTGTTATGCAGACTCCATGGCGCCTTCTTTATGCAGTCATCAACACGTGGCCCCCCGGTTGCCATCTTGCTAACAAGTTAATATTATCTAAATTACAGTCCCAGATAACATCTCTGTCCAGTTCCATGTATGAAATACTTTCATTCTATATTTGCCGTTCTTGCCCGGTCTGATGAATGAAATAATTGCAACTAAACTCTTACAGCCGCAATCTGAACTTAACACCAGTAAAATCTATCCACACATTTTTACACTCATCTATCATTTCAGAACTAAATATAATGTCCTAAAAAGAAATCTCCTCATGAAACACAACTTTTTATCTATTTCATTAAACATTAGAACAGACACGCTGAATACTTATAATAAAACTAGATCACTAAAGCTAATCTAAATTAACTCACGTGTTCAAGGCATCTACAGATCGACTCAGGTTTCTTACTCTGGGTGTGTGACGAAGAAAGAGGCCTCTGAAAAATTAACGTGTTTGCTACTTTTCTTTGTAGCACGCCCCTTTCAACCATCTACCATGTGCATGGAGTTGTTGGTTATATCAGGACGTGTTTCCTTTGTTGTAATATGTTTTTGTCTGCTGGCCAGGCACTTCTTTATATAAGCGCTAGGCTTAACCACTCACAAGAGTAGTGCGCGCGCAGTAATTGGGTCACTTAAATAATACTCGTCTTAGATGCTCTAGAAGGAGCGAAAACACAAATATAACACACAACTATTTCTAGGCTTTATTGTGGCCCAGTAATAAATCTTCTTCTTGAAGATAATGTGGTAAAAAGGGCAGTGATACTGAGACAATGACGATGACAAGATGGCGCGGTTACACCTCTATAGTTCGTCCCCTTATGTCCTCTGGTACATCTTTTCCCACTTCGTTTGTTAAATTCACTACTTTGACCTGTTGTAGCCGCGTGTCTCTTCATGCGAAGTATGTAACTGAACCAGCTCTGCCTCCTTTGCTTGGTCTAAGAAATCAGTACCTTTCATTAAATCCTCTCTGTTCTGTGGTTCCTATTTTTTTTTTCTGTCATCGCAAGGTACTGCCAATATTCTTAATAGTTTTTAGAATTCACCGCAAGCACATTCTGATTTCTGGTCTGTTTCATTGCTTCTGCTGTGTTTAAGACATTTCGGATGAGAAGCGTTTTTGGACATTTTTAGGTTCTGGGTTGGAACGACATATATATACATTAGGTGGGGTCAGTGTTGTTCGAGTACTAAATACTGTTTCCTTGAAATTTGCCTGTTATAATTTCAGTATCTGTCCCGAGAATAAAGAAAACAGCCTTTCAACTATCAATCTTGTTCCATTTCAAAGTCCGTGACTCAAGTTTCATAACAATATGAATTTATAGTTGTTCTTTCATTAAATGATAGTTTATGTAATAATATGTCTGCTGAACTTAAGACTACATAGAAATTCTGGATGGTACAGGTTGTTTATCATCTTCTTTGTCCACAAAGTCAAGGCTGAAGTATTGTTGTGATAGGCCAGACAGCTTTTCTAAAACTTTGACATTCACATCTATAGTCTTAGTTTGAGCACAAAGGATAGATTTTGAGGAGCATATTATAATCACTGTATGTATTAGATAAAAATTAAGCACAGTTTGACTTCTCTGAGAAAAGATTTTTCGAGACTTTAATTGAATTTCCCAGTTTTCCATCCCGTTGTTTTAGAAGTCAATCTGGAAAGACATTTTGTTGGGTTCTACTCTCATGTTTTCTGTCAGTTATATATATATATATATATATATATATATATATATATATATATATATATATATATATATATATATATATATATATATATATATATATATATATATATATATATATATATATATATATATATATATATATATATATATATATATATAGTTTTGTCTTGTGGGAGGTTGCTTTATCGCAAATCTCAAAATTTAAAAAAAAAAACTTCCAAAAGCGTTCAAAGTAGACAGACAGCGCAACAAAACTTACAATATTAAATGCTGCACAAAATTATTTCATTTACATGTGTCTAATTTATCTGTATATTTTCCAAAGAACGCACGCTTGTGTTTTCTTAGCTGTCTCATTTATGTCACAAGTACTTTTTCTTCTCACGTTTTTGTTTTCTTTAAGCTTAAATATTTTATTTGCCGGATGGACATTGACTTCTATGTCAATATAAACCTTCATTGATCAACCTTTTTTTTATGAGGTTCGCTTCTGATGTATTTTTAGCGTCACACGCTACTTTTTTTCAATTTATTATAAAATTGTTACTGAAATGTCTTTTTTTTTTTATTTCTTAACTGCTTGGGTCTTACGATTTTCGTGCATACTGTAGCGCTCATTAACAAGTGCCATCTTTTTAACATTGTCTTTGCTTGCTAATTGCGTGGGGATTTTTATTTTGCAGTAAGCCATCGTCTGGCATATTGATTTGTTTCACCATCACCTGGCAAATAAAAAAAGATGTGTGGACTAGGTGAACGAACGAACGAACTTTATTTTCAAAGGGTTAAGAATTGGGCACGCAGGCCCGTCTGAGTCCTAATAAGCTCTATTGGTAAAATGTAAGCATTAAAAATGTGTCAATTCTAATACCAGTTGATGGTTCTTGTGAAATGATTGGAATCTTTAGCCGTTAACGTCAAGTACATCGTGACCTGGACCAGCTGCAGTAGTGGTCTCATGCTCCGTAAGAAGCGCAATGGAAATTGATGATGATGATGAAGATGACATCTTTGCTTACATCAGTGTACGTGATTCTAGGACTGTGTTATCTTTTCCAACATATGCCATCAATAGGTCAAGGACATTAGTCTTTCTGTGATTTCTTCCTTCTACGTCTCTTTTTTCTGTCTGTCGTTTTTGTATGCTGCTCACACATTCAGAAAACCATATCACGTAATTGGACAACGATGTATTCAAATTTCCAACACTGTTTCCACAAATCTGTATCATAACATAGCTAGCATCTTGAGCTTTCAGTTTGCACCCAGAGTTGCCTATCACTTTATTTCTTTTCTGTTGTCTGATGTCCTCTTTCTTTCTTTCTTTTTTTTCTGTCTTTTTTTTTTTTCTTTCTTTAGAAGTGCATTCCGTTGACCGATTTCCGTTAATTAATTACTACTCACAGGCCTCAGATTTCCCTCTTTCTTTATTGATTTGCTCATACATATTTTACTGTAACCAACCAATGCTATTCTTTATTATTCATATTAGTCTACACTGGAGTCAGTATTACACCCTGTGACAAGACAAATCTTCGATCGTTACATTTTCCTGTGCCATCCTTTAACTTTTCTGTGCCCTTCCTTTTATATTTTCTTGCCCGCTCCTTATCGTTGTTTTCGCTGTCATAGTTCGCTTTATTACCAAATTTTGTCCTATTTGTTACTCCCTTACTAATTACATTGATCGATTGACCTGTTTCGAAGCAACATTGATTTCTGTTTGCGCTGAGCGAACCTGCCACATTTTCGCTTATCGCCAGTTTCAAACGGAGTAAGAGTCTACACTGAGCGACATTCGTACTGTTAAACCCAGACATTTTGTCTGGAAAGATACACAAAATGTGTTGTTCTCAGGTTCCAGTATGGATGGACAGACGGTATTGAAAGATAAGTTGTCAGTTCGCACATGACGTGTCGGAAGATGTCATTCTGGTTAATGATTAAGACACGGACAGTAAGATAACAAAAATGATTTTGGAGCACGGAAAGCTGCGTAATTGCTTGTTGTGATAAATAATTACAAGAAAACAACATCTTGAAAGATATTATCAGCGATAGATCTATGAAGTAATGAGTTGTAAACATGATAAATACCCACGATAGTAGCTAGATAAGGTAATGGAGTTTGAAAACAATATCTTATGTTGTCACGTAGTAATATCTACATAAGAAAGTAGTAGGGGATAAACGACTACCAATGTCAGACGACTGGATGATGGTTGGTTTGGCATGCAAATGCTAAGATAGACTGCTCATGATTGGACCCCTCCTCAACGTAGCAGCTTGGGTGTGCGCACAAAAATATTCGTTTTAACCTAGCGCCTTGTAAGACACTTCACTCACTTCCAGTTTTGTCAAGGAGAGATCACAGACAGCCAAAATAAGAGCTCTTAACCAGGACACCCTACAGGACCAGGATTAGGAGTATCTGCTAACATTAGAGAGCATAAAACTCCCAAAATAATACTGAAAGCCCAAGTCTTAGAACCCTCTTCAAGTGGAAATAGTAAAAGGAGTCAGTACACTGTAACTTCATATATGTGAGGGATTACTGCATCTTAAACTAGTTGCAGTAAACTACAGCCATTTTGTGCATCAAGCCTGATAACGGGGTAAGTTGTAATATGTACATTTTGTCATTTCGTATTTTGTATTTTGGCATGTATAATTTGCTTGTGGATGCACAGTGGCATATGAGGCTGACAACCTCATTACTGTAAATAACTTGACACATGAACCACCACTGCAAGAGCTGATTACTGCTTTGTGCGAGCTTCCTCACAAGAAACCAACAGCAGAGGTGGCCCCCAGGATTCATAGAGAGCAGGTAATGGATGATGCTATCATGGTGTTCATTTTTATTACACAAGCACTTTAGTAAATTTCAGATATATATATGTGTGTGAGCGCATGTGTTTGTGCGTGTGTGTGTGTGTTGCAATCGTTGTCATCCGCTATCCAAAAGCACTTTCCTCCGACTCACAAGGGTTAAATGTTAACACTCAAGGAGAGTAAAATATTCTGAGAGAGATGGAAGTGGTGGATGGAAGCAGGGGTCTCGTGATGCTCATATCAGGAAACCCAATACTTAGAAGAGACGTGTGTCATCTGTCAATCTGTGGCTTAAGTTACCAGCAGTGATGGAAGCCAACATTAACCTAGTGGTACAAGTTGCCAGCATTCGACGCTGGACACCTCACCAGACGGGTCTTGAAGACGCTTCACTTAACAACCTGAACAGTTACCTCGGCCTTGTGCAAAAGGCGAGCTGCCGACGCATTTTTTGAATATTGACAAGAAGTACAGTCCAAAGCACCGGTGGGAACACCAACAGCGACTGAAGCAGACGCCTACCGACTCCCCACTGGGAGCTAAGTAGTAAATAAACGAAATCAATTAACATTTCACAAGTTTTCCACCAGAATATAAACCATCAGATCATGATAAATATCATCGTTTCATTATTCTAAATAACGTATTTATTTTAAATCTTGTTAAACTCTAAGTGATTATTAAACCTGTTTATCTGTAACTTTAAAGCTATAGTTGGATTAATCACTATTGAGTCTGCACCAGTATGACTCATATTTTTTTAATTACATAAACATAAAGAGCTATTAGATTATGATATTGCTGAATCGCCTTCAGCTGGGGGCTCAGAAAACACGAATCAGCATTACCTCATAGAAAGGGCGGGAGAATACTAAAGTTCACGGCAGCTTAGATGACCTCAGCTGTTTTGCTTGCTTCTCTTTAACATCCTAAAAGGCTCCATTAAACAGAATCATTATTCTTCTATTTATGTCTCTGTCAAGTGTAATCCTGAGCGAAGGTTGATACTTTTTTTTAATGCCCTCATCATTATACTCAAAGTTTGGCAATTGTTTGACTTATACTGTGGAGCAGGGGAGACAATCCCGTGAGACATCTTTTGTCTTCTGTGCTATTCAGTCTATACTTGTGAATAGAAAAGTTATGGAGGGGATGGAATCTATAGAAATGTGTGCGTCGTTTATATTGGATAGTTGCATGAGGTGTCATGAGAGCATTTATCCCCGGTTTTGCATTTTTAGCGTTTTGCTGGTCGTGTGTTCTGTCATTATTTACTCTTGTATGAAGGCAATGGCACAGTTTGGATAGTCCCAGGTGTGGTGGATTTAGATGTTATGAAATGTTGTTGTTATGTATTTGATATTGTACTGAATGAGGTCAGCTGAGAAGGCCCCTGAATATAACAATTATTAGGGTGAGTTTTCAGGGTGCCTTTCTGCTACCACCTTATGATCTCATTCAGACTTATTCTTGACTAGTATGTATGATAACTACGTTTAGTGTCTAGGGTTATGAACATATGGTGTGATGGTAATGTAATACTAAACACACACACACACACATAAACAAATGTTAATGTCTATGATCAAAGGAACTAACACCGTGGGTTAAATTTTGGTATTTAACTAATTTTTACAATTTTATTTTGTCCTGAACCTAGTATTCTTCTGGTCAGGACTTTCAACTCAAATAAAATCAATTTATATACATATATATAATGTAATCACATAAAAGGGACAATCTGTCCAAATACGTATTTTAAAATCTAATAACGGTGTTAAATATTTCTATTACTACTATTAAACTAGCTGTCGTAAATTTATTTTGAGAGAAAAGAGTCGTAGAAATAGTGGTCCGGTTTAGAGTGGAAAATGATGATGGAAAGCTCAGTGATAGAAAATGTAGAGATTTAATAGTTACTTCACAGCGTGCTGGAGGAGAGTAAAGACAGACTTATTTACGACAAATCGTGTCTCTCAATCTTCTCTTTCACTCTCCTGGTCAGAACAATTATTTGCCAGTTTTCCAGACTCGCATCTGCGCGCACACCGATTCGGTGTTTTCAAACACACACACGACGTTGATACAAACTATATTAAACGAATAGGGGAAATGTTGGGCTTTGGGTATATCCAACACACAGAACTAAATGAGTTTAGGTGATTTTATTCACTTTAAACCTCAATTACTAAAAATATCAGATATTACATAAATTATCATAAGTACACAAATGCAAATAACAAGTTTGGGAGGGGGTGAAGAAGATTGGTATCGACTAAGCCCTTCCCGCTCATTAGACAAAGACAAACCCAGTCCAGAGATAGATAATATCAGGAACACGGGTACGTTAACCTAACAGTGAAGTTAATTACTCTGAAAGAGGTGTTACCAAGTTAGGTATAAGTGATAGAAAAAAAAACCTGTTCTTCCCAGCTGTTCTTCCCTTTACTAAGCAAATGGAAAGGAGGTGGTTTTAAACAGAGTTAACAAATTATCAACTATCCCACTTAAAGGAACAATGTAGGGTATACAGAAAAGATATATGTTACCAGGTAAGCAAGTTAACAAAATGGTCACACAAAAGAATTAATTTCCTGTCATTCATACACGCGCTAGCAAAGGCCTTCACTCATCTTGCTCTCACTTACCGATTGTGAAAAAATCTTGCACTCCATAGAATAACACAACATCAGTTACACCTCAACTAAATGTATGAGTGTTTGTTCAAGTTCTAGCCCCAGATTATCGGGTAGGCGGTCAGCACATAAAAGGATCCCGTAATCGCTGGAAAATGAATCTGTAGTTGTGTCTCTTTTCTTAATAACAGTTTCTATGGGAGGGCACGGTCTCTGATACCGGGGTGAGGATGGTGTGGTCTATTTGACTATGCCGCTGATAATAAAATTCTTACGCGTGCTGGTACACTTTATCCGTGAGGTATGGTTTAAGTCCAGTGAGAAAACTAGTCACATCACTGTTCAGGAAATTATGAATTATCTCTCTGTGTCAGTAAACTAACAAAGCTCGGGCCAGTGTTCTTCTTCCCGTTACGACTTAAGTTGTTTGATGGTGCGTTAAATTTGTCTTTGGGTGTGCTTTCTTTGCTATAAGTTAGATAGCGGAATTCCAAACATAGAATCGCCTCAAAGATTAAAAATTTACACAGTCTCAACAAGTTCTGCGTCAGGGGAACTCTACACACTGTTTATGCTTTGCTTTGCTTAGATTGATTTCTTTATTGCTTTCTTAATGCTGGGATCGCACAGGTTACGATCACTCTGTATGAAAGAAAAAAAAGACATGTACTATACCGAAAACAAATAACCTTCTAAAGCGCGATGAATTTCCCGTTAAGCCTATAATACACTCGAGTATTTAATTATGTATTTAATAAACACTGCGCGAATTCTAGTGGTTAAAAACCCACATCTATAAAACTAGGACTTAACTGAATTTATTAATTATAAATTCCTTCGCGACTTTAAAAGTTAATTTAAGCATCTATTATCTTTTGAAATAATATAATAGATAGATCATTATATTTAAAACTGGAACTCTTGAGATGGTTTAATTAAATAGATTTAAATTAACACAAAATCCCTTGAAATAGAATGACTAGACCACTGATCACTTTACACAATATATATTACCGCTTTGCACAGAATTAGAAATCACTGCAAATATATATAAAATCCAGGGGAAAATCTATAACAAGATTCCAATAAAGCTAGTGCTTCTGTAAAGATCTGGCCAGCGAGTGATAACGTGTCTAGTTCTTCATGGTCTATTTAGCTAAAATGAAATGTAAGTTGAGTGGGACATGATAAACTTGACAACTTATTTGATCTCACGAACTTTTGGGGATCTGACCGCCAAATCAAGAGAAAAAGCCGCCCCCTGGTCTTCGTATCCGCTCGCTGCTGCCCGTTTCGCTTTCCCCCGTTCGCTCGGTTCCTCGATTGACACCGAGACGCGAAATTAGCGGCAAGCAACTGCGTCTCCTATCAGGGAAAACTACTGTCTTTGATAGCGCCGATAGTCTCCCCTAAGATCCCTCGGTCTGTCTCTTTGATCTCGTCGCTGTATCCTACATGAGTCCCGATGGAATGCGTTCTGGCAAACGAAAAGTTACAACAAATGTTCAGGGGTTCTAATGTTATGAAAAGCTAAAGGTCCCTTTAAATCATCCATCATATCAGGGAAAATTCACTAGTCAAACTAGACGTACGTCACAATCTCCCCACTTTTAGACATGAAACCATTTTTCATGTTTTCATTTTTGACAATGGAGGTGACCTGATTGGTGATTTTAGGATGAGTGGTATCTTCAGTTTGCTCTTCTTCCTCTGTAGACCAGTTTCTACTCAGAAAATCAGCCCCGACATTCTGTCTTCCCGGAATATATTCCACTTTGAAAGAATAGACGCTTAGAATGAGGGCCCAACGCATGATCCTAGCGTTAAATTCTTTATTGGCACCAAGAAATGCTAACGGAGCGTGGTCTGTTTGCACCGTGAACGATGTACCATAAAGAAACTCATGATGGCGTCTGATACCGTCAATCAGAGCAAGACATTCCCTTTCAACTACGCTGTAGTTCCGTTCCGCTTTATTTAATTTCCGACTGCCATAGGCAACTGGAAATAGCATGTTCAGGTCACTGTCATCGGCTTGAAGCAGTGTTGACCCGATGCCCTGACCTGACGCGTCGACTCTCAGTACAAAAGGTTTCTTGAGGTCAGGCAACCTCAAAATGGGGTATGCAGACAACTGTCCTTTCAAAGTGCTATACGCGTGTTCGCACTTTTGATCCCATATGACCTTATCAGGACAACCTTTCTTTGTGAGGTCAGTCAGAGGTGCCGTCAGTCCGTTGAAGTTCTGGATGTACTTCTGATAGTATGCACATAGCGATATGAAGGAACGTACGTCTTTCTTCGTTCGGGGTCTTTTTGCTGCCACTATTTTCTCCACGTTCTTCTTAATAGGCCAACTGCATCCGTGAGAAATAGTGTGCCCCAGGAAGTCTAACTGTTCAAACCCGATGAGACATTTGCTAGGTCTGGCTGTGAGACCCGTTTCCTGTAGTCTCCTGAGGAGCATAGCAACCGTAGCAATATGTTCTTCATAGGTTTCCGATGCAATTAAGATGTCATCCATGAAATTATGGATATGGGGACTTTGCAAAGGTTCTAGAAGCTTCCTCATCATCCTGGTGAACACTCCTGGTGCGTTATGCAAACCGAACGGCATCACGTTAAATGTGTAATGTCCTTCACTAGTGCTGAAAGCTAACAAAGGTTTAATTTCCTCCTTGACTGGTATTTGATAATAACCTTTGCTGAGGTCAATCTTGGAGAAGATCTTTGCTTTGCTGAGCTTGGTGAACAACTCAGAAACAGTTTGGAGAGGTTCGGGCTGGAATTCCGTTACAGCGTTTAGGAACCTGTAATCAATGCACAGCCGAACTTCCTTATTGGGCTTCTGCAACAGCACTACGCTCGAGCTGTAAGGAGATGTAGACTCACTGATAATTCCTGCCTGACGCAGCTTGTCTATTTCTCCGCGAAGTGCATCAGCTTTAGCATACGGGATGGGGTAAACTCTGGTTTGAACAGGGGTCTCGTTTGTTAATTTCATATCAAATTCAATGAGATTTGTTCGACCAGGTACATCCGTTAAAACTGCACTGTACTGTTTTAGTAGAGCCCTAGTTTCTGTTTGTTGTTCTGGTGAGAGATTGTCGCCGAACTTGACATCTTTAAAGGATTCTGTGGGTTGCAGTGGATACTCCATGCAACCATCATCATCTTCCTCGTCTTCCGTTGCTATGGCGACAGCCAGGAGATGCTCGGAGGATGGCACCGGTCTTTCCAAATATTTCTTTAGCAGATTTATGTGGAAGACCTTCTCCTTTCCTTTGATGGAGATCTTGTAGTTGGTACGTGAGATCTTTTTAAGGACGGTAAACGGTCCTTGCCATCCGATGCGAAGTTTATTGCTTCCGGTTGGAAGTAGCAATAGGGCTTTCTCCCCTGGTTGTAGTTCTCTCTCTTTTGCAGCTTTGTTGTATCTTTTAGTAATTTTAGCGCGGGCTTTCTTAAGGTTGGTAGTAGCTAGATCCCATCCTAGCTTTAGCCTTTCCTTAAGCTCAGATACATACTTGCTTGCAGAGACGACTGTCTCGTCAGCCTTCTGGTCTGTCAGGGACCGAAGTAAGGCTTCTAGTGGCCCCTTAATAGGTCTGCCAAATAAAAGTGTAGCTGGCGCAAAACCCGTAGACGCTTGGGGTACCTCTCGGTAGGCGAATAAGGCAGCCGATATATATTGGTCCCAGTCTTCCGGTTTCTCCTGACCCAGCTTACGTAACATCATGGTGAGGGTACCGTTAAAACGTTCCACGAGCCCATTTCCGGCCGGATGGTAGGGACTTGTGTGGATATGTTTGGCCCTCAAGATCTTAAAGATCTCCTCCATTAACAGGCTACGGAATTGGGATCCATTGTCCGTCAAAACTTGTTGAGGGAATCCCAACCGTGTAAAAATTTGCACAAGGGCTTCTGCGACATGCTTGGAATTAGTGCATGGTAGCGGTACGGCTTCGGCCCACATAGTGCAAGTGTCAACTAAGGTCAGGATGAACCTGTTCCTTCTTTTGGTCTTTTCCAGAGGACCAATAATGTCGACAGCAACCCGTTCAAATGGAGTCCCTACTATTGGCATTTGCCCCATAGGTACTGGGGGTGTCAAGTGCTTGGGTGCTACCCGTTGGCACTGGGCGCAGGATTTCACGTACCTGACAATGTCAGAGTTCATTCCTGGCCACCAATAGTGGTTTTTTATTCGCTGAATAGTGGCGTTTTGTCCCATGTGTCCGCTAAAGGGAAGAGAGTGCCCCATTTCTAAGATCTGGTTTCTGTACTGCGTCGGTACTAGGAGCTGGTTATTCCCCGTGTCCGGGTTGCCCGTTCTACGATACAATACACCATCCTTAGAAAAGATGTCTCCGTTGTGTCTGGGGTCCTTAGCCATGGGCAGTTTTTTAAAGCAGGGCGCCAGAGTAGGGTCCTTTTGTTGCGCCTCCTTCAGTTCATTCGGCAACAAGTTTGGCGCAGGCTCCCTCTCCTTCTTGGCTTGCCCTCTTGTGGTTACCGCTGCCACAATCGGCTCCTTAGGTCTCCCAATGAACACATATCTACATCCCAGGATAACTGGGTAGATCGGATCATCCATTATGGCCGCTTTAATAACTCCTCTGACAAAGTCAGAGTGTATTTCTACCAGTGCGATAGGAAGCGTCCTGGGTGCATCACTCCTGAAAACTCCACTAAGTTTGACGGTTTCCTCTGTCTCCTGACCGGGTTTGACTAGGTGCCTAGCGACAATACAGTCAAAACTTAATCCAGTGTCAAAAAGACAAGTAGTAGAGGTACCGTTCAAAATTACAGTTCCTCGAGTTGAGGGTCGGTCCCCCTCAGGTTGAGAATCACTGACATTGACTCTACCTTTCGAGGCTGTATGCAAACATCCAATGCGGTTTGCACCGGTTTGTTTGCCCTGATCAGACGTTCCTGGTGTAGGGGTCTTCCCTTTTCCTTGACCTTGGTGGCCGCGCTGCCACGTAGGCTTGTTGGGTTGATCAGAATTTTTGTTGGGGGGGGTATCGGGTTTTGTAGAATTTCGATTTTTCCTGGGGAGGTTTCTGGGTATTGTTATCTCGTTGGTTATAATGTTGAGAGGAAGTGGAAGAATAGGATGCCTGCTCTAGATTCTGTTTTCGAGATGGCTCATCGGTGGGTTTACGTTTAGTGCTGGGAAGTTCGGCCATTGCATTGCTATAGCGTTCGGCTTTATTGAGTATGTCTTCAAGCCTGACTGCCCCCTGTTCCGCCAAAAATCTACGTGTTTCATTCGACAAAGTGGATTTTATCTGCTCCACAAGAACAAGTTCGAGGAGTCCCTCATATGAAAGAGGTAGGTCAGATAATTCAATGCACTTTGTCAGATAACCCGTGAGACGTGAAGAGAACTGGGGAAATGTTTCCGCGCTCTCTTTTCGGCTGTTTCTGAACAACTGCAGAAACTTTCGGGCAGTCATCTCAAACTGCTGTAGTAAGGCCTTTTTCAACATGTCGTAATCATGTTGATTCGGTCCCAGCTTTGTGTACACGTCATAAGCATTGCCTTTCAGTGACGTTGAAAGTTTGAGCGCCCAGCGGGTACTCTCTAACCCATAAAGATTCGCGAGTCTCTCGAATTTTTCTAGGTAGCTGTCAATTTTTTCGTTAGGGCTAGGAAAAGATTCTAAAGAAAACGACATAGCAGTTAATTGGGCAGATTGAGTACTGGAGAGGTCCATTGATTGAGACTGGGGCGAAGACGGCTCTCCGTTAGTCGAAGTAGAGGCGCCCCGACTCTCTAGAGCCTTAAGCGCCAGTTGATGCTGTCTTTCCTTGTCTCTCTCTCTCTCTCTGCGAGTTTCCATCTCTGCTTCAATTTTCTTCTGTTCCAAAAGACGTTCTTCCGCTTCTTTCTTATCTGCCCTCTCCTGGGCTTCTCTCCTCTCTGTTCTTTCTTTCTCTTCCTTCCTCTCAGCTTCTGCTCTCTGTTTCTCCGCCTTCCTCTCAGCTTCGGCTCTCTGTTGCTCCGCGTCATATATTTCCAATTCCTGGTTAATAAACGCGTTTGCAGCTTCTGCATCTAATCCTGCCTCCCTCGCTTCCAGCCTCAAGATGGACCTCATCTTTATCCTCTCTGCCATTGTTAAAGAATAAGATGAAGTATGCTTAGAGAACTAGTAAGAAGAAACGCGAAAGGGAGGAACTCTGAACCGCTACGAGAAAAAAACACAAGTACAAATTTACCTGTGTTACCTCCTACCTGTACTGTGCAAACTTATCGCTGCTATTATCTGGCAATTAAGGCTCTAAACGCAAGCGACTATGCCACTAAATGGTAAGTTACACTGGAAAAAAAAAATCTACTTTTACTAACAGTAGAGAAAAATTTAAATTAAAACAATTTAAAAGGAAAAAAAAATTTCCCTAAATTTTAAATCTCTGACAACAAACTCCGTCCCTAAAGTCAATTATTGAGATGAGACGTTGTTAACTTAATTTTTAAAAATCAGAACAATCCGTCTTTAGCTAAGCTCAACTCTTCTTAACTTCAAAAACCTTAGTGACTGTAAAACAATCACGCAATCCCAGCAACTTTTATAAAGAAAGAAATATAATTATCTCCGCCAGAGGATAATAAAATAGCAAATATATTTGTTTATCTGTACTTTCTACTGCTGTGGAGAGAAAACAACCTGTAAATATGCTGTGTGGACAACCCAAATACTTAAAGAACGTTTGTCTAGGGGTGTAATTATTTATTTATTTCCCTAATTCACAAAGACAAATCATTCACACTCTACCTAGTTAGACCCAAACTAAATCAGACTCAAAATATCTTTAACCCGGCTATGCGATTGCCTCAATGTAGCTCAAGATCCCAGAACCAGCCCACAAATATGTGTGCATCAAATGTATCTCAAAATTATCCCAGACGAGCCAGCCAAATATTGTCGTAAATTTATTTTGAGAGAAAAGAGTCGTAGAAATAGTGGTCCGGTTTAGAGTGGAAAATGATGATGGAAAGCTCAGTGATAGAAAATGTAGAGATTTAATAGTTACTTCACAGCGTGCTGGAGGAGAGTAAAGACAGACTTATTTACGACAAATCGTGTCTCTCAATCTTCTCTTTCACTCTCCTGGTCAAAACAATTATTTGCCAGTTTTCCAGACTCGCATCTGCGCGCACACCGATTCGGTGTTTTCAAACACACACACGACGTTGATACAAACTATATTAAACGAATAGGGGAAATGTTGGGCTTTGGGTATATCCAACACACA
Source organism: Oreohelix idahoensis (assembly GCA_024509875.1). NCBI lineage: Eukaryota > Metazoa > Mollusca > Gastropoda > Stylommatophora > Oreohelicidae > Oreohelix > Oreohelix idahoensis. The sequence goes on from JAMPIV010001839.1 coordinate 63,513, forward strand.
GAACTAAATGAGTTTAGGTGATTTTATTCACTTTAAACCTCAATTACTAAAAATATCAGATATTACATAAATTATCATAAGTACACAAATGCAAATAACAAGTTTGGGAGGGGGTGAAGAAGATTGGTATCGACTAAGCCCTTCCCGCTCATTAGACAAAGACAAACCCAGTCCAGAGATAGATAATATCAGGAACACGGGTACGTTAACCTAACAGTGAAGTTAATTACTCTGAAAGAGGTGTTACCAAGTTAGGTATAAGTGATAGAAAAAAAAACCTGTTCTTCCCAGCTGTTCTTCCCTTTACTAAGCAAATGGAAAGGAGGTGGTTTTAAACAGAGTTAACAAATTATCAACTATCCCACTTAAAGGAACAATGTAGGGTATACAGAAAAGATATATGTTACCAGGTAAGCAAGTTAACAAAATGGTCACACAAAAGAATTAATTTCCTGTCATTCATACACGCGCTAGCAAAGGCCTTCACTCATCTTGCTCTCACTTACCGATTGTGAAAAAATCTTGCACTCCATAGAATAACACAACATCAGTTACACCTCAACTAAATGTATGAGTGTTTGTTCAAGTTCTAGCCCCAGATTATCGGGTAGGCGGTCAGCACATAAAAGGATCCCGTAATCGCTGGAAAATGAATCTGTAGTTGTGTCTCTTTTCTTAATAACAGTTTCTATGGGAGGGCACGGTCTCTGATACCGGGATGAGGATGGTGTGGTCTATTTGACTATGCCGCTGATAATAAAATTCTTACGCGTGCTGGTACACTTTATCCGTGAGGTATGGTTTAAGTCCAGTGAGAAAACTAGTCACATCACTGTTCAGGAAATTATGAATTATCTCTCTGTGTCAGTAAACTAACAAAGCTCGGGCCAGTGTTCTTCTTCCCGTTACGACTTAAGTTGTTTGATGGTGCGTTAAATTTGTCTTTGGGTGTGCTTTCTTTGCTATAAGTTAGATAGCGGAATTCCAAACATAGAATCGCCTCAAAGATTAAAAATTTACACAGTCTCAACAAGTTCTGCGTCAGGGGAACTCTACACACTGTTTATGCTTTGCTTTGCTTAGATTGATTTCTTTATTGCTTTCTTAATGCTGGGATCGCACAGGTTACGATCACTCTGTATGAAAGAAAAAAAAGACATGTACTATACCGAAAACAAATAACCTTCTAAAGCGCGATGAATTTCCCGTTAAGCCTATAATACACTCGAGTATTTAATTATGTATTTAATAAACACTGCGCGAATTCTAGTGGTTAAAAACCCACATCTATAAAACTAGGACTTAACTGAATTTATTAATTATAAATTCCTTCGCGACTTTAAAAGTTAATTTAAGCATCTATTATCTTTTGAAATAATATATAATAGATAGATCATTATATTTAAAACTGGAACTCTTGAGATGGTTTAATTAAATAGATTTAAATTAACACAAAATCCCTTGAAATAGAATGACTAGACCACTGATCACTTTACACAATATATATTACCGCTTTGCACAGAATTAGAAATCACTGCAAATATATATAAAATCCAGGGGAAAATCTATAACAAGATTCCAATAAAGCTAGTGCTTCTGTAAAGATCTGGCCAGCGAGTGATAACGTGTCTAGTTCTTCATGGTCTATTTAGCTAAAATGAAATGTAAGTTGAGTGGGACATGATAAACTTGACAACTTATTTGATCTCACGAACTTTTGGGGATCTGACCGCCAAATCAAGAGAAAAAGCCGCCCCCTGGTCTTCGTATCCGCTCGCTGCTGCCCGTTTCGCTTTCCCCCGTTCGCTCGGTTCCTCGATTGACACCGAGACGCGAAATTAGCGGCAAGCAACTGCGTCTCGTATCAGGGAAAACTACTGTCTTTGATAGCGCCGATAGTCTCCCCTAAGATCCCTCGGTCTGTCTCTTTGATCTCGTCGCTGTATCCTACATGAGTCCCGGTGGAATGCGTTCTGGCAAACGAAAAGTTACAACAAATGTTCAGGGGTTCTAATGTTATGAAAAGCTAAAGGTCCCTTTAAATCATCCATCATATCAGGGAAAATTCACTAGTCAAACTAGACGTACGTCACACTAGCACAGGATGGTGGGTCGGGATTCTATAATCACTCCCATGTCTCTATTTCACAACTTTTAATGTTAAGTTCTGGGGTGGAAATAGTGTTATTTATTTCAAACAGGGAAACCCTACTCTGCGTTGATGAAAGGTCATGTGCCAGAATATATACTCATCTAGCACATGAAGTCGCTGTCAGTTGTCACTCCGGCCAACCGCCACTGTTGTACTTGTCCAAATGTAATAGGGTAGGCAGTGTGTACCTCTATCACTACTGGAATACAAAGTCTTCTCAAATTCACCACTCAGAAATCTGGCACTGGGCTAGTGCCAGACAAAAAAAACCTGTAACATGAAATTATGTTTCCTTGTTTACATCAGGTTTAAACTACTATTTCCACAAATTATAATACATGCGAAACAAAAGACCTGGGTCAGATCTAGCTGACCAACCCAACTCATCCACATACCAAGGTGTACCAGTTTTTTTCACATTCCTCTCCTCTAATGGCTGCACTGCATCTGCAATATTATCATTAATCTCTTTTTTCCATACAATAAGGTGGGTGATATGTTTCCACCTGACCACCTAAGAAAACATTTGTGCTATACATCTCTGGTTGTTTGTTTTAAGATAAACCAACCTCAAGGCCCTGCAGAAGTCAGCTAGGGACCTCGACTATGTACTTACTGTCGTAATATTTATCATTTGGCAGTATCGCTCACTCACACTTTTTAAATAAAATATAAATAATTTCTGTCTTACCACAAATTCAATGAATAAACACAGGAACGATGACCATGGCACAGATTCCGCTTTGCTGCCGGCTGGACTGTGAATTTTTATGTGTTTACTTTAATTTTAATTACTATTCACACTTTAGTACATCGTCCTGGCTGATGGACAGTCTTTCTGCAAATGGCGACAAGCCTTCTAAGTTTTCAGTAATATAAAATGTGTTGGCCAATGAGATCGGACGTCCTTCAATTTTGGTTTGAATTTGAAAAATAAAGCCAAAATTACAGCACAATTTCGGGGTACATCTGTCTGTCGGTCCGTCCGATCTTGGCATTAGTTAAAAATAGACTTGCTTTTTGGCCTATTACATTTGCCTCTCCCTCCTAAAGGTTCCCCACTTCGGACTTTGACCCTCCCTCTTCTGCCTCTTTTCAACAACGCGTGCAAAAATTTGTCACCGTTAGTGAATGCAAGAACGAGAGTCTATCCGACTGTCCGTATGAACCTATACAGTATTTTGCCAATATCTTTAGTATTTTCTGGAGGAATTTGTATTTTAAAACATATTATTACTCAGGAGAAGATATTCTATCTAACTAACTAAGTTTTGTGGTCATATCCCTTTTAATAAGGAAATCCATATATTTTCCAGAATATTCGGAAATTTCTACTTTTTTTTATAAATACTCCATCTTTCCCCCTCTGTTCAACTGAAAACACAAGTCGTTACGTCAGAAAAATTACGCCACTTGGCAGACACTGCGCTGTGTGTGTGTGGTTATATATGTCAAACTGCGTGTCTATGAAACGCACAAGTATTGGCTTTTTCGTTACATTTTCAAATATAGTAGTAGAAATGACCCGCCTTTCTCGAGTTGGCGGGGACTAAAACCCGCTCTCGCTTGTCAATAGTAGCATTTTTTCGTCTGGAACCAAAATTACACTGATATTTTGCTTCAAACATGTGATAGAAAAAAGAATTACGCTTCGTTTGTTTCAAACATTTCCTGTTTAATTTTACCCTCCGTTAATTTCTATCAATACACGACGCGTTTGCAGGCGTGGCGAAGACGAAACCTCACAACTCCACTAATTTTTATTTCTACATTATTTTGACTTTATAAATCCTACAAATGGGATCGGTGTATCAATGTATATTATCACACCAGGTTCGAATCCCCGTAATGCCTATCACTTCTATTACATTCTTCTGTTGTCCAGTGTCCTCTTTCTATTTTCATTCTTTCGTTCTTTCTTTCTTACATGAGCCTACTGTGACAAAACGGGGCGGCCCCTATCGATCTTGTTTCACCCCGGCAGTATCGGTACATTTGTGGTACTGATTTTTATTATTTGCTCTCAATTGTCGCACTTTTCTTTCTTTCTTTGTTCGTTATTTTTCTGCTAAGTAGCAGATATTTGATTTTTATTAAATTCTTCGACACTCCCTGTAGGTGATAATAATCACATTTGCTTAACGCTACCCAGATATGCTGAGATAATTACTCGCAGTCGCAAGGGAGTGGCACAGCTTGGCTAAGATTAGCACAAGATCTCGTGTACCGGCGGAAACTTATGACATAAGCGTTCCCCGTCTTACTTGTTATGACAAGAGTAGTTTCTGATAAAGTAATGATGGTTACATTTTGAACACGCTGTTGAATGAGTTTACCGATCTGTCTGTAAGTTTGTACAGAAGGGCATCGAACATCTTATTACCCTATATGGGAGAGTTGACCTCTGCCTTACGTTCAAAATTATCCGATGTCGGAATATTTTGAAATTACCCCATAACCCGCCTGTTTGAATATGATTGGAGTTCTTTGATAACTCATAACAAACGAAGGCGTGGGAAGGCAGGGAATATAATCTGACCATTTTCTCAAGCTACTTCTTTTGAGAAATCGCTCGCCAAGTTACCATACCTTGCTACAGTGAAGAATTAGAATTCAGAATTCCTTCTTAAAATACCGGACACTTTTTATTGGAATATTTATCAGGACTTACAATATAGCCCAGAAAATCTCTAACATTTTAAATAAGGAAACCGGGACTGAGGAAACTGAAGGACCACACCCGAAGTCAGAGAGGGAACGTTTTAAATTAACAACACCCCAGACGTGTATAAGAGGCCGATTCAAGTCTCTTTTATTCATCTGAGCAAAAAGTCTGTGAGTCAGGATTGGCGTAAGTTGTGATTTACATTTCATATTTTATTACTAACATGTGAACTAATATATATATATATATATATATATATATATATATATATATATATATATATATATATATATATATATATATATATATATATATATATATATATATATATATATATATATATATATATATTACCATGTGAATTTTAATAATTGAAACTTGCTAGTGGATGTCACAATTGAGGCTGGCAACCTCAGCGTATAGAGTGATGATTCATGAACTACCACTGCACGGCTGGTGATTGCTTTATTGCTAGTTTCGGAAAAGAACTAAAAGCATAAAGTAGTCCCAGGTCCCTACGGAGCAGGGAGGGAAAGATGAAAGAAATGAAGTACATTCTAAGTATAATACTTACATTTTCAAAGCAGTGTAAATGTCCTTATAAACATAGTCACTTTAAAATTAATGTAAGTTTTCAAGCTTAACCAGTGTAAAGGTCTATGTGAAAATATTCATTTTAAAGTAATGGAAGTTTCAAACTTTTCATTCAGTGTAAATATAAATGAAAACATATTCAATTTGTATTGTGAACACTTTTCAATCAGTGGAGATGTATATGTAAACAGACTCTATCTGTATTATTAACCTTTTCATTTAAATATAAAGTAACTATGAAAGCTATTCCATTTAAATGTAAAGAAAGTTTTATCCCGAGGGATTAAATTTAATTTTCATCGAGGGTAAAAGTCTAAGTAATTGGGATGGTGGTATGGGAAGATAGGAACCCATAACTATGGGGTGGAAAACGCCATACTCAGAAGAGCGTTTCGTTCTATTCTTTTACCATAGTTATTGGTGGTACCAGCAGAGCGTACTATCTCTAGAACAAGAAGGGAACCTAAGCTTTAAGACGAAGGACCCACGTGGTAGACTCTTCTTGACATTTCTGGGAAACGAGCTACCCCCGACAACCTTGATCAGGGACGAGCGTGAGCAGAGTGAAAAGAACCAACCCATAAGAAGGAGCAGAACCTTCATTGGCAGCTAAGTTCAAATATGTGCTGCCACTTGAACTTCTTGTAACATCTCACATTCCCTAAAGACTGTGATGATAACTTTTCTTGATCCATAACTATTCAAATTATTTTCCAACTGTCATAACCTAAAGTGATGATTAAATTTTGTTATTTGTAATGTTACAAATTTAACTTCGATTTAATCATTTTACAGTTACTGCATGTTTGTCTCAGTCAATTTACTACACACACTCTAAACAGAGCTATACTAGAATAGTAGAATTCCACTGAGTAAATCAGGGGTGGGGGCTTAAACGAGCTGAAAGTAATAAGTGCTTAAATCCTTCACAAAAGCGTCGTAAGAATTACAGAGTTAACATACTCAGCCAAAGCTGTATTGTTCTCGCTTATTCTGAATCTTGTGAAGACTCCCTTTGTAATAGAAGTGTCATCACCCTTCTATCTTCATCTGTGCCAAGAGTAATCTTGTGCGAAGGTAGATAGATACCTTTGAAGCCCATATTAGATACTCTTGAGTTTTGGCCACTGTTAGACCACTACTGCAAAGCAGGGGAGGCAATACCGTCACACCTACCATTTACCACTTTTCGCTTATTATTTACGGTTTAATCGTTCAGTGTCGGAATTGGTAGAACGCTTAATTCTCGTAGCGTCATGTTCCAATCTGCCTAGCTGTAAATGGATACATGGCTGCACTCTTGAGTTAGGGAAGGCAAAGGTAGCGAGGAATCGGTGATTGTACCTCATAAAGCTGAGACCTAGTATCAGGGTTGTAGAGTCGGCCATAAAATTGTTCGACTCCTGAAACTTTAGACTCCTGACTCCGACTACGGTTTTTACTTGTTTTGAAGCATGAAATTCGAAGTCGGGAGTCAGGACACTTTCTACTGACTCCATTAAAAAACCTCCGACTTCACAGCCCTGCCTAGTATAGTGAAGTTTCTAACAATTATTCCCCTCCCGCAGTATCTGCTATGGGACTAAATTCACTTTACTTCACTTTTATTTACAATCTACAGTTAGTAGATTAACTCTTCCGCAGTGCAGACAAATGCAGAGACATTGGCAGATACTAATCCCACGTCACAGCCAGATGTACGGTGGGTCACAGAAATCAAGGGAGCCAGCCCCTTGGTTATCTCTTTCTATATCAATTAGCTGTTGTAACAACTATCCTGTCCCTATTCTGAGGGACATCTTGATGAATTTGTCCTGGACACGAGATGCTCACTGCTACGCCCGTGTTCGCTGGTAGGTGGGACTACGTCGATTGATTTTGTCCTTTGTTTATTTGACAAGTTAAAGTAGAATGGACTGGCTTCATTTCCTGTAGTGTTATAGAAATAATAGTTCTGTTTTACACTTCCTGAACGTCAACAAAAGTCAGCCTATCGGTGACAGACTTGCGTGCTTCTAATTAACGTATTTTTAAATTATACTTTTTTGTTTTAAACCTGTCGTAATTTGGTTTGGTTTTCAATTTAGTAAAACTGGTAAGACATTACTTTGTTTTAGAGCAGCGGAAGAATACGAAGTGTATGAGAGAAAATAGAGCGCTAATGGCAAATTTATATCATTTATGAAAACGCTGGGAAGACTCAACCATACCAAGTGATGTCCATTTTCTAGATGATGACGTGCAGTCAGTCAGTCAGTGACAAGCTGCTCATGCTAAACATACAAGTTAAATGAACGCCCAAACACAAATTGCCATCACGACTCTGTTGTTGCCGTTGAAATTGGAATAATTAAACGGTGTATTGGAAAATTTTACACTCTAGAACCTACGTTGTGTTTTAATTAAAATATATTTGTATTTTTAAAACGTAATATGATGAACAAAAAACAGACGTCTCATTTTATATATTTGAATCTTGGCCAATTACATTTTATAATAGTCCTTTCGATAACATAGTGTAGTGTTGAGTTAATCACTATCATGTGCACGTCCGAGAAGTACACCACAAATTAAACTATTACTAGCAATGGGTATTACATAGCTAGGTAAGAAAAACAGAGGGAGACCCAGGAAAAACATGTACAGAGCAGTGTTTCCTAAACTTTTTTTGGGACATCGCCCCCTTGGGTCCCAGGGCATATGTTTTCTTTTCTTGAAACCTTGGGCATTCCATAACAGTAACTGTCATGTAAAGATATCAGCTGATCTCCTCAATGCGTGGCCTATGCAGCTCTGTCTTGTCTTCACCTCTTATTCCACTGGTTTTTGTCTGATTTTATTCCCATCAGTCCCACTTTGGTCATCTTGTCGTGCTATTTTATTCCTTCTTTTCTGCGCAAACAACCATTTATAAAAGTCTGTAACTTCATGGTTGCTGTTTGATGGTGTTCCCCATGCTTCATGGATACACAATGTTTCTACCACTATGTTGACAGTTCGTATTTTTGTGTTGGATTTCTTCTTCTTCGTACATTTACAGATGTCAACTTAAATAATTTTAAAGAAAGCGGTGGTCAGATTAGTTGTTATTTCCAGACTAGCAATAACCCGTCAAACTTGACGGGTTTTTAATTATAGTGTGCTGTTTCCGTTCCCGGATGAGCAGACAGAAGTACATTCTTACAGTGTTTTTGGTTTCTTTCCATTATACAGTGTAATCAAACTGTAACTATTTTCGGGAGAGTATATATAATGGAAACAATACAATTTTTTAACACGGTTGCATTCCTCAGCTGTGACCAACGTACACACGGCGAGAATTATGTTATTTTAGATTCAATTTAAATGTTCTTTGATGACAACATTTCGTGTGAAAGGGCGTGGATTGTTTTCAAAGAGTGTTCCCTGATAATAAGTGGTTTTAACAAAAACTTTCAAGGTTTCATGATTTGTACATCGTGTGAGGGCTCATGCACACCAATTTTTACGCACTTTTTCTTTGTCGAGCGCTACTAATTTCGTAACAGAATTAAAAAAAATTAAAAAATAAAACCAAAGTATTTGTTTTATATAACACCCACGCCGCGCAAGTTGCACACCGTGCGTTGCGCACTTTTTTTTCTGGCGCGAGTTACTATTTTGAGTGTGACCGACCGACGTAACATACATCGGTAATTATGTTAGTTGGGATATTTTCCCGATGCAGCGAAATCCCCTTTTGCTTTCCGTATTTTCATTTTGATGTCACCATCGACCGGGTTGGTGCCAAGATAGATGTATGGATAAATGGAGTCTGGCTATCATCTCTCGTATTTATTTTCATAATCTGTGTCTTTTGTCTGTGTATTAGCAGAGCCAGTTGCTGTAATCATATCGCCAGTAGGGAGCCGCGCTAGCGTAGTGGTTACAACACCGCTCTGGCGACCGGGTGATTCAGGATCAAACCCGGGCGACGGCATTTGAGGATTTTTCGTCGACCGGGAATTGGACTGGATTAACTCGAGACCTGGCGATGACATTTGAAGGAGTGTCGTCGACCAGGGATTGGCGGCTCCTGAGCCGACCCAGCTGCAATGGGTACCTCCGAAATCGGAGAGTATTTGCCTGAATGGCGAGGGACACCTGTCTCTGTACAAGTAAAAAGGGATACTCACGTAAAATCAATGTCAGGTTAGACATAGTAATAACCTGAGATTTCGCCTCGAGTATTAGCGGGCGTACGAAAAAAAAAAAAAAAAAAAAAAAATATCGCCAGTATTCTCTTTATGTCATACATTTGGTCTCGTCTACGGGATAGATGGGAAGATCATTGGAAGAAATCTAGATCATCGAGCTGTTTTCTCATACTTTGATAAGCATTTCATTTCATATTGTTGATATAATTGTTTTCATATTTAAATCGATAGTTAGTATGTAGATAACAAGAGGCATCCCGTTTACTTTAGTTCTTATCTCAAAGGGTTCTGTAAGTTGTCCTTGATAAATAACTATTATACATTTAATGTTTTTATATCTTTTTCTTATTAGGTTAATTAACCTAAGGCGCCTTTCTGGTTTCTAAACTAATTCTGTGTCTAAACTGTCGAAGGCCCAGTCATAGTCACAATGCTGAATAAAGTAGGAATGTCACTTCTAAATTTAACGATAAATTTTCAAAATACGGTATTAAAAGGGGTTATATTAGATGTTTTGCGCCCTAGGAAGGCTAACTACTTGCATCCCCTACAAAAAAAAAATAAAAACATTGCCAACTTCAATTTTCAAAAACGGGTGTAGACAAAATAAAAAGCACAAAACTTAAAACTGCTAAATATAATTTATATTACAAGAACAAGTACGAGTAATATAAGAATCTGTGATTATTTTTCTCAAATACAAAAAGGAAATGTTTTAGCACACATTATCATTTTGAATTATCTTGTGAGTTGGGATGTTAAAATTTAAGTCTGTTAAAAGTTTCAATTTCAGGCACATAAAAATCTCACTTTGCGTTCATTTCCTTCGCAAATTTGTTACCAATTCCTTCAGGTCAAGTGCAAATGCTTAGACATGTTCAAAAAGATATAGTTGCCAAGCCAACTAGTCTCTTTTGCAACATTGTTGAGCACTATGTAAGTTTTTATAGGTTTGAGTTTTGAGAAACTGCGTTCACTACTTGCTACTGACACTGGAAGTGTTCCTTAGAACAACAGAAATGTTTGGCACGTTATTTGGGAGTTTTTGTTGTAGTATGAAGAGAAGTATTCCTTGTGGGGCGGCATATACGTTGGACGTCTTCGAACTATTGCGTTAAGTTCACAGCACAGATCCTCATCATCAATATCTTTGTTTCCATTGTGCATCAATGATTTTTTATTTTTTCAAATTCTTGCAGCCCTTAAATACATCTTAAGTAGATTTTTTTGTTGATACTGTATATATCATACATGAAGCCAAATAGGGAATTATATTGTTGTAGCTGTTGGAATCTCTCTTCAACAGAGTGTATGGCAATGACTAGGGCAATAGAAACCTACTGTGAATTTCTGTTTTGGTTCTAGCAGTGCCTCTTCTTGGGAATCGAGCTCAAACTGCCGTTGCATTTTCCTTTTTCTAAATTGTTCTGCCTTAAAGTTTGGTCGTATCTCTATCACCTTTGAAATCTCAGTTTGAAAACAGTATTGAAAACTATGAAAACTTGTTGAAAATCCTCATCACACCTGTAACCCACAAGATAATTCTTGATCACTTGCAACTAACTTGTAACTGAATTTAAATCAGTTTGTTTATTTTTAGTAGCTTGCTTGTAGGATTGCCTTGATAAAGGATGTTGTACTATGTAACAAGGGATACCCCAAACTTGAACTTACAAAATGCATCTGCCGGGGCTTCAATTGGCGAAGTATTTCCAGATGAACCTTTTAGGCTTGTGTCATCAAAGATCCCTAATTAATGCATCAAATATAACAAAAATTACGCGAAAATTGCACAAACACGCTATAACTCACTCTAAACATTTATAACACATAAGGAAGGGAAACCCGAGGCCTGTAAACAGTAAATTAATATAAGACAAACATAAAGGTATGTTATCAGGCACTCGTAGGAAATAAAGAAGTAGAACACTAGACAACAGAAAAACAACAGACATGAGTGGTTTACCAAGGATTTGAACCCTGGACCTTCCGTGCGACAACCCCGACTAGCTATGCAAGCGAATCACACCATCCTACCTGCCATCTACGCATCACCCTATAACTCACTCTATGGCGACATGACGTAATGTATCCAACTGTAAACAACATATGTTGCCAACCAAGAAGATCAAGAGACTTTTTTTCTTAGCAAAAAATATCACTAAATTTAAAAAAGAAATAAAAAACAACTTTTTCATAAGACTTTATAATCAATCATATTCCATTGTACTGTTGTGGTATTTATCTTAAATTTTTAAAATATAAATTGTCCATTGCATTTTTTACATGGGTTAGAAAAGAAACTAATCTGTATGAAACTGCCCATCAAAGGTCAGTACTCTGCCCCTCAAAGGTCAGTACTGCGCCCCTCAAAGGTCAGTACTGCGCCCCTCTGAGGTCTGCGCCCTAGGCGGCTGCCTAGTTGGCCTAGTGATAGCACCGGCTCTGAGAACACGATGTAAATAATATTATAGATAAGTCATTCAAACAGTAGAACGAACATTTTAGTACTAATGCGTCGGCACAGCGAAAGACACATGAATGCAAAAGATAATGATGGCTCATTGAGTACTGGAAATATACAAGAATAGCGGCCTAATGAATCACCAAAACCGCTTGATGTTCTCAGCCGTAGTTCTTCTGTTACGTGAAAGGCATGCATGAGGTATTTTAGAACACTTATTGAGAAACAAATCGCTAGTATGTGAGATGTTATTTACGGATCAAGGTGTATAATCTATCTATCTATCTATCTATCTATCTATCTATCTATCTATCTATCTATCTATCTATCTATCTATCTATCTATCTATCTATCTATCTATCTATCTATCTATCTATCTATCTATCTATCTATCTATCTATCTATCTATCTATCTATCTATCTATCTATCTATCGATCGATCGATCGATCTATCTATCTATCTATCTATCGATCGATCTGCCTCCTGCCTGTCCGTCTGTCTCTCTGTCTGTGTCTGTGCATCCTTTATAATTTATATATGCGTTTGACTCACTATGTCTGTCTTTCTACCTCGTTGAATTGTTTTTTTTTTTTGTTTTTTTTTTTTTGGTTGAAAATTATGTTTAATTTTAAATGCTTTATCTTATCAGTACCTTCCTCCATTACTTTCTCACCACAAACATGTCTTCCTAATCCAGATCTTTTCGTTGATGAAAAACTCAGCCAGAAACACTCATCCTTCATAATGATGCGGGACATTTCAGTTACACCACTAAGCTGATTACCTCGACTCAACATAGCTGTGGTGTTCCTGGTTGTCTTGTGTGCAATTTTCTATGAACTATTCTCATTCTCAGCCCTTTACTCCGTCAAGTTCTAGCGTATTTCCTGTTGTTTCCTCTATTTCTGTTGGCATTTTTAAAGATCCGCCCGCTGGTATTGATCAATATTAGTGATTGGCTTCGATTGGCTATCAGAGATTGTGGTCTCGTGTTGTGTCATTGGTGATTGTTGTCGGATCGATAGAGAACCAAGTCAGGCTGTGGTATTCTATTAAAGGTTGTGTTGTTATTCCGCCCTTGGCGTTCGTGCGCGCTGCCCTCCCGTCCTTAACAACCGGCCTTATCACATTGCCTGTCTCCTTCCTTCCACCTAATCGTTACCATTGGGCCTACGTCTCGTCACATAGACAAGCATCTGTAGATACCCATAAACACTGACGGTCGTGTAGACAGTGTAGGTAACGATGATTAATTGGGAGAGAAAGTATTAATAGTTTATATTCGCGGATGGTTAGTGATTCATGTACATCGATCAATTAGTCAAAGGTTTTTAGCTCCCCAAGGAGCATATGCCTTCAACAAAGAGATGCCAAGTCCTCCTGTCACGTGCCATTAGCTCTCCACGTTTTTTGATTGATGTTCATATTTGTGACATATTTACACACTGTCAGTAACATGCCAAACGATTTATCAATACGCATATGTCATACATGACGAAGTACCCATTCGGTCCAGTTCTGGAATCCGACTGTCTCCCTTAGCACCAAACTCCCACTTCTCTGCGCACACTAGCACGAGTGAGGAAAGACTGCTCCACCGACTTTCGTTGATGCACATTGTCATAGTACAGTAGATAGCTGTCCGGATTCATTGGACAAGACACATTAATCCTGTATGGTAACGACCTATAACATAAATTACAATGTTTCAGTGTGTGCCGTCATCTCTGTAAAACGTATACGTGAATCTTTTAATTTATGTTACCTCCTTTCTACCTTTCATACTTTCTGCTTTTGTTAGCCTCTGTTGCGTGCTAGAGAATGTTGATTGTATTTTTGGAACAGTCACGTCTTGTTTTAAAATGAGCCTGCATTCGCAACAGAAGGTAAGGATTCTCACACAGAAGTACAATTTTTGCTGTATATTTGTGTGAGGGTGCGTTTTACCCTAGCTATAGATTCATGTTTTTTTCTTTCCGTACACAGTAATGTTGTTTTGGAATAACCTGATATTTGTGTGTGTGGGCCCTCGTCTAGTCCAGTCTATCTTAAGGGAGGAGATCGGAGCACTGATGGAGTTATGTTCGTGTACAATGAAGATAGTCCTTCAAACCAAAAACCAAAAAAATAGTCCAGAAGATATATGAGCTAACAAAGAATAGGATAACTGCTTCATCAGGCCACTAATACTTGGTTGTGCATCTTCATTTCTTCATTACTGTTTTAATGTTATTGCCTCCCCTGCTTTGCAGTAGTGATCCAACAGTGGCCAAAACCCAAGAGTATCTAATAAGGGCTTCAAAGGTATCTACCTTCGCACAAGATTACTCTTGGCAGAGATGTAGATAGAAGGGTAATGACACTTCTGTTACAAAAGGAGTCTTCACAAGATATTCAGAATAAGCGAGAACAATACAGCTTTGGCTGATGTGGTAAAGTGAGATGTTATAAATATTTATAGGGGACTTAGTATACTGACTGAGATCAGCTGTGAAGGTATCTGTATCTAATAAGTGTGGTGTATTACAGATGACCTTACTTGCTACCCCATTTATACCTTAGTCAGAATTATTCTGGAATATTGTGATGACTACGTTAAATGTCTAGGGTTATGAAAATGATGAAGTGTAAGTCACAACAACAACAGACAGATAAACAATTTAATTTATTCCACAACACTTTACAACAGTGTGACACTCACACACATATAACACTCTATAAGACTATCTTAAATGAGTCAAGTGTAAAGTTTCAAATATATATGTAATAATTCTTTTCAATAATGGATATCCTGATTCAACTACACAGTGAACCAGGAATCACAATCAAATGGAATTACAAGTAGTATGTACACAGTTTATAAATATAATCTTTGTATTGACATATTTTATTATTCTTATCCTATGTGTGTAAGTTGTGAAGTAGTATTATGAGGTAATACTGGTTTTGTTTTTCAAGCTAGGTTGTTGTTTGTCATCATGACTTCAAGTGTTTGATTATCATGGAAATAGTATTGGGAAAAGTTCACAGTTCCTGTCATTTGGAACAATTTATTGTCCCTCTGTGTTAAATATACTGTCAATTTTTGAGGGGGGGGGGGCACATAATGTTGAGCTACTCTGGCAACAGAAGCTTATCTTTCGTGATGGCGGCAGGAAAAGACTCCTCTGCTCGATTGCTTCCTGTGTTCTGGAGACACCTCACTGGTCGCTATCTGGACCAAGGAGTATGCTGTCAGCCTCTGGATTCAGCAAAACTCAGACCAGGTGCTGCTTCAATAACTTAGGACCACGGTCCCTGAAACAAGAAGGTTGTACCTCCTACTTCAGATCTAATTTATAATCTATTTCCACACTGAACACAATACATAACAAACACTGAGTTCAGAGCGGTAGGCCAACTGCTAGCTTCATCTGAAACAATTTACACCCGTATACTCCTCCATAATGGTTACTACGCCTCTGCAATTCCAGCATTAGTTCTTTCTAGTCAATAAGTTAGGTGTCAGTGTACTGTTTGGCAATTCCATGCAGTTTTACTTTTCTCCGACACGTTCTGTTCAGGTTGGAGCACTATCTAGGCCTTGCCTCATGTTTGCTACTGAACCACACACATATACAGACATAAATTATCAATTTACATTCAATTTTCATTAAACAGATATCAAATATGTCAAGCTTACCACAATTCATGGAAATAATACACAAATACGTTGACTGGCGATGAATAATGGCACAAATTCCGATCTGCCTCTGTCCCAGACTTTTATTTAGAAAAATATGATCTGGATCTCAACGCACTGTTTCTTAGTAAGTTTATTTTAAAATGTGGCACTGAACTGACGCTCCTAATTGACTATATTGGCGGGTCTAACCAATCGGGCCATGTTTACACAGCTTTTCAAAAAATGTTACCCTTCTCACGTTTCCCCTAACAACCAAAATTAGTAGTTGTAGTCCGACTAATCGTGTTTAGCCTTACATTTACTTCTATCCAATCAAATAGGATTTTACATGGTGGCCCATTTCCCGTAAAATAGTGGTTTCAAAACATGCCACTGTGCGATTATTATTTGGTGTTGTCTGACACCCTCACTATTTTCTTTTGGCTATATGTTGTTAATTCCTAGACTATTTGCGTAACACTTAACATATTCTTTGTCAGCAAGTCCTAAGGAACCCAAATATATAGGTTTAATGGGGCTAAGGGGCTGCGTTCAAAATATGCATTTTCTTCTACCTCCCGTTCACTTCGATACGATGTGGTGTCTGGGTACTGTCAGGCTTTCAAACGTAAACCAGTATAATGTCATATTTCCTAATAAGCATTTTTCAGGTTTTTAAACCTAACTCTCGTATGGGTAGTGTTTTTTATCACTGTCCATTTGAAAAAAAAGCTAGTGCTTCATGCCTTTCGCGTTAGGGGTGGCATTAATTGTATATCGCGAGACGCGTGTTAGTGTTGCATGCGTTCCTGCTTTCAGCCCTCACTCTCTCTATCCTAATTCCATCTGTCCTTCCGTTTATGTTAACGTAGTGTATAAAATGAAATTAATGGAAGTATTAATTTAGGTCATTACGCAGTGTGCCTAGCTCAAGGTTTTCTTAGAAATACAGTACACGTTTTATTGTAGAAAGCGTGTAGTGATGCAGTAGGCTTTACTATCAACGTGAAACGTTACAATTTGCAGACGAAGTAGAAAACAAGGGGGATTTTTGTACGCCATTGTGACAGCACTGTACTTTTACCATTTCTCTTTCCTTTTATTGAATTTATGTGTTAGGCTTTACATTTACCTTTTAATTTATATATGTGGATTTAGAATGTTTCACGACAAATTCTCCCCTCTTAAAACAGACGTTATATGTCAGTCTATAATTCTATATACACATAGAGAAATTTATTATTATTTCTGGGGCTTACGTTGATTCTCATCACACGGATGTCGGCTTAAAAAATCCGCTCCCAGATTTGTTTTTCCAGATATATACTCTATGCTAAACTTAAATGGCTGCATAAGTAAGGACCATCTGAGTAACCTAGAATTTTCATGCCTAGCCTGCGCTAGAAACGACAAGGGTTTGTGATCCGTCTGCAACTTAAATGCCTTCCCATACAGATAAATATTGAATTTTTTTATCGCCCATATTACTGCAAGACATTCTTTTTCGCTAGTTGAGTAGTTGGTTTCAGCTTTATTCAACTTTCTGCTAGCATATGCCACTGGGCTTAATTCCCCATCCAATGCATCTGATTTCTGTAACAGGGTCGCACCTAACCCGATATTACTGGCATCCGTTCTTACAATGAATTCTTGACTTAAGTCAGGTAATTTCAAAATAGGTTTGCTTGTGAGCTTTTCCTTCAATTCCTGGTAAGCTAATTCACATTGTGGTGTCCATGTAATTCGATCTGGATTTCCGTTACGTGTCAAATCAGTTAACGGTGCACATATGGAATTAAAGTTTTTGATATACTTTTGGTAGAAACCACATAATGAGACAAAGGATCTCACGTCTTTCTTGGTTTGTGGTCTTGGGGCTTTCTTTAGTTTCTCTAAATTCTTGGGGTCAGGGGTCATGTTTCCCTGATGGACTGTGTGTCCCAAGAATTCTAATTCTTTACATCCAACGCAACATTTGGTTGGTCGGGCTGTTAAATTCGCTTCTCTAAGTCGATTAAACAGCATGTTCAGAGAGTCAATGTGTTCCTCAAATGTTTCTGTTGCTATAAGGATATCATCCATGAAATTTGTGATGCATGGATTATTCAGAGGGTCCAATAATTTTCTCATCATTCTAGAGAAGACACTAGGCGCATTCTTCGATCCAAATGGCAATCTGTTAAACTCATAGTGTCCCTCTGAGGTACTAAAAGCTAGATATGGTCTAACCTCAGGCTTTACTGGAATCTGATAGTATCCTTTACTCAGATCCACTTTTGAGAAATATTTAGCTTTATTTAGCCTGGCAAACAACTGATTTGTATCCGGCAATGGATCCACCTGTCCTTCTGT
The DNA here is from genome assembly GCA_024509875.1 of Oreohelix idahoensis. Lineage (NCBI taxonomy): Eukaryota > Metazoa > Mollusca > Gastropoda > Stylommatophora > Oreohelicidae > Oreohelix > Oreohelix idahoensis. Next base: position 81,580 of record JAMPIV010001839.1, read on the forward strand.
GATAGCATTCAGTCTCCTGTAATCTATACAGAGTCTATGTTCTCCAGAGGGTTTCCTTAAGAGCACCACACTGGAACTATACGAAGATTCACTGTGTGAAATAATTCCTTCCTTCAACAAATAGTCTATCTCTTCCTTCAAAGCTTTCTCCTTAGCAAAAGGAATCGAATAGGGTTTCATACAGACAGGTGTGGGGTCTATCAGTTTCATATTATATTCCAATAAGTTTGTATGCCCCGGTCGGTCTGTTAACACCTCTGTATGATTATCTAGAACCTGTTGCACTCTCTCTTTCTGATTTTTAGTTAAATGTGTACTGTTTTTCACCTGTGCCGCTGTCTCACAGGGGTGTAATGGATATTCAAATGATGAAAGTGGTTCCTTTTTCATCTCCATGGCAATGGACAAGGTCAACAAGTGTGTCTCTTCCTGATTTTCTCTTTCCAAATATTTCTTCAGGAGATTCACATGATAGATTTTTTCTTTCCCCTTCTTATCTATCTTATAATTTGTTCTAGACACCTTCTCTAGAACTGTATATGGACCTTGCCATCCAATTTGTAACTTATTCTGACTACCGGGTAGAAGAAGCAGTACCTTCTCTCCCACAGCCAAATCTCTGTCTTTAGCCTTCCTGTTGAAATAGGCAGCATGTTTCTTCCTGGCTTGTCTCAAATTTTCATTGGCAAGTTTCCAGCCAGTTTTTAAACGAGTGGTCAGCTCATTCACATTTTGGTATGAGGATGTAATATTTTCCTCTGCCTTTTCATCAGTCCACGTTCTTAACAGCGCTTCCAGTGGACCTTTTATTGGCCTCCCAAATAATAATGTTGCCGGGGCCATACCGGTTGAACTATGGGTTACCTCCCAATAAGCAAAGAGGGCGGCGTGAAGGTACTGGTCCCATGTATCTGGTTTTTCGTGTGCCAACTTTCTCAGGATCGACATCAACGTGCCATTAAATCTTTCCACTTGGCCGTTCCCTTGGGGATGGTACACACTACAATGGAAGTGTTTGGCCTGGAAGATCCTGAAAACTTCTTCTGTTAGTTTCCCCTTGAACTGAGAGCCATTATCAGTCAAGATTTGATTGGGAAAGCCTAACCTTGTAAAAATTGTGAGTAATGCCTCTGCCACATGCTTAGAATCAATCGATGACAGGGCTACCGCCTCTCCCCACATAGCACAAGTGTCCACCAGAGTCAGAATGTAGCTGTTCCTTCTCTTAGTTCGAGTGAGAGGTCCCACAAGATCCACGGCAACTCTCTCAAAGGGTGTTCCCACTATGGGCATTTCCCCCAAAGTTGCTGGTGCAGTCCAATGCTTAGGTGCTACTCGTTGGCACTCTGGACAGGATTTTACATATCGTTTGATATCTTCAGTTATTCCTGGCCAGAAATAGTGACACGCTATTCGCTGTCCTGTTGCGCTGATCCCCATATGACCACTGAAGGGAATCGCATGCCCTAGTTCCAACACTTTAGTCCTATATGAAGTGGGAAGGACCAGCTGTCCGTGACCATTGGATTCAGATCCAGCCTTCCTATAAATCAGTTTGTTCTTCATATAAAATTCTCCCTTGCCTGCAGGTGTATGACATTTGGGCAACTTCTTGAAACACGGCTTGAGTGTTTTGTCCTCCGCCTGTGCCTTCCTCATCTCATCTGGATGAGTATTTATTGGATTATCCTCCTCCTTTTTAGACTGTGATCTGGTCTGCACTGTTGCCAATATCACAGGTCTCTTGGGATTCCCCAAGAAAACATATCTACACCCCAATATCAGAGGGTAGATTGGCTCATTTATCACTGCTGCTTTTATGATTCCTTCCACATATCGCGTTTTCACCTTTATCCGGGCGACGGGAAGTGTCATGGTAGCTACATCCTTGGTTGCAGTTTGAATCTCCACTGTTTCTGTGGTGTATTGATCTGCCTGCACCAGGTGAGAACTCACAACGGAATCATAATCTAAACCTGTATCATATAAACACCTTAAGGTGACACCATTACAGATTACATCTTCACACACTGGGGGGTGGTATGGTTCCTGTAGTTCCGCAGGTTTGACCTTTTTTCCCTTTTTTCCAGATGTCATAGCAGCACAATGAGGAGGTTTCCTTCTACAATGGTCCGTGTCATGATTGTTCATCTTACAATTTTTACACCACCTCCTTCCTTGGTTGAAAGATTTTCTTTCATCATATTTCCTTTCATCGAATTGTGGGGTTTTATTTTTATTGTCATACCGTGGCCTATCAAACTGGTGCTTACCTTTGTTTTGATCTCTAGGATCAAATTTATTAAAGTTCTGTGGTGCCTTAAAATTTTCTACCTGTTTCTTCTTATTACCTGATACCTCTGCCTGAGCCGCTTGATACCTTTCTGCAACATTTAGTAACTCACCCAGTCTCTCTGCACCTTGTTCCGTGAGAAACATTCTCAGGTCTGGAGCCATGGACTCTCTTAATTGTTCTATAAGGATCATTTCCTTAAGATCTTGGGTTTTCCCCAGAGAAGTCCATTTCTCCAAGTATGTCTCTAACCGTGCAGAGAACTGGTGATAGGTTTCACCTGACAGTAGTTTAGCATTCCTAAATTTTTTCTTATAAAATTCTGCGTTCTTTTCATATCTTAACAAAAGAGCCTGCTTTAGCATGTCATAATTTTCTTGATCACCTCTGCTCATTTTGGCAAAAACTTCATAAGCTGCCCCACGAAGCCCTTGAGATAACTTTAAGCTCCACCTTTCTCTCTCTAACCCATACGTGGTAGCTAATAGTTCATATCTATTTAGATAGCTCTCAATATCATCGTCTTTCTCAACAAAATGATCTAAATGAAAATTCATAGCTGAGGTTGAGGCTCCCTGACTAGCATTAGCATCGGAGGTAAAGGGACTGGCACCATTTTCAGGAGCATGGCCTTGAAACTCAAACTCCCTTAGTCGTAACTCATGTTCCCTTTGTAATCTTTTATCTTCTGCTTCCCTTTCTGCAGCTAATCGCTTGTCTTCCCTTTCTGCAGCCTGTCTTCTTTCCTCGGCTTCCCTTTCTGCAGCCAGTCTCTTGTCTTCTCTTTCTGCAGCTAATCTCTTTTCTTCTCTTTCTGCCTCCAATGCCTTAGCCTCTTTGTCAGCCTCAATCTGCAACCTCTTAATTTCTTTTTCAGCCTCTAACTTTCTTTCAGCCTCTTTTTCTAATCTTCTTTCTTCACGTTCAATATATTTGTCACATTCAGTAGTGACATAGGCAATCATAACTTGCCCGTCCATTCCTAACTCTTTAGCAGTCTGCACAGCAGCAGATCGAAATTTGGCCAGGTCCGCCATTTTCTAACAGGTAAATATATATAATGTCTAACTAAACAATACAATCTGTAATTAATTATCCAAGGACAACCACAGGCACTGAGAGCTCAACCTTATTTAATTCCACCCAAGGATACCTTTTAAATTTTTATTATTCCCAATATATATAATAGGAGAAAGTTCAATATCCCGGGAGCGAGACCCCAATATATGTGGTAAAGTGGGATGTTATAAATATTTATAGGGGACTTAGTGTACTGACTGAGATCAGCTGTGAAGGTATCTGTATCTAATATGTGTGGTGTATTACAGATGACCTTACTTGCTACCACATTTATACCTCAGTCAGAATTATTCTGGAATATTGTGATGACTACGTTAAATGTCTAGGGTTATGAAAATGATGAAGTGTAAGTCACAACAACAACAGACAGATAAACAATTTAATTTATTCCACAACACTTTACAACACTGTGACACTCACACACATATAACACTCTATAAGACTATCTTAAATGAGTCAAGTGTAAAGTTTCAAATATATATGTAATAATTCTTTTCAATAATGGATATCCTGATTCAACTACACAGTGAACCAGGAATCACAATCAAATGGAATTACAAGTAGTATGTACACAGTTTATAAATATAATCTTTGTATTGACATATTTTATTATTCTTATCCTATGTGTGTAAGTTGTGAAGTAGTAATATGAGGTAATACTGGTTTTGTTTTTCAAGCTAGGTTGTTGTTTGTCATCATGACTTCAAGTGTTTGATTATCTTGGAAATAGTATTGGGAAAAGTTCACAGTTCCTGTCATTTGGAACAATTTATTGTCCCTCTGTGTTAAATATACTGTAAATTTTTGAGGAGGGGGGGGCACATAATGTTGAGCTACTCTGGCCACAGAAGCTTATCTTTCGTGATGGCGGCAGGAAAAGACTCCTCTGCTCGATTGCTTCCTGTGTTCTGGAGACACCTCACTGGTCGCTATCTGGACCAAGGAGTATGCTGTCAGCCTCTGGATTCAGCAAAACTCAGACCAGGTGCTGCTTCAATAACTTAGGACCACGGTCCCTGAAACAAGAAGGTTGTACCTCCTACTTCAGATCTAATTTATAATCTATTTCCACACTGAACACAATACATAACTAACACTGAGTTCAGAGCAGTAGGCCAACTGCTAGCTTCATCTGAAACAATTTACACCAGTATCTTCTTCTTCCATCCTTAGCCACCGACCGTCAAAGCAGTCAGTGGCCATTACGCCTAGTGGCGTCTTAGGGCAACAGCAGATAGGTTTTCTTTGCCATTGTTTCCCATCACGCCTATTGGCGTCTTTAGAGCAACGGCAAATCAATCCATTTGCTGTTGTTTCCGTAATCGAAGTGACTGGCAAACGGGTGATCAGCCCGTTGGTTTACACCAGTATACTCCTCCATAATGGTTACTACGCCTCTGCAATTCCAGCATTAGTTCTTTCTAGTCAATAAGTTAGGTGTCAGTGTACTGTTTGGCAATTCCATGCAGTTTTACTTTTCTCCGACACGTCCTGTTCAGGCTGGAGCACTATCTAGGCCTTGCCTCATGTTTGCTACTGAACCACACACATATACAGACATAAATTATCAATTTACATTTAATTTTCATTAAAAAGATATCAAATATGTCAAGCTTACCACAATTCATGGAAATAATACACAAATACGTTGACTGGCGATGAATAATGGCACAAATTCCGATCTGCCTCTGTCCCAGACTTTTATTTAGAAAAATATGATCTGGATCTCAACGCACTGTTTCTTAGTAAGTTTATTTTAAAATGTGGCACTGAACTGACACTCCTAATTGACTATATTGGCCGGGTCTAACCAATCGGGCCATGTTTACACAGCTTTTCAAAAATTTTTACCCTTCTCACGTTTCCCCTAACAACCAAAATTAGTAGTTGTAGTCCGACTAATCGTGTTTAGCCTTACATTTACTTCTATCCAATCAAATAGGATTTTACATGGTGGCCCATTTCCCGTAAAATAGTGGTTTCAAAACATGCCACTGTGCGATTATTATTTGGTGTTGTCTGACACCCTCACTATTTTCTTTTGGCTATATGTTGTTAATTCCTAGACTATTTGCGTAACACTTAACATATTCTTTGTCAGCAAGTCCTAAGGAACCCAAATATATAAGTTTAATGGGGCTAAGGGGCTGCGTTCAAAATATGCATTTTCTTTTACCTCCCGTTCACTTCGATACGATGTGGTATCTGGGTACTGTCAGGCTTTCAAACGTAAACCAGTATAATGTCATATTTCCTAATAAGCATTTTTCAGGTTTTTAAACCTAACTCTCGTATGGGTAGTGTTTTTTATCACTGTCTATTTGAAAGAAAAAAAAGCTAGTGCTTCATGCCTTTCGCGTTAGGGGTGGCATTAATTGTATATCGCGAGACGCGTGTTAGTGTTGCATGCGTTCCTGCTTTCAGCCCTCACTCTCTCTATCCTAATTCCATCTGTCCTTCCGTTTATGTTAACGTAGTGTATAAAATGAAATTAATGGAAGTATTAATTTAGGTCATTACGCAGTGTGCCTAGCTCAAGGTTTTCTTAGAAATACAGTACACGTTTTATTGTAGAAAGCGTGTAGTGATGCAGTAGGCTTTACTATCAACGTGAAACGTTACAATTTGCAGACGAAGTAGAAAACAAGGGGGATTTTTGTACGCCATTGTGACAGCACTGTACTTTTACCATTTCTCTTTCCTTTTATTGAATTTATGTGTTAGGCTTTACATTTACCTTTTAATTTATATATGTGGATTTAGAATGTTTCACGACAGCTGAGTATGTTAATTCTGTAATTCTGCCGACGCTTTTGTGAAGGATTTAAGCACTTATTACTTTCAGCTCGTTTAAGCCCCCACCCCTGATTTACTCAGTGGAATTCTATTATTTTAGTATAGCTCTGTTTAGAGTGTGTGTAGTAAGTTGACTGAGACAAACATGCAGTAACTTTAAAGATTAAATCGAATTTAAATTTCTAACATTACAAATAACAAAATGTAATACTCACTTTAGGTTTTAACAGGTGGAAAATAATTTGAATAGTTATGGATCAAGAAAAGTTATCATCACAGTCTTTATGGAATGTGAGATGTTACAAGAAGTTCAAGTGGCAGCATATATTTGAACTTAGCTGCCAATGATGATTCTGCTCCTTCCTATGGGTTGGTTCTGTTCACTCTGCTCACGCTCGTCTCTGATCCAGGTTGTCGTGGGTAGTTCGTTTCCCAGAAATGTCAAGGAGAGTCTACCACGTGGGTCCTTCGTCTTAAAGCTTAGGCCACGGTTCCCTTCTAGTTCCAGAGATAGTACTTTCTGCTGGTACCACCAATAACTATGGTAAAAGAATAGAACGAAACGCTCTTCTGAGTATGGCGTTTTCCACCCCATAGTTATGGGTTCCTATCTCCCCATATAACCATCCCAATTACTCAGACTTTACCCTCGATGAGAATTAAATTTACTAAGATGGTTTGGCCATGTCTGCAGAATGGGAGAAGATCGGCTACCACGACAAGCATGGGAAACAAAGAGCCAGGGATCCAGACCTCCAGGACAACCCAGAGTCCGCTGGGAGGACAACATTAGACAATCTTTGAAGGACCGAGGACTAGAATGGAACCAGGCCAGGAAGAAGACAGCTGATAGAATGGTCTGGCGCTCTCTCTTCCAAACCTCTACACCTCACGGTAGAAGGGGAACGACTAAGTAAGTAAGTAAGAGAATTAAATTTAATCCCTCGGGATAAAACTTTTTTTACATGTACATAAAATAGCTTTCATAGTTACTTTATATTTAAATGAAAAGTTTAATAATACAGATAGAGTCTGTTTACATACACATCTTCACTGATTGAAAAGTGTTCACAATATAAATTGAATATGTTTTAATTTATGTTTACACTGATTGAAATGTTTGAAACTTCCATTACTTTAAAATGAATATTTTCACATAGACATTTACACTGGTTTAAGCTTGAAAACTTACATTAATTTTAAAGTGACTATGTTTAAAGGGACATTTACACTGCTTTGAAAATGTAAGTATTATACTTAGAATGTACATCATTTCTTTCATCTTTCCCTGCCTGATCCATAGGGAACCTGGAACTACTATATGTTTTTAGTTCTCGTTACAAAACTATCTATAAAGCAATCACCAGCCCGTGCAGTGGTGGTTCATGAATCATCATTCTATCCGCTGAGGTTGCTAGCCTCAAATGACTTTGACATCCACTAGCGAGTTTCAATTATTAAAATTCACATGGTAATATATATACACATATATATATATATATATATATATATCTATATATATATATATATATATATATATATATATATATATATATATATATATATATATATATATATATATATATATATATATATATATATATATATCTAATATATAATATATATATATATATATATATATATAATATATATAATATAATATATTATATATTATATATATATAATATATATATATATATATATATATATACATATATATATATTATATATATATATGTTAGTTAACATGTTATATAATATATATGTTAGTTCACATGTTAGTAATAAAATATGAAATGTAAATCACAACTTACGCTAATCCTGACTCACAGACTTTTTGCTCAGATGAATAAAAGAGACTTGAATCGGCCTCTTACACGCGTCTGGGGTGCCGTTAATTTAATAAGTTCCCTCTCTGACTTCATGTGTGGTCCTTCAGTTTCCTCAGTCCCGGTTTCCTTATTTAAAATGTTAGAGATTTCCTGGACTATATTGTAAGTCCTGATAAATACTCCAATAAAAGGTGTCCGGTATTTTAAGAAGGAATTCTGAATTCTAATTCTTTACTGTAGCAGTCTGGTGTCTTGGCGAGCGATTTCTCAAGTGAAATAGCTTGAGAAAATTATCACATTATATTCCTTGCCTTCCTACGCCTTCGTTTGTCATGGAGTTAAATAAACGCTCCAATCATATTCAAACAGGTCGGGCTATGGGGTAATTTCAAAATATTCCGACATTGGATAATTTTGAACGTAAGTCAGAGGTCACTTCTCCCATATATGGTAATAAGATGTCCGATGCCCTTGTGTACAAAGTTACAAATACACCGGTAACCGCATATAACCATGTGTTCGAGATGTAGCAATCTTACTTTTATCTAAAGTAATCTTGTCTAAAGTAAGCTGAATACATTCGAGAACAAATGTCTTAGAAAACTCATGAACATCAGTTGGAAAGAATTCAAGACTAATCGACAAATAAGAGAAGACTCTAGGCAGAAATATGTCTCCGACTATATAAGGAAAAGACGATGGTCATATATCGGTCATGTCCTACGAATGCAAAACAACAGAATACCACTGCAGGCGCTCCCTTGGGTTCCTGAGGGTAAGAGGAAAAAAGGAAGACCAAAAGAAACACTTAGAAGAACAATAATAAGAGAAGGAAGAACGTTGTGATTAAATAATGTGCAAGAGCTAAGAGGAGTGGCGTCACAACGAACAATCTGGAGAGCACTGATTTCTGTTTTATGCGCCGTGTTTGGTGCTTAAAGAATTTATTATTATTATATTATTAATCTTGTCATCCATGTATGTCTGGTTGTTGTCTCCCTTTTTCCAAGCTTTGGTAATGCGTTCACCTGTGTCTTATCGGTGATGAAGTCGATAGCACTGGCCGATGTACGTGTTAATCTGCCGCGCCTATAGCCAGCAAATCTGAGCAGCGCCAAGCAAATGTGATTATTATCACCGACAGGGAGTGTCGAATGATTTTATAAAATCAAATATCTGCTACTTAGCAGAAAAATAACGAAGAGAGAAAGAAAGAAAAGTGCGACAATTGAGAGCAAATAATAAAAATCAGTACCACAAATTTACCGATACTGCCGGAGTAAAACAAAGATCGATAGAGGCCGCCCCGTTTTGTCACAACTGTAAGAGCACATTAATGCTGTGGGGGCAGCATACCAGCAATGGGGAGAGCCGCAGTGGTACGTCCATGATCCATTGCAGCTAAAAACGGAGATTGTGAGCATGTGTACGCTGAGTGTTCTTTGATGGATACAGCAATATTGCTTTTGGTGTGTGATGTGTGTGATGTGTGTGTGAGCGTGTGTGTGAGTATGTGTATGTGTGTGCATAGTTTAAAATTCATCAAATATAATAAGATTTCATATGTGTTCCTGTCTTCCTCTTTCTTCGCCGGGAATATTTGAAGGTAACTATTTTGTCAGGTTTTAAATTAGACCAAATTATTATTGATTTTATAAACATTTTATTATATGACGCCAGCTTTAATATAACACTCTTTATATATATATATATATATATATATATATATATATATATATATATATATATATATATATATATATATATATATATATAGAGAGAGAGAGAGAGAGAGAGAGAGAGAGAGAGAGAGTGGGGGAGCGAAAGAGAGAGTTACAGGCTTATCCGTTCGCAAACTTCTGAATTTGAATATCTGCGATCCGGAACTAACGTTATTGTTTTAATAAATAAGGCTGTTAACAAAAGAAATGTGGACAGAGTGTTATTAGTAACAGCTAAATCATTGGCTACTTAATGAAGACTGAAACTGTGTAATCATTGCAGCACACAGTTATAACTGCTAATGTAACCTGCAAACTTGAAGCACAATTTAAACAAGTGATCATTTCAACCGTATGTATTTATAGAACATGATTCGAACAATGTAATATGGTTGCATTGTCTCTACGATACAATTTCAAAATTGATGGTTTCAGCAGTGTGGTTTCAAAGTTGGCTGTTCCAGCTGTTTAGCGACAGTATTTTATTATAAGCGACTGATTTTGAAGAATGGGAACCTGGCTAAAGTCAGTATTATCTTCCCTTCTTTTTCACGAGCAAGCATGCCAACATTTGGACTGATAAAGCCTTATTATGACAAACCCAGTAGTACAATGGCGAAAGTCGGTTCATCAAGCCTTATGGCTAAACTAAACATCATCATCATAGTGCTTTTCGTTCCGTATGGAGCATGGAGCCACCTCTGCAGTTAGTTCCCTTGTAGGAAATCTGCACCAAATATTCACATACTGTGTACATATTGTGGTGATTTTTTATGTAACTATTTGTTTGAACATGATGAGGTTGCCAGCCTCATGCCCAACCTCATATTAGTTGCCTTGTACGACATGTAAACTAATTATGCAATGGCAGATTTGAATTATTATTATTATTATTTGTTAAAACACATTGCTTACACACATCCATACACTCATACATAACCACACACAACCAGATCCAACATTTCGGCCTCTCACCTGCAACGCACGAGATCACAATGTATTCAATAATAATTCATTCTTTAGTTCGCTTCTGTCTCAGTGTGTTTGGACATTAGGCATCGATCACGTACAATTCAAACATCGGGTCTCGCCTTTGTTAGACCTGAACAGTTAGTCTTATTAATCACTTTATGCACACTATACAAAGTTGACACACACACCTATTCACGTCCACGGAAGACGCTGATAGCCTGGGTTTCTGTAGATGGCGTTCGGCCGCCTGTCCACGGAGAGATTACAGATGGATATGTTGAAGAGCTGTTTAGAATGTATCGTTGATTAAATGTACGTCTAGACATTAGTTACGGGTGCAGATATTTGCTGTCGGTTAGAAATAGGATTTCTCATAGGTATATGTAAAGGAAAAATATGGACATGAAAGACCCATAGCAGATAACTTAAATATTGGAACAAGACAGACACAAGGGGGAAACGCATTAATAATTTATTATAATAAAGCGTTCAACAGAAACTGGTGCTCCGACTATCATCAAAGTTAAGGTTCAAAGGAACAAAGGAACAGACAGTAAACTGAAGATAATTTTTATTTTAAATACTTGCTTTAGTGATTTATATTTGTCTATACTATCTACAAAGGTCTTTTATAGTGTAGCTATTAACAGCCCTGCATTCTCCACACGATAGATATGTGTCAGTCTCTCCCTACCTCTCCCTTTATTTTTTAAATTCCGTCCATTATTTCTTCATTGTTAAGATCTGCTGAGGTTCGTGGCTACACATCGGTAGTTTTCTATACCCCATTATGTGAATAGTTTTTTCCCAAGTATCCCATGCCATACTTGTACATCCAACTTGACGCTCTCTGTACGGCACATTTATCTTGTTGGTATGCGTGGAGGCATATCTAGAGTCATCGTTATATGACCACGAGCTACAATATACAATGCTACAATATACATATGTGGAAGTGAACCTCTGTCTGTGAGGCTAATTACACCCTCATTGACTTTTGAAATCACCCACACACTTCCAGCGACTCCCCCTGTGGTGAAACTTGTTGAGAATCCAGCATTGCACACTAAGCTTGGAGAAGTCATTTGAGTCCCAGACGTGATTCTTTGGCTTTGACCTGATTGACTGCATGCAGGAGTATCTCACAATGGATCCAGTGATAGGCGGTGGAACTAAGAGGCGGCTCGGTGCAGGACGTGACAATTCCTTGGAAGAGCCCAGAACCAGAGCACAGTAATTTAGCTCTGCATAGTTGGAGATCCCCCTTGGATGGCGGGGAATGCACAATATGCCACACGTAACGATCCTTTAAATGCAAGCCAAGCTGGAAAAACATAAGCTCATGACTTCAACACGTTTCGGAATGGCAGAAAAGGCACAGAAAAAGCCTAGATCTACATTGTAGATAATACCAAGGAGTCTTCAACTTGGTATTGGCTGCAAAGGAGCGAGAAACTCAGGAGCCCTAGTTAAACAACAACAGCTTGGTCTGTACTTTTCTTATACCATTGCCGAGTCTCAGAACAAGAGACAGCCTGCATGTGATCGCATTCAAAGCTGCACCCCCACGACTGACAAGTAAAGAATAAGGTATGTTACACGGAGCTAATAGTAGCGATGAAATAACAAGATAAACAGCTTCCGAAAATCTAACTGGGGACTTTGGCAGACTAGTAGGAAACGATAACACCAGACGACAAGCGGAAGTGTGAAACATTGGAATATAACAGATCAACGAGAATAGTGAGTTGATAGTCACGAACATGTGCTAACAAAACCAAATTATTGTTGGAAGAAATATTCTCATATAAATGAAACGTGGGGATACTGGACATCAACACATGCAATCAAATTCATCTTTATTGTATCAATCAATTTCTGTTATCCATATATGAAGTGTCAATGGCGATGACAATAGAAACAGTATCCAGTAACCATTTGCTGATGGCGAAGGTGTTGGTAAGGCCACACAAAAACCATATGAGAAAGACATAGGAATAATATGCATTGGTTTTTTCCACACATAAATATTATATGAGTAAAGGTTTCGGCTAACACATATATACCAAGTACAACAAGGACTTTCAGTTAGTTAGTATACTTGATTCCATTGAGTGCTTAAGTCAGTAACTGTCACTGGTTGCCTCCCCTTTGCTCTGCAGTAGTGGTCCACAAGTGGCCAAAACTCCAGAGTAACTGATGTGGGTCTTCACATGTGTCTACCTTCGCGCAAGATTACTCTTGGTAGAGTTTTTGTCACGGGATTGCCTCCCTTGCTTTGCAGTAGTGGTCCACTAATGGTCACAATGCAAGCGTATCTGAAAGTAGGTCGTCCAAGGTATCTATCTTCGCGCAAGATTACTCTAGGCAAAGATGTAGATAGAAGATGAATGGCGTTTCTACCGTAGGGGACCGTTCACAAGATATTCCCAGAAGTCAAGAACAAATGCTGCTTAAGGGCTGAGCAAATTTGTTAAATTATTATCTGGTCCATCGCCTTTTGTGAAGGGGTTATGCAATGATTCTGGCCCGTCAAGCCCCCAGTTGGAGTAATCCAACGAATGCCCTCTTATAATTAATGGCTCTATATTTATATTTATATATATATTTATCAAGAAAAACTGGCTCATACGTTTGCTTTCGTACATATAAACTGAATCAACTATTATTGTTTAGAGTAAAATAACATACAACAAATTTAATAGTCAATTAATTCAACAAGTTAAAATAAGGATTAAATGAGGTGAAAGTTATATTAAATTTTTCCTCATTGAGGTTTTGGTAGGGCGTTAATAATGATGTCCGTATTTTTGCTGTAGCCTGTTATATAACACTTAACTCCAGATGAGTCCTGCAGCTGTGGTTTCCGTCACTTCTTTTTGGTGATGAGTACACTTCTCCACATAATTCGTCCACTGTAGGCGGTTGGTGGTGATACTCTTCTCTCACACTAGTGGCGTAGGCACTTCAGTACTTAAGTCTGATGTCTTGTAACCACGAACTGTGACAAATTAGAAAGAAACAAATGCCTCAGTACATTTGTTCTCCGCAAACTAACAGGCCCATTTTCATGCGCTCCACCCACGAATGTTAACCTCTCAGAAGAATTAAATTCCCTAGCATACAATGTAACTCAGGGAATATGATGAAAATTCACCAATATCCTTCTGGGTGTCAACTAGGAAATTGCGTCTGGAGTGCGTGAATAATGATCTGCCTGAATTACAATTAAAACAAAGTATATAAATCTCACAACATGATTCTATACACTTTAGGCACATGTGATGTAATCATCACTCATTACTCATCCTTACACCCGTCTGAGTTTTGGGGCCATCTCTGCTGTCGGGTTTCCCCGCACGACTAGTCAGAAACAATCACCAGCTCTTGCAGTAGTGGTTCATGCATATACTATTTTCATATGTTGAGGTTGCTATCCTCATATATAACCACTTAGCAAAACCTGTAAAATTTACATTAGTAAATAAATTGTTTACACTTACCCCAAAATGTTGGGAATACACACTTCTCCTGGCACAGATTAGAATGGACCCACAGCCCTGTAGTTAGTTGCTGTTCGAATCACTGGTCTGGAAGTATGAGTTAATTCCTCTGACTGCTGCTGTTCTGTAAATTCCAGGCCTGGGAAAACTGTTTGTATAATTCCTCTTATGACTTGGTCTGGGTGTGATGCTACACTGTAATTCTGACTTTCATCCGGCCCGATTATGTCGTCTATTTTGTATTTCAGGCCCGATTTTGTGGTTCTAGTTCGAGTTTTCACCATTTCTCTTCACTTTGTAATTATATGGGTTTGCCTTGTTTCTTCTCATGTGAATATATCGTGTTCGGTATTTTTGAGGAGGTAATTTTAATGGGTTCATTTTATGGTGGTAGGTTTATTTTTCACTCGGCCAGTTTTACTTTCTTATGATTTTTCGCGATTCCCGTAGATTTCGTTGTTTACGAAAATAATCGCCATTTCCGGCATGCGATATGACGAATCCGGAAGCACGCGGCCGGAAGCACGCGGCCGTCAGGTAACGTGACGCAATTTTAAGCACGCGGGGTTTGCATGGGTTGATAGTATTGATTTTTCTAGCGCTCCCATTGGTCCGGGACGGGAATTCGCGTGGGTGTTTTCTCTTGTATATAATGAGACAGAAAACGGGGATTCGGTCTCTATGAAAAATAAGTGCCAGCCGTCAGACTACGTAATTTATCGTCTCCATTGCGGGGAAAAACAGCGATGAATTGGTAGGTAGGATTTTATCTTATTATCGTTTTATTCATTAGAGGGTTCTTTAAGAAATTCGCCCGTAGTTAATTTTTTCGGGGACATTAACTTTTTAAGCTCTAACGATAGTGCCATCCATTATCATTTTTTTAAGAACGACGTAAATGTAACAGTGTGCTTATTCTTTCTATGATTTTGGCAATAGATAGGAGTGTGTGAAGTTGTGAGAAACATGTGTGCCCATATTTGTAGAATGTTATGTAAAACCACCATTTATTTCTGTGTATTTACTAATGTAATTTTATGGGGAAATCCCTGGTGTGTTCGTTAATTTTTCTGAGCCTTAAAAATGTGAGAAATATTGTCGGAGGGTTCAGATTTACGTTGTAAGTGAATTATACTGCTTAGGGGAGGAAACTATTCCTATAGCGAGATTTAATTTAATTTTGGAGCAAGCCGGGAAACCTCATGTGTAAATGTTAAAAAAGGAGACCCCGGAATTTCGGACAAAAGAAGTTCCCGAGTTGGAAATGTTGACACGTGGGTAGCCACGCGTCACAAATAGATAAGAGGCAGACAGGTCGGGAGGTTCTGTTTACTTACTTGGCAGATTATAGATGAGAGAGAGAGAGAGAGAGAGAGAGGGAAGAAGTGAGAATGAAGAGACACGTGTATAGAATTATTTTATGTATCGTATATGTTAGAGATAAGCGATTTTAGAGAGGGTGTACATTAGACGCTGTTTCTTTTAATTTCAGCGAGTCTCGGCGAAACAGTGGGGAGCATAATTTTGTCAAATAAAATTATCCACGGCAAAAGACATCTCAGGGTCAGAGTACTCGAGTATCGTCAGGAGCAAAAGAAAATTACCCTATGGTCTCTGGCAGTGAAGTCCCTATGCTTCAGCTGGACCGAGGTTTATTTATCATACAGCCGAGAGCATCGCTATTATAGTCTCTAGCAACGGCAGGTGGCCGGGAGACTGGTTTCAATTTCATACAGCCAGAAATCAAGGCTGTGTCTTCCTCTAAATCCGGAGTGGGAGAAAAGGGGAAAGTTTGCTCAGCAGCAGAGAAGCGTCTACAGTTAATCAAGTCCCTCATGCTTGATATCCGAACATCGTCATCAACAAAATCAGGAACAGGTGACAGGGTTACCATACCTAGGTCCTGATAGAAATCGAGAGAAGAGAGTAACGGAGACGCCGCATCATCAGCCCTCGAGTGTTAGAGAGACACTGAGACCAAGAGAGAGAGATAGAGAAGGAGGGAGAAAATAGACAGGACCAGTAGGGTCTGCTCAGTATCCATTGGACGGATAGACACTGAGTCTGCGTTCGAAAAACCAAGTCTATTATTTTAGCATTTCTTGTGGTGTAGTTATCGGCGCCTATCGCCTAACTAGTAGAAAGCTGTGTAGCCGTTCGTTGAGGAAGAGTCACCAGGACTGAGACAATAGAAAGCTTATAAATGTTAGAGAGTGGAGGCTAAAGTTGACAGCCCCACAAGATCAAAGTACTTTAAAGCACTAACCATTTTTATTGTTCCTCAGCAGGGTGACAGGAAGAGTGAATGTGATTGAGGTTTTTTTTTGTTGAGTGTCTCTCAATTTAATCGGTACTTGTTTTTCAGGCCGTGCAACAGTGCACGCTATCGACTGACTTGATGACGTAATATGCCATTTTATGTTTTCCTTGTATGTAAATAAATATATACATATATTATTTACTGGATCAGCTTCTATTCTTTACTATACTTACTCTATGTTGTCTGTATAGTGGTGTTTGTGGTCGTATTTATACACCTTATCTCCTTGTATTTAAAGGAAGTCAGAGGAGGGCGAGACTATAGCCAGTCTAAAGTCACGAAGCGGCAAGGGGAGATTCAAATCCTGGTTCTATCCCTTGAGCCAATAGTCGCGTCTGTCCACAGGCATGTCATTTTCCATCTAAATTCTATTTTCTCAGACTTTCTCATACTAGGGTCTTGTTTTCATTCAGGCAAACTCTATAAACTTAAAACCACTTCGTGACACTGGGAAATATGAGTTAATTCCTCTGACGGCTGGTGTTCTATGAATCCTGCCTGGGAAAACTTGTGTATAATTCCTCTTATGACTGGGTCTGGGAAATATGAGTTAATTCCTCTGACAACTGGTGTTCTATGAATCCTGCCTGGGAAAACTTTTGTATAAATTCCTCTTATGACTTCTTGTGATAACATTTCCAAGTTTCCAGTCGTGTATTAAAATTGCGGGTTTACTTGTAAATTCCAGTTGCCCAATACTCGATCTGGTACTTATAGTTGTGGAATGATAAGTCCTATCCTCTTTCCTCTGGCTTGTAGGAGGTGTTTAGTTGAGCTGCAATGCAGTCTGTCTGTGTGCTGTGACTCCGAGTTTGTTAGATTATATCTCACAATCCTTAGTTTCAAATCCCAGCTGTGTTTCCGCCGAAAGTTTCAATCAAATCATAGTAGATTCTGGCGAACCAATCCAGTCTATCTAGCACTGTTGGGGTGGGGAAGTTTATCATTACTGATCCCACGCGTATTTAAAATATTAATTTTAATATCCACGCGTGACCTCTTACAACAGTGATGTCAAATCGTTACATAAGACTTCCGGCGAACTTCTGTTTATGACAATATTGTTACCCTGTGTTCCTGGCGTAAAGTTTTCCGCCCAGATGTTTATCCCGACAGATTATCTAATTATCCCCTTTATCTACGTGCCTCCGCAAGACAAATGTTTGGTCAGACCGTGTTGTCTTCTTTCATACACTCTTGTGTCAACACGATCAGCCGCTTTCCAATGGAGTCAAATGTTTGACGGACACGTTTCCACAGGTGGTCAGACAGATTATGCGATAAGCGGGTGACCGATCTGACGACTGGGTATTGTTACGATAATACGTCTGAGGAGTGGTAAACAATAAGATACGCATTGCTCCCGTAGCAAATACTGCCATAGGGGAGTGCCGTGTTAGAGAATTGACCATGCTATATCCAGCATTGAGCAAAATAGTGAAAATAACGAATGAAAAGGCATGATTTATGCCAAATAAAAGCGATGAGTGAGAAAAATGAAGAAAAAGAAAGGATACTGCCGGAGGGCTGAAGGTGTGAGAGATCACACAAAAGAGCATGTTTCGACGTTTTGTCACAGTTGTAGATAGAAGGAATTTAAGGATATCATAAAGACAGCTGCTGCAGAAGCATGCGGTGAAGTCCGTCTTGGGAACCAGAGAAAGAGGACACCTTGGTGGACAGAGGAAGTCAAAGAGAAAATAAGAGAGAAGAAAATGGCATGGAAACAATACTTAGGAGCTAAAAACACAACAGGACAAATGGAAAAATATAGAGAATCACTGACACTCAGAACAGAAGCAAAGAACAAATTGCTAGCAGCAAAACAGAAGTCCTGGGAAGAATTTGGAGAAAAGCTAGAAAATAATGCACAAGAAAACCAGAAATTGTTATATAAGACCCTAAAGAACACGAGGAAGGAAAAACAATGCCTCTCAAATTTATAAAGGACAAGCAAGGCAAATTGCTTACTGCCCCGAAGGAAGTAATGGAAAGATGGAAAGAATATTTCTCAGAACTCCTTGATGGTGAGCAAGGTCAAGCATCAGAATTGATAACCACTAGCACAGAAGAGGAAACCAATGGTGATGAAGATGACATAAAGATGGAAGAACTGAAGGCAGCACTGGAGAAAATCAAGATGGGCAAAGCAGCAGGGAATGATGGTATAACACCAGAAATGGTTAAGTACATGGGAGCATCAGGCGACTTATTACTCTTAAGGGTCCTACAGGCAGCATGGTGCAACAAGACCATACCAAAGGATTGGGAGATTGCCATCATAACACCAATTTTCAAAAAGGGTGACAATCGACAGTGTGGAAACCATAGAGGCATATCCCTTCTCAGTGTCCCTGGTAAAATCTACTCAAGAATCCTAGAGCAGAGACTCCGACGCCAAGCTGAGCCACAATTGGATGAGGTCCAGTGCGGATTCCGAGCAAACCGAAGTACTCAAGACCTAATCTTCACACTCAGACAGCTGAGTGAAAAGGCCCTTGAGTATAAGAGTGAGATCCATCTTTGTTTCATAGATCTGGAAAAGGCGTTTGACAGGGTCCCCTGGAGCAAACTTTGGGACTGTTTGGCAAGGAAGAATATTCCAGCACCTCTGATTCATGCTATACAGAGCTTCTACAAGTCTTGCAGAAATTATGTGAAGACAGCAAACCATAAGTCAGAAGAGTTCAGGACCACCACTGGTGTAAGACAAGGTGATATCCTATCACCTTACCTCTTCATACTCCTTATGGACGATGTCATCAAGGCATGTAAGGAGAGAACAAGAAAGTATTCAGTGGGGTACTGGAAGATGAGACAGGTCTATATTTCGGAGCTGGCATTTGCTGATGATGTTGCCCTGATTGCTAAATCAGAGGCGCATCTCCAATCCAACCTGCAAGTCTCGAAGGAAGAGCTGGAGAAGAGATGGATGGTCATAAGCAGCTCTAAAACAAAATCCATGGTGATATCACGAGAAGAAAGAAGACATCAGATTAAGCTAGGAGAACAGGTCCTGGAGCAGGTCGACCACTTTAAATACCTCGGAGCTATTATAGATCGAAAGGGAGGCATCAAAGAAGAGTTGGCCACTCGAAAAGCAGCAGCTGGGAGACTTTTTCAGGCCATAAATCGAGGATTCCTCAGCAAGAGAGAGGTTGGTCAGAAAACGAAGATGGCTGTATACCGCTCCACCTATGTCCCAGTCATGACATATGGATGTGAGTCAATGGCAATGACTACAACCCATAAAAGCCAGATCAAAACCTCAGAAATGAGGTATCTGAGGAAGGTGGTTGAAGTAACAAGAAGAGACATGGTACTCAACCAGACGATACTTCAAGGCCTTAAATCCTACCCCCTGCAGACCCAAGTAGAACAGTCCCAATTAAGATATTTTGGCCATGTCTGCAGAATGGAAGAAGATCGGATACCACAACAAGCATGGGAAACAAAGAGCCAAGGATCCAGACCCCGAGGACGACCCAGAGTCCGCTGGAAGGACAACATTAGACAATCTTTGAAGGACCAAGGACTAGAATGGAACTAGGCCAGGAGGAAGACAGCCGATAGGATAGTCTGGCGCTCTCTCTTCCAAACCTCTACACCTCACGGTAGAAGGGGAACGACTAAGTAAGTAAGTAAGTAGAAAGAAGGATAATGATGCTTCTATCTCAAGGGAGTTTCATAAGATATTTCAGATGACAAGAACAATGCCGCATGAGGCGGAGCAATGTTAACTTTAGTATCTGACCCGCCGCATTTTATGAAGATGGGTATGCAATACTTATGTTAGCTCGTTCAAGCCCCCCAGCTGATTTAGTTTATCGAAATTCCTTATTATTTATTTGGCTCTATAGACGTAAATATAGGTGTATATGTATATATATATATATATATATATATATATATACATATATATATATATATATATATATATATATATTAAAGATTCTGGATCATACGCTTGCTCTCATATCTATAGTAATGAGTCAACTATGAATTGGTAAAATAACAAATAATAAATTTAATAACACTGACAAACAACATTTTTCTTTCTTATATAAGAATAAGTGTTCTTATGTCAGTTTTTTGCGCTGATTTCAAATTTGAAATCCGTTTATCTCTATCACGTCAGGTTTTTAAGATATTTGTGAATACATATATTTTTGGGAAACCGTTATGTGCTCCGTTTCATTTTTACTACATAACTTATTAAAAATTAATAAAATGCAGTATTTTGAAATAATTCTGAGCGAAATATGGCTTCTAGAAGTTGTAGAAATTCGGCTGATCTGTTCTGTTACGTGTGCGGATATTTTACCGATCGTGTTCACCAGAAAAACTTTACACCATTACTAAAGAAAGCATATGAACTTTATTTCGATTCGAAAGTTGATGATGCAAATAAATCTTGGAAGCCAAATGCAGTTTGTTCGACTTTGTGCAAATACATTGGCAGGTTGGTTACGAAAATCGCCGAAGCATAAGTCGATGCCTTTTGGAGTGCCAGTAATATGGCATGAACAAGACAAATCACGCTACTGATTGTTACTTCTGCTTGACAAATATCCATGGTTTCACTTTTAAAACTAGAAAGTCTGTGGTTTATCCAAATATTGAATCGGTTTCGAAACCAGTGTCTCGTGATCCAATCACGTGTCCGATCCCAGTTCCACCAGAACAATATCCGTTGGACGTGAATGAACCATCAGAAAGTGATAGTTTACCTGCTTCAGAAACTAATTCTGACTCGGATTATATACCGGTGAATGATGGTGTTCACTTAATTAACCTTTCAGATCTAATACGTGATCTCGCTCTTACCAAAGGACAAGTGGAATTACTCGGTTCGCGACTCAAAGAATGGAATCTTTTAGCGCCCAATACTTTGATATCTAAATTTCGTCATAGACACAGAGAACTTGTTCAATACTTTGAGATGGATGATGACATTTGCTATTGCAAAATTCCAGTCGCCTACTCTGTTCATATGAAAGAAACTTATGACAATATGGCTATACTTTTGGCAAAAATAAAGTACAATGACTACCAATGGCGGATTTGTGGAGACCTAAAGGTCATTGCAAGTCTCACGGGCATGCAGACTGGGTATACTAAATTTTGTTGCTTCCTATGTGAATGGGACAGCCGCAACAGACAGGAACATTATGCAAGAAAGGTGTGGCCTATCAGGGATCGTATGCAGCTCGGGCATAAAAATGTAATACACGAGCCATTAGTTAACAAAGACAGCATCATTTTAACACCGTTACATATAAAGTTGGGGCTCATGAAGAATTTCGTAAAAGCATTAGATAAAATGAGCAAAGCTTTCACTTATCTTCGAGAAAAGTTTCCGCAAGTTAGCGATGCAAAGATAAAGGAAGGTATCTTTGTAGGACCTCATATTAGGAAAGTTATTGCAGACAAACAATTCGAGAACTTGTTACATGGTAGTGAACTTCACGCATGGATGGCATTCAAATCGATCGTCGATAACTTTCTGGGAAATCACAAATCTGTCGACTATGTGCATATTGTTAAGCAGTGCATAGATGCATACAGAATTATGGGCTGTAACATGTCCCTCAAAATCCATTTGCTCGATTCGCATCTTGACTTTTTCCCTGACAACCTTGGCGAAGTCAGCGATGAACATGGAGAACGATTCCATCAAGATATCGCCGTAATGGAGTCACGTTATCAAGGACGGTGGAGTGTGACCATGCTTGCCGATTATTGTTGGATGTTTCATCGCGATGTACCACATGCCATTCACCGACGAAAGTCGACTGCAAAGAAATTCAAGCCTACATAACTGTTATACTTCTTGTACGAATGATGTTATAATACTGTATGCGTTGTTAAAAAACTTCAATTGCGTATTTCTCGAGATCCCGACCTGATAGAGAAAAACGGTTTGCAGATTTAAAAACGCGCATTAAAATTGACCAGAAAAACATCCATTCGGAGTTTGGGGTTACTTCTGCTGTCGGTTTTCTGTGCGACAAGCAAGAAGCAATCACCAGCGCTTGCTGTAGTGGTTTATGAATATACTATTTTCATATGTTGAGGTTGCCAGCCTCGTTTGACTTGTATAACCACTCAGGAAGTAAAACATGTCACATTCCCTTTGTAAAATATTTGTTCACAATTTACCCCAAATAGGGTCTACAATCTCCTGGCACAGTAGAATGCACACAGCAACGCTCATTCGATGCTTCGAACACATGGTCTGGGTATTTTTAGTATTCCTCTTATGACTTGTGCTTCTGATTCCTTAAGTCTCCATTCTTTGTATTTAACATTACAAGTTATAAAGTTATAAGGACGCCTAAATACTTCGATCTGGTCCCTTTTAATTGTGGAATTCTTTGTCCAGTCCTTTTCTCTGGCTCCGGGGACTTGTTACTTGACGTTGTTGAGAATGCAGTCTGATTTATGTCTCAGACCTTGCTAGTTTATATCTCTCATTTTCCGCTCCAAGTCCCATATGGTATTTTCGACAAACTTACCAATGAGAGCTAATGTTTATGTTCTGCTCTGAAATGGAGCCAATGGCAAGCTTGGAACTGGGTGTGGTTGAGTATTAATCTAATTCTGCCCCACGTATTTAAAATTATTCTTTAAAATTTAAACTCATGACCTATCTTTTTCAAAATAAGACCGTGATACATCCGGTTGCATTTGTAAACACTTACAAACACAAATGTGAACTCATTTCTTGACTAATACCTTCCGCCAATATTGTCTCCTCTGACAGGTTATCTGTTCTATTGATACAGAGACGGGCCATTGGAAGCGATTACCTTATTATCGCCTGTGTTTTCGTAAATCTCCCAGACAGATTTCTTAGACAGACAATCTGGCTTTCTTTCCGTCGATCGTGCGGGACCGCTTTGTGTCAACAATGATTTCCTGTGACCGTCTGCATTACACGACACTAGACGATAAAATTATATTCTGCCAGCCGGTCTAATTAGCCTTGTAATACTACTATTCACATGGTGAAACTTAAACAAGTCTGAGAGTGACTAGGCAAAAATGTAGGTGCATAAAATATAAATAATAGGACGATGAATTTGAGAAAGATGAAGAAAAAAATTGATAATGCAGGATAGAACGAAAATGATGTAAAAGGACAAAACTGATTTTGTCACAGTAACAACCAAAAAATGTATCCCACATAATGTTATTTATAAATATATGGTCTACACAGGCATATTAAAGGTACAAGCTCAACATATTTGCACGCATATATTCCATACCTTCAATGGCTACGAATTCATTATCCAGTCAACTCACTAACAAATGTCTTTCTCATCCTTTACTAACAATTTACTGCTCATTGTTTACAGAGTCATCATTTTACGTTCCTTTCTTGTTCGTTCATTCATTCAATACCTTACATCTCCACGGGGAGCATAGGACTTCACGAAATGTGTTGCAAGTCCTTCTGTCACATGTCATCAGCTCAAGGCCTTTCCATGCCTTCCTATAATTGTCACTTCTGTCATCAGTTTTCTTCTCCATGTATATTAGATCTAGCTCTGCCTCTCTTTCCATGATGATTCCAGAATAAGGGCTGCCTTATAGTGTTTGAAATAAGTTTTATCTAGTGTGTGTTTTGTCCATCGCCAGCGTCTTCTGATCTCTTGTTCTACTAGTACTTGTCTGGTTCTAGGCATTACTTCCGCATAGGTGACATTGTCGCTTAATTTCAATCCTTCCATTCTACATACTGCACCCACATATGGAAGCTTGTAGCTTTTTGGCTTTTGTTGTTGTTTTGTTTTTTCTGTCTCAGTGTATGACGGGTAATGAACTTTCTGTTTTAAATTATTAGTGGATAATATAGCCGTATCTGCGATTTTACTTGCAACGCGAGGACAATCGTTAAATGCACCGGAAGTTAAAAATCAAGGACTGCAATCAACTGACCAAGTCTGATAATTCGCTTTTTGTGTTTTTTTTCTGCAAGAATTTTGATAACGCGAGGAATTTTCTATTTTCTTGTCTTTTCTTTCCTTTTTTCCTTGTAATCTCTGACATGTTGTTAATGTCAATGACTTGTATGCAGGAAGTGTAAATAATAATAATAATAATCTTTTGTGTTTTTATTTAATGATATCAAATCGCCTTTGGGATGATTTCTAACAAAAATCTGAAGAATTGTCATCAACAGATTTTCGCGGTATAGTTTGTTAATTGCGTCGTTTCTTCGATCTCTAGATTGTTGGGAGCGGCGCTGGTGTAATGGTTACCACATTGCGCTGGCGATCAGGTGTTCAATGTTCAAGCCCGGGCGTGGGCATTTGAAACAGTGTCATCGACCGGGATTTTGACTGAATAATCTGAACAGCTCCTGAGTTAAACCCTATGTGGATGGGAAGGAGCGAAGCTCCTGACCGGGTTGAAAGGAAAGTCCACATGCTCCCCAGCCTCGCAATGACATGTCATTGGGCCGAAGGGCTGAAAGCCCAAGTGCCGCTGGTTAAGGAAAAAAAAAAAATCTCTAGATTGTTAAATTTCCTCTCACTTTCACGAGAAAGACAGGCTGTTTAGTGACACGAACGAGTTAAGAGATGAAAGATATAATGGTCTCTGACTTAAAATGATGAGTAGTTAGTTGATAATATGAAAGTAAAGGAAGAAAGACATTAATAAAACAAGAAATATGCGTTTTTGTCAAACCCGTAAACAAGGTGACCAATTGCACGTGCGCGTTCATCCTTACAGATATCTGCTCACGGCAAAGTTTAACAAATGAAACGAGTGCAGATTATTTGGTAAACAGCCAAAAAACAACTCATAAATACAGTAACAGCCAATACAAAACAACATGCATTATTAACTGAAGTTAATATAAAGTTACAGTTTTCGAATGATGCGTTTGAAACTGGTCAAAGTTGGGAGAAACTAACGATTTTAACAGTGATCATTATAAGCTGCTGTACATTTTTACTAAAAGAAAAACATTACTTTCCGTTTCAGTAACAATGTTAGTTTTAAAAGACTCAACGAATTGGTTGTTCACGCCAGCAATTTTTTTTCACGAGGGAATTAGATGAACTTGAGCTGCAAGTTCAGGAGAAGAGAATATTTAAGTATAGCCATTGCTTGTTCAATTGATCGCGCCCTTTTCCGGTCTATGAAGTAGAACAGCGAATAGAGGATAGACCAAACTTTGATTCTCAAAGGAGGATTTCTGGATTAAGAGCCCTGAAATTTTAGCCCTGTGTGGGATATTTGAGGTATTCGATGTGTTCGTTCATGAGTAAAGTTGAGTTCTTAGATGAATAATCAAGTATTACGATATGTCACAAAAATGACTCAAAGGAGTCCAGTGTTTTTACACAGAACGAATTATTTATATATTAACCAGAGAGGGTAACGTAGAGACCATTTTAGAGCTGGAAGGGCTGGTAATGGTAAAGAAGATAATAACAAACATATATGACTTCCGCTTCTTCTTTGATCCTTAGCCGCCAGCTACCAAAGTAGTCAGTGGCCATCACGCCTGGTGGCGTCTTGTAGGGCAGCAACAAACTGCTTCCACTTTGCTAGGTCGTTGCCCACCCTTCATGCAGTGCCCCAGCTCTGGTTCATTCTTTGCATCTCGGCCTCCACAGTTCATCGCCAAGTTGTTTTTGATCGGCCTCTCTTTCGCTTTCATTCAGTGGTCCATAGCATAGCTGTTCTTGTGATGGCATCGGGGTCTCTTCTGAGGTTGTGACCAACCCAACTTCAGCTTCTGCTAACTATGATGGTATGAATCTCCTCTTGGTTGCTCTGAGTAAGCAATTCTTGGTTAGTGATGGTATTCGGCATGGTATGCGGCCAAATGATTCAGAGAATTTTCCTTAGGCAGATTGTGTGGAAAGAATTTCGACATTTCCTTCTCTGTTACTCTCCAGCATTCCGCACCATAGACAAGCACAGAAAGTACACAGCTCTCATATAATCTTAATTTGGTGTTTGTGCTGTGCTAAGAGGACTTCCAGATGTTGTTTAGACTAGCAAATGCTTAAATCGCTTTATTCACTCTGTTGTTGATGTCTTTACTTGTTCCGCCGTCTGGTGTTACTACGCATCCTAGGTGGGAAATATGTCTGTTCCAGCTTCTGGTTCCTCATTGTTATTGGCTTAGGATTGCCCACATTGAGTGTCATGATCTCTTTCTTCTTTAGACTGATGTTCAGACTCACCTGTTGGCTATATTTATTCAGTCTATCTGTTTTTTCTTGGATGTGTTGATGTGAATGTGCGAGTAGTGCAATGTCATCTGCATTTTCCAGATCTTTCAGGGTAGAAAACGTTGTCTGTCTTATTCCTCTTGGACTGCCCTCTGTTGGTTGGCGCATCACCCAGTCTATGACTGTCAAGGATAAAGTGATTCCATTTTTCTATGCAAAACAGATAGGACACAAGAGAAGAACTACTAGCGAACCCCAAACTCAGCAGAGCACGTAGCTCTTAATTTTAATATCACTCCAAACAAGGAGAAGAATATAAGATTGATGGCATAATCCACCGGTCACAGTAGAGATTAGTCGAGTAACAAATATCTCATGAAAGATCAGAACAATGTAAGTTTGGACATTTTTGAGACAGCTATATTTGTAGCCCTATCGATGAGCAAGCCACCATTCCTGGTTTACGGCATGAAACTATTGCTCACCACACAGAGACTGGATGTTAGACCAACGTCTTGCTATACTTCATATCGGAGAATTGACTTTAATAGCGGAGACTTTCATGCAGTAGCACAGACACATTCAACTATAATGTATATTGAATCAAGTATATCAGCACAGACACATTCAACTATAATGTATATTGAATCAAGTATATCAGCACAGACACATTCAACTATAATGTATATTGAATCAAGTATATCAGCAGTCAGGCACATTCAACCATTGCGTCCAATATTGAATCAAGTATATCAGCAGTCAGGCACAATCTGTGTTCATCATCATCCTTAAGCTTCCCAAGGTGCACAGGCCTTCAACAAAGTCTTCATTTCCCATGCCATCAGCGCAAGATCTTCACCTCACGGACACGTGTCTGTCTGCCCAGTTTAGAATTTGTTGAATAGTTGGTACTTGAATCTTCAGTGGCCTTTTTCAATCTGAACATTTTTAGTATGTCTTCTTTGTTACCATTTCTTTGCCCGAGTTGTGCATTTATCTGTAATTACCTTAGCTTTTTGTCCCGGAGTTCGATGCTGCCATAAAATCTTTTTTTTTTTTTTTTCAATAGGTCTAAAACTGAACGGAGAGTGTTCACACTTAACCAATTCTAGCGGTTTTTTATTGTTTATTTTGATGATTTATAAATATCGTAGGCTTTTTAGGACTGAAAGAAAGAAACATAATCTCACTGAGTGATTTGAAGGAAGGAAGGAAGGATCCCGTTACACGCCTATTGAAGCATATTGGGAATATGGTGTTAGGCCAATATTTTCTTGACCATCGGCACACTAGGGGTGATGTGATCAGCATCACGCCGGCCGCCTTAACCTTCCCAGAGTTACTCTGGTACCCAATTCATGAGGCTGGGTCGACCCCAGAGCCATTTGTGGTCTAAAAAATCCCGCCTCAACTGGGGATCGAACCATGGACCACCGAACTAGGAATCCAGTGCACTAACCACTGCGCCACCGCGGCTCCCCACTTGTGATTTGGTATATAACTTAATTGACTTGTGCCAATATTCCAGGTCTGGGTAACGTCTGAATATTATTTTGTTTTAAATAATAAAAGCAGAGGAAAAATGATTAAAAGTGCACGATTGCTTCGAGTGGAGACATATGAGCAAACAAAGAAATGGAATGAACATCACTTGGGCTTAAATAAGAAAGCTTAGTCAGAATTTCAATATGAAATTAAAGACAAGGCGGAAAGTGAGATTGAGACAAAGAAAGACAGAGAGAGAGAGAGAGAGAGAGAGAGAGAGAGAGAGAGACATGGGACGATGTTTGACGAAGACTGTTGATGATGATGATGATTTGATGCTAATGTTGATCACAAAGGTAAAAATAAATACATAACAAAGGAGAGGACTCGTAAAATAAACTGCACTGTATTTTTACTTGACTGTGTTCCGTGAAGTCAAGATGTCATCATTAACATAAAATAAATTAATCAAGTGGTCACAATCGAAACTAAGACATAACTACTGTACACTGGAATATTAAAACGTTTATTGACACGTAATCTATCAATCAGGACCCATGTCATCACCAAATGTACCATTTGATGTCACCTCCGATATGATTTAAGGCGCAAATTAGATGGTTCATCTTGACCTCAGAATATCATTGAAAAATAGAAATATTGTCATCTGCGTTCCCTTGAGGGCATCCAGTTGTTATTTATATTTTGCGAACCACTTTCCTCCCTTTTATCCCATCTTAGGCATTTTCTCATTATAACATTTTTATTTTTAGCAATGGGGTCGGAATAACCCACACGTGGTCAGGCCGATATCTCAGTTTCTGGCATAAACTGGCGTGCTCTTGACACGTTTGCTAAAACCTGGATTTGTTCATCATTCTGGAAAAACTGTTACGTATAGATTATTTAATCTGTAGGAATATAACTTGAAAGAAAAATTAGAATAAATTTTGTAATTTTAAATGATAATCTAGCCAGGGATTTTCATTAAGCCTACCATTACAATGGGAAAAAACCCCTTATGTCATGAAATATGCTGTTAACATGCGGGCATTAAATATAACGCCTGTTATATTATTAGCTTGTGTAATCCTTAATTTAACTGATTTTAAAATGATATGAGAATCTCTGATTTCCTGTTGTAAAATCTCATATAAGTGTTTGTGTGTTAGTCTTCTTATTCTTCTTCTTCGTCGTTGTCGTTCGCGCTAAAATAACCACATCTTTCTCTCTTATAAAGCTGAAAGTCCGTCTCAGGCTTCTCTTGTAACCATACAGCTCCTCCCATCTCGTCACCATACAGCTTCTCCCATCTCGTCACCATACAGCTTCTCCCAGCGTGTGTTATTAAACTTGATCATTCAATCATTTCCTTACGGATCATGGAGCCACCATTTCATCTGTTTCCTGGAAGGAAGTCTCTATCAAAGCACGTGCTCTTGAAGCAGTGTTTTCTAAAGCAATTTGTTTTACATGATCAGTTTGCTAATACCATGCACAATCTCACATTCATACAACATGCCTAAGGAAGGAATGGTGCCATATTCTCTTGTCTCCTCCGAAACTCCCAGTAAGTTAGTCATTCATCATTATATTCCATTGTACTCCTTACAAAGCAAGGAGCCACCACTGCGGTCGGTCCTGTTACAGGTGACCTGTATCAAGCAGCAGCCACATATTCTAGTAGCAGTAGTGGTTTCTGTGACAATTTGTTTGATATGATGAGGTTACCAGCTCCATAGAGAACATTATATTAGTCACCTCCGGCACCACACAGGTCCTGATGGTCAAGTAGTCCTGCTTTCTTTTTTTTTTTCATTATTCAGAATCTCCCAGGAACTACACGGGGCTTATTAAACCAATACCAAATTGTTGCTATGCTACACAGACAAACCACCAACTTCTAAAGCAACACCAACAAAAACAACTACAAATACAACTGCTTCTGTTACTGCTGCCGCTACTACTATGCTGCGTCTACTACTACAACTATTACTTTTTTACTGCTGCTACTGCAAGAAAATGACAGTAATTGTATTTTAAAATAACATATGTATTATATATATATATATATATATATATATATATATATATATATATATATATATATATATATATATATATATATATATATATATATTCTTCTCTTCTTTTATCTTTAGCCGCAGACTGTCAAAGCAGTCAGTGGCCATCACGCTTGGTGGCGTCTTGTAGGGCAGCAACAAATTGCTTCCACTTTCTTCGGTCGGCGGCCATCCTTCGTACAGTGCCCCAACTCTGGTTCATTCTCTGCATCTCAGCCTCCACAGTTCTCGGCCAAGTTGTTTTTGGTCGGCCTCTCTTTCGCTTTCCTTTGGGGGTCCATGGCATAGCTGTTCTTGTAGTGACATCAGGGTACCTTCTGAGGGCGTCGCCAACCCAACTCCAGCGTCTGCCAGCTATGATGGTGTGCATGTCCTCTTGGTTACTCCGAATAAGAAGTTCTTGGTTGGTGATGGTATTCGGCCAAAAGATTCGGAGAATATTCCTTAGGCACATTGTGCGGAAAGAGGACAGTTTCGACATTTCCTTCTCTGTTACTCTCCAGCATTCCGCACCATAGAGAAGCACAGAAAGTACACAGCTCTCATACAATCTTAATTTGGTGTTTGTGCTGTACTGGGAAGACTTCCAGATGTTGTTGAGACTAGCAAAGGCTGTTCTCGCTTTATTCATTCTGTTCTTGATGTCCTTGCTTGTTCCGCCATCTGGTGTTACTATGCATCCTAAGTATGTAAATGTGCCTGTCTGTTCTAGCTTCTGGTTTCTTATTGTAATTGGCTCAGGATTGCCCACATTGAGTGTCATGACCTCTGTCTTCTTCAGATTGATGTTCAGACCAACCTGCTGGCTATACTTATTCAGTCTGTCAGTTTTTTCTTGGATGTGTTAATGTTAATGTGCGAGTAGTGCAATGTCATCTGCATATTCCAGGTCTTCCAGTGTAGAAAATGTTGTTCATCTAATTCCTCTTGGACGGACCTCTTTTGTATGGCGCATTACCCAGTCTATGACTGTCAAAAATAAGGTTGTTGATAAGGGGCATCTCTGTCGTACTCCTGTTTTCACCTCAAAAGTTAGGTTGCTCAACCCAACACTGCATGTAAAGTTAGAATAGAGGCTTTTTATAATGGAAACAGTGCAGCTAGGAATTCCGTAAGCCCTCAGTATTTTCCATAGGCTGTCCTGTGTATGCTGTCAAAAGCCTTTTCAAAATCAACAAAGTTAACGTATAGCTGCCTCTGCCATTCTGAGCACTGCTCTATAATTTTCCTGAGGGTGAATATATGACCTGCACATCTTCTGTTCTTTCTGAATCCCGCTTGTTCTTTCCTCAATTTATGGTCTACTGCTTTTGAAATTCTCTGGATAATTATCGTGCCCAGTATTTTACTGGGAACTGAGAGGAGAGTAATTCCTCTCCAGTTGTTGCAGTCTGCAAGGTCGCTGTTCTTGGGCAATTTGACAATTATTCCGTTACTCCACTCCGTTGGTGTTGTCTCTGTTTTCCAGACTTGTGCAAATAGTGGTTCTAATAGTTCTGCTGCTAGTTCAGGGTCTGCCTTGAATAACTCAGCATTTAAATTGTCGTGACCAAGCGCTTTTCCATTCCTTAACGCGTTCATAGTTGTGATGATTTCTTCTCTTCGTGTAATGTCTATATTTACGTCTAGGTCACTCTCAGCCTCAGGAACATTCAGCTTCGTCTGTGGTGGTTCCTTTATCAGCGTTTCTCTGAAGTGCTCTGCCCATCTTGTTTCCTGCCCCTGTGCTGTGGTGATGAGATTTCCTTGCTTGTCTCTTACTAACGTTATATTGTTTGCACCTCATTTTCCGTTGATAGTTTTAGTTATTTTATAAACTGTGCTTTGTTCATTTCTCAGTGCTGCCTCTTCTTCCTGCCTTGCAAGGTCATCCAGAAATTTCCTTTTGTTGGCACGGGTTTGAAGTTTTACTTCTTTGCCCAGCTGACTGTAATGTTCGCTATATACTTGTATTTCCTTTAAATTGGGAGGCTTTGCTTCTGTTTTCTTTCTTTTCATTTCTTTTCTCATCGCTATGGTGTTTAACGTTTCTGGTGTTATCCAATCTTGTCTCTTTCTTTCCTGGAATCCCAAGCATGATTCGCTGCTTTCCTTGTATAGTGTTGAAAAGATGTTGAATTTCTGGACAACATCATCAGTCGCTGTACTTTCCTGGCTCTTGGCAATTTGATATCGTCTCTTTACATCAACCACAAAAACTTTTCTGGTGAAGGTGTAGTTGAGTTTCATGATGTTATATCTTTACTGTTTAATTGCAATTGGTCCAGCAGCTCTGAGTTTCACCTTCTGTCTTGCTACTACAAGGCGACGCTCACTTCCCACATCTGCACCTCTTCTTACTTTCACGTCTTGTAATGCATGCCTCCATCTACCATTGATCATAATTAGGGAACACTGTTATAATTGTTATTGTTGATCAGAATCGACGTCATTGCACTCCTGGCAAACCCATAGGTGCTCAGTCTCCCTCAGCAAATGTTGAAGGGTATGAATGCTAATCGCTCCTGTTGCGCGCTAGGTGTATACACGCCAGATGCATCCTCTCATAAGTCCATCTCAGCTGGTCTTACGTTTGATGCCAGTTCTAGCAATCTTAGCTTTGATGATTCATCGATTGCAGTGTCATTCTCTAATAGGTAAAGGGGTAAAGGATCCCGTTACACGCCCATTGAGGCATACTGGGAATATGGTGTTAGGCCCATATTTTCTTGACCATCGGCACACTAGGGGTGATGTGGTCAGCATCACGCCGGATTTTCTAATTGATGATCATTGATAACCCTCAGTATCTCAACCTTATCCATATCCAGTGCACCTTCTGTGGGTGCTGTTGAAGCTAGTCTGTCAGATCTTTCATTGCCGCGTACCCATGCTTGGCCAGTTAGTAGATCCACACCAGTTCCTGAAGATTCGAGGCTTCTATGTTACCTAACAGATCAGCATGGTCGATAGGATTTTAGAATAAACACTGTCACAAGGGACTGTTAAAAGGGACAGCTAAAGACAGTTGTTGACATTAAAGAACCGTAGGGAGCGTAATTAGCCAGTGTTAAATTAAACGCTGGTGACTAACAGTTACCAACAACAAAAAAATAGAGAATAATTCCAGCTCCATATACTTTCTTTGTGTCTCTGCTTAGTAGTTCTACAGTACTTATGTGTTCAGTTTCCGGACCCACTCATCTACATCTCGATCCCTGCCGGGACTGGAATAAAGCAAGTATCGAACAAAAAAACCCCTCACTATACCTTTTGGTCATATATCGATTTTCCGTGGGGCCAAATATGCATCTGAAGAGAAAGAACAAGAGGACTAATAATAAAACGGTTTAGAAACATGGCTGGAAACCTACTTTATCACGGAAAAGCCCGATAATTAAAACGGCGTTCAACCAATCGCATGAACGGACATATTCATTGTTTTTATACATGGAAATCCTGGAGCTTATTGGACAAATATCCAAGGCTTCGAAGGCGAAACAAAAAAAAAAAAATACAGAATGCAAAACTAAGGTTCATGGCATCAGCTATGAGAAGAAAGATCAGTCACATGACGAGCGTGTATAAATGATGGATCTGGGTTGGATTATGTGTATGCAAAATTTATACATCCAAGCTCCAGCAGTGCTGAAACCAGTTAATATCGACCCAGAAAAAAAAGGTTTTTTATGGTTCTGTTCCCCCCCCCCCCCCCCCCCCCCCCTCCTTTCAAAAATCGGTTTTCTCTTGGTAAAGCTTTAGGTATGGTAAAGATGTACTGTGTGAAGAGTTTCATGTGTGTAGTAAAACAAAGCTGACGGGGGGAGATTAATTAATTAACAAGATAATATTGGGGGTGGGGGTGGGATTTAACAAGCACCGGAAAAAATACAGGTTTCGTGAATCCACATTTATTATTGTAACCTAGTAGACTAAATACAGAAAATAAATGTTCCATACATTCCATTGTAAACAGTACTAGTGCTTTGCTACTTATCATTAATCAGTAATTTGTCATACTTTTCATATCATAAATAAACATTTGCTATTTTAAGTCAATAAGTAAATAAATAAAGGTAATTAACAGGTACTCGTCGGACATAAAGGATGATACCAGACAACAGAAAAGAAAAAATAAGTGATAGGCTTACGGAGAATTGAACCTAGGACCAACCAAGCGGCGTCATCGCCATGCTGTTACAGTGCATCCTTGAAAGAACGCTCAGCCAAAATTGAA
This sequence comes from Oreohelix idahoensis, assembly GCA_024509875.1. NCBI lineage: Eukaryota > Metazoa > Mollusca > Gastropoda > Stylommatophora > Oreohelicidae > Oreohelix > Oreohelix idahoensis. The sequence goes on from JAMPIV010001839.1 coordinate 116,081, forward strand.
CATTAGTTTTTGCAAAGTAAAATTCATTTTTGAAAAATATATAATTTGATACGTTTAAACATCTAATGTAAAGCCCACAAGGAAATTAGTCATAGTTTAAAACAAAGGACTCATTGACTCTGTTGTTTGAAGAAATACTTTTGAGTTAGTCAGTACATCACAAATTTACCATCCGACGCAAGCCCCTTTAAAAATGAAATAGTCTTTATCTGCAGTTTATTATTTCCCTTACTTAAAACCCTTAGTTTAATGGAGTTATTCCCACCTTATTTGACATTGTTTTAGTTATAATATAAAATGAGATAGGTCAGCGCTGGCCAGAACTTGAAAGATTAAAATATACAAAGAAAGATAGCTGCATGCAATATTTCAGCTCTCAACAATGTGTAGAACATTGAGATTTTGAGCGTTGAAGATTTGAAACGCTACAAATATTCAAAGCTCAGATGATATTGAACTAGTAGTGATTAAAAATGAAGATCAAAAGAAAGAGTGCGAGAAGATGACGAATGGGTGAAGACTGAGGCACGACAAGAAAAATAGTTGAAGAGGCTTTATGGTGATGGAAAGTAAATGAGAGACTATCAAACAGTGACGCGAAAGAGGACTAAGGAAAAACATTTATTACAAATAATGGAGGGAAACCTGAGGCCTGTAAACAGTAAATTAATATGAAATTAATATGAAACAAATATAAAGGTATGTTATCAGGCACTCGCAGGAAATAAAGAAGTAGAACACCAGACAACAGAAAAACAACAGACATGAGTGGCTTACCCAGGATTTGAACACTGGACCTTCCGTGCGACAACCCCGCCTAGCCACGCAAGCGAATCACACAATCCGCTCTGCCATCTACGCATCATCAAAAAATGATGTTTCAATGGCAGGTCAATAGTGCGAACCACAATACACGACACCAGAAGTCCTCCATGGGCAGTTCAGCCTATTAATGACGCAATCACTTCTGTTGTATTTCTATCAAGCAGTATAGGCCGAACTGCCCATGGAGGACTTCTGGTGTCGTGTATTGTGGTTCGCACTATTGACCTGCCATTGAAACATCATTTTTTGATGATGCGTAGATGGCAGAGCGGATAGTGTGATTCGCTTGCATGGCTAGGCGGGGTTGTCGCACGGAAGGTCCAGTGTTCAAATCCTGGGTAAGCCACTCATGTCTGTTGTTTTTCTGTTGTCTGGTGTTCTACTTCTTTATTTCCTGCGAGTGCCTGATAACATACCTTTATATTTGTTTCATATTAATTTCATATTAATTTACTGTTTACAGGCCTCAGGTTTCCCTCCCTTATTTGTAATAAATGTTTGTACAATACCAAACCTACCCACTATCCTGTTCTCACTGTTCTAGTCTACTATCATTTACTGGACACAGTATTAAGGTCCTAAGGGTCTTGTTGGATTCGGCCTATACTGCTTGATAGAAATACAACAGAAGTGATTGCGTCATTAATAGGCTGAACTGCCCATGGAGGACTTCTGGTGTCGTGTATTGTGGTTCGCACTATTGACCTGCCATTGAAACATCATTTTTGATGATGCGTAGATGGCAGAGCGGATAGTGTGATTCGCTTGCATGGCTAGGCGGGGTTGTCGCACGGAAGGTCCAGTGTTCAAATCCTGGGTAAGCCACTCATGTCTGTTGTTTTTCTGTTGTCTGGTGTTCTACTTCTTTATTTCCTGCGAGTGCCTGATAACATACCTTTATATTTGTTTCATATTAATTTCATATTAAAGGACTAAGGAAAGAGCGGTGATGAAACATGAAGGGACGGGTAAGAAATAACAGATAACGACGGAGAACAGCGTCAATGCATACAACACAGCATGATGCACTCGCCTGACCGGAGCTGACTACCTGACCGAGCCTCGGTGCATGCTTTCTTGCAAACGAAACAGCCCGGCACGAAAGAAAAGTTAACGTTATTGCATGCGATCCAGTATGTTGTAGTCGCCCTGCCAAGACAGACTACCGGTACTGGGCTCTGCGCATGTGAAACATAGGTTTCCTACTAGTCAGCTATAAAGGCAAGTATCTCGCCTGCAACACAAGAACACGATACTTGTAAATAAACATGTATGTATTTCTACGGTGCTCCATTCTCATATATTGAATTTTATTGAACAGTTACACAGATTTTAAAATAAACACGAAAAAGTAAAAAATTTTGAAAAATGCTTCCGTGTACCCCATGAACCCATTTCCCACACTTTGGGAAATACTGCTATAGCCCACAAAATCATGTTTCTAGTATTTGATGATAATTGTTTTCACAATCCAATCTATGGCCAATAAGAAGACAAATCGTGACAAGAGGCACCCGTTTTGCACTAAAGTTAGAGGTCATCCAATTATTAAGCCTCACAATTTGTGATATTTTTTAACCCCCCCCCCCCCCCCCCCCCCCCCCCCCCCCCCCCCCCCCCCCCCCCCCCCCCCCCCCCCCCCCCCCCCCTCCCCCCCCCTCCCCCCCCCACTTGTCACATTTCGACACAGACACCTCGCACACCTATTTTTTCGTGACATCACAAATCTCTTACTTCCACCCCCACTTGGTTTTTGTTTGCTCCCTATTTTATTTTTAGTAACTGATAAGAGACAACGTAATCGGAATGTATGTTAGTTAACTAGTCATCATCGTCATTTAGTGGTAGGAGTGGCTAAGAGGTATGGCGTCCTCCTCGAATTCTAAAGGTACGGGGTTCGATTCCCAGTTGAGGGAATATAATTTATGGACATTTTTTTTTTCTTCAGAACCAGTGGTTCTAATAATGTCATACTCGCCCCTGGTCTCCTGTGTAGTGAAATTGGATGCCTAGTCTTCTCGGATAAGGGCGAAAAAATATGAGGTCCCGTGTGCATGTTGCGACGTTAAAAATTCCACGGCAGTTGGAAATCTTAAAGAATAGGCCACAAGGCCGCTGCCCTGGCAAAATTCAAAAATTAGAAATCTACCCACCACAAAAATATTTATAGAATGTGTGATTCCTATATACACACATTGGGATTCTCGCTGGTGCTACGGTGTTCGTGCAGTGTGCTGAGATCCTCCTTGTGTGATCTAAGGGAGGAGATCGGAGCACTGATGGAGTTGTCCGTGAGCAATAAAGATGGTCCTTCAAACCAAACCATCGTCATGACCTTTCAACTCTGTAAGAAGTATATGCTTTATGTCAAGTCTTGCTGTCACGTGCCATCAGGTCAAGGTCTGTCCATGTCTTCTTCACGTCTGTCTACAGTTCTCTTCTCCGTGTCTTTCTTGGTCTTCTTCTGCCTCTCTTACCCTGGGGATTCCAGAACCCGGACTGCCTGGTCAAGCTATTAGTAAGTTTACATGATGTGTGTCATATCCATCTTCAGCGCCTTCTTCTCGTGTCTCGTTCTTCTGGAATTTCCCCCCGCCCCCCCCCCCCCCCCCCCCCCCCCCCCCCCCCCCCCCCCCCCCCCCCCACGTTCGTGTCATCAGTTCCACATTAGTGATCCTGTCATACCACTACAATCCTTTTACTTTAGACAAGCACACATTTATGAGAGAGTCCGTGGTTATATCACAGGCTTCTCGCTGCTAAGGTAGCGGGTTCGAAACATGGCGGCGTTACGCTACAGCCTACCCAGCTGTCGATTGATGCCTGACACTGCTGTCGGGTTAGGGAAGGTAATGGCAGCCAGGAGAGGAATTGGTTACCCCACCTCTCCAAGCTCAACCTAGTATTGTCAAGTCTCTAGCACTTCACTGCACTACGGCAGTATCTACTATGAGATTACCTTTTTGTTAAACCCATTTATGAAAGTCTGTCATGAAATATTCTAATCCACATATATAAATTATTAGGTAAATATGAAGCCTAACAAATAAAATTAATAAAGAGAAGAGCAATGGTAAAATAACAGTGCTGTCACAAAGAATGTACTCGAAATCCCCCTTGTTTTCTGCTTCGTCTGCAAATTGTAACGCTTTCACGTTGATAGTAAAGCTTACTGTATTATTACCCGCCTTCTTCAATGAAACGTGTGCTGTATTTCTTGAAAAAAACATTGAGAGGCCATGCGTAATGACCTAAATTAATCCTAACATTAATTATATTACGTTACCAAAACGAACGAACAGATGGACAAAAGGATAGCGAGAGGGGAGGGCTGAAAATCAGGAACGCATGCAACACGCGACGCGCGATATACAAATGCTGGCATCACGCGTGTAAGTCTACAAGCACTAACTTTTTTCAGACGGACAGTGATAAAATACACTACCCTTTCCCAGAGTTAGGTTTATAAATCATAACAGACTCTTATTAGAAAAGATAACAATAGATGGGTTTACGTTTGAACACATAACAGTACCCAGACAGCACATCTTCCAAACAGGAGGTAGAAGAAATTGCATATTTTGAACGCAGCCACGTAGCTCCTTTAAATTAGTATTTTTGGGTTCCTTAGGGCTTGCTGACAAATAATATGTAAAACGTTACGCAAATAGTCCAGGAATTAATAAATTATACCCAAAATAAAATATTGGGGGTGCCTGACAGCATAAAATCATTTCTGCTCATAAGATTTTTTTTTAACGTGTTTGAAAAAAATTTACGTTACAGAAATAGCCTACCATGTAAACTCCAAATTGATTGGAGCGCAACAAATGAAAGCCTAACCACGATTGGTCGGGCTATAAATACTATCTTGGTTGTTAGGGGAGACGGGAAAAGATAACATTTTTTCAAACACTTGTCGAAACGTGGCTCATTGGCCAGTCTCGCTGATATACACACTTGGGAGCGTTAGTTCGAAACCACTTGTTTAAATACACTTGATAAAGCATCAGTGCGTTGAAGCCAGCTTATATTTGGCTCAATAAAAGCCTGGAACATAGGCAGATGGAAGTTTGCGCCAGTTTGTGCCAGAATTCATTGCTAATCAACGTATCTGTGTTGTTCGTATGAATTGTGGTAAGCTTGAACCATTTAATATCTTTTAATGAAAATTGAATGTGAATTGTTGATTTATGCCTGTATATATATATGTGTAGTTCAGTGGCCAACGTGAGGTAAAGCCTGTAATGCTCCAGCCTGAACAGAGGGTGTCGGAGAGAAGTAAAACGGCATGGAATGGCCAAACAGTACACTGACACCTGGATGATTGACTAGAAAGAAATAATGCTGGAAGTGCAGAGGCGTAGTGAACCATTAAGGATGGTAAGGGCTGGAATAAAGTATTTCAGATGAAGCTGACTGTTGGCCTAACGCTCTGAACGCAATGTTTGTGATGTATTGTGATCAGTGTAAAAAGAAAATATAAATTAGTTATGAAGTAGAAGGTACATCCTTCTTGATTTCAGGGACAGTGGTCTTGATGGTACTGAGCAGCATCTGGTCAGAGATTTGCTGAATCCAGAGTCGGACAGCATACTCCTTGGTCTTTTTAGCTATCAGTGAGGTGTCTCCTGAGCCCAGAGGAGAATTCGAGCAGAGGAGTCCTTTCCTGCCGCCATCACTCAAGATAAGCAGAGTTGGCCAGCTGAGCTCAACATTATGTCCCCTCATCTTGAAATAACTTTATAAAATACCATTCAGAGGGGAATTTACTTGTCTTAAAATCAGGAACTGTGAACATCTCCAAATACTGGTCCCTAAAGACAAACTATTGAAGTCATGATGACAAATACCAACAGAGCTTGAACAAAACAAAACCAGTATTACCTCATTTTACTACTACACAACTGACACACATAGAACATTTGTAATAATATATGTCACTACAATATTCATATTAAATACATTCTGTACATAACTTGTAATTTAAATTGATTGTGATTCCTGGTTCCCTTTTATTTGAATCAGGACACATATTCATTCATGCCAGTAATGAATACATATTGTTATTTGAAAGTTTATCAGTGACTCTTTTAAGATATCTTTGTAGAGTGTTATATGTATGTGAGTGTCACAGTGTTGTCAAGAGTAGTGGATTAAATTAAATTGTTATCTGTCTGTTGTTGTGACTTACACTTCATCATACACATACCCTAGACACATAACGTAGCATCACACTATTCCAGAATAATTCTGACTGAGATATATAGATATGTGGTAGCAAGTAAGGTTATCTATAATACACTACTTTTAATAGATATAGATACCTTCACAGCTGATCTCAGTCAGTACACTAAGTCCCCTATAAATATTTATAACATCCCACTTCACCACATATATTGGGGTCTCGCTCTTGGGATTTTGAATCTTTAACTATTAAAAATATTGGGGGTAATTCACTTCAGGGAATATAAGAATTAAAAGGTATCCTTGGGTGGAATTAAATAAGGTTGAGCTCACGGTGCCTGTGTTGTCCATTAGAGATTGAATTGTTGGTTAGACATTGTATAAATTTACATAATAGACAATGGCGGACCTGGCCAAATTTCGATCTGCTGCGGTTCAGACTGCAAAAGAGTTAGGATTAGATGGGCAAGTTATGGTTGCCTATGTCACAACGGAATGTGACAAATTTATTGAACGCGAAGAAAGAAGATTAGAAAAAGAGGCCGAAAGAAAGTTAGAGGCTGAAAGGGAAATTAAGAAGTTACAATTTGAGGCTGAGGCTGAGACTGAGAGGTTGCAGATTGAGGCTGACAAAGAGGCTAAGAAATTGGAAGCAGAAAAAAAGAGAAGAAGATTAGCTGCAGAAGAGAGGAAATTAGCTGCAGAGAGGGAAGCAGAAAAGGAGGAGAAAAGATTACAAAGGGAACATGAATTACGACTAAGGGAGTTTGAGTTTCAAGGCCATGCTCCTGAAAATGGTGCCAGTCCCTTTGCCTCTGATGCTACGGTTACTCAGGGAGCCTCAACCTCAGCTATGAACTTTCATTTAGATCATTTTTGTTGAGAAAGACGATGATATTGAGAGCTATATAAATAGGTACGAACTATTAGCTACCACGTATGGGTTAGAGAGAGAAAGGTGGAGCTTAAAGTTATCTCAGGGACTTCGTGGGGCAGCTTATGAAGTTTTTTGCAAAAATGAGCAGAGGTGATCAGGAAAATTATGACATGCTAAAGCAGGCTCTTTTGTTAAGGTATGAAAAGAATGCAGAGTTTTACAGGAAAAAATTTAGGAATGCTAAACTACTGTCAGGTGAAACCTATCACCAGTTCTCTGCACGAATAGAGACATACTTGGAGAAATGGACTTCTCTGGGGAAAACCCAAGATCTTAAGGAAATGGTCCTTATAGAGCAATTAAGAGAGTCCATGGCTCCAGACCTGAGAAAGTTTCTCATGGAACAAGGTGCAGAGAGGCTGGTTGAGTTGCTAAATGTTGCTGAAAGGTATCAAGCAGCTCAAGCAGAGGTAACAGGTAATAAAAAGAAACAGGTGGATAACTTTAGGGCACCACAGAACTTTAATAAATTTGATCCTAGGGATCAAAATAAAGGTAAGCACCAATTTGATAGGCCACGGTATGAAAATAAAAAATAAATTCCCACAATTCGATGAAAGGAAATATAATGAAAGAAAATCTTTCAACCAAGGAAAAAGGTGGTGTAAAAATTGTCAGATGAACAATCATGACACTGACCGTTGCAGAAGGAAACCTGTGTATATGGCAACCCTTCAGGTCAGGTCGACCTCAAGACAGGAGGAGGATATTATGTTAGATACCACTCCAGAAGAGATGAGGAAGGCACAGGCTGGGGATAAAACACTCAAGCCTTGTTTCAGAAAATTGTCAACTTGTCATACAACTCCAGGCAAGGGAGATTTTTACATGAAAAACAAGTTGATGTATAGGAAGACTGGAACTAGATCCCATGGTCACGGACAGCTGGTTCTTCCAAAAAGATACAGGACAGAATTAATAAGGAGCCTACATGTGAAACCAGATGGGGACCATGAGAAAATAGGTACCATCATTCAAAAGGTGGCTCACAATTATTATTGGCCCAAAGCAAGATGGGACATTGAGAACTTTGTAGAAAGGTGTAGCATAGCACATGAGGGAACACCCACAAGTGGGAACATGGATCAGGACCTGGACACGCCATGGGGCAAAATCAGGCCTGACAATAAAAGGAAAAATAGATTTGATAAAGTGGACCAAATGGAATGGGAAGCCCCTTTTCACGGACAAGCTTCACTTAACTGTTTTACAATGGCCACTATGCGGAGAGTGCAAAGAGATGTCTTACCCCAGGATAAGCCGAAAATCCCTCAATCGGACTTAAACAAACTGGAGGAAGAGGATGTAGGGAGGAAATCTCTCATCAAGAATTTTAAGTGGGGAGGAAACCCCAGCAAAAGAAAAATTGGTAGCGGTCGTTTTGTGAATGATAATTCTGGGAGGAAAAATCATCACTATAAAGCTTCGAGTGGAAGAGACCATACCGGTGCATGGACAAATAGGTCCACACAATTAAAGGTCCATATGTAGCTTTGTTAAGAACGTGGACTGATGAAAAGGCAGAGGAAAACATTACATCTTCATACCAGTATGTGAATGAGCTGACGACTCGGTTGAAAACTGGCTGGAAACTTGCCAATGAAAATTTGAAACAAGCCAGGAAGAAACATGCTGCCTATTATAACAGGAAGGCGAAGGACAGAAATCTGGCTGTGGGAGAGAAAGTACTGCTTCTTTTGCCTGGGAGTCAGAATAAGTTACAAATTGGATGGCAGGGTCCATATACAGTTCTAGAGAAGGTGTCTAGAACAAATTATAAGATAGATAAGAAGGGGAAAGAAAAAATCTATCATGTGAATCTCCTGAAGAAATATTTGGAAAGAGAACATCAGGAAGAGACACACTTGTTGACCTTGTCCATCGCCATGGAAATGAAAAAGGAACCACTTTCATCATTTGAATATCCATTACACCCCTGTGAGACAGCAGCACAGGTGAAAATCAGTACACATTTAACGAAAACTCAGAAAGAGAGAGTGCAACAGGTTCTAAATAATCATGCAGAGGTGTTAACAGACCGACCAGGGCATACCAACCTATTGGAATATGATATGAAACTCATAGACTCCACACCTGTCTGTATGAAACCATATTCGATTCCGTTTGCTAAGGAAAAAGCTTTGAAGGAAGAGATAGACTATCTATTGAAAGAAGGAATTATTTCGCACAGTGAGTCTTCGTATAGTTCCGGTGTTGTACTCTTAAGGAAGCCCTCTGGAGAACATAGACTCTGTATAGATTACAGGAGACTGAATGCTATTACAGAAGGACAGGTGGATCCATTGCCGGATACAAATCAGCTGTTTGCCAGACTAAATAAAGCTAAATATTTCTCAAAAGTGGATCTGAGTAAAGGATACTATCAGATTCCAGTAAAGCCTGAGGTTAGACCATACCTAGCTTTTAGTACCTCAGAAGGACACTATGAGTTTAATAGATTGCCATTTGGATTGAAGAATGCACCTAGTGTCTTCTCTAGAATGATGAGAAAATTATTGGATCCTCTGAATAATCCCTGTATAACAAATTTTATGGATGATATCCTTATAGCAACAGAAACATTTGAGGAACACATTGACTCTCTGAACATGCTGTTTGATCGACTTAGGGAGGCAAATTTAACAGCCCGACCAACCAAATGTTGCGTTGGATGTAAAGAATTGGAATTTTTGGGACACACAGTTTATCAGGGAAACATGACCCCTGACCCAAAGAATTTAGAGAAACTACAGAAAGCCCCGAGACCACAAACCAAGAAGGACGTGAGATCCTTTGTCTCATTATGTGGTTTCTACCAGAAGTATATCAAAAACTTTAATTCCATATGTGCACCTTTAACGGAATTGACACGTAAAGGACTTCCAGATCGCATTACATGGACACCACAATGTGAAATGACTTACCAAGAATTGAAGGAAAAGCTCACAAGTAAACCCATTTTGAAATTACCTGACTTAAGTCAAGAATTCATTGTAAGGACGGATGCAAGTAATATTGGGTTAGGTGCAACTCTACTACAGAAATCAGATGCATTGGATGGGGAATTAAGCCCAGTGGCATATGCTAGCAGAAAGTTGAATAAAGCTGAAATCAACTACTCAACTAGCTAAAAAGAATGTCTTGCAGTAATATGGGCAATAAAGAAATTCAATATTTATCTATATGGGAAGGCATTTAAGTTGCAAACTGACCACAAACCTTTATCGTTTTTAGCACAGGCTAAGCATGAGAACTCTAGGTTACTCCGATGGTCTTTGCTTCTGGCTCCATATAATTTTAGCATTGAATATTATATCTGGAAAAAACCAATCTGGGAGCGGATTTTTTAAGCCGCCATCCGTGTGATGAGAATCACCGTAAACCCCAGAAATAATAATAAATTTCTCTATGTGTATATAGAATAAAGGACTGACATATAATGTCTGTTTTAAGAGGGGAGGTGTCATGAAATATTCTAATCCACATATATAAATTATTAGGTAAATATGAAGCCTAACAAATAAAATTAATAAAGAGAAGAGCAATGGTAAAATAACAGTGCTGTCACAAAGAATGTACTCGAAATCCCCCTTGTTTTCTGCTTCGTCTGCAAATTGTAACGCTTTCACGTTGATAGTAAAGCTTACTGTATTATTACCCGCCTTCTTCAATGAAACGTGTGCTGTATTTCTTGAAAAAAAAACATTGAGAGGCCATGCGTAATGACCTAAATTAATCCTAACATTAATTATATTACGTTACCAAAACAAACGAACAGATGGACAAAAGGATAGCGAGAGGGGAGGGCTGAAAATCAGGAACGCATGCAACACGCGACGCGCGATATACAAATGCTGGCATCACGCGTGTAAGTCTACAAGCACTAACTTTTTCAGACGGACAGTGATAAAATACACTACCCTTTCCCAGAGTTAGGTTTATAAATCATAACAGACTCTTATTAGAAAAGATAACAATAGATGGGTTTACGTTTGAACACATAACAGTACCCAGACAGCACATCTTCCAAACAGGAGGTAGAAGAAATTGCATATTTTGAACGCAGCCACGTAGCTCCTTTAAATTAGTATTTTTGGGTTCCTTAGGGCTTGCTGACAAATAATATGTAAAACGTTACGCAAATAGTCCAGGAATTAATAAATTATACCCAAAATAAAATATTGGGGGTGCCTGACAGCATAAAATCATTTCTGCTCATAAAATTTTTTTTATAACGTGTTTGAAAAAACCTTACGTTACATAAATAGCCTACCATGTAAACTCCAAATTGATTGGAGCGCAACAAATGAAAGCCTAACCACGATTGGTCGGGCTATAAATACTATCTTGGTTGTTAGGGGAGACGGGAAAAGATAACATTTTTTTCAAACACTTGTCGAAACGTGGCTCATTGGCCAGTCTCGCTGATATACACACTTGGGAGCGTTAGTTCGAAACCACTTGTTTAAATACACTTGATAAAGCATCAGTGCGTTGAAGCCAGCTTATATTTGGCTCAATAAAAGCCTGGAACATAGGCAGATGGAAGTTTGTGCCAGTTTGTGCCAGAATTCATTGCTAATCAACGTATCTGTGTTATTCGTATGAATTGTGGTAAGCTTGAACCATTTAATATCTTTTAATGAAAATTGAATGTGAATTGTTGATTTATGCCTGAATATATATGTGTAGTTCAGTGGCAAACGTGAGGTAAAGCCTAAAATGCTCCAGCCTGAACAGAGGGTGTCGGAGAGAAGTAAAACGGCATGGAATGGCCAAACAGTACACTGACACCTGGATGATTGACTAGAAAGAAATAATGCTGGAAGTGCAGAGGCGTAGTGACCATTAAGGATGGTAATGCTGGTATAAAGTATTTCAGATGAAGCTGACTGTTGGCCTAACGCTCTGAACGCAATGTTTGTGATGTATTGTGATCAGTGTAAAAAGAAAATATAAATTAGTTATGAAGTAGAAGGTACATCCTTCTTGATTTCAGGGACAGTGGTCTTGATGGTACTGAGCAGCATCTGGTCAGAGATTTGCTGAATCCAGAGTCGGACAGCATACTCCTTGGTCCTTTTAGCTATCAGTGAGGTGTCTCCTGAGCCCAGAGGAGAATTCGAGCAGAGGAGTCCTTTCCTGCCGCCATCACTCAAGATAAGCAGAGTTGGCCAGCTGAGCTCAACATTATGTCCCCTCATCTTGAAATAACTTTATAAAAATACTATTCAGAGGGGAATTTACTTGTCTTAAAATCAGGAACTGTGAACATCTCCAATACTGGTCCCTAAAGACAAACTATTGAAGTCATGATGACAAATACCAACAGAGCTTGAACAAAACAAAACCAGTATTACCTCATTTTACTACTACACAACTGACACACATAGAACATTTGTAATAATATATGTCACTACAATATTCATATTAAATACATTCTGTACATAACTTGTAATTTAAATTGATTGTGATTCCTGGTTCCCTTGTAGTTGAATCAGGACACATATTCATTCATGCCAGTAATGAATACATATTGTTATTCGAAAGTTTATCAGTGACTCTTTTAAGATATCTTTGTAGAGTGTTATATGTATGTGAGTGTCACAGTGTTGTCAAGAGTAGTGGATTAAATTAAATTGTTTATCTGTCTGTTGTTGTGACTTACACTTCATCATACACATACCCTAGACACATAACGTAGCATCACACTATTCCAGAATAATTCTGACTGAGATAAGAGATATGTGGTAGCAAGTAAGGTTATCTATAATACACTACTTTTAATAGATATAGATACCTTCACAGCTGATCTCAGTCAGTACACTAAGTCCCCTATAAATATTTATAACATCCCACTTCACCACAAAGTCTGAGGCTTTCTGGTTGTTGTTTTTGTTGTTCTCCATGTTCAGAGACATACCAAACGACTGTTGACATTTGAATTGAAGATACTGCTTTTTTTGTTTATTAGACGACTTCTTGTTATCTACACATATTTCCCAATCCCAGTGAAAGCTCCTCCAGCCTGCTGTATTCTTATTTTGATATCTTTATCTGTTCCTCCAACCTGCCTATAGCACAGCCAAGGTATATGAATGATTCTACATCTTGTAGTCATGTTCCTTCACGTGCAGTATTTTTATCGTTTCCTGCATTTACTATCATCTTTGTTATCTTCCTGTGTTATATTCAGACCCACTAGCTGTGACCTCTCATCAAGTTTTTGCATTTTGTCTTGCATCTGATTACGGTTATGTACAGAAAAAGTAGTTCGTTGGCAAAATTGTTTACTGTGCGTTAACTTGTGCAGACAAAATAAACTTTTAAGTAAAGTGGTGTTTCATTAATCCAGCTTTTACAAAGATCTTCCCTTTCGTGTGCTGCGTCCCAGCACGAGATAGCGCCCAACCTTTACAGTATTCAAATAAAAGCATTTATATTTTATTCACACATTCACGCACACATACATATTTGATTCAACTAGCTACAAGTTTGTGCCTTTATCTCATCAGACTGTTGTCGCGATGGTGATAACTTCTTTCTTTTTTTTAAAAAAACACAAAACTTTACGCAGTACATTTTATTTAGTTTCCTTTTTGTTTTTTGAGGAGTACATTACATTGTTTAAAAAAGAAGAAATTTATAATTAAAAACAATTTAAACCAGTTAAAGGTTATAACAATTAATGAATAATTCAGCGGAGATCATGATATTAATATAAGTCGTCCACGAGAAAGTTGTCAACTATTGCGGACAAAAACTAACTATTGCGGATAAAAGTTAACTATTATTTAAAAAAAAAAAAAAAGAGTAGGTGGTCTACTATTTTATTCTCTGACATCCAGGCGTTAATCCTGGCCAAACAATTTACTTAGAAACAAATGTTCCAGTTCACATAATGACTACTGTTTGCTGTCCTACTTCTGCTGTCTCTCCGAGTTATTGTTTACCTCACTGGGATATTTCCTTGCTTAAAATGTTAAGCTAAATTAGAACAAAGACAGGCCGGCCGCTTATTGATTAACCCCAGGACATGTCTTTAAACGTGATGCTTGTCCATTCTTCGTCCCAGACATTTTGGGTCTCTAGAGATAAACACTGTGTCTTTGTTTGCTTATTAGACTAATTTGTGAGCCTAGTATGAATAATTCCCATCGGCTGCCTGGCCCAGGTTTCTGGAAATTGTTTAAGATTGGGAAGAGTGTTTTCTTTTTATACTGTACGTTATATTTTTTATAAATTATGCTTTGCCGTTCATCAGTTTAAAGATATTGTCACTTTTTATTGTGTTTTTTGTTTCTGCTTTACGTCTTCATTTAGTTACCGTAATATGTTATTTTACTCCTTCTTCATTCCTTAAGGAGCATGTGGACCACCATTGCATTTGACTTCCTAGCAGGATGTCTGCTCAAATACAGCGTTTGGATCGTACAGTGGTTGTATCTTTAGCAGTTTATTTTTACCAAGTGGCGATGCTCATTACGGCGCCACCCCAGATTGGGCGAAAAGAAGCTCTCACAGCAAGCAGAAGAGAGGATAAAACGTCGACAGGAACACCAGGAAAAAAAGCAGCTGAGGTCTGTCACCTGAGGGGCTCTGATTCCCATAGTCAGTTTCGACAGAATGGGTTATTATTATTATTAGTTTATTTTACATGACGAGATTCATAGCACAGCGTACATTTAATATTTTGTCGCCTTTTACAACATGCTTGCTGAGGAGCAGTGGTATTTCTCTTTGCTCCTCACAACAACATTTGTTTGTACTTAAAATAGAAATAAATTGGAGTATGTGTCGACAATCTATATGTCGTAGATTTATGATAGGAGAATTAAGACTAGGGTTGGTCCCTTCTGAATAGGTTGGAATGAGTGATAGTCACGGTGAGAGTTAGAAAAATGAAATAGATTCCACGAGTGGTGAGATGATAGACTGTGGTATAGAGGCTGTCGCTGAAAGCGAAAAGAATTCTTCTCCCTCTCACCTATCCTCTACGACGGCTTTTAAAGAGTCCGACAGTCTAAACCACATATATATTACATATAATTCTATCTACTCACGGACACGCACATACACGTGACGACAGTTAAACACACAGACTTGGAAAATCTATAACAATGATTATATAGATAATTGGGATCGAGCTGACCAACGCACTGATTTTGTTCAAGAGAGATTTTTATTATTATCATCCAAAAAAAATCTCTCACAACACCAAAAATTTCATCAAGGAAAAGAAAAAAAAAACATATACAAATAGTCATAAAATTCAAGAAAAATGTTACAACGATGATAGCCCGTTAGATCTTACTCTAGGTTTAGCCCACAGCCCCGTTAAGAGAACAGATGATGGCCTAAAGAGTTATAGATACGTAGGGTTTAGTCTAAGAGATTTCTTTCTTTCTCGTCAATATATGAACAGAGTTGGATAAATCTGATTTAACCTAAGAAAAAAACAGAAACTCTAGCATTATTGTAACAAATTCTGCAGGTAAAAAAAAATTTAAGACAGCAAATGTGTGACGATAATACACCGGTAAAATAACACTCAGACCTGTGTACTCTCATTCATCCAGCCATGGCCTTTCTTACACATGTATACTCACAACTTTGCTCGCTGCCTCTGGGAACATACTAATTCTAGGACCTTCACACAGACCCGAAAAATGCAGTCAGCGACCAAGAAACCCCCAGTTCCAAAAGACGTACTGAACTCTCTGTCTCAGGGAACCGATTCCTTGGGTGTTCTAATTTTTCTCGAATGTCTGATTAAGTCACATAAAATTTGTCCAGGCACGAAAGTTAGCAGAGCACAATGTCATTAGCTTTGGATTCTAGGATTTAAGGAATGTCAGATCGGTGTCTACTTCCAGGAAGTACTATATTTGGTCACCACAATACTAGTCACAATCTCTTGCGGAATGTTAATGTTTCTTGTAATATTCTCGCCGCCAGGCAGCATGTACATTTAAATTTGTGGAGCAATTTGAACTGGCTCAAAAGCCCAATATATATTTCTAGTCTTTAGAAACCGTTAGTGGGATTGCTATTACTGTCTCTCTCTGATGGCATATGCACTGTCAGATCCAGTGTTACTTGAAACATTAAAAAAAAACCCCACGTGGTTAAAGATAGGAAATGTCTATGCTTCTCACAAATATGTCTCTCAGGCTACTAAACGCTGGCAAGTTGGGTACCACCGTTTCACTATATAGAAGAAATAACACATATCAAATAATTTACATATATGTACTCATTATATCTTACATTTTAAATAGCAAACTTACAGCTTGACTTATATTTAAAACTTCCCGTAAAGTAAGTTATATAAAATCAATCATCAGGAATATCTTCGTATTCCGTCAATATTCACTGATATCGCATCTAGCATTTATAAGTTAGTTATTAAAACAGTTTCGACTGAGTATTTAACAGTTAATTTAAACTTATTTCAGCTACTTGTTTAGTAGCTAAAAATATAATTTATTTTGTATTTCCACTGCAACTCGACGATTAAAGAAATAACAAACTATCAAAATATTCGCTCTGCACACAGAACTAGTTTAAAATGGAATCGGCGATTTAAACACTAAATCACTTCACAAACTAGATATCTATTATATATAATATTAATATACCTCAACCACAGAATTACTAAGAACGTTAAACCACTTCGACCAAACTAAGGCCATCTCTATTTACAGAGATTATTTAGAAATCGAACGAAGGTTGTTCTAGTCTAACTGCAAAGTTACTGAGTGAAATGAAATAGTTTCAAACGTGGGTTAATATTTTAAACCAGACAAAGGATGAACTATCTCCCCCGCGCCGATCTCTCCCCCTTCTCATAACAGCATCCTAGTTTGTTCCAGTGCCCAGAGAAGTAGAATCTCTCTCCAGAAAGTATGAAGTTCCAGTGCCCGAGAAGTACACTGGTATCACAAGTGAGTTACAGCTGTGAATACTCTGAGCTGGACAATAGATTTAGGCTTCAGAAGTATAAGATGCTACTTCGCTATCGTAACCCTATGTGATATTATAATTAAATTAGAAAAAGTAACTCAAAATTTAACAGTTAAAAATTTAACAAGTCAAATGAGTACAATTATCCAATTTATTATGTACATCTATATATTCTTGTAATGATAAATGGGTGTTGGAAGATGGTAAAATGTATGATTATTTACAGTTACAAATTAAAATAACTAATAGAAAAAGTCTTGGATTTATCTTCCACTGAATTATAAAACAAGTTTGTCACATTATCTCTTGCCATCTAGTTTTCATCATTAGAAAGTCGTTTTAGAACTGCTCACAGGATTTGTTGGATGGAAATATATAAACTCAACTTTATCCACGTCTGCTCGAGGTTCCTCCGACACACTGGAGTACGGAAGACTTTCCTTCAGCCCGCCCTATAAACTATGGGGGACTAAGGTGTTGAAGTTTGGTTGACCTCTAGGCTTCAGTGAGCTGGATCAACTTCTTCAAGTCTTTAGTTTCTCGATCAGGAATGATCATAAACATTGATCATAAAAACCTGGAACAAGAAGTAATAGGTGGCCATTGTTCAAACAATCTCACCACCCTCTGCTGTTCATGATGCGACCATGTCTTCAGTGTTTGTATGTAAATGAATGAATCATGGTAGTATATTACAGAGATAGCATGATAAGATAATGTATAAGGTGCAGAATTAACAATATACATGAATAAATCACATGTTATGATACATGGGTACGATATAACCTTTGCCTTCCACTATGGATGTCAAGTCACTTATGTACTTGCTGGTATGTCGTAAGCTTCCAGGCAAGAATTAGCCATAATATATTTGGCTAACCAATTAATGGTTATGCTTCCTGACAATGCCGGTGAAGGTTATCTCTGGTTAGCGTCATCCCTTTTTTATTATATCTGCTACAATCAATCAGAAATAAAATCTGAAATAAAATGATATTAGTAATACATATATTTTTAATAAACTTACATACCCTCTTAGGATTAATAAGCTCACGGTGAGACTGTATTGGCTTAACTTAATCTGCCCTGCATGCAGCGTGAAAATAGAACTTTTCTTGCAGAGGCTGTCCTCCAGTTTCTCACTCTGGCTTCTGGATTTGGTGTGTGATTTACAATGCGCCGCTCTGTCCTTATATTTCAGTCTCTCGCGCGTACGAGAAAGCAGCTCCCAAATTCCCCAAAAGATTTTAGTTTCATCTCCTGTTTTGAAGCTATTTGAAACAATCTGTGCTTTTCCTGTACTCGTTTTTCTCTTCTGTCACTCACACACTTATCTCCTTCCTTCCTTCCTATATATCATTTCCTTTTCCCCATATGGGGCTTTCATTACATATAAGTTTTATACAATTCCGTTGAGGCTTGTTAGTGTAATAATTTTTTAAAGATTATTAGCTAACTTTTAGCCGATGTGATGAAGGTGAAAAATATTAATTATCTTTAAAACTATTTATATTTGAATAATATCCTTTTGGATATAATTCCTAGCCTATCTCCTTTGTTGAGTTATATTTATTTAATATTATTCCAACCATGCGTTCTCCTGTAGTGAATAATTTAATGTCCAGTAAATGCAAACTTTTAAAGTCGGCCATACATTCCTATATAGCTATTTCCTCATTCTTCAGTAATACTGTATGGCTTTTAACCGTAAGTCACATTTCCGCTGTCTACCAACTTCAAAGAAAGACCGCAGCGCTGACCTTGCGCTGGTGTGTGTGGGTGTCGCGTGGGCGTGTCGCGCTACAACCAAGCAAGTGTTTACCAAATCTCGCTACAGAGCCCTCTTCTTTAAAACAGTGCCTGCACGGTTAACTTTTTGGTAACACATGCTGCAGTTCCTCCTTAATTTTCTGTTTCTCTATATCTCCTTTGATAGGATGCCTACTTAAAAAATCGGGTCCAAGATTGTCCCGTCCTGGTATGTATCTCACATTGAACGAATATGGAGATAACAGTAAACTCCACCTTAAAAGTCGTGAATTTAATTTTTTTAGACACTGCTAAAAAAACATCAAAGGCTGGTGATCACTTTCCACAATGAAGTGTTTCCCGTAAAGAAAAGGGGCGAATTTGTTGATCGACCAGACCAAAGCGAGGCATTCACGTTCAACGGTAGAATAATTTCTCTCAGCTGTATTTAACTTTCTACTGGCAAAAGCTACTGGTAATAGCATATGTGGCGGTGTGTCTGCCCGCTGTAGTAATGTTGCTCCGATGCCTACATTGCTAGCATCCGTTCTTAGTACGAATTCTTGTGTGAGATCGGGAAGGGCAAGGATAGGTTTATTTGTCAGCTTATTGTTCAACTCTGTATAAGCCTGTTCACACTCCACAGTCCATTGTATTTTATCCGGCTGACCTTTTTTGGTTAAGTCGGTTAATGGCGCGCACAATGAGTTAAAATGGGGTATATATTTCTGATAAAACCCGCACAGTGACACAAAGGATCTTACATCCTTCTTAGTTTGTCGTCTTGGTGCTTTTCTCATTTTCTCTACATTCTTTGGGTCCGGAGACATTTGCCCTGTAGAGATAGTGTGACCTAAAAATTCCAATGTCTCACATCCAATATGACACTTAGTTGGGCGTGCTGTCAATCCCGTTTCTCTTAATCTACCTAACAACATGGAGAGTGCTACTACGTGTTCCTCGAATGTAGTGGTAGCAATCAGAATATCATCCATGAAGTTGGTGATATGAGGATTTTGTAATGGTTCCAACAATTTCCTCATCATTCTGGTGAAGATACTTGGAGCATTCTTTAAACCAAATGGGAGTACATTGAACTCGTAATGTCCATCCGGTGTACTAAAGGCTAACAGTTTTCCTAACTTCTGGTTTCACTGGTATTTGGTAGTATCCCTTGCTTAGATCTACTTTTGAAAAATACCGAGCCTTACTCAATGTAGCAAACAACTGATTGGTGTCAGGTAATGGGTCTACCTGAGATTCAGTGATAGCATTTAGTTTCCTATAATCAATGCATAACCTGTGTTCACCACTAGGCTTCCTTAATAGCACCACACTTGAGCTGTAGGGAGATTCAGACTTTGAAATAATTTTCTCTTTTAAGAGATAATCAATCTCATCCTTGAGTGCCTGTCCTTTAGCATAAGGTATAGGGTATGTCCGCATACAAACTGGTGTAGGGTCAGTAATCGTCATGTCATACTCTAACAGATTAGTACACCCCGGCTTATCTGTGAGTACATCAGCATGGATTTCTAACACCTCCTGAACCTTTTTCCTCTGCTCAAGAGTTAAATGTTCACTCACATTAACCTGAGCATAGCTTTCCGTAGTTGATAGGGGGGTATTCCATGGAGGAAATTGGTTCATCCTGCATTTCTGTTGCAATGGCCAGGGTCATGATATGGGCAACTTCTGATGCTTCCCTGTCATAATACTTTTTAAGAAGGTTGACATGATACACCTTCTCCTTTCCTTTCTTGTCAATCTTATAGTTGGTCCGGGAAAGTTTTTCCAATATGACGTAGGGTCCCTGCCATCCAATTTGCAATTTATTATTGCTGCTGGGCAACAGTAACAGAACCTTTTCTCCCACCTCAAGTTCCCTATCTTTTGCTGTTTTATTGTAGTAAGCAGCCTGCTTCCTCCTGGCCTGTCTCAAGTTATCATTTGCCAGTTTCCAACTTGTTTTCAATCGAGATGTCAACTCGTTGACGTATTGGTATGAAGAAGTCACGGTTTCTTCTGCTTTTTCATCAGTCCATGTCCGCAACAATGCTTCCAGTGGACCTTTGATTGGTCGTCCAAACAACAATGTAGCTGGAGCCAATCCTGTGGAGTTATGTGGGACTTCCCTATAGGCAAATAGTGCTGAGGGTAAGTATGTGTCCCAAGTTTTCAGGTTTCTCACTAGCCAACTTTCTAAGGATTGAAATGAGCGTGCCATTGAACCGCTCTACTTGACCATTCCCTTGGGCGTGGTACGGGCTACAGTGATAATGTCTAGCTTGAAATAACCTGAATACTTCTTGTGTTAGCTTTCCCCTAAACTGAGAACCATTGTCAGTCAATATTTGATGTGGGAAACCTAATCGGGTGAATATTGTTAACAGTGCCTCTGCCACATGTTTCGAATCTATCGATGACATTGCTACTGCCTCTCCCCACATAGAGCAAGTATCGACCAAGGTTAAGATATATGCATTTCTCTTCTTGGTCCTACTGAGGGGTCCAACAATATCCACGGCAACACGTTCGAAGGGCGTTCCCATGATGGGATTTCTCCCAGTGTTGCTGGTGCAGTCCTATGTTTAGGAGCTACTCTTTGGCATTCTGGACAGGATCTCACATACCTCTTTATGTCCTCTGTGATCCCTGGCCAAAAGTAGTGACAGGCTATCCGTTGTCCAGTGGCCCCTATTCCCATATGTCCACTGAAGGGTATAGCATGTCCTAGCTTCATAACCTGCTCCCTGTATGATTTTGGCACTACAAGCTGTCCATGTCCTTTTGGTCCTGTTCCAGCTTTTCTATATAGTAGGCCTTTTTTCATATATAAGTCTCCTTTCTCTGGAGGGTTATGGCTTTTAGGTAATTTGCCAAAGCAAGGCTTCAATGTACTGTCAGCAGTTTGAGCCTTTCTCATCTCTTCTGGATGAGTATTGATGATAGTGTCCTCCTCTTTCTTAGAGCTTGCCCTGGTCTGGACTGTTGCCATCACTATGGGTCTTATAGGTTCTCCTAGAAAGACATATCTACATCCCAGTATTAATGGGTAGATAGGGTTGTCCATCACTGCTGCTTTGATCTCTCCTTCCACATAGCGAGATCTTATGTTGATTCGGGCTATGGGCAGTGTCATGGTTCCTGCTCCCTTGACTGGTCCTCTGATTTCCACTGTTTCTGTGGTTATCTGTTCCGGACTCACCAGAGAAGAGCACACTACTGAGTCAAAGTCCAAGCCTGTATCATATAAGCACAGTACTTGGGTGCCATTCAAGGTCACTTCCTCACAGACAGGGGGATGATGGAGGTCATTCTGACTATCTGCCAGGTCCTTCCTTCCCTTGTTCTCTGTTGTAAGGCATGCAGCGTGATGAGGAGGGTTTTTCCGTCTGCATTCCGCAGTATTGTGGTTACTCATTTGGCAAGATTTACACCACTTTCCTTCCTTTCTTGGAGGTTTCTTTTCTGATCCTAGAGGGTTTTTGTCTTTATAATCAGTTCTGTGTTTGTTCTTGTTGGAATTGTCCCTGTGTTCATAGTTGGTAAAGTTTTGTGAAGGTTTGAAGTTCTCACCCTGCTTCTTCTTATTTCCTGATACTTCTGACTGAGCTGCTTGATATCTTTCAGCCATGGTTAAAATATCTTCCAATCTCTCAGCTCCTTGTTCCATAAGAAATTTTCTCATTTCTTGAGGCATGGATTCTCTCAGTTGCTCCATCATGACCATTTCTTTTATATCTTGACACTTTCCTAAGCTAATCCATTTTGTCAGATAAGTTTCCAATCTGGCAGAAAACTGGTGATAGTTTTCTCCTGGAAGTAGCTTAGCAGTTCGGAATCTCTTTCTATAAGATTCAGAATTCTTTTCGTACCTGACCAGTAAAGCTTGTTTTAAGATTTCATAATCTTCCTGGTCTTCTTTTGAGAGTTTTAAATAAACATCGTATGAAACTCCCCTCAACCCCTGAGATAGCTTAAGGCTCCATTTTTCCTTTTCCAATCCATAGGTAGAGGCCAGTCTCTCATATCTATCCAGGTACGACTCAATGGCGTCCTCTTTTTCAATAAATGGATCCAGGTGGAAACTCATGGCTCCATTTGCCGCGCTATGGTTGGAGCTACTCTCAGAGTGAGGTGAGCTAGCACCATGATTGCTAGCTGCTCCCTGGAGTTCAAGTTCCTTTAAACTTAACTCATGCGCTCTTTGTAACCTTCTTTCTTCAGCTTCCAAAATTAGTCTCTTTTCTTCTCTTTCCAGTCTTTTGGCTTCTCTCTCTGCTTCTAATTTCTTAGCTTCAGTCTCAACTTCCATTCTTTTAGTCTCTCTTTCTGCCTCTAATTTCTTAGCTTCAGCCTCAACTTCCATTCTTTTGGTCTCTCTTTCTGCCTCTAATTTCTTAGCTTCAGCCTCAACTTCCATTCTTTTGGTCTCTCTATCTAAATATTTATCCACTTCAGTTGTGATATATCGAATTAGAGCATCTCCTGTCATACCCAAGTCTTTTCCTTCCTGCATAATCGCAGCTCTAAACTTCACCAATTCAGCCATGATGCTTACTTACCAGAGGGTATATAATTTTATCTTCACTAACAAACTAACTTAATTAAAATCAATTAATTACTTTGAACAAGACAAATCCTTAAAACCTTGTGAGCGTTTCCTATTTACTTCGTACTCAATGGTACTACTATTACAAACAAATTTCTAAGTTTTTAGAATTTTTTCCAAAAAAAAAAATTTATTTTTACAAACTATTTGTGGCTCAAGATAGAAGAATACATAGATAGTGGCCCAGGATACAAAATAAAATATCCCGCGAAAGAGCCCCCAATGTAGCGAAAGGTTTTCCTAGTATGATAGTAGTGGTAGAGCAGAAGTAGAATCTCTCTCCAGAAAGTATGAAGTTCCAGTGCCCGAGAAGTACACTGGTATCACAAGTGAGTTACAGCTGTGAATACTCTGAGCTGGACAATAGATTTAGGCTTCAGAAGTATAAGATGCTACTTCGCTATCGTAACCCTATGTGATATTATAATTAAATTAGAAAAAGTAACTCAAAATTTAACAGTTAAAAATTTAACAAGTCAAATGAGTACAATTATCCAATTTATTATGTACATCTATATATTCTTGTAATGATAAATGGGTGTTGGAAGATGGTAAAATGTATGATTATTTACAGTTACAAATTAAAATAACTAATAGAAAAAGTCTTGGATTTATCTTCCACTGAATTTATAAAACAAGTTTGTCACATTATCTCTTGCCATCTAGTTTTCATCATTAGAAAGTCGTTTTAGAACTGCTCACAGGATTTGTTGGATGGAAATATATAAACTCAACTTTATCCACGTCTGCTCGAGGTTCCTCCGACACACTGGAGTACGGAAGACTTTCCTTCAGCCCGCCCTATAACTACGGGGGACTAAGGTGTTGAAGTTTGGTTGACCTCTAGGCTTCAGTGAGCTGGATCAACTTCTTCAAGTCTTTAGTTTCTCGATCAGGAATGATCATAAACATTGATCATAAAAACCTGGAACAAGAAGTAATAGGTGGCCATTGTTCTAACAATCTCACCACCCTCTGCTGTTCATGATGCGACCATGTCTTCAGTGTTTGTATGTAAATGAATGAATCATGGTAGTATATTACAGAGATAGCATGATAAGATAATGTATAAGGTGCAGAATTAACAATATACATGAATAAATCACATGTTATGATACATGGGTACGATATAACCTTTGCCTTCCACTTATGGATGTCAAGTCACTTATGTACTTGCTGGTATGTCGTAAGCTTCCAGGCAAGAATTAGCCATAATATATTTGGCTAACCAATTAATGGTTATGCTTCCTGACAATGCCGGTGAAGGTTATCTCTGGTTAGCGTCATTCCCTTTTTTATTATATCTGCTACAATCAATCAGAAATAAAATCTGAAATAAAATGATATTAGTAATACATATATTTTTAATAAACTTACATACCCTCTTAGGATTAATAAGCTCACGGTGAGACTGTATTGGCTTAACTTAATCTGCCCTGCATGCAGCGTGAAAATAGAACTTTTCTTGCAGAGGCTGTCCTCCAGTTTCTCACTCTGGCTTCTGGATTTGGTGTGTGATTTACAATGCGCCGCTCTGTCCTTATATTTCAGTCTCTCGCGCGTACGAGAAAGCAGCTCCCAAATTCCCCAAAAGATTTTAGTTTCATCTCCTGTTTTGAAGCTATTTGAAACAATCTGTGCTTTTCCTGTACTCGTTTTTCTCTTCTGTCACTCACACACTTATCTCCTTCCTTCCTTCCTATATATCATTTCCTTTTCCCCATATGGGGCTTTCATTACATATAAGTTTTATACAATTCCGTTGAGGCTTGTTAGTGTAATAAATTTTTAAAGATTATTAGCTAACTTTTAGCCGATGTGATGAAGGTGAAAAATATTAATTATCTTTAAAACTATTTATATTTGAATAATATCCTTTTGGATATAATTCCTAGCCTATCTCCTTTGTTGAGTTATATTTATTTAATATTATTCCAACCATGCGTTCTCCTGTAGTGAATAATTTAATGTCCAGTAAATGCAAACTTTTAAAGTCGGCCATACATTCCTATATAGCTATTTCCTCATTCTTCAGTAATACTGTATGGCTTTTAACCGTAAGTCACATTTCCGCTGTCTACCAACTTCAAAGAAAGACCGCAGCGCTGACCTTGCGCTGGTGTGTGTGGGTGTCGCGTGGGCGTGTCGCGCTACAACCAAGCAAGTGTTTACCAAATCTCGCTACAGTCGTAACTGCCACCGGGCGATTACGCACCTGCGTTGACAAACTGACCGGGAAAAGCGCGTGTCAGTTGCAAATTTCAGACAACCGTCTACAACTGCGTCGTACAGATGCCGGGTTTGACACCTTAAGCTAGTGACAGGTGAACAAAATGGTAGACCAAAAGTCTGCTCTATGTCCAGCGAAACGAATTTCTCACACCTTCACGTCTTACCTGCGCGACTGACATCTGATGCAATAAGGTTACTAGTCAGTATGAGAAAGAAAAACGATGATGGGAAAGAAATATATTTTTCGCAACGAGTGATGCGAAAAAAATACAGGAAAAACAAGTACGGAAAGATAAATAAAATGAAAGGATTAGGGTGAGAGAATAGGAAGAAGGTGTAGGTAATTTAATGATATAAAGACCCACGTGACACTATACAAAAACCAACGTTATAGAAATTATAATGTGAATCACGAAAGAATTACTGAAGCCTAATAGGGTTACCGCAGTTATAAAATACTGGTATGAACTCATTACACTAGAATGCTTAAGGAGCTCATATTTCTTGCGAGTCAATGCGGAGAAATGAATGAACAGTGCGACAGTTCAGTTGTTGTTGTTGTTTAACTACGGCTGCTGAGCTTCTCGTTCCTTTTCAGTCAATACTAACTTAAAGACTCCTTGGTATTATCTGCACTGTAGATCTAGGCTTTTCCTGTGGCTTTTCTGCCATTCCGAAACATGTTGAGTTGACGTCATGAGCTCAAGTTTCTCCAGCTTGGCTTGCATTTAAAGAAAGGATCAACACATCTGGTCCCAAGCTAGGAGGAAGAAGCGCATGGCATACTGTGCTTTCCCCGACATCCAAAGGTGCTCTCCAGATATCCAAAGCTATAATAACAGTTCAGTATACTGTATACGTATTTAGGTCTAATAGTTTTACTGGGGTTTTTTTTTCCTTCCACTTTTTTAAAATGCGGATAACTAACTACACCAGAATTCTTTTACCACAACAACTTCCATCTTCAGCTTGTCCTCGCCAAGCTCACCAATACCTTTTTGGTTGACCCCTCACACACCCAGCACCCATCATTCGTTTCAACAAGCCAGCAACTTAAGAACACTGACTGCGTGCAGTCTGTGACATGGTAACGGTCACTGCTTCGGAGACCACTGCTTGCATCACCACCACCCCGCGGTGTTGCTGATATTAGTACCGCTGCTATTGTAACCACGGTAACGCTTCCGTCCGTGTTGTTGCTACTTCCAAATCTAATCACATATGCATACTTCAATTTCTGTATTGTATAAACCAGCGCGTGCGTTGGCGACGATATTTGTAATATTAGATTACGTGTGTTCCATCAGACGGTACGCTAGTCCGTGCGCTTTCACATCTCACAGGTCAAAGTGAATTCACCGTGCCGTGCTCTGCTGGATCACTGAACAATCAGTACGTCTGGGTAAGCTTCCACAACTTTGAACATTCAGAATTCGTCTGTGATAGAACTTGATAATGGCTGGCGCGGGACATCGGCTTGGTTAGAATGAGTGGTAAAGTTGGCGTCAGAAAAGGGGGAAGCATTGTCCATTTGGGAAAAAGAAGAGAAAGGGGGATTTAAAAAAAAAAAACAGAACGAAAAAAAGGAAGTCTATACTAGCTTACATTTTGGTCATGCGATTGTAACTGTAGACATAATCTATCTATCTATCTATCTATCTATCTATCTATCTATCTATCTATCTATCTATCTATCTATCTATCTATCTATCTATCTATCTATCTATCTATCTATCTATCTATCTATCTATCTATCTATCTATCTATCTATCTATCTATCTATCTATCTATCTATCTATGTCTGTCTGTCTTTCTTACTTTCTGTCGCGAGAGGGTAGATGTTATTGAAAATGTAAGATATCCTGGACAAAAAGATGTATCAGATGATACCAGGATAGTGCCAGATAAGAGACTGGTCTTACAAGAAATACCCCCTTCTCTGAAAAGCGTAAGGGTGTATCGACATCAAAGGTAGGATCAAGCTGTATAAACCTCCAGGTATGATGATAGTGTTTGTTCCTGAATGTATATGGGCTCCCTCTCAAGATCCTCCCTTGAATAATGTTTATTATTATTAAGTGTATTAGCTCTGCTAGGGGATTTATTAATTAATTAAATATGTATCTATATATCAACCAGAACTTTAACTCAATGTAAATAATTCAGCAAGTCTGATTGTACATATTTACAATTTATTTAACCTATACCGTTTATCTTTTCGGTTAGGTAACTTAGAAAGAACTCAAATGTATTTACATAATAAAATAACTAAACATGGAATATGAATTATCAAAATGGATCAATATGATGAATTTCTCTTTCAAATAACAATTATCTATTACACATATGTTTTGTCACTCTCACTGGACTGTGAAGTTAGTTATTCATCAAAATAATGTCCACAATGAGTCATCATACACTAGGTTTTATCTTTGGTATTTTATGTATTAAAGATAGTCTCTGGATAGACTGACCAGTGGTTTTGCTTTGCCACTTATCTGATATGTGGAGATGAATCACACTCTAGCCATGAACACACAAGATCTGAAACGCCAGGCCGGGAAAGCTGGGTAACTAGCTCTATGAACATCAAGAGCCTTCGCACCACATAGTCCCACAGAGGTGGATGTCTCGTACAATTATGGTAGTTGCAGGATAAAACCTGGAACAAAATTAAACATAACCTCTATATGGTCCATCACTATCCTATCCTCACATACAATGGACATGACAGTGTCAGACATTGTGCTAACATAAGCACAGGACAATTTACCTCAATACCACTCACAGCCAGTTCAATGTGACTACACTTTCCTTATAAATCCTAAGTTAGATCCATTTGTCCATGATCCGCCTCCATACAATGATTTGGTCTAGTATAAAATACTAAGTAATACCTTGATCAATACATTTTAACAAATCCTGTCATCCTTTCTTATGTTCCTGATAAGTGTGTTGTTCCTTTAAGAAATACTCCTTTAAATACTTTATCAAACTTACAGGCGTACTTTGGCCATCATTCTCAATTATTCTACACATTTACAAGGCTGGCTTTTCCTCTAATGTGAGGATGAAAGGATATTAGTATACATGATGAGAGAGAGAGGAAGGGCAGAATGTCAGACGGGCCTGCGTGCCCAATTCTTAACCCTTTGAAAATAAAGTTCGTTCGTTCGTTCGTTCGTTCGTTCTAACTGTATACAGATTCTGGTAGTTGCCGCCTGCAACACACTCGTCCTGTCATTTTTCTTAACACATACTACACACTTCCTAACGCTCAAGTGGATTAATCACAGGAAAATTACATAATTATATATATATATATATATATATATATATATATATATATATATATATATATATATATATATATATATATATATATATATATATATATATATATATATATATATTCTTTCTTACAATCAGGCAATACACACAAGCTGTAACAGGCTATTAATGGGCTTCTAGGTCTGCTAGGCAGATGCGGTGGCAAAGTTATATGACTTTTACACTTTTACCGCTCTCTTCTGTTCAGCTGTCTTTTCAAATTTTGTGGCCTCAATTCAGCCAAGTTCAAGGACTTATATACTACCGCATCCCCCGTCTCGGAGTGCATGGGGCAAAAACGGTGTTAAAAATCTAAAACTGAGGCGTATTTTTGCCTTCTGTTCAATTAGCAAAGTTTTTAATATTCACTATCTTTCTTAATTCTGGGCCGATTTTGATCATCTAAAGCTTGAATTATTCTGTGAATTTTTCTCTACCGATCTATATAATAATTGTTATTATTATATATTATATATTTATATTAGGTAGCAAAATGCATTTAAATCTATGCATACTTTAACTAGCTAAATTGGGGACTACCCTGATGTATAGATGCCATTTCACACGATCTTTCTCTCTTAATAACTACTATTCGAGAAAGTCTTTGCGCCTACCTCTAAAGTAACACTCCGTTGTTGAAATATATACTCCTTCCCGTTTAAATGTCTTTAGTCCTTATGAAATTACATAGCTTCGTACTATAAGTTGCACACAATGGGCCTCCATGTTAAGCATAAAATGTTCCATTATACACACCAAGAAGGGAGCGTTTTCATTGGCTGTTGTATCAGACAGTTTTCAACATATGGCGTGCGGTATGGTCAGATTTACTCCTAAGTATACAGAAAACCGTGTTGTGAGACATACTAAATCACGACACTTTCTATCCACCTAGCTATTCAGCTATTAGCTATGCAGCTATTTGTTTGACTGTCTAACTGCCTGATTGTCTGTCTATCTCTCTGTCTGTCTGTCTGGCTGTCAGTCGGTCCGTCCGTCCGTCTTTCTTTCTTACATACTTTCATCCTATTTGCTCTTCGTGTGATATCTATTCATCCCGTTATGTCCTGCATAAATCTACTATCTGATATGGGTTAACATAAACATAGGAAAGTCATCCCCTAGATTTCATCCCTGCACTACGGCGTTCTGTTAGTTATCGAGACCCGTGTTAAGCACAATGTCATACCATTCTTTGGTTTTTCGTTTTGTTTTTTCTATTATCTATTGTGATAATCATTCTTCAAATTATTTTCTGTTTTATCATCAGTATCGATCTCCTACCTCTACAGTGCCCTTCCCAGTTTACCCTACCTTCCATCTTTCTGTCTGCATTCTGCTATTGTCATTCCAGACTGCACTGTGTTTGGAGATGTAAATAGTGAGAAGCTGACAGTGACACTGCTAGATGTGTAATCTATTATCCAAATAACAAGATAGTTGTAGTTTATAGCTGAAGTCTCTACAATGACAGACGAGACTGGTACACTCAAAAACAATAGTGGTAGTCGGGTCTTGGTAAGTTTATCTGTGACTTGATTGATTTCAGCTTGCAAAACATGGACACTTGAATGTTGGTAATGAAACATGAAAGAATCTAAAAGTACTTCGTCGCTCTAGGCTGTCATCGTGATCAATAAATCAATACCCTTTAGTTCCCCATGGAGCAAAGGCCTTCAACAAACAAATGCCAAGCCCTCCTGACACACATCATCAACTCATAGTCTTTCCATATCTTCCTCGTCATTTTCATTTCCATCTCCATTTCTTTTCTCCATGTGTTCTTCAGTCTGCCTCTAATTCTGGGAAATCCAAATTGTCTGGTAATGCTACCAGCAGGTTTCTTCAAGGTCTGTCCATATCCTGATGTCTGTCTGTATTCTTTCAAGACTTGGTTGTGTCAGTTACTTCTGATTAGTTAAATTAAAACGTACACGACTGCCATTTTCAAGTCCCAGTCTTCAGTGCATAACGAATCTCTGGTAACCATTTCCTTCAGTTATGACTGAAGCTGTTAGTTTAGACTAGCTTTTATTCTAACCGCATTACTGTATACCCTCTTTTTATGTACTCCTATCATCACTACGTTACGTGTATCTTTGCAAACCCACCGAAGCTTGCTTTTAAACATTAGCCACTTTTTCAGCCAGACACTGCCCATCACGGACACATGGACAATTAACAAAGCAACAAACACTGTAGGCCAGCGGTTTTCAACCTTTTGAGTCCATGGCTCCCCTGACCAACTACATTCTTTCTGCGGCTCCCCTGTGGGATAACTGGTAAAAACTCTAGCGATGTTTTGGCATTTAGTCTAACTTTTTTTGAGCAGGAGAGCTTTGGAAAGGCTTTTAAACAATGTAATTTTTAAATGTAATTTTTAAAAAAATGCAATTGGACAATCTGTGAAAAAAAGTACACGTACAAGAAAAATTATACACAAAGTGCACTTTGAAAACCCTTACTACAAAAAAGAAAACAGCACAGATAAAGTAGTTTCTTTCTAACATTTTTTTAAAATTTTTGTCTGAAAATCATTCACTGATATACTGCACTCATGATTCAATCTCCATAACAAAAAACATGTACAGTAAAAATAAAGAAAAACATATGATGAATAAAGTACCAGTCACCTCAGTGTGAAACTTGAGCTTGCTTCTTGTTACACAGCTTGTCAAATCTTGCCACCAATTGAGATACAGCTACCCTTATTTCCTTCTCCACATCAAGTCTTGATCTGAACTTGGTTTTTATGACAGCCACTGCTGAAAACCCAGCCTCGCAGAGATAGGAGGTTGCAAAAGGAATTAATATCTTCAGTGCTCTCTTGCTGAAGATTGGGAACTGAATACCAAAATTTTGGCAATTCTATGGATGGAAACTTCGCTTGTAGTGAAGAGTCTGATGAAAGTTCTATCAGTCATTCCTCTTCTGCAGTACTGAAGTCCGAAGTAACATCACTACTCCAGGGATTTTGAACCAACTGAAACCTGTCACAGTTTTCAGGAAAGTATTTTTCAAAATGAACACTGAGTTGAGATAAGTGTCCTTGAATTAAAGAAACAATATCTGCACTAAAATATATTTCATTGTCTGTAATGAACTGCTGCAAACCTGGGAAGTAGTCCATTTCTCTTCCTTCATTGATTTTACTCTTCCTACTCTGGTCGCGCGAGGAGAATGCGCTGAAAGTTGATAGGCGGGTCGGGGGAGCGGGACTTCAAAGGCTGGCCAACATCAAAAGTGAAATTTCTCCAGAGTCACGCAGGTTGACAAACACCAAAAATGAAATTTCCCACAGCTCTGTGTTTTCTTTACAGCTAAATATGAAAAAAAAATCCACGCCCACCCACGGCGCCCCTGACCGTCAGTCATGGCGCTCCAGGGCGCCGCAGCGCACAGGTAGAAAATCGCTGCTGTAGGCAAACAGAAGACTAAAGATAGTGTATAACGTAAGTAAAAAATATTCTGTTAAACTAAAGTTTAGAATAAACGTTATCATTTGTAAACGCAGTTATTGCTAGATGCGCTCAATGTGTAAAGAAGACTGTGACGTATAATGGAAAGAGAGCCTACGGTAATCTGACAGTCTTTGTAATCCCGGTTAACGTTTTATGATTTGCTAGCAAAACCATGCATTTTCTGCCTGTCTTACTCACACAAGTTTATTTTTCATCCACGCCTCTTTCTTCGAACATAAGTGTTTACAAACTTTCGTGACCTGCCCGTCATAAACGATTGAAAGTGCTCGACGGAAGGCCGACCGTAAACTTTTATCTGGGGAACTCATGTTTCTGATTCTCCGGTACACACAATTGTGTGAAAAGTAACATCATCTATAGATCAGAGAAACATGATGATATATAAACTGTGTTTTCTTAAACCTGCTATCAGTTGTCACTCAGAA
Organism: Oreohelix idahoensis; assembly: GCA_024509875.1. Taxonomy (NCBI): domain Eukaryota; kingdom Metazoa; phylum Mollusca; class Gastropoda; order Stylommatophora; family Oreohelicidae; genus Oreohelix; species Oreohelix idahoensis. Next base: position 148,829 of record JAMPIV010001839.1, read on the forward strand.
TTTTTGGATAGTCTAGGCACGTAGGTCTAGAACCATTGTGGAAAATGTGTTAATAGCATTCGTGGGGATCTTTCTGTCTGATATTCTGGTAATAGAAATGAGTGCTTACGTGTTTAAAAGGGTTACCTTTTACCAATTAAAAGTGTTAACTTTTACCATCATAATTCACTTAGATTTTCTAGCTGTTAGAACTAGTGAAATAAAATAACGCGTAGCTATTTTATACCAGATGTTCAGTTATAATGTTAATTTTCACCACCCGCTTTCTCACACAAGAAGAGACGGTTTTAGTTGACTGATTTATATGCTGGCGCGAGGATAGTGACAGAAAAGAATTCACGTTATATTTCATCTTGTGTTTTATTATAAGTGCCTATTATTTAATACCATACGACGACAAACAGACACCGACAATCTAATAGCTATTAACGAAAGGCGATATTTATGTAAGTGCGCGTATGGATAATTGAATAATAATTAACATTGTACGCTTATTGCCGGTGCGAGAGGGGCGGGAGAGTTGCATACTCCATCTGACCTAATCTCAGCGCAAGCGAAAGCTGACCGTATAGGCGTAAAGTAAAACACCTGTGCCGTTTAACTTTAATCAGGACTGACGGAGTGGATAAGAGATCGTCTTGTCCCCGTCTGTGTGCATATATATATATATATATATATATATATATATATATATATATATATATATATATATATATATATATATATATATATAGAATAGTAGCATCTTTCCATGAATGTTTTTTACTCATAGCAGACCTGATCATGGGCGTACAGTAGTCTGTTTCTTCATTTACTGATTGGTTAATGTTGTCTTTTCTTGGCTTGTGTGTCACCAATCTCATTTGTGAGCAAGGACTTGCCAGAGATACATGAGAAACATTTTAACTTGTAAATTTAACTGGACTCACAAAACCCAGCGATATTTTTCCAATTTTACTAGCCCACTTGGGTATACAAAGGAACACTTACACTCTCGACTTCTGACAGTCGTATTCAAGCGGATTTATTCAGAAAGTTACGCAGTTTCAGAATCGGCACTCTCCCATAGAGTCAGCCGATAGGATTATCAACATCATCATTTGTAACATTTTTAGCAACCAGATGTTTCCCAATGCTGGAAGTATTTCCTCCTTTTTTTTTAACTGTGAACCTCAAGAGCACGTTTGCTACACTAACTATTCGCGGTGACATGTGTTCATCCACGAAAAACCCACACCAGATTCGGCGTTCACCTCGCTAGTCTTGACTTGTTAGGGGATGGACTGGGGCCAATTTGGGAAATAAAACCTGGCATTTTTTAATATTCAGGATAATTGTATTTCCAAGGGATATCACCAAGAGTAGGTAAGCGTGATTGAGTGGCCACTGTATGACAGAGAGAGTGAATATTTTTCTTTGTTACAGGAACGTTACCAACATTGGATTTTGCTTAAACTTGTTAACTTTATTGGGTTGCATGTAGTAGGAACTTATTTCTTTACTGTCTATTCCGTAACATAGTGCTAACCTTTGACCTTTGAGTTATTAATTTTGTGGGTTCCTTTGTCAATAGGGGGAGGGCTCAATTATTCTATTATTTTCATATGTATGTAAATCTGATTTTATTTGATCTTTCTTTAGATGTTTGATGTTGTCAACTTTAAATGATAATAAACAACAAAAGAAACTTAACTTAGTGTGTTGGTCAGACCCATACCCAATTAACCGTAGTTTTTCACGTTTGTGTGTCTTGTTGTCACATAGCTGTGTGTGTGTGTGTGTGTGTGTGTGTGTGTGTGTGTGTGTGTGTGTGTGTGTGTGTGTGTGTGTGTGTGTGCGCGTGTGCGTGTGCGTGTGCGTGTGCGTGTGCGTGTGCGTGTGTGTGTGTGTGTGTGTGTGTGTGTGTGTGTGTGTGTGTGTGTGTGTGTGTGTGTAGTTAAACTTATATTTATATGTATGAGGAGGGCAAGGTTGTCTTGTACTAAATTATAGTCGTATAGATAGGCTGGACTAGAGAAACTTTATTTCCAGAGACGTATCTTCTCCTTAAGCTATTCACCCGTGAAATATATTTCTCACACCTTTTTCTCACGTACTCATCACCATCCACTCTACTCAGACGGGACAAAAATAACTCACAACCTATCGGTACGACAAAGACAAAGGGCCAAAAACACTTGTCTGACGGGGGGAGCTATTTCTGATGATCAGATTGCCTCCTGTTGCATCGCTCTGTACAGAGTTTCCTATCATATGACTAGTTTCAAGACATGATATTAGAAAACACGAAAAAATGAAAGAACAAGCAAACAGATCTCTACAATATTATAGGATTTGTTTTACCTGTTTCCAAAACAGAAAGGAAAACTGTTGATACCTGCACATCTGTGGTTGTTGTCATTGTGGCTGTCAACCAGGTAGTATTCTTCTTCTTCTTCTTTGATCCTTAGCCGCCGACCATCAAAGCAGTCACTGGCCATCACGCCTAGTGGCGTCTTGTAGGGCAACAACAAATTGATTCCACTTTGCTCGGTCGGTGGCCATCCTTCGTACAGTGCCCCAACTCTGGTTCATTCTTTGCATCTCAGCCTCCACAGTCCTCCGCCAGGTTGTTTTTGGTCGGCCTCTCTTTCGTTTTCCTTCAGGGGTCCAAAGCATAGCTGTTCTAGTGATGGCATCGGGATCTCTTCTGAGGACATGGCCAACCCAGCTCCAGCGTCTGCCAGCTATGATGGTGTGCATGTCCTCTTGCTTGCTGCGAGTAAGCAGATCTTGGTTGGTGATGGTATTCGGCCAAAAGATTCGGTGAATTTTTCTTAGTATTACACGACTATGTATGATTGCTAGTGATTGTTTTAAAACTATAGCGTATTGCTACATAATGTCTACGATTACAATGTTCATTTCTTCTGCCTGTTTCAGTCTGAGCGAGTATATATTTCTGAGGAGCTTGACACGAAAGCACAGGTGAGTCTTACTGTAAAATGTAAAACTGTGGTATCCCACAGTGGCGCTGTGTGACGTGCAGTTTTGTTGTTGTTGTAGTTTTTTCCAGTCGTATGTGAATGAGAATAAAGATTCAAGGCTATCACTCTCATGACAATCATTCATTCATTGCCTGGAGCTTGCCAAAGAAACAAAGGTCTTCAACAAACTCAGGCCAAGTTCCCCCCCCCCCCCCCTGTCTCGTGCTATCAGTTCCAGGTCTTTCCATGCCTTCATCATCCCCTTCACACACGTCTCCAGTTATCTTCTGATGTGTTTGTTCAGCCACCTTCTAACTCTCTTACCCTTAGAATTCTAGAACAAAGACTAACCTGCACTACTATCAACAGCTCTTCTTCCCTTCTGACATGTTCATCATTATGACATGAAGAAAGAATTAATATGTCATATTTCACTCTATGACAAAATTAAGATGTGTTATCTTGTCTCTTATGTCATGAATCAGTGTTGTGGAGTTGGAAGTCAGTGTCGTGGAGTCAACAGTTTTTTGCGGAGTCAAAATTGTAGTCAGAGTCAGTTACAAATTCTAGACTTTGACTCCTTTCATAATTTTAAAATCTCTAAGTGCGCGAAAAAAATCTGGGTGTTTTTTACGAAAATGGATTCTTTTCTTTAAAAGCCTTCTGGTCTGAGTTTGCGTCTGTGACACGTAAAATATTCGACCGTTACATTTTTCTGTGACATCCTTCATTTTCTCTCCTGTGCCCTTCCTATTGTTTTTTCGCACCCGCTCCTTATCGTAGTTTCGCTTTCATCGTTCAAGGTTTTCTTATCACATCTTGTCACACTTCTCACCCACCCCTCTCTCCTGGTTATTTTCTCCTTTATTATCGGTGACACGTAGTGAAGAAGTGGACTTGCCACAGTGATTATTCGCTTATCGCTAGCTCCAGACGGAGTAAGAGTCTATACTGAGCGACACTCCTATTGTTAACTAAGACTTCTTGTCTGGGACGATACATGCTACCAGGTTGCCACATGATAAGGTGCGAGCTCGCGAACATGACATGATAAAATACACGGTAGCTCTCACATAGATTTAGGAAATGACTGAAGATTAAGACACGGACAGTGATATATAATAATAATAATAGCACCTTCAGTCATAACTAACTATGGGAATGCGCCTCTGAGGTAACAGCTCTCAGCTGCTTATTTTCCTGGTGTTCCTTTCGACGTTTTCTCCTCTCTTCTGCTTGTTGTCTGAGCTTCTTTTAGCCCAATCTGAGGGGACACCGCAGGGAGTACCGCCACTTGGTGCGATCGGCAGCTTCATCCTCCCACCTTGCTGGATTTATGTTCAGTGCTTTCATGTCTCTCTTGCACACATCTTTGAATCTCAGCTGCGGTCGCCCAACTGTTCTTTTGCCAACTGCCAGTTGTCCATAGAAGATATCTTTCGGGATGCGACCTACTTCCATGCGGAAGACATGGCCTAGCCAGCGTAGTCTGCGCTGTCTAAGGAGTGTATACATGCTTTGAAGGCCAGCACGTGACAACACCTCGACATTTGTCACTTTTTCTTTCCACTAAATGCAGAGGGTGTGGCATAGACACCGTAGATGGGAGGTATTGAGCCTTCTTTCTTGCTTAGCATAGGTTGTCAATGTCTCGCTGCCATACGGAAGTGTGCTGGTTACGCAGGCGTTAAATACCACAGCTTTGATCTTCATTGTGAGTTTGGAGTTTCCCTAAACATGCGATGTGAGGCGGGCAAAGGTAGCTGCAGCTTTGCCAATACGGCCGTCAATTTATGTGTCTAGAGAAAGTTTGTCCTTGATGGTAGACCCCAGGTATGTGAAGTGGTGCACCACTGCCAACTCTTAGTTATCGATAGTGATAACTGGTGCAGCACCCACATCCTCACTCAGCACGTTTGTTTTATTCAGACTTATTGTGTGGCCAAAGTCCTTGTATGCTTAAATGAAGCGATTCATCAAGATCCGATGCTTGTCGTGTAACGACTTCTCACCGACTTTTTCTTCTGTCTATTTTTTTATTCCTCTACAAATTTCTCCTATCACTAGACAAGAAACCAAAAGTCTATCTCGCTAGATCAGGATTCTCACGGTCAAGGGCAATAAATTATTCCCTGAGCCAGCGAAATTCATTCCACTTGCAAGGTGAAAAACAGTGCTACGAACAGTCCGGAAGTCGACCCTTTGTTTGTGTCACGAACTGGACTCCCGTAAATCAGGGAAAGGGCAGGAACCCTGCCTTCAGCCTCAAGCACATACACCGTGGATACTAGGGCCAGTTAAAATGAAGATAACTTAATACCCCTGGGACCAAAATAGAATTTACTGTGTGGCCACCCAAGAGGTCGACCAAAAATACAGCTGGAATTGTGGAGGGAATTTTAAGCCATTAGACCGGTAACCATCATTCGAAGCAGACATGAGTCTATGGGCCCCGGAGTGGGTATTACTTGTTGCGAAAATCCGTAGTGAATTCGTGAGCGAATCCACACAGGTTGCGGTTACAAGGTAGTAACCAGGGTTGCGGTTAACAGGTACTAAACCAGGTTACAGGTCCAGGGTACAAACCAGGGTACGAGTCCACGGTACCAAAGATTACCCCTACCCACCATACCCTATTAACCAGGTTACCTTACCATACCAAACCATATCCGGTCACCCAGTAACCCATTACATACCACACATCCCATAAGCAGAAGAGGTATTCAGCAGAGGTGACTTACCCCATCCTTATCTGTGATGTGCACCGAGTCCAGGGAAGCAAACTCTGACACCCTCTGAACCCATTGAACTGTTATGAGACCTAAGTGCTGGGGCAGACCAAACCAAGAGAGTCCAAAACAAATCATCTTCGCAGCTACTACAGGCCTTCGGAGAGATGAGTATAACATCTACCAGCAGTACAGCAATAGAAGAGATCTACTGTCCATAGGATGACATACTAGTTGTTTTTTTCTAAACAGTAGAGCTAAACTTGTTTTTCTTATTTATATGGATATTCAGATATGTGAGAATCTATACCCTTTTATTCAATTTAACTTAACAGCGTCTTTTGTTATTTTTTCTTGTTAACTTTATTTGGGCCGTATTTTGTTTTAAATATAAATCTACACCCTACGGGCTCAGCCATAATTCAATTAATTTCTATTGAGTCGGGATATTTTTAATGTGGCTGGACACCTAATCTCTTTCTCAACCTTATGTGCTTTACACAGTCCTTTTGTAGGATTCCTGAGGAAGAATTTATCGTCCAGAAAATATCCTGTTTAGTTGCCAGAATTCTCTTTTAAGTAAATTTCTAGTACACTAATTCCCGAGGAAAGGCAGTTCCATTACGAACTCGTAAACTATCAATAAGACATTATTATCTTTATTCTTCCATTCCATCCAAGCTGTCCTGCTCCTCAAAACCTCCCCACGACAATGCTCCTGTTGGCTTTGAGTGACGACTGCAGCGTCATCTGCGAATAACAAGTCTCTTATAGTAACCCTTCTGATTTTTGTTTTTGCCTTCAGCCTTGCGAGATTGAACAGATGGCCATCTGACCTAGTGGGAAGGCATATTCCTTCAGTTGCATCTCTGAATGCATGTTTCGAGAGGAAGATAAAGAAGATCCCGAAGAGGGATAGAGCCAGAACGCAGCCTTGTTTAACGCCACTGCGCATGTCAAAGGGCTGTGATGCGCTTCCAGAATAATGGACTGTTCCCTTCATGTCTTCATGAAATGACTTTATCATTTCCAGCAGTTTAGCAGGGCAGCCTATTTTCAGGAGGATTTTGAAGAGACCATCCCTACTAACCAGGTAAAATGCCTCTGTGGGGTCTATAAAGGCGATATATAAAGGTCTTTTCTGCTCTCTTGATTTTTCCCGAGGAAGGCAGAGAGAAAAGATCATGTCTGTTGTTGATCTACCAGCTCGGAATCCACACTGTGACTCTGGATATATGCGCTCAGCTAACATGTGTAGTCGCATTAAGATGACTCAGGTTAAAACCTTACCAACAATACTAAGAAGAGAGATGCCGCTATAGTTATTGCAATCACTTCTGTCTCCTTTATTTTTATACAGTTACAATCTTGCCATCTCGCATGCCATAAGGAATAATTGTCTCTTCCCAACACTGGCACAGCACCCTATGCAGAGGATGTAATAGCGTGCTCTTACAGCATTTGATTAAATCGGGAGGAATCCCATCACTGCCTGGTGCTTTGCCAGAGGCCAATCTATCAATGGCCTTGCTGATTTCTTCCAATGTTGGTTCAGTGATATAATAACACGGACAGTGATATAATACTCCCGGCAAATGGATTTCGCTGTGACATATAATTACAAGGAAATAACATCTTGGAGGAGATTATAATGTTAGATCAGAGAAGTAGTGAGTTTGTAAACATGACATGCGAAACGGAAGAAGCAAGACCTTATATGGTCATGAAAAACAGGCAGATAAAATTGGTAAATGACATGTAAAGAAAATATCTAATGATGTCCCGTAGAATGTTCTACACGAGGGTTGGGGGGGGGGGGGCGAAGAGAAGATCCCTACCGATACCAGACACTAATTCGTGGTTGGATTGGCATGGAAGTGATAAAATAAACCACTTCTGATTGGAGCTTTTTTCAACGAAACAGTGTAGATGTGTGAAAGATATGTCTCTTATAATCTGCATCATTTTTAGACTGCTTCATCGCATTTTCATCTCGTCAAAAAGATATATCAGACAGTCAGGATAATAAATAGAAATAGGATTCAAACATGTGATATTAGATATTAGACAGAAAGAAAACTCGACTATAGTACTGGACACCACGAGTCATAGGAACCTACATACAGAAAACATTGGGATTATAATTAAAGTTACGCCCCGACTACCTGTAAGACGTGCCTGATTCTCATGTCAGGAGACCCTCTGCTTGGAAGAGACATTTGTTTTCTCTCAGTTTGTGGTACTACTCTTGGGGTTCAAGTCTGTTGTTCAGGTTTCCAACAGTCTACACTAGACGCCTATATCAGGCTGGTCTTGGAGACGCTTGCCTTGACAATTGGAGTGGTTACCCCCAGCATTACCGCCAAAGACGTGCTACGGCCACATAATTTAACGGAACCAACAGTGTCGGAACCCAACACTAACAATAAATCACCATCAACACCTGACTAGTTAAGTATTACAGTCATGCCCAGCAACAACAACAAAACATTTTAAAGATAGCCACTTTATAATCGTTACCAGTGATGAAAACATCAGTGCTTCATTTTCATACATCACTCTAATTTTAACTTTGTTAACTGTAATTGATTATTAAATTTGTTATCTGTAAATACAAAATGATAGTTGATTTAATCATTATCGAGTGAATTGCACTCGTATGACTCAGTTATTTTAAATACATAACCCCCAAGAGCTATTAAAGTAATATGTTCCTGAATCATTTCAGTTTTGGGTGCTCAGACAATACAAGCTAATTTCTGTTTCCTCACAGTAGTGGCGGGGAGATTACAAGTTCATGACAGCTTATATGATCTCAGTTGTGATGTTTGATTTCTTAGAATTCCTGTGAGGCTGCCTGACATAGAAGCATCATTCTTCTATTTGTATCGCTGCCAAAAGTAATCTTGAGCGAAGGTTATTATCATTGTTGTTCAGAATCGACATCATTGCACACCTGGCAAACCCATAGGTGCTCAGTCTCCCTCAGCAAATGATGAAGGGTATGAATGCTAATTGTTCCTGTTGCACGCTGGTTTTATACACGCCGGATAAATCCTCTCAAACGTCCATCCCTGCTGGTCTTACGTTTTATGCCAAATTCCAGCAGTCTTAGCCTTGATGATTCATCTATTGCAGTGTCATTCTCTAATAGTGTCACGGGTTGCTTCCCCTTAGCTCTGCAGTAGTGGTCCAACAGTGGCCAACATTCAAGAGTAACCGATGTGGGTCTTCAAAGTTTTCTACCTTTGCACAAGATTACTCTTGGCAGAGTTGTAGATAGAAGGAAAATGATGCTTCTACCTCCAAGGAGTGTCCACAAGATATTCAGAAAGCGAGAACAATGCTGCATTGGCTGCGCACGTTAACTCTAGTATCTGCCGTCAACTTTTGTGAAGGATTATGTAATCTTATAATTCATTAGCTCGTTCAAGCCCCCAGCTGAGTTAATAATTCAGCGAATTTCCTCTTATTATTATTTATAGCTCTGTTTGAATGTATTTAAGAAATGGCCCGAGACATACGGTTGTAGTACATTTAAAATGATTAAATCAACTTTAGATTTGTCTTTATACAAGTAATAAATTTAATAAACAGTTATGTCTTAACAGTTATAAAAAAATGAATAATTGTTTAGACAAAAGTATTCATCTCAGTGTGATGTTATGGTTTTCGAAAATGGACAGTTCACTTGGCAGCTTTTAAGTTTTACTTAGCTGCCAATAGTTGTTTATGCTCCCGCTGATGTTTGGGTCTTTGCAGATAGATGACTGGGTCACACGCGTGCGTCCCTGGTCAAGATTTAAGAGTTGCAGCACGTTCCAAGTAGAATCAGGGAGTAACTGGAAAGCTGGTCCCGCGTTTCTAAGACCCGTCTGATGATGGTGTCTAGCATCGACTTCAGGCCACTTATACCCTCACTTGTTCCAGAAATAGTACTGATACCGTCCAATTGCTACTGTAACAATCATTTGATACTTCACAAGAGTTTCTTGGGGCACACTGGTACAACTCTTGTTGATGTCTGTCTCTTCTATACTAACGCCACTCAGGCTAAATATAGAGATACGTTGCTAAAGGGTTCTGTATTACAGGCCACGCCCACACAGGGCTATTCCTAAATATGTGTTACTACTGTCACGTCTGGAATATTGAGTGCGTGTGTTGGTTTAGTCGTTTACACCACAGGTACGTACACAAGAGTCATGGATGGTTGTAAACGACTGGTGACATTTAATACTGGTTTATTCACGTCACAACACATTGATATAAAATGCACATAGTCAGGATACAGTTCACAGCACAACACGAAATATATCTTAACACTATAAGGACTGCACACTCGGCAGTTACAATGATATCAGCGCTATAAAGTATCATCAATAACTCAGCGCTATCTCTTCCTCAACAACTATCCTCTCACAAGAAACAATGGCCTTTAAATAATTCATCAGCGCTACAAAGTATCATCAATAACAATCCTCTCACAGGAAACAATGGCCTTTATATAATTCATCAGCGCTACAAAGTATCATCAATAACAATCCTCTCACAGGAAACAATGGTCCTTAAGGACTGCACACTGCAGTTATCAAAATGGCCTACACAACATCTTCAACTACTATTCTCTCACAGGAAATAATGGCCGTTAAGGACTGCACACTGCAGTTATCAAAAATGGCCTACACAACATCTTCAACTACTATTCTCTCACAGGAAATAATGGCCGTTAAGGACTGCACACTGCAGTTATCAAAATGGCCTACACAACATCTTAAGCTACTATCCTCTCACAGGAAATAATGGCCTTTAAACATTTTCACAATAATCCACATTGCAGTTTTATACTACGCTGTACCCACAGCGAAAATCAGTCGACATTTTAACTTCAGCACTGCGCAGGCATTTCACACTTCCCAAAAACACTGTCTTGACCTACCCGGTCAAACGCCCAGAACACTCTCTTCGAATCACACACTCGTCCCGCTCAAACACAGTCACGAGACTTCCTCACTGTCAACACAACTCAGTCAATCAATCATCTGTGGGCTAGCCGCGAGCTATTCTCACCCCGCTCAAAACAATACAGAATAAATATATATCTCACTACTTGAGATGATCAGCGTTTTTCCACGCTATCTGTAATCTGTCTCTCGAAACTACCACGAGATATTTTCAAAACAATTCAATAGCCAACAAGCAAACAAGTGCTCCAACTCAGAATCTAACTTGTCTACTAACATACCCAAGTTTACTTCCCTTACACCAGTTCTGTTCTTAACAGCTTACCTCTCCCCCGGAGGAAAAAAAATGCTTCTATCATTTTTTTTTTGACAAATACATCCCCCCAAAAAAAGATTAAGAGGACAATGAATCTCTAACATATGCGTATAAGAATTACCTTAAGTTAAGTCAAAATACGACATCTACAAAATATAAGCATTAAGTGAAATGCAGAAATGAAGTATCCAATGTAATCAATTAAACATACTAAAAAATTAATGCATTACAAAACCGAGTTAAGTGAATACAGAACAACTAAATAGGAAACAACCGATAGTAAAAGACAAGACAAGATCAGAATATGAGGAAAAAACAATAATATTACATTTAAACAATTTCTTATATGTAAAATAACTACAAATATCACAAGTAGTTACACTATATTAAGTTATACCATTAACCTAACAATACATTATCGACACCACACAAACAAGTAATAGCATTGCTATAACTAAGTTCGAACAATGCACAATCAATCGCTAATACAACATAACATCCAAAAAACAAAAAAAACTTTCTTTAAAGAACTAAAATTACTCTACATATCAAACATAGCGCATAGTCAAGCGCTAGGCACACACAACCCCCCCCCCCCCCCCTCCCCCCCCCCCAAAAAAAAATTACAATCTCCGGGGAAAAAAAATATTTTCCAAAAATACAATACAAAAATATTTCGTAATGCTAAGTTACATAAAAATAGTATTTTAATTTAATTAATTCAAATCTATAATTAACAAATTAACAAAGAAACTAGCTTTAGCAAAATGAGAGATATATAACAATTCCTATATCTAAGCAAACACTAATTAACACGTATAAGTTTTTTTCAAAAATACGTCACAGAGGAACACATAGGAAAACACACTATTACCAACATACAAGTTTGCAAATATATGAAAACAACGTAATGTATGTTAATCAAATGATTAAATCAGATCTCAAGATTCCTCAATCAAATAAAAATATTAGCCAACGCTGTTAAATTTTTCTATGCAGTTCAATTTAAACTTTTAAATATTTCCGGCTGACAATCACGTTCAGCTTAGCTATAGTGTTATTTAGTTATAAATTTATATCTATCTCCACCTGATATATTAAAAGTAACTATTGTAACATTACAACTAATGAGTATGTGCATAGGGCTGGCAAACTCATCGTGTACAAAACTATCCTAACTATCACATCTGTAAAACATAACAAAAAAACTGCAAGTTCTACACCAGAGTATAAAAGTCAATGATTATATGGTGTAAATAGGCATAGGTTTGTAACCAGTAAGTTTAAATATAAACCTGCTCATTGCATTCATCAATAGTAAACGACACGTCACTACCATCTAACACACTACACATTATCCAAAACACAATAGTATAAAAATAGCATCGAAATGAACTAATGCATAATTAAAACAGTCATACATATCAAGAAAAACTATTGACATCAAATGTTGCATAAAGATGATGATCATAATGTTACAGAGAAATTACATAATATTTCAATATATCAACCTATAATGATCTATCCAATAGAATACAATAACATCTACTGTCCTAACAAACAAAAACAAAAAAATCAAACGCAAAAAAAAAATCTCCATAGGTCTTGCCGACATCTCATAAACACTAGGGGTAACACGTCCAATGCATAGTTAGCACGCTGATATGTTCTGCTTGAACAGACACTCGGGATAATGTTGACCTACATTTCTGCCGCTAACGTAAACAGGAGCGCTGACCCTTATCGAGAAGTCGCCTCTGTTCAAAAAATACAAACGAAAATTTCCATTTTAATGAATGGTAAAATTTACTGAGAACAACAGAGAGTTTAAATAGACAATTACCTAGCAATGTGGTTTGTGTAGAAATCTGGTCACTTCACGATGTCATCAACTCTTCCTTTATGTTCACAACAAAGTGATGCTCTTTCAAAATCAGGAGCATAACAAGCAGTAGTATTTGTGACATCATTATCATTGCTACTTTGCTTACTAACAATGATTCTGGGCTCATGTCGAGCAAAATTAGAATAATTGCACTTATTATTTGTTGTTTGATCAAAATATTTATCATCATTTCCTCTTTGTTTGAGACCATTATTATGTCTATAATCCCAGTCAGACCTGTTGTGCTTAACATTTCTACTTCGAACAAAAAATCTGTCAGAAAAATTATTGCACGATTGAAAACCCTTCTTATATTTGCCTGTACCATTATTTTCAAAATTCTCAAAATTAAAATGTTGAGATACATTAACTTGTCTCTTATCTCTCTGAGAAGGGAAATTATTATCATATGAATTCCCTTGGTACTTTCTAACCTTAGGAACCTCTCTCCTACAAAAACTCTTTCCATTCTTTTCTTTGACAATATGCTTGTTTGCAGTATCACCTGCAGATCTAAAAGTATCATTATTGTTACGCATATAATGGGTTTCCTCCTTGGAACCACTACTTATAACTTTATCCCTTGTTATCACCTTATGAGAACTTCCAAAATTAGTTACTCGTTTAATCTTTAGGCTTTTAGCTTGAAATCTATCAGGACTGACTGTTACATTATCATTCTCTCTATTACACTGCCGCCAAGAATCGTTGCTATTGGAAGCAGAATCAAAAGATCTTGGAAAGTTATATTTTCCCCGAAAAGATCTTTGTCCATCACATTTAACCTTTTTATTAGCAAAGATTGTATGAGGCTGGCTCTTTGCTTTTCCAACTTGTTGGCAAACAACTTTCTGTCTAGCATTGTCAACATTGACAGTAGACCATATCTTGTTGTTCAAAATAATATCGAGTAGGGCCTCTACTCTTGTTGTCCCTTCTGCAATTTCAACATTTTTTTGTGAAATTTCTCCACTTAATTTCCTATTTAATTTGTCAAATGTCAAAACTTTACTTCTCTCCTCTGTTAGCAATCTCTCAATCCTAATCATCTTCTCTCTCTCAGTCGTTAACTCTTCTAATTTGTCTTTCTCATCCTTTTCTTTATTTGCACTTAGTTGTCGTGTTTCATTCTCACTATCCTCATTATTCATTAGCTCTTCAACTTCATTCGGAAATTCAGTATAATTCTCTTCTTCAATATCAGAATTTACTTTATTCAACAAATCAAGAAGCGTCTTTGTATAAGACCTATCACGGTCAATTGTCTCAGCTTCTAATTTACCACATCTCTCTTTGTTTTCCTGAAGTTGTTGCTTAAGATCACTAACCTCATCATCTCTATAATGCACTTGATTTTCCAAATCCTTGACTTTGCCCAATGCAGCATCTAACGCCGCTTGCACTTTAGTAAGTTCCATGTTTGACTTATCTAAATCATTTGTTAGTCTCGACACTGTTTCTTGTAATTTACTCTTTTCAGTAATATCTTGCAATAAATTAGCCCTTTCCTGTAGAGCAATCTGTTTATTTTTCTTCATCCGCTCCTCCTCTTCTAATTCCTTTTTGTTATCCTCCTGCATGTTGTTGCCGATCATATTGTGTACAATCTTATGCATATAATTGTGTCTAGCCCGAGTATAATCGTACACCATCGGACGTAGGCATTCTAACAATACCGCCAAATCTCTAGCCATGATCATTTCAGGATTTGAATTAGGGTTATCGTCAGTAAAAAACTTTATGGCTGCTACCGCATTAAACAAAAACCCATCCAGCACGTATCTATCAAGTGCTGGGTCTTGTAATCCCTCAACATATTCAGCTACTTCCGCTAAATATTCTAGTATAGACCTCATATCATCTGGATTATCATCAAAATCCATGGTGATTCAATCACCCAGTCAACCATATATCTATACCAGTATAATTATTAATATCGCAAGTCTAAGTTTCAAGAAGTTCTGACAATTACCCTTCCATTTCACCCAGTTGAGTATCTATACCTGAAATTGCAATTATTTATTAACTTTGTATCCCCAATTCCTCTTCCATATGAGGGAAGTCAACATATATCATACAACCATCAATACTTATACATTAAATCTTAACTATATGTCAGTATGTCTATGTTAGAGAGAAGATAAACACCTATGCAGGCCACCAAGAACCACTTTTGTCAGTAGTGAAACGTCGAAAGCTTGCCTGGTTTGGGCATGTAACTCGTCATGACTCCCTTTCGAAAATGATCCTCCAGGGAACAGTCGAAGGTAAACGGAGAAGAGGAAGGCAAAGAAAATCCTGGGCTGATAACATCAAAGAATGGGCAGGACACGGTTTTTCCACACTTGTACGCATTGCTGAGGATAGAGAGCAGTGGGGGACCCTGTCTGCTGATGCTTCCACCATGGCACCCCTACGACCCATGACGGGTTACGGGTTGAGATGAGATGATATGTCAGTATAGACCTAGATAACAAAAACGACAGTTATCAACAGAATAGGTAAATGAAAAGCAGAGGAAGGCTCGTTGACATACATGAAGGCGACACAGTTCACACAACCAAAAAAAAACACTTATCTTGAATGAAAACAATCCCGTTCCTTTCCGCTAACACCCTGGATATCACAAAGTTCAATGGTAAAACAATCGACCACAGAAAGGCATTGGAACTTGACACCTTTCCCGTAAGGTCTTGATTCAACACGCTACGTGCTTGCACACCACACAGGAAAACAGGAAATGGGTCACCGTCTGTCAATTTCGTTGAAAGGAGGTATACCGCTCGTTCATACTGCCTGACGTTTACTTGAACTGGTACTCTAGGACTGGAACAGGTAACATTGCCACTCTTGTACTGCGGCACACTTGTAGAAGGATTGACCTTATTTGGGTATCCGCCACTATATACTTGAACTTGTATACAGACGCCACTGTATATCATGACATCTCATAATCTTGAGTAATAAATTTCTTTAATTGCGAATATGGCATGAGTATCAGGTCCTATAATTACTGGAAACCACCAATTGATACCGTCCGATTGTTACTGTAACACTCATTCGATACTTCACAAGAGTTTCTTGGGGCACACTGGTACAACTCTTGTTGATGTCTGTCTCTTCTATACTAACGCCACTCAGGCTAAATATAGAGATACGTTGCTAAAGGGTTCTGTATTACAGGCCACGCCCACACAGGGCTATTCCTAAATATGTGTTACTACTGTCACGTCTGGAATATTGAGTGCGTGTGTTGGTTTAGTCGTTTACACCACAGGTACGTACACAAGAGTCATGGGTGGTTGTAAACGACTGGTGACATTTAATACTGGTTTATTCACGTCACAACACATTGATATAAAATGCACATAGTCAGGATACAGTTCACAGCACAACACGAGATATATCTTAACACTATAAGGACTGCACACTCGGCAGTTACAATGATATCAGCGCTATAAAGTATCATCAATAACTCAGCGCTATCTCTTCCTCAACAACTATCCTCTCACAGGAAACAATGGCCTTTATATAATTCATCAGCGCTACAAAGTATCATCAATAACAATCCTCTCACAGGAAACAATGGCCTTTATATAATTCATCAGCGCTACAAAGTATCATCAATAACAATCCTCTCACAGGAAACAATGGCCCTTAAGGACTGCACACCGCAGTTATCAAAATGGCCTACACAACATCTTCAACTACTATTCTCTCACAGGAAATAATGGCCGTTAAGGACTGCACACTGCAGTTATCAAAATGGCCTACACAACATCTTCAACTACTATTCTCTCACAGGAAATAATGGCCGTTAAGGACTGCACACTGCAGTTATCAAAATGGCCTACACAACATCTTAAACTACTATCCTCTCACAGGAAATAATGGCCTTTAAACATTTTCACAATAATCCACATTGCAGTTTTATACTACGCTGTACCCACAGCGAAAATCAGTCGACATTTTAACTTCAGCAATGCGCAGGCATTTCACACTTCCCAAAAACACTGTCTTGACCTACCCGGTCAAACGCCCAGAACACTCTCTTCGAATCACCCACTCGTCCCGCTCAAACACAGTCACGAGACTTCCTCACTGTCAACACAACTCAGTCAATCAATCATCTGTGGGCTAGCCGCGAGCTATTCTCACCCCGCTCAAAACAATACAGAATAAATATATATCTCACTACTTGAGATGATCAGCGTTTTTCCACGCTATCTGTAATCTGTCTCTCGAAACTACCACGAGATATTTTCCAAACAATTCAATAGCCAACAAGCAAACAAGTGCTCCAACTCAGAATCTAACTTGTCTACTAACATACCCAAGTTTACTTCCCTTACACCAGTTCTGTTCTTAACAAGTACCCTCTACTGGTAGCAACAACTAGTATCACAAAAGAAGAGAAACGATTACCTTCTGAGTATTGAGTTTCCCGAGACATACTTATGTGCCCTTCTCTTTTCATTCTACCATACCGTCTATCTCAGAACTTTTACCCTCTCTGAGAATTAATCTTAATCCCAGTGGGCGAAAAACTATCTTTACATTTAAAATAAATAATTTTATATTTAAATTTATTTGAAAATGTGAAAAATCTAGTTTTAATATGTTTACGTTTACATCGGTTGAAATGGTTGTAAACTTTCATTACATTTTGAGTGAAAATGTTTTACATTTACACTGGGTGAAAAGGTTGAAACTTTCATTACATTTAGAGTGAATATGTTTTACATTTACACTGGTTGAAAAAGTTGGAACTTTCATTACATTTAAAGTGAATATGTTTTACATTTACACTGCATGAAAAGGTTAATAATATAATAAGTATGTACATCATTTCTTTCATCATTCCCTTCCTGCTCCATATGGAACTTGGGACTACCTCAGCTTTTGGGGTAATTCAAATTATTTCCACTAGGAAATTTCTGCGCGTTATTGCAGAGATCATGTCTCCCAAATATGGAATGAAAACATCCGATCACTCTCTCGGCAATGTTTACAAATAACTTCTTACATCTGCCCGGATTATTTCAACATTTCCGCTCAGGTGTGTCCGACTGATAATTGCGTATCTGTAATCTGCCCACAGACGGGTAATTTATCGCCCGGCACGCCTTAGATAAACCCAACGCTAGGTCGCTGACCGGCCATCTGGGTTTTTACCCGTGCCTAATCTTAGCAAAGCCGAGAAGCTTAAAGCAAACATGAAGAATTATCACTGAGAGGAGTGTAAGATGATTTGAAAGTACAAAATATCTGCTTGATAGTAGAGAAAGAAAATGTGCCGACCACAGAAAAGCACGTAATTTAGTCCACTCAAAACATGTAATTAAATACTGCCGGAGAGGAAAAGAGATCGACCCAGTATTTATGTGACAAATTGGAAAACATTAATTGTCCTCAGTATCCCTCCCTTGTCCATATCTGTGGCCGTGGATGAAGAATGATGGCTTGTCTACTATTTCCCACTTCTCTGTTTTGTGACCGTATAGGTTTCGTATCTCTATCCTAAACAGTAGGCAGCTTATTTGTGGAAAGGAAAACTTCTTTCTCTCAAGACAACAGTTCATATACTGACAGTTGATGAATGATTTCAACAGTTGATGAATGAATTCACGCTGACAGCAGTAAACAGTCAATGTTGAACTTTATTTACATAAGTGATCAAGAGGTTGTAAAAATGAAATGCCCAACCTTCCACTCAGGTTGGCAGACTTTGTGTAGCAACATTTCGGTAGATAATAATGCAGCGTCATTTATCTCTCTCTCTCTCTCTCTCTCTCTCTCTCCCTCGTTCTCGCTGCTTCTGTATTCATACTGCCTCTGGTGGTTATTGTGGTCATGGCTTGAGAGCCACTGTTGCTACAAATTTTATTTTTGTCATATATTTCTCACAGGTAAACATTGTCTCTTTTATATGCTGTCGTATTTCTTATGTTCTTTTTGATGCAACTTTACGAAACTGGCCTGACGGCCAGGGTTGATTGTGTGCCAAGTTATCCTCTGTATCCTACTTCTCAAGACTACCGGCTGTCTAATGTTCTTCTCTTAGCCTGTCAATATCGTCTACTGTACTTCATTACTTGTTATAGGATTCGCAATATTCTACATACCTGGTTTTCGAAATATACACATTTTTCTCTCACTGGCGACACTGTCATCTCGTCCTCAGAATGAATAACAAATCTGTCATACACTAATTGTGGCCAAATAATGCGATTTAGGCGTCTGAGTGATAAGTATAACTTTTCTGCCAACCGCAGAGTCAACCAAGGCAATTGTTGGCTTTATCACTCGATGGAAACTCCCAATTCGCAGCCACTTCTAGATACCAACTTTAACACAACTCAAGCAAACTTGCTTCTAAATGCTATCGCGTCTTGGATCTAAATGACTTAACCTACAACATAAATTTACAATCACAACTATTTTCGAACATTCTAGAACAACCTGTCTCACAAACAGCTGACTTGTTCATAACTTCTCCGTGCATAGCTGAGCTCCCAAAACAAAACAAAAACACAACATTTGAATTCTCACCCACGGTCAGACACCGCAAATTAATGGACGTAACCATTACTCTTGACCCCTTCTCGTTCTATTGATTATTTCCCTTAGACTACAAACTAGAAGTTCCATAATAAAATACTTCTAACGGAATTTTCTCTTACCCACTCTAACGGTTACACATCCAGTGCACCTACTGCAGGTGCTCTTCAAGGCTTGTCTATCAGCTATTTTATTGCCGCATACCCCTGCATGACCAGGACAATAGATCTACACGAGTTCTTGCCGTAGTCATCCATTTAGGATCTTCCGAAACATGGACCGAGAGTTTGTCACAATAACTGTCTTTGTTAATGAAGTTTCAGACAGCCACTTCAAAGCTGCAGTAGCTGCATCTCCCTCCATTGTCATGCTGGAAGTTGTTGTCATGTTATTGTCATGTAAGCCTCGCCATGTTCAGCGACGATCCTGCCCTTAACTCTGCCCGAGAAGCCCTATCCTGATTTCTCACCGCGGATTACAGACACATCAGTGTATACAATGGCATCATCATCCCCCGCATTATCATTTATCAGTTGATCAATTTCCAGCTCTGCTTTCCCATTACTCCAAGCTCTGCACTTCTGCCAGTGCTGATGATGACCTGTTGGTAGTTCGTCAAGTTCCTGCCTGATTTATTCGAATATTCCCCACTTGAATATATTTTCAGCTGTGGTCACCTGTCAAATAGTTGACTCAGCCTGCGCCATCCATGACATCCCCCTCTTTATTCTTGTTCCTTGATGTCAGCTATGTTCCTGTGTAGGGAGTACCTTTTGTCTGTCGTTACTCGCAAATAGGCTTTTACCATCGCATATCTGGATTTATTCGACATCAATCCCAGCATGTACCGCATCGTCGCAATGGGGGTATCTCGCGCACAGCCCAAGATTAAACGCATCCATTCATTTTGAATGCGTTCCAGTCCACTGACAGCGTGAGTATTCCCAGGCCATACTCGGTTACTGACATGACCAGCTGACGATATAGGAGAAAAGTGCACTGCACGTGATCAACATGGTACTTGTACGATAGCCCGCGATCGAATGTAACTACAAAGTATTTTAGCTTGTCGTGCCTTTCAAATTATCTGCCCACTGAGAGTAATGTCTCAGAGATCTGCTCTCAATATGGAGTTGTTGATACTTTTGAAGACCCTCATTTTTATACTCTAAGTTTGGACATTGTTGGACCACCGCTGCAGAGCAGGGGAGACTATCCCGTGACAGAGTCGTACTTATTAAAGAGTCAGACTCCACAGCCCGTTCAGGAATGCCTGGTAAACAGTTTTAGTGCAGAGAAATAACAAGGCGATGAAGTCGCTTAGATTTATTTAACATCATCGTACAATTTGTCAACAGTGACCATAATTATGGTTTGGCCATATCTGTCGAATGGGGAAAGATCGGCTGCCACAGCAGGTATGAGAGGTTAAAAGCTAGGGATCCAGACCTCCAGGACGACCCAGAGTCCTCTAGGAGGACAACATTAGACAATCTCTGAAGGACCGAGGACTAGAATGGGACCAGGCCCGGAGGAAGACAACCGATAGGATAGTATGGCGCTCTCTCTTCCAAACCTCTACACCTCACGGTAGAAGAGGAACGACTAAGTAAATAAGTAAGACCATATTATCCTCCGCATGCAGTCCCCGGTGGTTTCTGAGGACAAAGAAAGAATAGAATTACTGCTACGTCATAAATGTCGTAAAGATGCTACTACCGTAATATGAGCTTGTCCATGGAAACTGGCAACCTCATGTTGTACAATTAATTGCTACATAAATCACCGCTGCAAAAACGTATGCTTTGCCGTAGAGGCTTCCTCAAATGGACCGGACCATCTGGGACCGAAGACGCAGCAAGAATGATCAAGTCCTCACGCTTCATTTTATCATTTTTACCTCTTTCTTATTCTTGTTGAGTTTCACTTTCCCTTCTTCTACCAGCAAATTAATGCAGGTAGACGTGTTAAAAGCCAACTCATCTTTCAGACAGTCTCTCTTTCAAACTTTTTATAGCCCTAGCATTTCACCTGGATTCAATGGACCGAGGTAATAAATCAGACCGAGGGAGTTCCCGGAAACACGCTTAGAACTTACACCCCTATATCTCCATTTTCCAACTTGTAAAGGTCACTCACTAGACAATCGTTTTATCATCTTTTAGTTCATTATTCGCTCACTCTCCTCAGTAAATCTCTCCCACCGTCAGCCTGAACACTACGAAGTCACCTACTTGTAGTTGTCGCCAGCCCACCCCCCTCCCTACAGCCTCCTAGAAAACGCGCCCTATATCTCCCAATTCTCCAGTCTATATAATCGAATTTGACACCCAATGCGAATGAGTAGTAGTGGCGGTTGAGTCAATGCTCAGTCCGTGAGTCACCGAGAGCTGCCTGGTACACTCACTCACAGTTGTAGGCAAGGGAGAGGGGTGCTGGGGTAGGGCGTTGATTGGAGTCCCTGACACTGGCTTTAGTCTGGTGTCTAAAGACTTGGTTCATGTTGTGTTCAAGTCCTTCTTTGTTGTTGATATTTGTATTGTTGTTACCTACTTGACAATAATGCCAGCGTTCATGTTGGACGTTGGTGATAGTGTTAGCAGCTATAGAAACCAGTGTTGCCTCCTCCTTCTTCCTCCTCCTTCTGCCTCTTTGTCGCTCCTAGCGGCGGAGCATGGAACCAACACTGTAGTAGGTCCTAGAGATCTTGCTAACTCATTAGCTCCATGAGGAGCATGGAATCAATATACAAGCATAGTTTCTCTGGAATCCTTCACAAGCATATTTCTGAATGCCGTCTACTGTGTGGTTTCCTGGGGCAACTGGTCATGCTGACGCTCACCGACAGTGGATCAAAAACTAGTCTGGGCTATTGTTTTACTTGACAGGTTGCCAGCCCATCAAAACTTTAAAGTGGCATTTATAGGCATAAATCGCAATTCATCATCCGAAGGATTTCTTCCACTTTTTAACTGCAACAACTACAACAACTTAAATATACGCTATTGGAGCTGAAGTGTTGCCTTTATATTAAATATTGCCTGGCAGCTTGTGACCTCTTGGCTGCTACAAGTCTTCACAATACATTATTAAAGTAGGATGAACACAGATATAAATAATGAAGGCAAACATGAAGCCCGAGAGTAGTAGATAAATAAACATATATAGGTAGATAACAGACATTCATAAGGCAGATAGAAGGGGCACTAGACAGCAGAAAAGTTTATTTACTACCCACAGGTCTCGGGGTTTCCTTTATGATCTATTTGGGTGTTCCTGGCCCGGAGATTAAACCAACCAGTGCTATAATACGTTGTTCCATGTTTGTCTAAGATCTACTAGATCTACTACTCAAGTATTTCGGAATTTGCATATTATCTGGCTTATACTTTTTTCACCAACAATTTTTCTCATGGTCATAGACTGGGTTATGAGACAGCCAACAGAGGAAGAGAAAACTGAAATACAGTGGACATTTAACAAATAACTGGAGTGTCTAGACTTTGCAGATGATTTGTGCATTCTATCGCATAGACAGCAAAATATGCAGGAGACAACAAATAGATTAGTAACAGAAGCAGCAAAGATGGGACTACACATAAATGTAAATAAAACAAAGGAAATGAGAATAAATAATAGACAGAAGGACTCGATGAAGATCAATGATCAAGTTATTGAAGAAGTAGAAAGCTTCACATGTCTGGGGAGTAACATTGACAAAGGAAGGGGAACAGCTGGTGACGTCTGCTCAAAAATAAATAAAGCCAGATGCGCTTTTAATGCCCTTCGACCAATATGGAACTCTTCAGCTATATCCAGAGAGAACAAAATTAGAATCTTTAACTCAAATGTGAAGTCAGTCTTGCTGTATGACTCAGAGACTTGGCATGTCTCAAAGAGTATCACCTCCAACTACAGACATTTGTATAAGATGGCCAGATGTAATAACGAATATAGAGCTAAGGAAAAGATGCGGGCAACAGCCAATAGAAACAGAAATTAAGGTAAGAAAGTGGGGATGGATAGGACATACACTCAGAAGAGAAAAATCAAGCACAGCCAGAATTGCCAATTATAGGGAAAAATAACATTTACTTGTACAAGATGGTTAACATCAGTTCTTCTTCTGCGTTTAGTCTGTTGTCATGCTAAATCTACAGGCCTGTCACCAGGACGTAGTCCATTTTTTTCCTAGTCAGCGCGGCAGCCCTATAGCATCTGCCTAAGCGCTGCACCCTCTGGTCTGGTCTGACGTCGTAGGCCATCGTGGACTGGGCATCAGTTTTTAAGAATGTTGAATATCTGATCTGATTAGTAACAAGGGAATGTCTTTGCAAGGTGTTCAGCACAGCTACTGAGTTGGCGTTATATCAGATCTGTTGTGTAAGATACCCAAAATAAACTCAAGATTTAATTGTATCCACATAAAAGCTAAATAACTCAATCCAAATATACGGATCGGAGCAGTGGTGTACAAGAAATTATGGCATCGCGCTTTAAAAAAAATAGCATTATCATTAAATTATAATAAATTATTAACGCACGAAGAGCGCTGATCTCTCGCGGCAGAGGTGCAAGGTTCGATTCACGGTACCAAGACGCTTCGGTCTACCAGCTGTAAATAGGTACCTGACTTTGCTCTTGAGTTAGGGAAGGAAAAGGCAGCGAGAGAGAGAGAGAGAGAGACAGAGACAGAGAGAGAGCTGGTCACCACACCTCTCGATGCTATACCAAGTATAGTGAAGTGTCTATCACTTTATTTCCCTACGGCAATATCTGCTATGGTGACTACCTTTTTTACCCTCTGATGCCAAACTTTGTGGATACACTTGAAATGTCAGTGAAAATGTTTCATATTAAACAAGTTCTCACTTCACTCATTTAGCCTCTAATATTCTCGACTTCCTTCACCCAACGACACATTTATCCAAGTGCTGTGACCCGCTGACATTCTTTCTCTTTAATTAACTCTTACTACACCTTGTAGTTAAGCCCAGCTATTTTAGTTGACACATTTTCCTAAATGCTCAAGAATATTTGAATAATTTCATTATTTTATTCTACGGATAACGTGTAGCTGTGTATAATAAAAACATAGAAAAACAATTTTTAGCTCATTGTAAACGAATGTGCTCTTTCCTTTTTTGAAGACATCTTTAAGAATATTCATCACAATCTTCAATTTCTTGTTTGCTCCTTACGGAGCACTGGACCACCACCACAGCTGGTCCCCGTGATGGAAGCCTGCACCAAGAATTGCTGCTCTTGCCGTGGTGGTTTTCTATAGCAATTAATTTGACATGACATCATATTTGTACTACATGCCCTGTGGCAGCAGTGGTTTTATTCTTTATTTGACTCCCCGGGACAACACGGGGCGCTGAGAATATTACTCCTCTGTAAATAATATTTTCTTACATTTGTTGGTAATACTAACAATAACAACGTCAGGCGGATCTGACAGTCTCGACTGGTAGGGGAAGTGGCGCTCTGTGACATCTAAACAGTTCTCAAGCTAATAAAAGCCAAACAAAAAGTTAGTTTTACAAGGTTGGATTAAGGAAGTAGAAAGGTTCATCTCGGCAGCTAGGAAATCAAATGACCTGTTATTTGGCAAGAATGTTCGAAATTACTGTTAACAAAAGTAAACTGCCCAAGTCCATAGCCTGCATAAGGTTAAACAAGGAATGTCAGGTAGTCCCAGAAACAAAAGGACAGACCAAAAAAAGGAAAAGGTGGGGGGGGGGGGGGAGGGGGGGGGGAGGGGGGGGGAGAAGAGAGAAGGACGAACTGGATTGGAATAGCAGATAGCAAGGTAAGCAGAAGCTCGACTAGGTTGAACGGGACGCGCCTCGCCAAAACGAGGCAAAATTGTATTATTTAAAAAAAAAAGCTAGCTTCTGAACATAAGTGGGGAAAAAAAAATTTTTTTTTAAGCTGATGTTTGTGGAGATAACTAATCAATACTCCAGTACGCATGATGACGATGATGATGCACATGCTCCTGTTTTGGTGGCTTCTCCCCTACCCCTTTCCTAGTTGATAAACGAAAATATTCTTTCCTTCCTTTTCTGGCTGGTTTTCGTAATTTCCAAATTGCATTTCATTTATTTACTAATGAAAATCTCTGTACATTTATTTAATTTAAAAAAATAATTTAATTAGTTAAATATATTCGCTATTTACAGATCAATATCGTAGTCTTCCCTCAGTTTTTTTTTTTTTTTTTTTTTTTTATCCATCACTCATAGATTCAATACTGCCTCCTCCACCCTCTTTACCAATTCGTGCCTACTACTGAAGTAGCCCTTCCCCAGCGTCCCCAAAACTACTGTTATCCGGGTAGTTGTTTTGTGGCATGCATAGATAGGCTGGCAAAGCTCTGGCATAACTAATTCCTCCCCTCCTCCCCATACCATTTAAAATCTAGCATTACTGCCACAATTTATGCTGCGTCCCGACTGGCGGTTGTCAGGCTGGCAGTTATACCACATGCATACATAGGCCAGTATAACTTGGGTAAAACTAGTCTATCGATTTTCTTCTTTGTGTCCACCATATAAACTGTATTCACTGGCAGAAAGCCGCCCGGTTAAGATTTCTCATTTATAAATATTGATCAATCAGCCTCCATTTAAAGCCACTGTAATCAGTGCAGCAATAATCGCATGAGTCCTGCTCGTAGATCACTGATGTATCGGGTGCTCTGATAAAACAGGTTATGTGAGCTGTGAACTTTGAATGGCGGTAATAGTTGGGTAGACTTTGAAGATACTCAGAAATAATTAAAACATATTCGCTACCATTTGTGTAACCCTGACGTCATGATGCCTTCTCCGTAGGTCTACTTACACAAACAACCTTCAATCCAACATTTCGGCACAGGAACAGATATATTGACTATGTTGTAGGAGGTGTTGAGAACACATTGTGAAAAGGTTTTACTGCAAGAGCTGACAGTTGGGCTAGCAAAGTGGTTTATTCTGTTCGGAAAGACTGCACCTACCACGAGAAAGCTTCTTTCTTCTACATTTATTGATATTGGGCCGGTGATGAGAAAGTCTGGGCATTTAAAACGGGCTCGCAGAACCGGAATACGTGTCTGCCAAGGATACATAGGTAAGGTCATGTTTTTTAGTTTGGATCTCTTGTGTGATAACACCGTTTGTTGTCAAGTGTATATTGCGATAGGCTAATGCTCTTTGAATAGCGCCATCGTTTCTTTCCAACTGTCTTTTTTTTTTTAAACTTGTGTGGCTGTTTTATTTTATTATTGATTTAATATAATAATTACTCCTTTAATTTCATTTCACGAGCTGTAATGGTAGTGCTAGCTGTGATTACTGGTATTGATACTGTTGCGTGATACCACATGCCTTAATGGCATATTATTAAGATTGGCACACTACTGTTTCAAACTTGGATTTGTTTCGAAACATATGAATGTGAAAAGGATATCTTTGGGATTAGGAGCCCCCAGGGTAAAAAAGTTAGAGGGATAACTTCAAACACATGGAAAAAGGACCTGGACACAGAAAAATAGAGGATAAAGAAGGCATGTAGGGACTCGTAGAACAGGATGTGGCTTGACATCAATTTGTTGGAGGCCTGTGCTCCTTGGCCAGCTATAGATTTAAAATGAATGAATAAATGAACTATGTGCATTCAGAGATAGACACCTGTTACAGTGATTTTAAAACAATGTACTTGGTAAAGTCTGGGAGAGAACAGAAATACCAGTAGGCTTGGAAGAAGGAGACTGGTCAAGTTGCCAAAGAAAGGACATTTGCAAGGGTGTACAACTAACAGAGAAATAATGTTATTATCAGTGCCAGGAAAAATATCAAACAGAAACAATACTGAGATTACAAGAAGCCTTTAACAGATAATTTAGAGAGCAAGCAGGTATTGTGTCACACGGATCCTGTAGAGACCGGATAGCCATACAGAGCGTACTAGTTGAATAGAGCTTGATGCTGAAGTGACCACCTTACGTTGAATGTATGGCCTATGAAAAGGCCTGCGACAATTTAGATCAGAGTTTCTTAAACTTGAAGGTCCATGAATGGATTCTAGGAGACCCGTGTACATAATCTAAAATTTAAAATGTAAAATTTTTAAGTATGCTTTTAAATACATTTTTTTCCAAGAAGGGGTCAATAGCCTTCATTGGAAGTTCAAAGGAGTACACAGCCTTCATTGAACAATCAAAGGGGTCCATAGCCTTCATTGGACAATCAAACGAGTACATAGCCTTCATTGGACAATCAAAGGAGTGCATAGCCTTTATTGGACATTCAAAGAGGGTATACAGCCTTCATTGGACAATCAAAGGTGTACACAGCCTTCACTGGACAATCAAAGGTGTACACAGCCTTCATTGGACAATAAAAGGTGTACACAGCCTTCACTGGACAATCAAAGGTATACACAGCCTTCACTGGACAATCAAAGGTGTACACAGCCTTCACTGGACAATCAAAGAGGTACACAGCCTTCATTGGACAATCAAAGGGGTACATAGCCTTCATTGGCCGATCAAAGGGGTACATAGCCTTTATTGGACGATCTAAGGGGTACATAGCCTTTATTGGACGATCTAAGGGGTACATATCCTTTATAGGACGATCTAAGGGGTACATAGCCTTTATTGGACGATCTAAGGGGTACATAGCCTTTATTGGACGATCTAAGGGGGACATAGGCTTTATTGGACAATCTAAGGGGTCTTCTTTCTTTGATCCTTAGCCGCCGACCGTCAAAGCAGTCAGTGGCCATCACGCCTAGTGGCGTCTTTTAGGGCAACAACAAATTGATTCCACCTTGCTCGGTCGGCGGCCATCCTTCGTAAAGTGCCCCAACTCTGGTTCATTCATACGAGCCTCAGACTCCGGATGTCCGTCCCGCAGCAAAGTTTGTTTATTTGTTATCGTTTCCGTAACTTCACTTTTTTTTTACATAGACAGGGGTGTCAGCCCTATGCTAAAACCCCCAACCTGGAGGACCAGGGTGTCTGCTTTCGTCTGACCCCTGCCCGCGCAAACCTGTCCAGCTTGGTAGAACCTTCCAGGAGTAAAACTCCCGCTGGCATAGCTCTGGGGGTAATCAGGGTGCGCAAGCCGCCATACCTCGACAAGGTATTGACACCGGTGATGGCAGAATCTAAGGGGTACATAGCCTTTATTAGACGATCTAATGGGTACATAGCCTTCATTGGGCGATATAAGGGGTACATAGCCTTCAGTGGACAGCCAAACGGTCCATGGCACAAGAAGAGGTTAAGAAATCCTGGTTTAGACAGAGAATCACTTTGGAAAGTCTTGATACATTTTGAAGTCTGCCATATATTCATTAACCGTTAACCGTAAAAAAGAGATGCACGAAAATACGAAATGCTGAAATCTTAACGCATATAAATTTACAGAACCATTTGTGACAAGAGCTCAATAGATCTGGCAAGGATGAAGGTGAATAGCAAACCCGGGCCGAGCACCGCAAATACATACTTTCTGAGGGCAGGAAAGTCAGCACACCCCAAACCTAGTAAACCTGGTAGCAGTTTACCATCTCTTCTTGACTGTGCAAACGACTGAGAGATGGCGGTAGACCTACCTGGACGAGGGGCATATCCAGAGAGTATCAGAAAATCGCGGAGACGGCCGGATATAGTGCTTCATTCTTCAGCAACGCTTCAGGTCATACTGATTGAACTGACCGTGCCATTTGAATCCAGATTAGACGAGCAACATTCGTTCAAAGCGGCCAAGTATAGTGATCTGGCCGCGGATCTGAGACACGATGGGTTCACTGCAAGGGTCATGGCTGTGGAAGTGGGCGCAAGAGGGCTTGTGGCTGCATCAGTGTATGATCTATTGAAACTGTTGGGG
Source organism: Oreohelix idahoensis (assembly GCA_024509875.1). Lineage (NCBI taxonomy): Eukaryota > Metazoa > Mollusca > Gastropoda > Stylommatophora > Oreohelicidae > Oreohelix > Oreohelix idahoensis. The sequence goes on from JAMPIV010001839.1 coordinate 178,137, forward strand.
CTGAAGGGACAGTCGAGAACAAGGGCACTGAAGAGGCTTAGTGAAACTGCCGAAAAGGTATCAGGCTGGCTGTGGAACAACCGCAATGGGGCAATGGAAATCGTGACAATAAACGCTGCGGTACAGAAAATACCAGGAATTTTTCTAAGTCCACAATACGCTGAGTTTTTAGGCATACTAGTGAAATGGCGGTGGCTGAGAGGCGACAGGCGATGTATACTATAAGGGGTGTCAGGAAGAATTTCAGTGGCGAGCGCGCAGTGTCAAATCTCGTCGGCTTCGCGCAGGTGACTCAGTGTGTGTCCCGTAGTTGTGATGTGCTACGGAGCGAACGGAATAATTTGTCTTCTCTTTGTTACTTTCACAATTGCCTCCACGGCTGGCGGAGTTGTGGATTAAAGTTGCTACCATAAGTGAAATGGGTTCATTTTCGATACAAGACAACAGGAGGCTGAGACGCTTGGGAGTCATGACCCAAGTGGGCCCGCCCCCCTTAGAGTGTAAAGGAGTATGTAGGGCCGAAACACTTGTCGGACGGGGGACTTCTTCTGATGATCAGATTGCTTCCTGTTGTATCGCTCTGTAAAGAGTTTCCTATCATATATATATATATATATATATATATATATATATATATATATATATATATATATATATATATATATATATATATATATATATATATATATATATATATATATATATATCCGTTTATCCGTCTGTCTGTCTGTCTGTCTGTTTGTTTGTTTGTCTGTCTTTCTGTCTGTCTATCTCTCTCATCCTCCCTCCATTTTATAGAAACAAAGCATCACAGCTCGCTCGTTTCTCCTTTAGATATGTCTCTGTTATCTCTTCTACATTGTACTATTCTTCTTTCTCTGTCTTCATCTTATTCCTCCTATTTTAGTTCTGCTATTTTTAATGTTTTATTTTTCCATCTTCTTCTTTGTCTTCATCCCTGTCTTTGACATTGTTTACGCAGACGCCGCTGGGTACCCTAGTATCGATCGAAGAACGTCAAATCTTTACAAAGTGCAAATTCAGTCATACAGAATATAGTAAATCTTCCGTGGTGGAGGCAGTGTACTCTCCAAACGAGGCTAGTCTAGGCCCCGCCTACTTACTCCTAAACCAGAGGGTAGATTCATCGTCTCTACTCTGCTTCTGATTAGGAGAGGAGGAGAGAAGGAAGAGCTTGAGATAGAAAGAATGTGAAGAGAAGAGGGAGGGAGAGAGAGAAGTATAAGAAATAGCGGATAGAAACAGTTATCAATCTGTGATTACAGAGAAAACAAATTAACGTTTCTCTTTCTTCGTTTTGCACAAATATGTTGTGACTTACTGTCGAGGGAAAACATAACTGAATAAGTAAAACCAAGTCGCAATGAGGATTACTGCGGTGGGAATGAAGAATATTAGAATCGGAGTGAAGAACACTAGAACTGAATTGCGGGATACCGAATTCGAAGCGAGGAGTATTTGGCCTCGGAGTGATGGATGCTACGCGAAGAAAGGTCCTGAATGGAACTGTCAGATTTTCTAAAAATGGAGGGGGAAAAGAGGACTGATACTAAATCAAAAGAGGTGACATACAGATGACCAGAAAAGTGCTAAGCTAGAAGAAAGTGATTCTAGTTTGGACGAATTATAATTTGACGACACAAAAATGGAGGCCACACTAGTTTCTTACAGTTTTAATGTGTTGAGTGTGTGTCATTAGATGCTTATATATATATATATATATATATATATATATATATATATATCATTCGTTATTTACGCGGTTTTAATATACGCGATTTTTAAATTACGCGTCTTTATGTCATAAACATTAATGAATTTTATTTACTCCTAAAAAAGAAATAAAATAAAATAACCAGCTTACTATCAAATTCATAACATCATAATATAGGCTGACAATTTCACAGTTTTATTTCTCTGAGATTTGCACGCTCGCCAAGACAACATCAGACCTTCGCCAGAGGAAGAACTAGATTCCTAATTCCTAATTGTTATCCGGACCTTTTATTGGAGAACCAGACTTCTATAGCACAGGAAATCTCTTTCAAATTTTAATAAGGAACACCGATACTAAGAAACTGAAAAACCACGGAGTCAGAAGGGGCAATCTATTGTAAAATTAAAAGAAATCCCAGACACGTGTTGTAAGAGAACGATTCGTCTCTTCTATTCATCTGTGCGACAAGTCTGTAACCAGGATTGGCTTATTGGTGGTACCAGCAGAACGTACTATTTCTGGACCCAGACGGGATCAGTGGCCTACGCTTTAAGACAAAGGACGCACTGTGTAGACTTTCCTCGAAGTTTCTCGTAGACGAGCTACACCCGACAACCTTGACCAGTGTGACAACTTGCCCAATCTTCTCTTCATTTTTTTTATTATTTACGGACATCGTTTTTTTTCTCATCCTCAATGCATGATCGCAAAGTCCCGGGAATTGTCACTGGCGGAAATTCTCCTAGCATTCAGTATTTTCTCCTCGCTATTTTTAGATACGACGTCATTGTTGACCAATGACCTCGGTAGCTAGGAACCTGTTTTAATTTAAGACTGCTTAAGCTGATAAAACCAGTTTATGCCACTTTAGGAAGACCCCACGTGACTTTTAACGCTATTGATTGGAGCGTTTATTTGACGCTAATGTCACATGATGCACGCTATGGATCACGTGTCCAAGCGGAAATGACCCGCTAAAAGGCGGCAACACAAGCAATCTTCACTTGCCCGGAACCCTTGAGACAGCTAGGTCTAACCCAATTATCGGTGAATTCTCGCATTAAAAGCACTGAAGCCACGTGTCTAATTGCGGGTTAGCGTCCATCTTTGAGTAGGTAAGTGAAATCTCGCTAGAATATAATGTGATGAAATGTGTAGTACCTTGCAAAATCGACGCAAGATTGGTATGTTTACTTTATTCATATTTTTGTTTTACGATCACATCCAGCCACATGTGATCGGGTATATTTTATGATCCCACGGGATATGTACATGTTCATAATAATGTATAACGGGAATATATATATATATATAGCTATTAATTTCCATATTATTTGATTAATTTCGACCCGACGTTTAGACTAACGGAAATTAATATTAACGATAATGTTGACAGACCGTGACATATATTCATTATAAATTATATGACGAGGCGACCAGACATGAAGTGTGTGATAATGTTGTCAGACAATTCTAAAAACACGGATGTCCAATTATTTGTTAAATTCATCATAATGACATGACGATTAGGCTAGAGGCACAGAACTAGAATACTGTTGCCGACATTTCTATGATAAATTTGGTGGGTTTAACTGACATTTATAATAATTCATCGGGTTAAGCTGACGATAAATCAGTCTAAAGAATTATAATACTGCCACTGGGGCAGAGAAATATAATAAAGGACAGACAGGAGAAACTTGAATTCAAGATTAGACTCTAGACATATGATGTTAGAGACTAAAATCTGAGGTGACGGGCAGAGGGACGGCTTAGGGAAAGACTGCTTTCTAAAGCTAGAAAATTAATGGAGCCGTCGTATTTGTCTTCAGTCTATGGTGGAGCCTTGCACGACAGTCCAATCTCAGCGCAGAATACGGAGTCGAGCACAGAGAAGGCAAATCCGAACCATTCAAGACCTACCGGGGCAACGTCAGGAGACCGGAGAACTAACCACACTTCACTATCAGCCGGGGGCTGAAAAGCTAAGTCCACGACAAAGGAAACTCACCTAATCAATGCCACAAAGTTTAGTCATCCATGATGAAAAACACGTGAATTGTGAGACACATAATACATACAGCAGACACTAATTCCATCGACAATACTATCATTCACCATCTATTCACTTTATTGCAATAAACCAATTGGGTGTATATACTGTACCCCACGCTTTGTTCCTTCCATTAGATGTTGAATATTGTCTATGTTTATCTTCCTTTATAAGGGAGGGGGGGCTCGTAAAATATAATATAATTTAAAGAATAATAATAATAGATAACTGAGAAGGGGACGACGGTAGCGAGAGACCAAATATCTCCTTACAATCTTTTCCAGACCTGTCGAGTTAGGAGAATTTACCCTCTTCGTCACCCTTTGGAAGTGGGAAAACCCAGCAGGGATTCCTTGAGCCAAATCTTCCACATCAGATCTATTATTTCCTCTAAATAATTCTCTTATCCTTTAAACGCTACGTGACACTGGTGTCTCGGTCCGGGATTTGAACTTATGTATTTTATCATACCTCTGGGATAGTATCATCCATTCAGTCATTACAGTATACCATTTTAACACATGTATTTTCACACAGTGAGCTCTAGAAAGACAGAAAACATTTTTTTCTAGAAATTCAGGCATTGATTGGTGAATCCCTTTATATATGTTGTGTTTAATTAAGTTAGTTCTTGATTTTGTATTTCATTGAATTACAGACCTTAAGTCTCCATAACTGTAGTAATTTCATTCTACAGCAGTCGGATAAATAATTAGTATTTACTTGTTGCTAGAAATACTATTGGAAGGTAGCACTAGCTTACTCAGTGTGGACTTTAACTGCAAAAGATGGCTGAAATAGTTAAGCTTAAGGCAGCACTAGGGGAGGCCGGTCGAGATCTAGGTTATAGTGGGGGGGACCTTGCAAATTATGTCAGTGTCGAGACTGATAAGTATTACGCTCGAGAAACAGCGAAAGCTGAAAGAGAAGAGCGAATAAAGTTAGCAGAAATAGATGAGAGGATAAAAGCTGTAGACGCTAGAGAAAGAAGCGAGAGAGATGAACGCGAGCATGCATTGAAGATGAAGCAGTTAGAGATGCAGGGACAAGCTCAAAGAGTTGAACCAGTAGCCGGTGCGACCGCATCTACCTCCTCAGGCAACCTATCGCCACGGTCAGATGATATGCCCTCCTTGCACGCAGGGGGCACAGGACCTTTGCCATCCTCACTCATGTCAACTTTGGGACCTTTGACGTTTCCATTTGAAGCTTTCTCGGAACAAGCCGACTCGATCGATAGGTATCTCGACAAATTTGAGAAGTTTGCCACCACGTTTGGTTTGGAGAAGAGCAAATGGAACCTGAAACTGTCGCAAGGGCTTAGAGGAACTGCTTATGACGTGTATAGCAAGCTTCCTCCAGGTTTACAGGATGACTACGACTCTTTGAAAAAGGCACTATTGGTTCGTTATGAGCTACATGCTGATGCCTATAGGAAGAGGTTCCGTAACTCTAGGAGGGAAGTCGGAGAGAACTTTGCTCAGTTTGCTGCGAGACTGGATTCCTACGTGGAGAAGTGGGGTGCCCTAGGGAATTTTACTCATGATTGGGAAGGCCTGAAGGAAATGGTCATGATCGAACAACTGAAGGACACCATGACTTCCGACATGAGAAGATTCCTGACAGAGAATGGGGCCAGCACTTTAGAATCCATAGTCCAGTTAGCGGAACGATATCAGGCAGCACTATCAGAGAATCCACCACCCAGACGGAAACAACCAGATTACGTACCTAGACAGACAGCTCAGTCACACATGGACCCCCAAGTGAAACCACCGTATACTAACTTCAAAAAGCATGACAAGCCAGACTACAAGACTACTCAGAGATCTAATTTCCAGCAGCAGAGGCAAGGGGAAAAATGGTGTAAGCACTGTAGAACCATCACCCACAATACGCAGGAGTGCAACCGGAAAAACCCACCTCATCATGCTGCCTGCTTACGTAAAAGTGCCGCAAGGGGAAATGGACCGGAAGAACCTCTGGACAAACCCCGACATCCCCCGGTCGTTGAGACAGTCCTCGTAAACGACCAAGAGGTGACCTGCCTTTATGATACAGGCCTTGCATTCGACGCAGTTGTCTGTGCATCCCTAGTCAAGCCTGACCAGATGACAGAAGACACTATAGAAATACAAGGACCTACTAAAAGTGCAGCACCTATGCGTTTGGCCATAGCCAAGATTAAGGTCAAATCAAAATATGTGACTGGGGAAATCCGTGCAGCGATCTTGGACGACCCTATTTATCCCTTGATCTTAGGGTGTAGGTATGTGTTCTTGGGAGAACCCATTCACCCTCTGGTTGTGGCGGCTGTCACCACTAGAGGACAGGCCAAACGGAATACGGAGTTGGAATCCCCACCCAACATCCTTCCTGAGGAATTAAAAAAGGCACAAACGGAGGATCAATCTCTAGCACCCTGCTACAAAAAACTACCGAGAGCGCACACTCCTCTCCAAAAGGGAGACTTCTACAAGAAAAAATGGGCTGTTGCATCGGAAAGCAGGAAATGGAGGACAGGAACATGGGCAACTTGTGGTTCCATCAGCATACCGAGCCCAGGTCCTAGAAATGGGCCATGCCCTTCCGTTTAGTGGCCACATGGGCATAAGTGCCACGATTCAGCGTATTTCATGTCATTATTATTGGCCAGGTATCAACGCCGATATCCAGAGATATGTGAAATCATGCCCACAGTGCCAGAGGACAGCGCCGAAACACTGGACGGCCCCAGCCACTCTGGGAGAAATGCCAATCTTGGGCACACCCTTCGAACGAGTAGCGGTGGATATTGTGGGTCCACTTACTCGTAGCAAAAAGAGAAACAGTTATATACTCACGTTAGTGGATTGTTGCTCCATGTGGGCAGAGGCAATTGCTATGCCCGCCTGTGATTCTAAGCATGTTGCTGAGGCTCTGCTCACCATATTTACTCGGCTAGGGTTTCCGTCACAGATCCTGACAGATAATGGTTCCCAATTCCGAGGAAAACTCACCGAGGAAGTGTTTAGGATATTTCAGGCCCGACATATCCACACCTCTCCCTACCCCCCCCAGGCAAATGGCCAGGTGGAGCGGTTTAACGGGACCCTTATTTCCATCCTTCGGAAACTTGCGCAGAAAAAACCAGAGAGCTGGGATCAATACTTACCCGCAGCACTATTTGCTTACCGCGAAGTACCCCACAATTCTACTGGGATGCCTCCTGCCACATTGCTGTTTGGTAGACCTATAAAAGGACCTTTAGAGGCACTGTTACGTACTTGGACAGATGATAAAGCTGATGAGACGGTCACCTCTGCATCCCAATACGTGAAGGAGTTGACCCAACGCCTTAAAACAGGATGGGAACTGGCAAAGGAAAATGTACGCCGTGCCCGTCGTAAACATGCGCGTTACTACAACCGCACTGCGAAGGATAGGGAGCTAGAAGTAGGAGAACAGGTATTATTACTCCTGCCCAGTAGCAATAATAAATTGCAAATCGGGTGGAGAGGTCCATATAAAATTGTTGAGAAAATGTCGCGCACCAATTACAAGATTGCCATAAAGGGGAAGCAGAAAATTTACCACATAAACCTGCTGAAGCGATATTATGAAAGACCAGGTGCAGAACCAGCACATTTCCTGACACTGGCTATTGCGACGGAAACTGAGGCAGAACCCCTGACCTCCTGTGAATACCCTCTTCGTCAGTGCGAAAATCATCAAGATGTTCAGATTAGTTCAACTTTAACGGAGGATCAGCAGGCACGGGTTCAACAGTTGTTGAGAAAACACCCTAGTACACTCACGGATAAACCTGGCATGACCAACCTGATAGAATTTGATATGAAGCTAACAGACCTCGCCCCGGTACGAGTTAAGAACTATCCTGTTCCTTATGCTAAAGCAAAGGCATTGGGTGAGGAAATCAAGTACCTGCTTAAGGAAAATATTATCTCAAAATCAGAGTCGCCTTATAGTGCGAGTGTAGTGTTGCTTAGAAAATCCACAGGAGAACATCGCCTCTGCATAGACTACCAAAGGCTCAACGCTGTAACGGAATTTCAAGCGGAGCCCTTACCGGATCAGAATCAGCTTTTCACCAAGCTGAGTAGAGCACGATACTTTTCGAAGATAGACCTTAGCAAAGGGTACTACCAGATCCCGGTAAAAGAGGAAATTCGACATATGTTAGCATTTAGTACTTCTGAAGGCCATTACGAGTTTAATGTATTGCCATTTGGGCTAAGCAACGCCCCAAGCGTCTTTACTCGTATGATGAGGAAGCTACTGGAACCCCTGAACCACCCTGGGATAAGTAATTTCATGGACGACATACTTATTGCCACGAACACCTTTGAGGAGCACCTGGACGCAGTTTCCCTACTCTTCGAAAGACTTAGAGAAACAGGACTCACCGCTCGCCCTACAAAATGTCAAATTGCCTGCGAGCAACTAGAATTCCTGGGACACACTATCTCGCATGGATGCATGTTCCCAGATGCGCGTAATATTGAGAAGTTACAGCGGGCCCCACGACCCCAGACTAAAAAGGATGTAAGGTCATTTGTGTCTCTATGTGGCTTCTACCAGAGATATATTAAAGATTTTAATACCCTGAGTGCGCCATTGACCGCATTAACCAAGAATGGGAACCCGGACAAAGTAACCTGGACAGCGGAGTGCGAAAATGCCTACACGCTGCTGAAGGAGAAACTCACAGCTAGGCCAATTCTGCGACTGCCTGACTTAACTCTGAACTTTACGCTGCGAACAGATGCTAGCAATATAGGGATAGGAGCCACTCTCCTGCAGCCTAGTGATAGACCTTCTGCAACTCTATTCCCCATCGCATATGCTAGTAGGAAATTGAACCCTGCTGAACAGAACTACTCTACCATCGAACGAGAATGTCTGTCGCTAATATGGGCTGTGCAGAAGTTTCAACCATATTTATACGGGAAAAAGTTCACGGTGCAGTGTGATCACCAACCGTTGATATTTCTTGCAGCGTCGAAGAACCTTAATGCCCGGCTTATGAGATGGTCACTCCTGTTGCAGCCATATTCCTTTCACATAGAATACATACCTGGGAAGAACAACGTAGGGGCAGATTTTTTGAGCAGACATCCGGACGCAACCGAGGAGATATGAGAAACTGGAAAAGAAGAGGAAGACAGGACAAGAGGAGTTGGACGGAACGTCAAACTTGAGGAGGGGCTTGTGTGACAACTTGCCCAATCTTCTCTTCATTTTTTTTATTATTTACGGACATCGTTTTTTTTTCTCATCCTCAATGCATGATCGCAAAGTCCCGGGAATTGTCACTGGCGGAAATTCTCCTAGCATTCAGTATTTTCTCCTCGCTATTTTTAGATACGACGTCATTGTTGACCAATGACCTCGGTAGCTAGGAACCTGTTTTAATTTAAGACTGCTTAAGCTGATAAAACCAGTTTATGCCACTTTAGGAAGACCCCACGTGACTTTTAACGCTATTGATTGGAGCGTTTATTTGACGCTAATGTCACATGATGCACGCTATGGATCACGTGTCCAAGCGGAAATGACCCGCTAAAAGGCGGCAACACAAGCAATCTTCACTTGCCCGGAACCCTTGAGACAGCTAGGTCTAACCCAATTATCGGCGAATTCTCGCATTAAAAGCACTGAAGCCACGTGTCTAATTGCGGGTTAGCGTCCATCTTTGAGTAGGTAAGTGAAATCTCGCTAGAATATAATGTGATGAAATGTGTAGTACCTTGCAAAAATCGACGCAAGATTGGTATGTTTACTTTATTCATATTTTTGTTTTACGATCACATCCAGCCACATGTGATCGGGTATATTTTATGATCCCACGGGATATGTACATGTTCATAATAATGTATAACGGGAATATATATATATATATATAGCTATTAATTTCCATATTATTTGATTAATTTCGACCCGACGTTTAGACTAACGGAAATTAATATTAACGATAATGTTGACAGACCGTGACATATATTCATTATAAATTATATGACGAGGCGACCAGACATGAAGTGTGTGATAATGTTGTCAGACAATTCTAAAAACACGGATGTCCAATTATTTGTTAAATTCATCATAATGACATGACGATTAGGCTAGAGGCACAGAACTAGAATACTGTTGCCGACATTTCTATGATAAATTTGGTGGGTTTAACTGACATTTATAATAATTCATCGGGTTAAGCTGACGATAAATCAGTCTAAAGAATTATAATACTGCCACTGGGGCAGAGAAATATAATAAAGGACAGACAGGAGAAACTTGAATTCAAGATTAGACTCTAGACATATGATGTTAGAGACTAAAATCTGAGGTGACGGGCAGAGGGACGGCTTAGGGAAAGACTGCTTTCTAAAGCTAGAAAATTAATGGAGCCGTCGTATTTGTCTTCAGTCTATGGTGGAGCCTTGCACGACAGTCCAATCTCAGCGCAGAATACGGAGTCGAGCACAGAGAAGGCAAATCCGAACCATTCAAGACCTACCGGGGCAACGTCAGGAGACCGGAGAACTAACCACACTTCACTATCAGCCGGGGGCTGAAAAGCTAAGTCCACGACAAAGGAAACTCACCTAATCAATGCCACAAAGTTTAGTCATCCATGATGAAAAACACGTGAATTGTGAGACACATAATACATACAGCAGACACTAATTCCATCGACAATACTATCATTCACCATCTATTCACTTTATTGCAATAAACCAATTGGGTGTATATACTGTACCCCACGCTTTGTTCCTTCCATTAGATGTTGAATATTGTCTATGTTTATCTTCCTTTATAAGGGAGGGGGGGCTCGTAAAATATAATATAATTTAAAGAATAATAATAATAGATAACTGAGAAGGGGACGACGGTAGCGAGAGACCAAATATCTCCTTACAATCTTTTCCAGACCTGTCGAGTTAGGAGAATTTACCCTCTTCGTCACCCTTTGGAAGTGGGAAAACCCAGCAGGGATTCCTTGAGCCAAATCTTCCACATCAGATCTATTATTTCCTCTAAATAATTCTCTTATCCTTTAAACGCTACGTGACAACCAGAGACGAGTGATCAGTATGAAAAGACAGAATCGTCATTGACAGCTAAGTTCAAACATACGCTGCGACGTGAACTTCTTAACCCTTTTCGCAATCCCCAAATACGAGGATGGTAGCTTTTCTTTATCTATAACTATTCCAATTATTTTCAAATTGTTACAACTAAAGTGATTATTAAATTTTGTTATTTGTAATGTTACAAATTTAACTTCGATTTAATCCTTTAAATGTACTACATGTTTGTCTCAGTCAAAGTTACTAAATACACACTCTAAACAGAGCTATATATATTATTATAATAATTCCACTGATTAAATCAGGGGTGGGGGCTTAAACGAGCTGATAAATAAGGGCTTAAATTTTTCACAAAAGTGGTCGGCAGGTTACATAATTAACGGGCTTAGCGACAGCCAGCATTGTTTTCGCTTACCTGAATTTCTTGTGAAGACTCCCATGTGATAGAAGCTTTACTACTCTTCTATCTACATTTCTGCCAAGAGTAATCTTGTGTACAAATAGACTCCATTGGAGCCTATATTAGATACTCTTGAGTTGTGGCCATTGTTAGACCACTACTGCAAAGCAGGGGAGGCAATACCGTCACAATATATATAGTGATTTTCTCAGTCTAATTTAAAAATTCGCGTCAAGGACCCATCCTATGAGCTGTCACTATCTGCTGGTAAACGAGGACTCGCCAAAGTCAGAGAGTTAGTAATGTCCGCTAATATAAAGGGATATTGATTAACGTCTTAACATTTTGTTGGTTAAATTCAGCTTTAAATATTTCGAAAATAAGAGCCAGTCCAGTATTTCTGCACACTGGTATATGGGTCGGAGGGGCTGAAGAGAGATATGCAAGCATTACAGAAAAGAGTTATGAAATACACATGAATTTAATTATAATAGAACACAGGGATATTGATTGTTTAATTGAATAGAGAGATTGATGTAAACATTTGATGAGAGACGTGAAAGTAGTTATAATATTGAGAGATAAGGTGGGACAATGACGTACTCCTCTTGTACTGCACGTGTCAAACTGTCCTATATTCCTTTTATACGATACATTTGTTATAAATGTAACACTAGATGCAGTTCACAGTAAAAACACAAATTATATTATTCAAACAAGGAGAGAGAGAGTGAGAGAGGAAAGAGAACGATGGGAGAGAGAGCGAGGGCGCGACAGGATCAAAGAGAAGGGAAGGGGATGTGTTTTTTAGAATGTAACATACGAGTGTGTAGGAGAATTGAAATAGAAATAATGTGAGATACACGAGCGATGAAGTTGCATGTTTCCCGGATTGACACCTGATCACGCCCCTCAGCTGTAAATGGGTACCAGACTCTGCCCTTGAGTTAGGGAAGACAAAAAGGCAGCAAGCAAGGGAACAGGTCACCCCACCTCATTTTAAAAAAAGCAGGATCTGGTATGGTAAAGTCTCTAACACTTCACTCCGCTATGGCAGTATCTGCCACTGGACTACCTTGACCTTTACACTAGCCATGACAGAAGAAATTGGCTTCAGCAGCTAACCATCATCATCATCAGCTGCCATCTCCACAACGAAGGTTGGCTGTAAAGGATCTCCAACGTCTTCTGTCTCTTGTCTTGGTGGTGCACTCTGATAGGCTCTTCCCTGTCCATCTCTTGATGTTATCTTCCCACTTATAGCGCTGTCTTCCCCTTGCACGTTTGCCTTCACCTCTCCCTTCTATTATGATCTTCTGCAAGGTGTTATGCCTTTTTATGTGGCCAAAGTACTTTAGCTGCCGAACTTTGATCTCCCTCATTAGTTCTCTTTTCATACCTAGATTTTCTAGGACCTCCTTATTTGTTTTCTTCTCTTTCCACGAGATACGCCACATTCTTCTATATATCCACATTTCAAGAGCCTTAATTCTTTCTTCCAAATGCTTATTCATCGTCCATGTTTCTGCACCATTGTCGTGAAACGAGTGTATGTAACCCCACTACTTTGTTAAATCATTATGTCGGGATACAAATTTGCCCCAGCCAATCAACGCACAGTTGCTGAGCCGGAATAAATTACCTGAAGTTACGCCAGGAAAAACTTAAGCCCTGTTTTTTTTCGGATGTGGGTCGTGGCCATCTTGTTCACGCAAGATGGCGGAAGAAAACTGAATAAAATTAGGCTGTACGAGCAAAAGACGAAACTGCAGGAAACCAGTCAGCTTGCTCCGCCAGGAACCAACCAAAAGCTTTGCTTAAGCATTCACCTACCTATATAATCGGGCGAGATTTTATGCAAAAGCACGCAACACCGAACACGAAGCGAGAGACGACCGACTGTGTGAGAGGAGCTGTCAACCTGATTTATTGCTTGCCTGAGAGCATTGACCTGCAGCCTGCTTCGCTAAGTCGAGTCAAAATCTGGCCTGTTTAAATCTTGGAGGGTAAATATAAATTTACTATAAACTGGTAGGAAAATAGGCCTACAGCAGATATACCTGTATATATATATATATATTTAACATATATTGTTTTATATGAACGTATCAGTTTACTGATTGTATCTTGGGGGAATTAGGTATAATGATTTTATTTCCTAATATGATTGAATAGACGAAGACTAATAGGACTCATACTTCAATCTATTGTCTCCTATAACTTCAGTCTATTGTCTCAGATAACTCCAAACTGAAATATAACCAAAACAGTCCTTGTTAGGACTCAACCTATTGTCTCCTATTACTTCAATCTATTATCTCAGACCAACTGCAATATAACTAAAACAGTCCTTGTTAGGACTCAACCTATTGTCTCCTATTACTTCAATCTATTATCTCAGACCAACTGCAAAATAACCAAAACAGTCCTTGTTAGGACTCAATCTATTGTCTCCTATAACTCAATCTATTGTCTCCTATAACTCAATCTATTGTCTCCTATAACTTCAGTGTTATCTCAGATAAAACCAACTGAAATATAACCAAAACAGTCCTTGTTAGGACTCAATCTATTGTCTCATCTAACTCCAATCTATTGTCCCATATAACTCCCACCTGATATATCACCAAACAGTCCTCGTCTCATATACTCCTATCATAAGAACATAACAATATTGTTAGGATATATGTTACCAGCTAGTATAGCACTTGTCAGAGAGGGCCTGGTATATTACATAGAGATTGCAAAGAATCTACATCTTTAGTCCCCCTCAGTCTTGGGTGGGCTAAAGGAACGATCTTCAGCCGGTTTTGTGTCAACCAAACCAAGAACTTCTAAGAGATGAGTACACATTAGTACCATTTCTGTCGGCATTGTGAGCAAAAGCTAGTGTCAGTGACGAGAAAGTGAATTAGCGTAGCAAGAGACAATAATAAGATTATAGCTGATAAACTATACGTAATTAACAGCACAGCTGATACATGTACTATAATTGAATAACAGCACAGCTGATATAATTTTTGTTCCTATAATTGGAAAACTTGTTGTAATATATTTACATACCTATATAAATATAAATATTTGTAAATCATATGTAAACTTACAAATTCATTACATTCCATTTTTCAACATTCACCCTTCAGCACAAGAGTAGATAGTGTATATACTAAATAAACAATAAGGAAATTGTATTTGAAGACTTGTCAATTTTATCATTGTTAAGTAAAATCTGTTTCCTTGTCTTAATATCACAGTTAGTTACACAGCGGAGGTGGCAAGTTATGTCGGTCTCCTCTCTACTAATTTTTCGAGATCAGAACATTCACAGCCGTAACTAATTTGTGATTCCAGTAGTTCTCTCAAACACTGGGACTTCACCATTTTCTGCAGAAATTCTATTTCTGTAATTGTCAGTACTATACTGATCCTAGAGCCAAATAAAACCTCACGCCACAACCATAGAGAAATGCAGAATATATATAACACTTTATGATTCTCAGTTTTAATTTGTGAGATAACTGTTTAGATGTCAGTATATGTTTCATGTTGTTGAATGTAGCTTTGGCCATTCCTATTCTCTTCTTGATTTCTGTTTCATTCTGCCATCTTCTGTTATTATATGACCAAGATATACGTAGCTCTTGACTTGTTCCAGGATTTTCCCATTTCATCATGTGACGTATTCTTTCCAGAACGTTGTCTCCATTACAGCTGCTCTGAACGCATCACGATTCTGGGCAAGTCGACCTGCATCAGCCAAAGACAAGTTCAGACTCTCTGTGATGTCCTGGGTCCACCGTCGTCTAGGTCGACCCCTTCCCCTTTTTCCAGGGACCATGCCTTCCATCACTGTTTTTTCCAGACTATTATGTCTTTTTATATGACCGAAAAATTTCAGCTTCCTTATTGCGATGGTATTTAGGAGCCAATGTTCCTGTACGTTTAGTGAGTGCAGTACTTCTCTGTTGGTCTTTTTTTCTGTCCAGAGTATTCTCAACATCCTTCTGTAGCATTTCATTTCGAATGATGTAATCTTTTTTGCAACTGTTTTATTGAGTGTCCAAGTCTCGCAGCCGTATGTTGCTACTGGGAATATACATGCTCTGATCAGTTGTAACTTTGTTTCTTTGCTTGTGCCTTGCCATAGGTTTTTCATCTGTATTAGCTTATGTGAAGCAATTGCAAGTCTTCTTTTAATTTCTACTGCACAGTCGCCAGAGCTGTTAATGATTGATCCTAAGTATTCGAATTCATTGACACTTTCCAGTTCTTCGTTATCAATTTCAATTTCTGGTTTGGTCTTTACTTTGTCTGTTGTCAATACTTTGGTCTTCTTGGTGTTTAGGTATAGATTCTGGGCCTCGCTGTGTTTTTTGGTGGACAGAATTATTGTTCAAGTCCTTCTGGGTTGGTCGATAGGAGGACTGTGTCGTCAGCATATCTGATTTCCGGGATCTGGTACCAGCCGATGTTAAATGAGTCAAACTCTGTGTGTTCTTGGTCATCTCTTACGTTTCTCATGATATTCTCGGCATAAATGTTAAACAGGTAAGGGGAAAGGGTACAGCCTTATTTTTCCCATTTACGCTTATCTTTAATGTGGGTTTATCGTCTGTTTTGCTAATTATCATAGTGTTTGTTTTTTCAATATTAATGTCGAGTCCATATTCTTGACTTATACTGTTCCCTTGCTTCACTAGTTCTTGTAACTCCTGTTCGCTTTCAGCTAACAACACGGTATCATCTGCATATCTAAGGTTGTTTATTGACCTTCCACTGATGTTCAGTCCTGGTATTTCCTATATCTGTTTGAAAATTTTTTTGGTGTATAGATTAAATAGGCGGGGGGACAGCACACAACCTTGTCTGACACCTCTTTTTATGTCTATGTATGGTGAATAATTCCTTCCAGCAGCTAACCACACAGCCAATAAACCGATACAACACAGAAAATGCCATGACAACGTTGTCTCCGGGAACAAAAGTGTACAAATGTATACTTTGCGCCACTTTGTCGCCTGATATATCATTAACCCTGATGCTCTCTCCATCGCCTGCTCGTGCTCTTCTACATTACTACCCAGTTTCCGAGTGCATAAGAAGAGGAACCTGATTTTCTGTCACGGTACAAAATGTTTTTGTTTTATAGTTCATAACGTATCAATAAAAAAAAAGAGAGAGACCTATTCGAGACAAGGACAAGAAGAACAGACAGCGAATACTATCCACTAGATAGCGTTTTCTAATAAATTATGGAAAGTTTTCTATTTCCCTTACCTTAGCTTCTGCCCTCAGATCGCAATAAAGACAGAGTCCCCAACTTTCTCTAAATGAAGGATTTCACCTGTATGTAAATACTTAACACAGACAGCACGAGTGATACGTTAACGAACTAGGTAATGATCAAAGCGGCTATACGGTTTATTTGTTAAATATATACACATATAGAGTTAGAAAGTGAAAAGGATGATGGTGAAAGACAGTTCACGCACACAGATGAAATGTAAAAAATGTAGTTAATTAAATATGAGAGTAAATAGTGAAATGATGATATGACATATTAAGTGTTACCACACTGATGTAAAATCTACACTGACTATGTGTCTCTCAGCTTTCCTCTACTGTATGGTTATACACAGGTAGGCATATGCTGTCGTGTGGGTTATCTCCAAGACGAGTAAGTATAACAAACTCTTTTACGGGTGATAGTAAAAACTGGTAAGATGTAATGTCTCTCAACGCTTGGAAATCTCTTTAGCTTCGACAACCCGTTGACGGTTGTCTCAGGAAAATGTCTGCTGTCTGATCTTGAAAAGGCACTGACTAGACTGGAACTCTTCGCGAAATGATCTTCTGGTACCAAGTGGGTTTCGTGCAATGAAGCTTGCTATGTGAATTTACGTCGTGCAATACACGATGAGAGTAGATTAATTCACTTCATGCATTGGCGTAGTGAGTAGCTGAACTTGGCGATTTGAGCTTGATACCTTGGCGAATCAACTTGTGACTAAGTGATCTTGGTATATAAACTCATCAACTTGTGAGTATGTACTCTTGATACAGGAAATACATATTTGAGTGAGTTGAACTTGATATAGGTATATGCGAATGAACTTGTGAATATGTAATCTTGATTCATAAAATACGCCTTTGAGTGAGATGAACTTGATGTATCGGAGAGTCAGCTTGTAAGCACTTGTTAACCAAGTGAATAAAATGCTGCGCCACCAACGTATCCTTGTAACCTGTTGTTTAAACAAGGGATTAGGTATCGAAAGAATTATTTTTATTCCACATGAGGACGTCTCCCGCGTCGACCATAATGTCTACTGAGCCAAGTGTGTTCTAAAAGATAAAGTAAGGTTATGAAATAAATCAAAGGCGTGCTTAAAGTTACACTTAGGTACAAGCTGTGATTAAGAAAGATTACTAACAATGATGAAAGAGCTAAAGGGGAGAAATAAAATAAGAAAGATGATTTTTTTTAAAAAAAGGTACAGGGCGATAAAGATAGGCGCACTATATCACAAATGTCGAGGCCGACCGACCAACACATGAAGAAAAGAATTGGAGATAAGAATGAAAATGGTTATTGTTATTGTTCAACAGAATCGACATCATTGCAGTCCAGACAAACCCATAGGTGCTCAGTCTCACTCAGTATAAGTCGAAAAGTGTGAATGCTCCTAAAATGTTCCTATAGCTCACTGGTTGTGTACACAACCGATGCATCCTCTCTTGCGTCAATCTCTGCTAGCCTTACGTTTGATGCCTAATTCCAACAGTCGTAATCTTGATGATTCATCTATTGCAGTGTATTCTCAAACAGACGATCATTAACTGTTCTCAGTATCTCTCCCTTATCCATATCCAGTGTCCTCAAAGTAGGTGCTCTAGATTATAGTCTGTCAGCTCTTTCATTATGATGATGAGGACATGGAAATACCTTGAGCTGATGGCACGTGACAGGAGGTCTTGGCTTGCGTTTGCTGAAGGTCTATACTCCTTGGGAATCTAAAGGGCATTGATTGGTTGATATTTATATTTAAAATGAAAATATATGATGTACTTTGTAAAACAATAATTAGTTCCTATAATTTCATTTTATCAGCCCACTTGAACCGTAATGCGTCTTGGGGAGAAACATCCTTTATTCCTGGACGATCTACAAGGGGATTGACATAAGTCTTGGGCCTGACCATGAAGGATTCACAGGAGGAAGATGAAACTTGGCACATTTAAAGTTCATCATATTTGCACTGAATGTGTAAAGTACGCGTTTGTTTCTTCGATGGGTTTTCCCGCTACGGTGCACGGCGCAATGTACCCTATTGACCGGATCTGCTGCTCCAAAGATTTGACAAAACAATGAAAAAGAAGGAGGCCAGAGCTGTGATAAAATTTCTGATGTTTCAGGGAAAAACACCTACAAAAATACACAGGGAGATGGAACCAGTGTTTCGTGATTCTTGTCCTTCATATACTTCGGTAAAAAACTGGTGTCAACAGTTTAAGTGCGGCCGCTCAAATGTTGCTGATCTGCCAAGATCTGGTAGACCAGCCTCAGAGTGCAACGATGAAAATGCAACAAGAGTGAAGAAAATAATTGACCAGGATCGAAAAATGACAAATGTGGAGATAGCTAGTAGAGTAAAACTAAATGAAAGAACAGTTTATAGAATTTTACACAACAGACTGAACATGAGAAAAGTGTGTGCACGCTGGGTTCCGCGACTGTTGACACGTGAACAGAAGCAAACGAGGGTAAATTTCTGTCAACAGTTGCTCAAAAAGTGTCAGTCAACAAATTTTTTGGAGACCTTGGTGACAGTAGATGAGACTTGGGTACACCATTATGACCCCGAATACAAAATTGCCAGCATGCAATGGAAAACCCCGGGCTCCCCAACACCTGTCAAGCCGAGGGCGCAGAAATCTGCAGGAAAAGTGATGCTGACTGTTTTTTTGGGACGGCAAAGGTGTCCTTTTGAAAGATTATCTGCCTCGTGGCAACACAGTTAATGGACAGTACTATGCAGATCTTCTCACAAAACTAAGAAAGGTTGTGACCAGAAAACGAGGGATAACGCGCACTCAAAATCTTCCTTTGCTTCAAGACAACGCGCCCTCTCACAAAGCACGACTTGTGCAGCTAGCAGCCAACGATTTGAATATTGAAATTCTTCCACACCCACCATATTCTCCAGATTTGGCTCCATCAGACTTTTTTCTATTCCCAAATCTTAAAAAACAGCTAAAAGGAAATCATTTTGACAGCGATGAAGAGGTTATACTGGCATGTGATGACTGGTTTAGTTTGAAAAATAGG
Organism: Oreohelix idahoensis; assembly: GCA_024509875.1. Taxonomy (NCBI): domain Eukaryota; kingdom Metazoa; phylum Mollusca; class Gastropoda; order Stylommatophora; family Oreohelicidae; genus Oreohelix; species Oreohelix idahoensis. Next base: position 197,745 of record JAMPIV010001839.1, read on the forward strand.
GTGTTCTACTCCCAAGGTCTTTTCAAGGTCAAGCAGAGATGGCAGAAGTGTGTCAATTCAGACATTGGCTATATTGAAAAGGAATAAACACTATACAAAATTTCAGCTCTCTGTGACATGTCCTTCATGGTCAGGCCCAAGACTTATGTCAATCCCCTTGTATGTTGCTGTGACCACTGCCATGTCATGTTTCGTCCAGATTTTTGTTGTTGTTGTATTATGTATTCGTCTTCCTCTCAGGTGTCTTCTTGTCCAGTCGCCAGATCTTCGGTGTTGAAGTTTTGTGATAGTAGCTGCTTTGACTGCATTCTGACGTGGTGTTCAAACCATTTTATTTTATATCTAGAGGTCCGATGTAGCTGGTGCTTGGTTTGGTTCCCACCAACGTATCTGTCTCCTTGTTTCTCATTACATCTCTTATGATAACATTTACAGTTCTGTCCCGATATTCAAATAAGTATATTAAAAACAAGTACGGTATAAGGGGAAAAAAACACGTTTTGCGGATCCACTTTTATTATTGCTTCTAAACGCACTAAAAAACGAAATAAATGTTCCATACATTCTATTGCTAACAGTAAAAGCGAATGGTCAGTTATCATTACTAAGTTATTCGTCATATCGTTCACTGAATTATATTTCATGTTAATATCTTTCATAACATCTATATCAAAATATACATTTGTGAACGGTGTGACGAATTCCAACTCCGCCTATGCCGGTCCCAAGCCCGGATGAAAAAGGAGGCGGGCGATCTGCATAGAGGCCGTAAGGAGGCAGCCCCTCCACCATGCAAAGGCACAACAGGCCAATCACCTGTTTGCTTTAAATCACGATTAAGCGAAATATAAGAGAGAAAGACGGACGGATTCTAAAGGCGACGAACTGGAACGGACTACGACTTATGGAACATGGAACACAAGAAGTATAAATGGGAAGGAAGAGGAGCTGGTGGAAGAGATGAGGAAAGCAAAACTAGAAATCCTGGCTATAACTGAAACGAAGAAAAAAAGGACAAGGAGTCATGGATCTCGATGGCGACACGCTGCTCTACAGTGGTGTACTCATATCTGAAAGAGCTAAATGGGGCGTGGGTTGCATTGTAGCCAAAAATCAAAAAGATAGTATCAAGGGATGGAAATTTGTCTCGGAGCGCATTGTTGTACAACTAAAAGAAGGAGAAACCATAGTCAACCTGGTCATAGTGTATGGGCCAAATGAGGATGAGAGAGCAGAGGTCAAGGAGGAATTCTTCGAGCTGCTTCAAAAGACAGTGGATGACTGCCTAGATGAAATTATCATGCTCGGGGATTTCAATGCCAGAGTTGGAAATGACCATGCTAGATGGGGTGGAGTAATCGGAAGATATGGAGAAGATACTGTCAATGACAATGGAAAGCGACTCCTTAGATTCTGCAGTGAGCAGAATCTGATCATTACAAACACAAAGTTCCCCCATAAGCGCATACATGCATACACTAGATGTGAACCAACAAAGAATGAGAAGTCAGTGATCGACTATGCCATAGTTAGGAGGAGCTCATTCAAATATGTCCGGGATGCTAGAATCTGGAGGGGGCCAGAGATTGGAAGTGATCACTACCTGCTTACAATCAAGAGAACAACTGAAAGAGTTGCACAGCCTAAGAACTGCCCAACATCATGCAAGAAACAAAGTAAACGAAAGGGAGAAATGAGCATTAAGACCTACAAGCTGAGAGAGCCAGAAATTAAGACCAGATATCAGGGGCTTATAGCTACAGCGGTGAGAAACACGGAAGAACAACCTGATGACTTGGAAACCCTCTGGCTCAAATTCAAGGACATCATAAAGACAGCTGCTGCAGAAGCATGTGGTGAAGTCCGACTTGGGAACAAGAGAAAGAGGACATCATGGTGGACAGAGGAAGTCAAAGAGAAAATAAGAGACAAGAAAATGGCATGGAAACAATACTTAGGAGCTAAAAACACAGCAGGACAAATAGAGAAATATAGAGAATATGTGACACTCAGAACAGAAGCAAAGAACAAGGTGCTAGCAGCAAAACAAAAGTCCTGGGAAGAATTTGGAGAAAAGCTAGAAAAGGATGCGCAAGAAAACCAGAAATTGTTCTATAAGACCCTAAAGAACATGAGGAAGGAAAAAACAATGCCCTCTCAAATTTATAAAGGACAAGCAAGGCAAATTGCTTACTGCCCCAAAGGAGGTAATGGAAAGATGAAAAGAATAATTTTCAGAACTCCTTGATGATGAGCAGGGTCAAGCATCAGAAATGATAAACACTAGCACAGAAGAGGAAACCAATGATGGTGAAGATGACATAAAGATGGAAGAACTGAAGGCAGCACTGGAGACAATCAAGATGGGCAAAGCAGCAGGGCACGATGGTATAACACCAAAAATGGTTAAGTACATGGGAGCATCAGGCGACCTATTACTCCTAAGGGTCCTACAGGCAGCATGGTGCAACAAGGCCATACCAAAGGATTGGGAGATTGCCATCATAACACCGATTTTCAAAAAGGGTGACAATCGACAATGTGAAACCACAGAGGCATATCCCTTCTCAGTGTCCCTGGTAAAATCTACTCTAGAATCCTATAGCAGAGACTCCGATGCCTAGCTGAGCCACAATTGGATGAAGTCCAGTGCGGATTCCGAGCAAACCGAAGTACTCAAGACCTAATCTTCACACTCAGGCAGCTGAGTGAAAAGGCCCTTGAGTACAAGAGTGAGATCCATCTTTGTTTCATAGATCTGGAAAAGGCGTTTGATAGGGTCCCCTGGAGCAAACTTTGGGACTGTTTGGCAAGGAAGAACATTCCAGCACCTCTGATTCATGCTATACAGAGCTTCTACAAGTCTTGCAGAAATTATGTGAGGACAGCAAACTATAAGTCAGAAGAGTTCAGGACCACCACTGGTGTAAGACAAGGTGATATCCTGTCACCTTATCTTTTCATACTCCTCATGGACGATGTTATCAAGGCATGTAAGGAGAGAACAAGAAAGTATTCAGTGGGGTACTGGAAGATGAGACAGGTCTGTATTTCAGAGCTAGCATTTGCTGATGATGTTGTCCTGATTGCTAAATCAGAGACACATCTCCAATCCAGTCTGCAAGTCTGGAAGGAAGAGCTGGAGAAGAGAGGGATTGTCATAAGCAGCTCTAAAACAAAATCCATGGTGATATCACGAGAAGAAAGAAGACATCACATTAAGTTGGGAGAACAGGTCCTGGAGCAGGTCGACCACTTTAAATATCTCGGAGCTATTATAAACCGAAAGGGAGGCATCAAAGAAGAGTTGGCCACTCGAAAAGCAGCGGCTGGGAGACTTTTTCAGGCCATAAATCGAGGATTCCTCAGCAAGAAAGAGGTTGGTAAGAAAACGAAGATGGCTGTATACCGCTCCACCTATGTCCCAGTCTTGACATATGGAAGCGAGTCATGTGCAGATCCAAACCTCAGAAATGAGGTATCTGAGGAAGGTGGTTGAAGTAACAAGAAGAGACATGGTCCGCAACCAGACGATACATCAAGGCCTAAAATGCTACCCGCTGCAGACCCAAGTAGAACAGTCCCAACTAAGATGGTTTGGCCATGTCTGCAGAATGGGAGAAGATCGGCTACCACGACAAGCATGGGAAACAAATAGCCAGGGATCCAGACCCCCAGGACGACCGAGAGTCCGCTGGGAGGACAACATTAGACAATCTTTGAAGGACCGAGGGCGGGAATGGAACCAGTCCAGGAAGAAGACAGCTGATAGAATAGTCTGGCGCTCTCTCTTCCAAACCTCTACACCTCACGGTAGAAGGGGAACGACTAAGTAAGTAAGTGACGAATTCCTAATTAATGAAAACTGGCCATTTATTTGTATTTAATGAACTGGAATGTATGGAACGTTTATTCTATATTAATGTCAGTGACTCTATTGTTTGTTTTCTTATTTTTTCCTTTACTTATTTTATAATTTCAAGTCAAAACTGAATATTAATTGTTCAGAACGGGTGTCATTTCTGCCCAGCAACATTCAACTTTAATTGTAAAAATATGCTTTGAAAAATTAAAATACTTAATGTAAAGCTTACAAGAAAGTTGTTTACTATTAAAGCTCTATTTAAAAGAAAAGACTCGCTGACTAGCTGTTTAAAGGAACGCATTGATTTAATTAGCACATAACCATTTACTATCCGACGCCCGCCGCTTGAAAGTATAAATCACAATCTATATTTGCAGTCCATTGTTTCCCTTACTCTAAAGCTCTTAGGTTAATTGAGTTATGTCCACTTTATTTTTCATTGTTTAACTTATTATATATAACTCTCTACGATGGGTGGAACATTGAGATTTTGAGCGTCAAAAATGTGAAACGCGACAAATATCTTCTTCAAGTACCATGCCTAGTGGCGTAGGAGATCATGTCTCTCCACAACTTCCTGTCATCAGTGCTATTTATCAATTCTGTTTTTGACCTCCTTCAATACCACGATGTCAAACTGTCCAGTATTAGCTCTCTTTGTCTTCCTCTATCTCTTTTTTCCGTCAATCGTACCTGTTGTTACGATATATTCCTGCTTTCCTCTTCTCATAACATGGCTAAAAAATGTGGATTTCTTCTTTCTAACTTGTGAAAATTTTTCCTTTGCGCATTGACCTCTTTCAGAACATCCTCATTACTCTGTTTGGTTGTCCATAGTATTTTTAACAATTCTTCTGTAAAACCACATCTCTGGGTCCTCTAGTGCTTTCCCTACTTCTTTACTAACTGTCCATGACTCACTCCCATACGTCAGGACTGGTTAAATATAACACTGAAGAACTCTCTTTCATACCTCCATTAACAAAGAACCGTTGCATAAAATACTCTTAATTTTATAGAATGCTGTTTTTGTCTGAACTAATCTGCTCTCCACTTCAGAGATGCATCTTCCATCAGTTGTTATTAATGGGCCCAGGTATTTGAATCTATTGAATCTATTTGAATCTGATAGCGACAAATGTACAGTGCGATTTTGATCTTAAATAAAAGTGGTTGACACAAAAAGTCTTGCTTTATAAAGCGCACATGTAATATAAGTTATGGAACATAATAAATGCAAGTGTTGTGAGAAATGTGTACCATTATGTAACGTCTTCCAGTCTTTACAACTAAACACTGCTAACTGTGATAGCAGTTTCCTTGTCGTATTCTGAAAATTGCTCTCAAAGTATCCGATAAGATCTTTATGCAAACAGAACTACCGGTAGTTTGAAGAGCATTTCAAAAAGCTAGCCAGATAGAAAGTGTAAAAATAGAACAGAGCTAAGCAGGGCCGGATTAAGAACTCCGGAGGCCCTAGGCAACTAAGATATTTTGGGGGCCCTGTCTAATCTTCTAAAAGGTAAAACTAGAAAAAAAAAAACAAGTGGATTTCAGATAAATGTTTTTATTAATTTATAATAATATGTGAAAACAAAAACAAATGTTCGTTACAGCCCCTAGGTTTGGTTAAAGGTAGTGGGGCCCCTGCAAAGAAAATATAATAAACAAAGGGAAAAAAGGAAGGGTGGAGGTAACTAATAAACTAACTTTTGTACAGATACTAATACCCTGCACGCACGAGCGTACTATCGTGCGCGTGCTGTTGCTGGAGAGCTCTGTACATTATTACTCCGTTGCTTTTTTTCGCGGGGGGCCCTGTAAGCCTGGGACCCAAGGCCCGTGTCTAGTGGACCTAATGAATGATCCAGTGCTGGAGCTAAGTATGTGCTTCCTGAAACATACCACATTACAAACGTATATTTTATTTATCATCTTTTTTTCTGACTGTGGTTCTTTTCCATGTTTCCCACCCCTCCGCTTTCTAGTTTATCTTTCAAATTTTCATATCAGGGCTGTTTTGCAGTACCTGCACTTGAGCACTCTGATAACGTCCGGACCATTTCCCTTCTCCTACCAGCCTGTGTGTGAGCCAAATATGAAACACAAAATTGTGATTATCATTTACTATATAAACTGAACACCCTTTATATCACCACGATGATCTGTCTCTCGGTGTTCTCATCCGCAAACCTAGAACCCCTACATTGTACATGTAGTCTCCATATAGAATAATGGGGATGGGGGGAAGAACATGGCGCATATTGTGATATTTCTACCCATAGCCAGCTGACTTGTTAAAATAAGATCGGGTAATGACGAAGGGTAGAGGTCACGCTATCGATCTGCCTGTCCCTCAGTGGCACGAGCTCCGAAATTGTATTGAAGAACACAATCATATAGATTGGTAAACAGATTTGAGGGTCTGACTAGCCCAGTGAAAGGAGTGGATGTGGTGCTTGCAATGGAACGTGTAGATGGTACCGATCAATACGAGGCTTACAATAATGTACAAGCAGTAACAGTAGCGTCCCAGTAACCCTGGACATTTTGTGTCGATATTTGACTTACAGTCTACAGCATGAGTACACATTCCCTTCTCACCCATATTGACGATTCCATTAGGTAGTTTGCAGTGGTCAGCAGTATAAAATACAGCAGAGTTAACGATCTTCCTGACATTTTCAGCAGGACAGAAGCTCAGCTTTGTAAGGGGGAAAAACCCACACAAGTTGACTAGAATAGGAAAGAGTAATGCATCTATCCGGAGGAATAAGAAACGGAAACTGTAAGAAAGGCAGTTAGGCCAGTGATAGGAAACTCTGTACAAAGCCTTAGAACAGGAAGCAATCTGATAATCAGAAGTGTTCCTCAGTCAGACAAGTGTTTCGACTCTTTTATCTTCGTTTCTTTGTGTAGAGAATTTCCTACCACAGGCACACGGATTACTCCATCCGTTGATCGGAATTCTAAGCCCGTATAGATGCCTGGTCAGTTCCCTTAGGTCACTTGTGGATTCATTATTCTCTCTCTCTCTCTCTCTCTCTCTCTCTCTCTCTCTCTCTCTCTCTCTCTCTCTCTCTTTCTAGTTTGTTGTGGGTTTTGCCTTCTTGTGGCGAGGCGCGTTCCTTTCGACCTAATTGGTTATATCAGAGCGCAATTTGCCAGTCAAAAATAAGTAAACTCTGTTAACTGAAGCGATGTGCTGATAAAATCTAAGCCCTGAAGAGGGCTACTAGCTTCTATCAGCTAGCATGAAGAAGCCCTGACAAGGACTGCTAGCCTAGACAGCGTTGATAGATAATAAGTCCTGAAAAGGACTAACTGTATCCACCTGCTAGCATAAAGCCATGAAAAGGACTTACCCTAAAAAGGACTCACCAGCTACGCCAACGCTGCCCGTCTACCTCAGTGTTCAGCGAAACACCGGGTGTATGTGAACTCTTGAGCAATCCAACCAGATTGCTAGCCCGGTCAGCGTCGATAGATACTAAGTCCTGAAAAGGACTAACATTATCCATCTGCTAGCATAAAGCCCTGAAAAGGACTCGCCAGCTACGCCAACGCTGGTACGACAAAAAGTGTCTGTTGATATCGAATGTGACAAGAAACAATCTCTTTCTTTCTCTTTCTCTCTCTCTATCTATATGTCTCTGTGTCTTTTTCTCTCTCTCTGTGTCTGTTTGCCCTATGGCACTGATAAAATGACTGTTGAACACCCGCTTCAAAGGTGCCTAAAATATGCGGAACAGAACGAACGAACGAACGTTATTTTCAAAGTGTTAAAAGGGGAGGTTTAACCCCCAAAACTGAAGAATTTCATTGAAAATATCAAATTTCAGATACATATTGCACTGGAAAGTACATTCATTTGCCCACATTTCTGTATGTTTATTTTCACTAAAACCTTTGTGGATGATTTTATATAAATTTTTAAAGTATGTCAGGTAAGTGTATTTTTACATAATTATATATGTAAAATATACAAATTGGTATATTTGTGATGCTACATTGCTTCTAATGCATGGATTTTAATTTTCGGTACCATATTCATTTCCCTGAAGCAAACAGAATTCAAGTTTTTCAAACAATGTTTCATGTGTAAAAATAATTTTGACTGGCTAATTTTTATTAACCATGGGGTCCTTTGATGGGTCATCGAAATAATAACGTGGCTGGAGGTATTCCAGTAGAGTGGTAGGGTACCTCCTTATACGCAAATAAAGCTGCAGGTAAGAACGAATCATAGGATTGTGGTTTCTCCTGTGCGAGCTTACATAAATTTGTAAGTAGAGTCCAGTTATATCTTTCCACTTGTCCAATCGATTGTGGATGATAAAATGTGCGGATGAGAATATTTTGAAAAATCCTAAAAACTTCCTCCATCAGTTTCCCTCTGAATTGTGAACTATTGTCAGTTAATATCTGATAAGGGTATCCTAATCTTGTGAATATTGAGAGCAAAGCCTCTCCTACATGTACTGAGTCTGCTGAGGGTAGAGCAATCGCTTCCCCCCCCCCCCACATAGTACATGTCTACCAGAGAAAGGATGTATTTTTTCGGAAACTGACGGAAAGCGCATACAGTCTGCTGAAATGAAGAATTTAATGAAACGTAAGCTCCAAAGTATGACACAGAACATGGAATCAATAAAGGAAAATACCAGAGATGATTCCTACATAGCAGGGGGATACTGAGATGAGTAAATTTTGTGTAAAAGTGTAATTCCTCCCTTTTTTCTTAATTTTCTCAAAACCTCATTTTTCACACAAATGTGGGCACGTTGCCCATGATTTTTCAAAACCTATTAGTGATACAGCAGTAAATTTTGGGCCACATGCTGTACACATAGTGCTCATTAAAATAAACTAAAATAAAGGATATATGTTAACAAACTACAAAACTGTTGAGAAATAGCTAAGATACTCCCTTTAAAATTTCAACTTTTTTCGATTGGTATGTTAAAATCCAAAAAAACTCTGATATCAAACCAATCAAAATTATTTTAGTATACAATCATTATCATATATTAACAAATGAAACAGCCAAATTTCATAACTCAAGTTGTACTCACATTTGAGATATCTTGGGCAACAAAATACCCAAAAAAGCTAAAATGTGCCTTTTTTTCACTGTTTTTCCGCCATAGATTGCAAGTTTTTAGTATATACCTCAATGTTTTGTATTTTTTCAGTCATTTTGCTAGTATAAATGACCAGATATAGATATTAACTTATAATTCTGTGTTTTTCATTTTGGGGGTTTAACCTCGCTTTAAAATGGCCGTCACCAGAATCATTCCTTGAATAGCTCTATGAAGATAGAAATAGCCTCAAGCTTTCTTTAAACATACTCAAGTTGACGTCTGAGAGTGTACCAAGTGTTAGGGGTTGCCTCCCCTTAGCTCTGCAGTAGTGGTCCAACAGTGGTCAAAGCTCAAGAGTAACTAATGTGGGTCTTCAAAGGTGTCTACCTTCGCACAAGATTACTCTTGGCAGAGTTGTAGATAGAAGGATAATGATGTTTCTACCTCAAGGGAGATATTCAGAAAGCGAGAACAATGCTGCATGAGGTTAAGCAAATGTTAACTCTAGTATCTGCCGTCAACTTTTGTGAAGGATAGGGTTATCTTATAATTCGTTAGCTCGTTCAAGCCGCCAGCTGAGTGAATTCAGCGAAATTCCCCCTATTATTATTGTATAGCTCTGTTTAAGTGTATTTAAGACATTTCGGAGACATACGAATAGTACATTCAAAATGATTAAATCAACTTTAGATTTGTCTTTATACAAGTAACAAATTTAAAAATCAATTCTGTTTTAACAGTTTAGAAATAAATAATTCCTTATAGAAAAAGTTGTCATCCCTGACAAGAAAATTTTGATTAATTCTCAGCTATGTTTGTGCTACAAGATTTGTGTATGTTCTAGAAGATTCCCGAACTCCATTCATTCTGAAAATCGTTTTGATGTGTGTGCGATGAGTAACATTATTTTAAAAATAGAATTTTTTTTTCTGGAAATAATCCTAATGTCTTTAACATTATTCGATTGCAATTTAAATAGATAGACAGACAGACAGACGGACGGACGGACAGTCATACAGGCAGATAGATAGATAGACGGGACCGACGGGACATACGGAACGGACATGACATACGGGACGGACGGGACATACTGGACGGACGGGACAGACGTTTGACACGAGACACGTTTTGTGTGTGTATATGTGTGTGTGATGAGTACATTATTTTACTTAAATTTACAGTGCGATGCTTTCTGTTATGAAAATTGTGTAAATCGGGATCCCTGACAAGAAAAGTTTGATTAATTCTCAGATTTGTGTATGTTCTAGAAGATTCCCGAACTCCATTCATTCTTAAGGGACGTAAAAACAACGGTTAACGCCCTTAGCTTAGAAACTATGTAAGTCATAAATTTTATCCTTTTTCGTTAAACTTAGAAGTGCGTTGATTTCTGTTATGCAAGCTTTTTAAATCACGATTCCTGACAAGGAAAGTTTGAATAATACTCAGCTATGTAGAGCTGTTACTTAAATTTACAGTGCGTTGCTTTCTATTATGCAAATTTTCTACATCAGGATTCCTGAACAATGTTTAATTTTTAAATGTGCCACGGATTACGCTCATGCTTTATATTTTATTCTGCAAAAGTGGTTTTGTTGTTAGAAGAAGCGCACAACTTTTTTTGATGGAAAGTATTGCTTTATTTTATTTAGTACTATTCTGCTTCCATTTTATGTTTAAGTATGCAAGTAAAACTACGCGTCTGTGGTTTTATATGTAATGTATCCCCTTATAGCATTATTTTATAGAGAAAAGGGCATTAGTACTGTACATGCATACATTTGAATACATAAGAGCGTGTGTGTGGAGCTACGTATGTGCATGAATGCAAACGTATGTATGTGCGTGTATGTATAACTCAGCTATGTAGAGTTGTTCACGATACGGCTCTAAGAATACGTTACATTCACTAAATTTGCCCTGAAAATCGTTTTGATGTGTGTGCGATGGGTAACATTATTTTTAAAAAAGAATTTTTTTCCAACTGGAAATAATCCTAATGTCTTTAATATTATTCGATAGCAATTCAATACCATAATACCCGCCGTAAGTACTTCGGTCGGTCGGTCGGTCGGTCAGTCACATTTAGCACACCGTCATTTGCTCACTTTTTCTATTTTCGAGAGAGTACATTAACTTTCAACCACAGCTAAGGGGGTGCAACTGTGGTTGAAAGTTAGACAATAATTGTATTGTTTCCCCTTATATGTACTCTCCCGAAAATAGAAAAAGTGCGCAAATGAAGGTGTGCATGAACAGTTTGATTATGGAAAGAAGCCAACAACACGATTGATAAACAGTACATGAACTGGAGTTTCGTTCAAACGTTGTTCTCAGAGGCAGTAAGTCGACCATGGCTTCTCAGAGGCAGTTAGTCGCCCAGGGCAAGATTTTAAAAGATGCGCGAACAATTACGAGACATGTTGTTATAAATGAAATATTAGTTATTTAGTCAATTTACGGTCCATTATATCATTATCACTGCTCCACATGTCATTTAGGTAAGGTTACTCCATGTCTTAATATTTAATACATCCATATAATTTTCACTACAAATATCTAATGACTGTCGCCTGCAATGAAATGACCACAGCAGTGTAATACATGTAACAGAAACAAAACACTATAATTAATAACCTGTCAATGTTGACGGGTTATTGCTAGTTTAAATAGATAGACAGATAGGCAGACGGACGGACGGATGGACAGACAGACAGACAGGTAGATAGATAGATAGATAGATAGATAGATAGATAGATAGATAGATAGATAGATAGATAGATAGATAGATAGATAGATAGATAGATAGATAGATAGATAGATAGATAGATAGATAGATAGATAGATAGATAGATAGATAGATAGATAGATAGATAGATAGATAGATAGATAGATAGATAGATAGGCAGGCAGGCAGGCAGGCAGATAGACAGGTAGATAGATAGATAGATAGATAGATAGATAGATAGATAGATAGATAGATAGATAGATAGATAGATAGATAGATAGATAGATAGATAGATAGATAGATAGATAGATAGATAGATAGATAGATAGATAGATAGATAGATAGATAGATAGATAGATAGTTGGGACGGACGGGGCAGACGTCCCATACCGCACAGACGGGACAGACGGACGGGGCAGATGTCCCATACGGCACAGAAGGGACAGATGGGACACGTTTTGTGTATGTGTGTGTGATGGGTACATTATTTTTAAAAACATTATTTTTTTTTCTAACTGGAAATAATCCTGTTGCCTTTAACATTATTCGATAGCACTTTAACCTTCCTAAAACGATTCGCACCAAACCCTACTTTCAGCCATTCCGAGATGGACCCGGGCTGGGCCGGGTATGACCGCTAGTCATTCTATATGCTGAGGTTGCCAGCCTCAAATGACTTGGACATCCACTTAGCAATTTTCACATATTAATATTCACATGTCAATTTATACATATTATTTCAGGTGTAAATAATGCAAAACATAGAATTATAGATATACAACTTACCCCAAATCTTTGGGTTCACCGACAGATTGCTTGCTCAGAGAAATAGCTACGGCAACTTGTTGAAGATGCCTCTTACATGTTTGTGTTGATCATATGGAGAAATACCCGTGTTTCGTTCCTGAAATAGTTTGAATATTAGTACCAGGTTTTCCTCTCCATTCCCATTAATGTCTGTATAGACTATACATACATTAATGAGAATGGACTATAGTTCAACATCTTTGATTGTTGTCCCCCAGATTCTATGGTTGTTCCGCAGTTGTCCTCCGTAGCGTCAGATTGTTATTATATTTCGTTATATTTTCCTGTTATATCGTCTCGGTGTTAGTATGTGTTTAGCTTGAATGACCATGTATTTGAGTTGTGTTGTGATAGTAAAGTGTTCTTCAACAAACAACATCTATAAGAATTGGTAACCATATAGATTTCTTTCATTAGATATATCGGGGAGTTAGGCATGGATTTCCTCTGTCGCTAGTCTCTCTAAACACTGCCAAGTAATGAGATTTCTAGAGAAAATACCAGAAATATCACTCGCTGGACATAAAATGAAGAATCTGCAGGTTACTTAAACAATTTAATATCGCAAAATGAGGAATAATAAGAGGGCGAAGATGGATAGATTAAGGCTTTCGTCTGAAAGGTGAGATACCAGAGACAAATTCTCCATTAAAAAAAAAAAAAAATGAAATGGAGCTAGGTTGAATAAAATTCGTAGATTTAAATAGCTGGGCGCATTGATAGCATCAGATTTAACATACAATTCAGAATCTAAAAGGAGACGCAAAAACAAGAGATAACAGCATCCGTTGTTTAATTTTTGTTAATAGAAGTCTTCTTCTTCGTTCATCCTGAAAAGGACGTTGGTTGCATTGTGTCCGTTTACAGAGAGCTGCGATATTTGCGCCTTTCGGCCGACACATCCGACTTCTGCACGGCATTTTTGGGGACCGGGTTTGCCTTCCCTCTTCGATCCATACTCCCTCAGCCAGACTGCAGTGATGCAGCCTGTTTCCAGGTCCACCACTTGGAGGTAAAGTGGGGTCTTGGTCAGCTCTGGTTCGCTGACCCTGGCGCAAGCAGTCAAGCTATGAGTCACTGACTGCATTCATCTCTCTTGCTGCGTCTTCGGTCCCGTTATTAGAAGTAAGAGAGTCCTTCAGTGTTGCCTGCAGTCGATTCTGCCACATGGGAGCGAATTATGGACATTGAATATAAGCAAGCGTCACTCTCCAGTCTACTCAGCTGTAAATAGGCACCTGACTCTGCTCTTGAGTTAGGGAAGGCAAATGCACCCCCACATAAAGCTGTATCTAGTATATTGAGATCTCTAACACCACACTCCCCTACGACAGTATCTGTAATGGTGCCTACCTTTTTGTGTTATTTTCAACCTTTCTGTCATTCTGTTTGTAATCCACAGGGACCGAAGTAAGTAAACTATACCTGACAATTGTCTTAAGAACCTTTTCTGATCAAGTTAGCTAAAGTAATTACAAGCGCTCTTTCATATATGTACACAGCTGACGTATGTCACAGGCTAGCATGAGCCTGTACTCCACAATCGCCTTCCAGCACAGCCTCAAGCCAAGCGGATATCGAAGCCGTAGAGATCATCATTTTTACTTCTGTTATCGGAACAAAGCAAGTGCACCCGTTCCTGAAGCCATCCTTGCATGAGACGAACACCCACAAGTTCAGGCACTCCCTCATTGCCACGTGCTGTGATAGAAACAAATATTGTTTTTGGTGACTAGACCTTATAGGGAATTAAACATTGTCTTTACATGCCTGGCAAACGTTTGTAATGACTATTGTAAGACTCGGGTTTTCAACTTTTCTTTCTGTATTGTCTTTACATTTGTTCGTTCCTTCTTGTTTTTTTATTTTTATTCTTAACCACTGTAGTCTGTATAATAGTATTTTTTTTTTAATTTACTTACAAAAGAAGTAAATTCTTGTATTCCATATATATATATATATATATATATATATATATAATATATATATATATATATATATATATATATATATATATATATATATATATATATATATATATATATATATATATATAAAGATTTTAGTACATCACTGTATTGATAGAGAGCGGATGTTTACAATGTTGTTGTTGTTGTTTGTTGTTGTTTTCGTCTACTATGTTGCTGTAATACCCTGTTCAACCTGAAAGTTGGTTATAATTGGGGTATATTGTGTGTTAGGTTCTTCGGTGCTAGTTGTCTGTTAGTCCTGAAAAGGACTGGTCCTGAAAAGGACCACTAGCTGGTTGACTGGTTTCCTCTTCGTTGCTTGTCGGTTGTGGTGTGTTCATTTCCTGCCTTCCTATCTGTCTTGTGTCGTTTTGTTTGTTTTTGCTTTCCTCGTTTCTGTTTCTCTTGTCTTCCTGCTTTCCTGCATCTGTAATAGTGCTTTTTCTATTATTGCTGGTAGAAGTTTTTCAAGTGTTTCTTCGATGACTTCTTCGTCTGATTGCTCGTTTGTTTTGGTCGCTATTGTGTTTGCTGTCATTTCCTCGATGGCTCTTCGCTCTTGTTTACAATGTGAGTGGTTCTGTCATTAAGAGTGGTCTTGTGACACTGCCTGACTTCTAAGGTGGTGCGTCGTTCTCACGTTTCACTCGTTATGTTCGGAGCTAGTATTTCAAACCTTGTACTGGAATTAATTATTTCAAATCCTATTGTTAAGGTCTAAGTTCACTAAAAAGATATCTGTGACATTTAACCATTACTCTGAGCAATTTTCTCATTTGACAAGATTAAATATACGTTTCTATTTAAAGACTAGATCCAATAAGGTTTTCGCATTACGGACAGCATTAACTTTTCTTGTATCCGATTTTCCCTCATTACGCCTAGAGACAGTGATGGTCAGTTTTGTTGTGGCATAAATTCAAATGCAGACGACATTTCAGTAAGGCACTAGAAGGCATTCATTAAACCTCACCCCACCATACGTTCTCGTAGTGATCACAGCCTTACAAAGCTAGGGGTTTAATCTTGACACACGGTCTCAAATGTAACTGTATAATTATTCACTTTTATAGCTCTTGATCAACGTAAATAGCTTCCACAAGGAATTTGTTATTAAAGTTTAGTGTAATGTTTACATGTTTACTTGAAGATTTTGATAATACCGTAACTGTTATACTCCAAGTTTGCATTTATTTTATTTGTTGTTCTTCATAAAGCTCCAATTCGTGTTGTGAATGCTATACTGGAAACAGGAAGTTGTGGAGAGACGTGATCGCCTACGCCACCAGACATGGAATTTGAAGAAGAAGATACTCGAAGCTTAGCCCTTTATAGCTGTCGGGGATCTCTGATGAGACAAAGAACTTGACTTTTCCGATCCCCTAGATTACGAGTTTTCACTCTTTGTTTTTTCAGGTAATCGTACAAGGTGAATAACCTTGAGGTTGGCAAACTCATCATGTAAAACAAATAGCTAGATAAACAACCACAGTAGGAGCATGCGCTTGTTTCGCGCGCAGATTGTATTTAAAAATTAATTTTAACTTTAGTGGAAAATAAACAAGCAGACGATTTAGGGATAAATCTAGCCGTGAACATGTAAACGTAAATATAAATGAAGAACTTTCACATTACAGTATCTTCGGCCAAGCGGGACATCGGCCAAGCGGGACATCGGCCAAGCGGGATATCGGCCATGCGGGACATCGGTCAAGAGGGACATGGGCCAAGCGGGATATCGGTCAAGCGGGACATTGCCAATTGGCCTACTTCAACAGACTCTTAGTTGTAAACTGAAATACATATTCAACATTTGACAGTACCAGGGACATTCCTATTGTATTGTGTGTGAATTTATTTTTAGTGTGACGACTTAAACAAAAATTTGATGATGTTATTGTTGTATTCATTCATTCCTCCATTCATCATACTTCAACTCCTCACGGAGCAAAGGTCTTCAACAAACTCATGCCAAGTTCTCCTTTACCATTGTGGCGAGATAGATGGTAGATAGTTACGTAGTTCCCAGAAATAGAGAAAGAGGTGAACTAGAGGTAGGAATGACACAGAACAGATCAGGTAGTTAACCACACACATCTAGATGGTAGCTGTAGAAGAGAGCTGTGAAGCAAGTCATCTTCTCATTAGACCTATCCTATGCTCCAAGAGTGTCTCTCGTAATCAGTGATGTGAATGCAGCTCATTAATTGTTCCCTACTTGTTTAAATATTAAATATTCATTTTGAATTCCACACAACCAGACAAAAAATTCGAATTGTAGCCCTATATTTAAATAAAATCAATAACTGCAATTTATTAAAAAAATTACTCAATAGACTTTAATAATGAATATATGTATATATGTAAAATAAATATAGTAAAAAATTGCAGATGGTTATATTGTACACATAATGATTCAAAAGCTGGAAAATTAATAAATTGTCTGATTGTCCTTGTTCATCATTCTATTACAAAGTCTGGCCTTGGTGACGTTTGGTTTGGTTCTTATATCATCTGCACTTATCTTGTGCTTCAGCAGTCTGTTCTGGAGTTGGATTTTCCTCGACCTCCCATGGAAGTGAATGGGAATTCACTGGACACGAAGTCGGTATGCTTCTGCCAGGCATGCAGTGCTGGTCTCTGACTCTTTTTTTAAATACCCCTTTTAGGGGCGTAGAATAAGGTTTACTGATTTATATGGTGTAAAATGTGTGTGATCTTTGATCTGCGCTAACACTTAGATCCTAGCCAAAAGGTGACGGACACCCAGGTACATGTGTATCGAGGGCCGGTTCTAGGGTGTTTTCCACATAGTCGTTGACTTTTTTTTTTTTTTTTAAATGCCCCTTATGGGGTTCAAAATGAGGTCTATAAGACTTTATTAGGTTTACTGTGTTAAGGTGTGTGATCCCGGCCCTGGCTAAGACCCGGCATACTCTAGAAATGATCCCTAGAAGTATGACATTTGATCTTAGCCAAAAGGCCGAGAAGCGATACACTGCAGTATGTCACCAAATTCACACAATCTTGTTTTAATGATTTCATTGATAACTGAACCTGCAACATATGAAAATGGCTATGGTATCTGATGTTTACAACTGAGAAGTCCCTCCGGTGATGACTGGCCACTGTCGATCAGAATCCTCATTTTGACATCACTGTCATGCGGCTATGGTGATATCAGTCAAGGGAGTGCGTCATACAAACAATAAAATGCAATGAAGGGCTATTTATATCATTTAAAAATGTTCTGAGTACCCTCCACTTATTTCCCTTTGGCCTTTAGTTCTGCTAAAGTTGTTTCCCTGTTCAAAAGGAACTCTTGCACACACAAAAAACAGCGTTTAAAAGCCCAGCTCTAAAAAAGGACTGCAAGCTTTTATTGCTAGCATTGTGTAGTCCTGAAATGGACTTTACTAGCTGAGGCAATGCTGTTAAGGTTATATTTTAGTGGAAGACCAACTTCACCTTGAGTGTATCAAGACAAGACACAAGCATGTAAATATAAGTCAATCATAACAGCGAATGTAAATATTACATCAAATTACATGTCCCTAAGATATTTTATTAGCTTAACAATCTATGCATTATAGACACGACACTAGAATATTTTATAAACTTAACGGTTTGTAAATTTATAGACATACTCTCAGACACAGCTTCACTTCGAGTACTGTGGCTGGTAATTTACGACTGTGGCTTGAGCTTGTCACACAATATATACTGGTTTTCAGTCAGTATGAGTTGATCAAGATTGAATGATTGGATCTCCCTCTCTCAATTTGATTGGTTCTTCCGTTTCTCCGCTCCTGCGTTGGATTGGTGTTATTTTGCCAAAGTCGATTCGTTGTCTTCCTTTGTTGAGTGTGCCAACCAATGGTTTTGACTAAGAATGATATGTTAACAGTCGGAATAAAGTGAGTTCCACCGTGATTTAGTTTCTACGATTGAAAATTCAGTGAAAAGTTAATTTCGCCGTTTGCATTACGATTTACGGTTAAATCCTACAGATACCAAATTTCTTACTTACTTACTTAGTCGTTCCTCTTCTAGCGTGAGGTGTAGAGCTTGGGAAGAGAGAGCGCCATACTGTCCCATCGGCTGTCTTCCTCCTGGAAATTAAATTAAGTGAGAATGATTAATACAGTCAAATCTCCAAGATAATTATCTTTTATGGTGCAATGTCCAGAGTGTTATTGCCCGTCTCGCTACAACCGTGGCGTCTGGTCACGGTTTTTTAAGGTCTTCTTCATCCCATTAATTTCTGCCTCCAGTTCTCATCTTCGTGTGGTTTTTCGACTCCCTCTACCTGTCTTACCTTGGGGATTCCAGAACAAGGACTGCCTTGAAAGGCTATCAACAGGTTTCCTCATTTTGTGTCCTCTCCATCGCCAGCGTCTTCTTCTCAATTCTGATTCAGCACTTGTCTGGTTCTTGTCATCAGTTCCACATTGGTGACCTTGTCAAATTATTGCAATCCTTCAAGCCTACTCAAGCCACTGTTTATGAAAGTCTGTAACTTCTTGCTGCTGTATTCATGTTATTATTTATAGCCAGAACTTGATAGACGTTCGTGGCTAAGTTCATTTTTCAAGTCTGTTATTGCCAGTTGTTAAGGATAGAATTAATATGTTATAATATGTTGCTACACGCAAGCATATTATCCATTGATTTGAGGAGATATAGCTGTCTGTAGTGAAAGTCATTTTTTTATGTACGATTTTTTACTGATATTGAACGCCGCATATTTTACTACGTCACCGGTCACTAATGACATAATATATCACGTGTTTTGCATTCTAACGGTCAGCTGTCTTGGTCTTTCGTATTTTTAAGGTCGTCCTGAGTAGACGTACATTTTTTCAAGCTCCCAGATAGTGGAGACTTTGAATCCTGATTTATTTGTGGTATTGTTATTGTGACGTGTACTGAAAAAAGAGCCTACAGTAATCTGACAGCTTATTGTAACCTCACAGCTGCTCTATGATTTGCTAGCTAAAAACATGCATTATATTGCCTGTCTACTTCTGCAGCTCACCTTTTGTCCCGCCCTCTTTTCTTTAAACACGGGCTAACACAGTGTTTACAATTTTAGTGACATGTCAGTCATAACATGATGCAAATCAGGCTTTGTTTACTTCGTGAGTACGCGAGCTCATCTGTCAATCATAATACCTGACAGACAGACAGCTCGTGAGAGAGCGACGGCACAGACCCTTTGTAGTTTTACTCAGGGAAAGTCTAGAACTCTCCTGTGCTCTTTGATCTCGAGACGCGGGCATTCTGAAGAGAAACCCGCTAGCAGAACTAAAGTCTTTGATGTCGGTCAACAACTTCAGACGAGAGACTCTGGTAGTCTGAATCGTAAGCCTTTCATCTTGGGCTCTAGCTTCTAAATCTTCGTCACACACACAGGAGCGCGAAATTAACATCATTAGAGATCAGAGAAATCTAATGATATATATACTGCTGTTTTCTTAACCCAGCCATCAGAAGTCAGTCAGAATTTGAATAGTCTAGCGCGCAGTCCGAGAACCATTTTTCTTGTTGGAAGTGTTTATAAGTGATTCGTGGAGATTTTCGTTCTGAATTTTCTGGTAAGAGGAAAATAGTGCTATGGATTTAAAAGTGGTGATAGCATTTAAACACTTATACTGCTCTTAGATTTTTTTCTCGCTAGTAAGACCTATTAAAAAAAATAACGCGTAGCGATTTTCATACCAGATATTCAATTAAAATGTTAGGCCACCACAAGACCGCTAACTCACTGAGACGAAACGGTAATTATGTTTACAGTGTAGACGGACGCGACACTTAAACTCCCCCGTGAAAGAGAGAGAGATAAACTCGACTGTTAAGCAGACCGGACATTATAGCGTTAGGCGACTGATAGCGGGAGTATAGAATACATGTTTATATTTCATTTGTAATTTGTTATTATAGCGTCTATTATTTTTAAATGCCATACGACAAACGAACAGACACCGACAATTTAATAGCTATTTAATGACAGGCGATTATTGTTGTAGGTGGTGCGTATGGAAAATTAAATAATAATTAACACCGTACGCTGACCGCCAGCCGCGAGCAGGGGGCGGGTGAGTTATTATAAACTCGGTCCGACCCAGATTAGCGGCCAGCGACGTCTGCGAGGCTGTAGGCGTAGGGAAACACCGTGTGACTTTTGAACTTAGTCAGGACTGACAGAGAGGATGAGAGATCGTCTTGTCCCCGTCGGTTTATATAGAGATATCTACATAGAATGGTAGCATTTTTTTCCCACAAATGTTCTCTTATATTTTTTGCAGACCTGATCTCAAGGGCTACCAGCGGTCTTTTACTTTTCTGGTTCGTTATCCATTTCATTTATAAGCGTGTACTCGCCGATGATATTGGATGACAATAAAAATAAATACTGGACTTACAAAATCCAGATTACCATTTTTACCAACCCACAGTGGTGTGTACATGTAACATTATTATTGTTCCCCGACTCCTGACAGTCGTATTCACGAGAAGACAGAAGACATCAGATTAAGCTGGGAGAACAGATCCTGGAGCAGGTCGACCACTTTAAATACCTCGGAGCTATTATAGACCGAAAGGGGGGCATCAAAGAAGTGCTGGCCACACGAAAAGCAGCAGCTGGGAGACTTTTTCAGGCCATAAATCGAGGATTCCTCAGCAAGAGAGAGGTTGGTAAGAAAACGAAGATGGCTGTATACCGCTCCACCTATGTCCCAGTCTTGACATATAGATGCCAGATCCAAACCTCAGAAATGAGGTATCTGAGGAATGTGGTTGAAGTAACAAGAAGAGACATGGTCCGCAACCAGACGATACGTCAAAGCCTAAAATCCCACCCCCTGCAGACCCAAGTACAACAGTCCCAACTAAGATGGTTTGGCCATGTCTGCAGAATGGGAGAAGATCGGCTACCACTACAAGCATGGGAAGCAAAGAGCCAGGGATCCAGACCCCAGGACGACCGAGAGTCCGCTGGGAGGACAACATTAGACAATCTTTGAAGGACCGAGGACTAGAATGGAACCATGTCAGGAGGAAGACAGCCGATAGGATAGTCTGGCGCTCTCTCTTTCAAACCTCTACACCTCATGGTAGAAGGGGAACGACTAAGTAAGTAAGACAACTGGGGGTGACAGTGTAATCATAGTGAAATAGGAATTATGTTCATGGAATAATTCTGTTACCAAGAGATATCTCAGACCTACTATAGGAGCCAATTAGGTAAGAATGTGAGAAGTGGCCACTGTGCGAGCGAGTGTGTGATGATTTTCTTGTATTGCTGGGAATTATCCATAAATCTGATTGTCTAAATTTTGTTTACTTTACTTGGTCTTATAGTGTACCAATATTGTTTTTTTCTGTAACCTAGTGCTAACCTTCAACCTTTTGGGTTAATAATTTTGGGTTTTTCTCTCCATACGGGGAAGGCGCACCTCTCTTCTTTATTTCCTATGTATGTAAATGATTTCTTGATATCTTTTAGATAATTGGTGTTGTCAAGTTTAGTGATAATAAACTACAAAGAAACTTAACTTTGTATGTTGGTCAGACCCGTACCCATTTTATCCTTAGTTTTTCACGTTTGTGTGTCATTGTTGTCACATATTGTTGTGTGTGTGTAGAGTAACCTTTTCTTTCATTAGACAGGGAGGCAAAGACTGTCATATAATAAAGCATAGTTGTACGGATAGGCTGGATGAGAGAAACCTACTCACTCCAGAGACATATCTTTCCCTCAACCTACCATCTGTGAAATCTATTTTCTATACATTCTCGTGTATTAGTCAACCTTTACTCTTTACGTAGACTGGGTCCAATAAACCAATTAACCTACCGTACGACAGTTATCTCGGGGGCCGCCACGTATTTGTACTATCCCGGATGGTACTTTAACTTGCCCAGAAGTTACTACCATGTCCAGGGAGTATTTCTATTACGAATAATGCATCTAAGTTATTTCTGCCGCATTGCTGAATGCAATGTGATCTACACGAACCTCTAGATACAACAGCCAGAATTGAAGGAGAGGAGAGAATTGGATCTTTATTACACTGCTACGTATTATGATGCCTATAATTGAGATGTATGGACGGACGATTTATTGTGAAGAACTACACTATTGAAACATACTTCTATGCCACATATGTTATTGATTGATGAAGCCAATTTTGATGAAAATAAATATGTCACCATGTCTGCTGTGGACCTGCCAACTTGCCGGCTCATGTTTTTGTCTATCAAGTTTGTTCCTGAGTAACTGCCCATTTGCATTCGTGTTCATAGCATGATCAGCTCTACAAAAATAACTATAATATATTTTCCCTTCAACACCAGTAACGTTAAATGGAGCGTTGTTTTTTTTTAGTGCTCTTTGTTACTGTCAATCTACAAACTTGTAATTTCTTTTGATTTTGTCTTTTCTCCACTGCTGCTCTTGAACTACCAAAAGCCGAGACCGTAACAGAGGTTTCAGTGTTAAGATTAATTGTTTCACTGTAACTGAGTGCGCGTTGTGTGCGTTGTTTTGTTATTACACTTGTTTGTCATTATTAAATCTTACACAACTCGTGCTAGTTCCTATCGCGAATGTCTTGTTTGTTTATGTGAAGCTTTTAATAACAAACAAGTTTTGAAATTATATCTGTTATTAATGTTAACTACTGTTGTCCCGTTAAAGGTCACGAAGTTATTTCTGTCTAAACTGGAATCTGCGTACGCATCTGAATTTACCCAGACATGCTATAACCGGAAATACGTACATCACTTCCCTGACCAAAGACGAAACTAGCCCAGTAAAGTCGCAGTTAATGACAGACATAAGCACATTTGTGGAGGAGTTAAAGGGCGTAATGGGCCTGGGGGTATCAGACAGTGTAAGATACTGAATGACCTCTAACTGATAGGACGTATTTACACACACTGAATAGTACGTCTTTGGGGTCGTCCACATATGACATCACCCAGAGAGGTGGATCTATATTTTGTGACGTTGTGTGACGATAGGTATTGGGGGGCTTGGAAAAATGTGACGTCACATGAAAATATACAAGTCACACTCGCTACTTTCATAAATGATGTGTCTACTTTTATCGGCAATACTTAACTATAAGCAGTAGTTAACAACTCCCTCATGGACGACTTATATTAATATTATTATCTCAGCTGAAATATCGGAACTTTGTTATAACCTTTAACTGGTTTAAATTGTTTTTAATTATATACATATCTTTTGGAAAATAATGTAATACACACCGTAAAAAACAAACTTCTCACTAAATAAACTGTACTGTCTAAAACAAGATTTTTTTTAAAAACAGCAACAAGTTTACATCATCACAACAACAGTCTGATGCTATCAAAGACACAAACGTTTAGTAAGTTAAACCAACTGGTGTGAACATTTACCATCTGAGTGCGTGTGAGAGAGAGAGAGTGAAGGAGATATAAATGCAAATACATTTTGTTGGGTACGGCAATTTTGCGCACTATCTCGTGCTGAGACGCAGCACATGAAAGGAAAAATTATTATGAAAGCCTGATTAATTCAATACTACTTTACTTAAAAGATTATTTAGTCTGCACTAGTTAACGAACGGTTAGCGATTTTGCCGACACTCTGGCTATACTGTACATAATCGTAATCAAATGCAAGACAAAATGCAAATGCTTGATGAGAAGTCAGAGCTTGTGGGTGTGAAAATACACTGGAAGAAAACAAAGATAATAAGAATAAATGCAGGAAACAGTAAGGCGACTGTACTGGAAGACACACCAATGCAAGATGTAGAATCATTGATATACCTTGGCAGATATATAGACAGCTGAAAGGACAGACAATGATATCAAAATAAGAATAAAGAGGGCTAGAGGAGAGTTGACTGGATTGGGAAATATGTGGAGATCAAAAGAAGTCAATTCCAACTGTGACGAAATAATCATCATTTTCTTTTGTTCACTTTTTCTTTTCTGACTCGGTCAGTAGCTTTCCATCATTCCTTTTTTTCTTCTTACTCCGTGTATTATCTTCCTTTTACGCCTTCATCTACCGATATTATCGTCTCCTTACATATTGACATTCCCACACATTCAGGTTTAGCTGCATATGTCACGTATCCTTTGATTGGAATCAGTGGTCAGATGGAACAATAATATTAAGTCAACATTTGGTCTGCCGTTTTATTGTTTTCACGGACGGGCTACTGATAGATAAGCAAGTATTCAGCTTCAGCCTAGCCAGCAAAGCGACAAAAAAGAAATGTTGTAGATGGGAGCGTAAGATAATATTTGTATAATTTGGTAAACGTGATTACACAAATTGCATATCTTTAGATTTTAACATTCTGGACACCAAACTTATCACGTAACTATTTCCGGCAAATCTCTTAACAACCTATGTCTTGTTGTAATAAACAGATGGCCTGTTAAGAGATACGGTGGGAACAACATGAAAAAATACGGCCCAACCTTAAAGTTGTTTGGATTATAATACTCTTGGGATAGACTTATGACATGTAATAATCAGGGCAAGGAATAAGATATAATGATTTCCAGCATGTCATATAATAAGTAGTGCAATACTTATATGGTCATGCAGTAACATTTACTAAAAAATGGGACTCCTTACCTTGCGGTTGGATTTGAAATTAGAAATTAAACTAAATTAGAAAAGTAATTGGGTTTCACCCAACAGAGCCTCACAAGGAGACATTGTTGCGTGGGAAAAAAAATAACTTTAAAATAAAGCGTGTTTCGAAGATTTTCCCACTGCATTACATCTTCCGATGTATAGCGTCCATTCCAGACTTTGCTATACATCGGATTAGTGGACCATGAAAAGGCATTTGGCAGTGTAGGCAGAAAATCACTTTGAAAATTGACGAGGCATTATGGAGTTTCCATGAAGATCATAAACTTAATAAAGAAGACTTATGAGGACATGACATACAGAGTTCTTTATGAAGAACAACTTACAGAACCGTTCAGGATTAGAACGGGAGTGCTACAGGGATGCCTCTTGTCTACATTTCTTTTCTTCCTAGCAATAGATTGGGTTATGAAAACATCGATATGACACAACAGAAAATAGAATCAAATGGAATCTGACTAAACAGCTTGATGATCTAGATTTTGCAGATGACTTCTGTTCTGTAACCATAAGCAGATGCAATATAAGCTTTTAGCCGCCGCCAAAGGTATACAATCTTTGTGTTCCCGATGGCTTAGTCCAGAAAATCCTTTGTCTTCCTTCGCTCTTCCTGGCATACTGTTGTATCAAATGGGGTGATACTCGTTTGTTTAAACAGGGGCTTACGTTATCAAACGAACGCTCGTATCGCCCATGTAGCAAAACCCAACGAGTGACAACAGAGTTTAATGAGACAAGGTAGCATGAAAAATAGCGTTACAGGATTGCGCCAAGACAGGAAATGTTAAAGTTAAAATTAAATGCAAGATGTGATTAGGAACGATTTCGCTAAAGTATTATTAGATAACAAAGACTGGGGGAGGGGAGAGAGAGAGAGAACAATGAACACGATGAAGAAAAAGGTAAATGTCGGCGAAATAATAGTCCATGTCATCACAGTGCCATGGAAAATATTAAAACGTGTAATACTGTATATGTTAAAAATGGCCCATTGTATTCGTAATTTAACAAGTAGGGTTTCGATAAAACAGGTCATGTACAGATCCTACAGACACATTATACATAGTAGTAGAACTTGGAAGTGAACTTACCACTTTACATTGGACATTTAGACAACGTAGACAAAGAATCACTTTCCAAACTGAAGAGACATCATAGAGTCCCCCTAAAGATCATTAACCTAGTAATGAAAACACATGAAGACATTACATTCAGTATTGTTCATGAAGGACAGTTAACAGAACCGTTTGAGATCAAAACTGGAGTGCATTATGCATGCCTTTTGCCGCCGTTCCCGTCTTTACTCGCTATAGATTGGGTTCCTTTAGGAAAACAAAGACAACAGAAATGGAATTCAGTGGACTCTAACGACACATTTTAACGCCCCAGATTTAGTTGATGACAAGGCTCTTCTATGCTGCAATCATAACCAGATACACGATGAAACGGAAGTGGGAGATCACAGCAACCAGGCCTGAAAATACACAGGAAAAATACAAATCTTATGATAATAAATGATGTAAATGATAACGGGTTGCACTTGGAGAAGAATCCCTACAAGATTGGGACTCATACATGGACTATGGCAGCAGTAGACGAAGTTGGAGAAACAGACAGTGATAACAAAATATGAGTACAAAAGGCAAGTAGAGCGTTCATTGCACTAGACAATATATGCCAAGAGATCAAGCCGACGCCAACAATAAGAATCTTGAAATTAAATGTCATGGGAGTTGTTTTGTTTGGCTGTGAAACATGATGAACAACAACAATAGCGGCAGCCTAGAAGTCACATACTTCCATAAATGTGTAGAACAGATGGATGGTAACTGTTAGGCAAGGTCACCAACGTGGTACGATGTTAACAACCAGATACATGCCAGTAGAACATGAGATGAGAAGGTGACGCTGGCCTTGGATAGGACTCAAGCTGCGGAAACCTGTTGGGGAGCATTACAAGGCAGTCATTTGTCTGGAAAACCCAGGGAAGAGAAATAGATGGAGACATAAATACACCTTTTTTTTTTTTTTGACACACCTTTGTCGTGATATTGGAGCTCCTATCCGCTCACGTCATACTGATCTTATTCTTGTGTTTATGTTGTTTTCTTACTCTCGTCTCTCCCTAGTTCCTTACCGCCTTTCTTTTGTGCTTTGTATTTTACTTGCTTCAAATATTTCTTCTTTTTGTCTTCGCTTTTCTTCCTTCTTGTTGTTCCTCTTTCTTCTTTTTCTCTTCTGTCTTCATTTCATCTTTTCCTTTCGATTTCCTTACTCATATATTTTTCTTCTCAAACGGCAATCTCCGGTGTTTTTGTTTGTTTGTTCGTTTGTATCTCACTTTCCTTCGACTCCCCCCGCCTCCCCCCCCCCCCCCCCCCATCCTTTCATGCTCATCTCCACGTCTGCCATTGGTCTCTTTCTTTCTTCATCTACAGATTTGTTTCATCTTATTCTCTTCTTCATTTACATTCGTCCCTCTTCTGTTCTCATCCGTCTTCTTTCCTTAGTCTGATTGTGTGCTTTCGTCTACGCATTTCGTTCCCTCTGTTCTTTCTTTCGGTTTTCTTCCTTCCTCGCCTGACATCGGTCTGTTCTGTTTCGTATCCTTCTTTCATTTATTATCTTCCCCTGTTGTTTTCCACGTTGATTTTAATAGGGATTTTTTTTTTTTTTTTTTTTTTCTGCGTCTGTTCATGTCTGTACACAAGTTCCACCTGATCCATGCCTATCAAAATAATATTAAAGTCAAGTAACGGAATTTTTTTGAAAACAAACAAACGCTAAACCCAGTGAACTGGGTACTTAATCTCTTACGAAAATAACTGAAAATACAACGTTAAAGAATCAAAACAAAACAAACTATGAGAGGGTAGAGGGAATCAGTAGTTTCTAGCTCCAGGGTACGTCAGTCTGACAGTCTGAGATGGCCTGACTTATACGTCAAGTAAGAGAACCTTTCATGCAAAAGTCAACACGTGAGCTATTTTAGGTTATCGAATACGATCTACTCATTATATAACTAGGGAAACATGAGCCCCAGAGGGTTGCTGCCGGATGTTGTCGTGTCGTTCACAGCGGAGCATTCTAGAATTCGGTCATCATTTTGTTAGCCAGTTTTGTTTTTGTGTTTCTTCTAAATTCTAAACCAATCAACTTTGTGCAAACAAGATGTTCCATTGTGAACAGGTCATAAAAGATAAAAAAAGGCAGGTAAATTATTTCACAACAGTACAACAGCCTGGCGTCCTGATGTCGTAATTATATGTGAACTTCAGTGTCGTAACACATTTTTGGTTATATCATCAGATGTTTTGTTCCTCTTCCTCCTCCCACGCTACAGCTCACGTTTGTGTCATCTCTATTGTTTCCTATTTCGGGTTGGCCATATGAAATGTCGGCTGTAGTGTTTATCAGTATTTACTGTTATGTTCAAACAGAAAAAAAACATGATTTATTACACATTGCGAGATAATTTCGCTTCTTTGTTTTTATTGAACTTCCTGGGTTATCATGTCAACAAACAAATATGATGGCGTCATATAAAATGTTTTTATTGCGTCATTGTTTTCAGTTGTTCCTCATCAACTATCAAATACAATTAAAGGTATAGCCAGTGCAGACGTATCATTGATAATACCACAGTTTGTACTGTCACTACATTTTTTTTACTGCTTCTAGTTGTTGAAAATACTACCTCTACCATTCATTTGCTAGCACCCACAAGAGTATCTGCCAGTATCTTCTTGCTTTGTAATTGCAACTTTCCTACAAATTAAACTTTTTTGTGGACTTGGAAGATTTATTGTATTTACAGAGCAGTATGTTAGCGTGTGGTGAACAGATGGATAGATGAGAGGACAGATAGATAGATGTATAACAGACGGATGGACGGAAGGTTTAATGGATTGATGGATGATGATGGAATCGAACGGCAACCACAAGCATAGATAGTGATCTATGCCAACTGCAGATCACTACTGGAAACGATACAGGACACCAGAAAAGAAAACATGCTGCATGAGATCAGACCTGAACTTGACATCGAAAGAACATCAACTGTTGCATTTCAGTGGATATCCCCCCGTTGTGAAACCACTAAGAATGAAAGAGCTGATGCTTTGTCTAGAAGTGGCAGTACAATTGAACAATTCAGCCACCCACTGCCCTATCGAGAAACAAAACCTATCATCCACAACCAGTAGAACTACTAGTGGAAGGAAGAAGAAGATATACACAACATACCGGACCCAATCCACCAGCTTCATAGACACCAGCAGACAATCATTTTCCGCATGAGAACTGGCCACTGCAGATTACTAGGCCACCAATATCACCTCAGGATATCTCACACTAACGAATGTCCATGTGGGACAGGAATCCAAACCATTGAACGCATTTTCCAAAACTGCCCAGCCCACGATGACCTACGATGCCACACCTGGCAGGGGGTGCCGAGCTCAGGCAGAAGCTATGGGGCTGTCACGCCGACCTGGAAAAGACTTCTGGACTTCGTCCTGGCAATAGGCCTGTAGATTTAGAATGACTACGAACTGAAATGAGCGTCCGATTGGCAGAGTGGTTAGAGCGCTGGTGTGGCCGGGGCAGGTGTTCCTTAGGACTGGAACGGCACCATATTACCATCATGTGGCAGTGCCGGTATATGCAGTATTTTCAGTTTACTTTACAGAGAGCAGATGTTTAACTGGCCTAATCACCAGAGATCTAGATTTCTCTCCTAAATTTGTGTTACCAGGTTCGATTTTCTTCTCTTAGGTGTTGATGTAGCGAATTTAATTGAAATGGATAGATTTCTTAGCTTAATCTCAAAACTGTAGTAATTCACCTTTTCAACAGCGTTCGATTTCATGCAAAACTTTTAATATCTTTCAGCATGAAACTTAAATTTCAACAAAGTCTGGAATTCAGAACATTTTTACAATAATAAGCATAATAAAGTTTTAACATCTCATCAGATGCTTTCATCGATGCAAAAATCCCGTTTTGCATCTTTGTCTCCTAGGCCTACTCAATTGTCAAATATGGCGAACTTTCTCATTCCACCGTGTTCCTTCCTTTAAGTTACTGTCTTATCTTAGGTTCGACGACATTTACCCATCTCTTCAGATTTGTCCTTGTTTTCCTTATCATCATAACTATTCCTTGAGCTAAATACTTTCCAACACAAGGATATTTTCTGCTCTACACGGTTTGAGGTGTAAGACTAGTTTTTTTTCAAATTGACTCAAATCCTCGAACCTAGTTCTGCTGCGACTAGGGTTGGGAGCTCTATTCAAAATATACATTGAATGATAGTCACTACTTACGCAAGTAAGAAATATAAAACCACTCAATGTCCTGAAATGCACATTTTATAATAAATGTTGAAGTTGACTTCCTCAAACTAAGAAATATGTAGAGCTAGACCAGATACGACCTCTTGAGTTGCGCTCTTTCATTCTGACTGCCAGATGGCGTCCTGTTCTATATTCCCCGGGGTAAATCTGAGCTATCCGATTGGTCAGGGGAAATCACTCAATTATTAGAAATGGCGTGTGGAAGCGACTCTGTCCTAAATATGTGACACTATAATTTTTTTTATTCTGTTTCTCATAAAATATAAAATTATGGGGTAGTCTGTGCTTCCTCCGTCTTGTTGGAGTATAGCCTGTTTCCAAAGGAACAACTATGTACACGGCCACATATAGATCCCGGGGCTCCGCAAATGTATCCCGTAGGGAGACATTTGAGTACTATCAATAACAAAAATTCATCCCCAAAAATTTCTAAGTTCAAAAAAATTTTCAGAAAAATTTAAAGTTCAAAAATTTTTCTAAGTCCAAAAATATTTCCAAAAAAATTTTATTTAATTCCTATACTGGGGTCCTATGTCTATATGAGGTCGTCTGCTATGTAAAAAAAAACTAGTAGTGGACATCAACTTCAAAAAGTGTAACTTATTCATCACATCATAATATTTTTTACCAAATTTACAAATTGGCAACACTGCCCAACAAAATCTGCAAAACAATCATAAGGTCATCACTAAAAAAAATGTGACGAGTGGCAACACTGGGGAATGAACAATAAACTATCTTATTTGCCGAACTTGGATGGATTATCATAATCTATTACATTTCATTCAAAAATATAGTTGATTACATTCTCCTAGATATGGTGGGGGTGTTATCTCTTTTCTGTTCCTGTTATTTGCTCCATATATAAGTCTGCAAGACTTAAAAAATCTTTTTTTTTCCTGGCGTACTTATTTATTCTATTTCCCAAGTACTCTGCAATATTCCAAGAAATGTCCAAAATCTCTAATTCCTATGGTAATGGCAATCCACTTTCATAGAATAGCCAATGTTCTCATGGGTACTCATCATGTTCTTTTTTTTTTTTTTTTTTTTTAGTGAATGAGCCACTTGCTCATTATTACATGTAGAAAACATCTCTAGACATAATATGCATATTTATCAGACGATAATATAACTAGCATCATTTTTATAAGTAATCATTTTTCACAATAAAAGCATTAAAACCTCATGGCTTATCCTTATTTATTTATCTGAATGTTTCCTTGTTATTGACATTTTCCAAATGGTAAGTGTATAAATTCGTTCTAAGTCCGTCACTGTAGAAAATGTTCTATATTACATTTTTTTTTTTTTTTTTTTTTTCAAAATATGTGATGTTTGTCTCCAATATCCGTGCGTCTGGTGGTGATCCTGTCCATTAGGCAGTTATTTCTAATCATTCCTTCTTTTCTGTCAATACAGTATTTTTTTGTGAACTCTTCCCTAGAAATATTATTTTATATATATATTTATTCTTCAAAGATCTTCTTTGACTTACCATACATCAATTTTCAAACATCAAATTATTCAGCAACCAACAGACGAATGTGTTACTATCATATTATGAAATATAAGGGAAAAGAAAAATATAGTTTCCAAATCATCATGAATTTTCTACATTGGGTTCCGTATTACTTTATTTTCTCTGTTAAGACAACTGCTTATACTCTTGACAATATGTATCCATGTTGTCACTCTCGAGGCATCCTTGTATACAATTTATATTTGTCTCCTTTTTTTTTTTTTTCCTAACACCAATGTATCATTTATGGTGTTCCAATATCATTGTATCCATTCTAGTCCTCCTGTTATCTTGAGAATTCATCCTTAGTAACTCCCTATGTACCTTATCTAGCAGTACATTTTTCAAAAAACACATCAAACAATTATTTATGGAACAATCAACTGAGATGTAAGAACTTGTGACAATATGAGATGAAAAAAATGTTGGGGTCATCACTCAAAAATTGTGACATAGAAGGGAAGAAAAAATATTCAATTGATCGTGAGGAGTCTACAATATCCTTATAAAACAAAGTTCCTGGTACTCTGACTCTTATTTATCCATATTTTATTCTGGTTATCCTTGCATACCGTGTACCATTTCCATTTTCTTTATAAGTCCAATTCATCGCTCATGGTGCTCCAATATTTAAAATGTGGATCCTTCCTATTCCTCTTATTCTGTACTGGAAATACATCCTTATTAATTATCCATGTACTATATCTGCGAATATTTATCATCAATATATCAACTAATCATTTATAGAACCATTAACATAAATGTCTAGACTTTACCAAAACATGAACAAAAACATGTCTTTTTACATATGTGCAAAATTTCGACACCAACTCTGCCTTCGCTGGTCGAGGGTTAGTCAGAGTTATGTGGTGCCTGTAACATCCGCTGACTACAGCCAGATGGGTGACTTATGGTACTTATAATTCAAAAATCTCATCCGTCAGTTATCTTAAGTGTGGGGCGGGGGTCTATTTCCTGGTGTCCTTGACAAAGTTTGTTGCATTTCCAATCTAGGTATTCTTTTTTTTTTTTCTGTCATAATATCTCCATGATATATCTGTGACATGTCTGTCCTTGGGATAACGTTATTTTCTTATCCAATATCCTCGGGGTGAGCAAATCTCAGTGTGTCCACTTTCATCAATCATGTATTTATTTTCTCTCCTGTAATTCTGGGTATGTTATGAGTATTTTAAATTGTCAATTTATTCCAACTATCTTACAACATTCTGTAATTCGTGATAAGGAATAGTCATTTGTTATACAACAATGTTCATATTACAAAGGCAATGTGCAAAAATCAAAGAGATATCTTCTCCAAAAATGCGGATGTATCTCTATTTCCTTTACCTCTGGGCATAGCAATTATTCAGTCATTATTTTTTTTTTCTCCATTATTTAATCTCCATTTTGTGTCCTTAGTACCTGTGGTTCCATGGGATTATCATAATTCATTTGTGTCTCTTGTCTACTGATAATCCTTCAATAATGACTTCAAATATGGTCCTCATATGTGCAACAATCATCTGCTCTGATTTGTTCCATGTCCATGGTATTCATCAAATATTCTATTATATCCTTGTCTTATCTCGTAACCACGAAAGACTAAGATTATTCCTCCTCCAATGTTAATGTGGGGGATTTTGTGCATAAACATTACAACAAAATCTCAGCTGTGACAACATAAAGTTTCACCTTAATATAAAATGTCATCTTCATCATACATAACCTGTTGCTTCTTCATCTCATGTGTCATTAATGGTTATCATCCAGTAATGGGGTGTTCAATGTGGGTTCAGCATATACAAATGCTGTAAAGGGGTATTTCATTTGCTAGGTCAGCATGTGCAAATGCTATTTCTTTAACATGGGCAAAGGCATCATCAACAAATAGGTGCAATTTGTTCAATCTGGGGTTAGCATATACTAATGCTCTCAAGGGATTCTTCATTTGCAGAAAATCAGCATGCGCAAATGTCATTGGGGTACTTGTGATATCAACAAAATATTGTTGGAGTATCAGGGATCAAGCTGGTGGGGGTATGAGTGGCATAGGGTGATTTATTTATTTTCTTCTTCAGCTGCTAACCTCAGGGCAGTCAATGTTTTACAATATTGTCTTATCATCATCAAAATGTGTGTGGGTGGCATATAAACATATAGCATCTTATATAAAAAAAACATTCTAATTGTTTTTTTTCTTTTATGTCTTTTCTGTTTTCTTGTGATTCCTTTTTTTTTCTTGTTATTTCTTTTCTGTTTGTATCACAAGTACTAAAAAATGATAAAAAATCAATTTACTAAACACTAGATATACTATCAACATTTCTAATAGTAAATTCTAACCAATAGGGCTGCAAGTAATAGTTTAGGTTAGAATAGAGTGAATGTTGTAGCAGTGTCTGTTGTCAATAAGTGGCGAGGAAAGGGTACATCAAGGATCTCCTGATTACAACATGATTGTAATTCCAAGGAATGAATATGATTGGGATTGAAAAGATCACAAGTCTAGAATGTCGTCTCAATATAGTGGAATGGAAAAATAGTAAGTTAAAGATGTTGTAACAGTGGGGTGAAGGAAATCTTATTATAGAGAGTCAAGGTTGGGATATGAAATCTCTTTAGGAGAATGTTTAAAATTTTTTTGACAGTACTAATATACATCTGGGTCTAAAATAATAATGTACATTTGAAAATAAATAATCCTGTGGAGAAAAAATAGCATAACATACAATACTGGTTTTGGGTATGAGTTATGTGCTGTTAAGAGATGTCATAGTAGGAACAGTATGATTGATCAAGGTGATAGATATAAAGGAGTTTAGCATAATATAGATCAAAGAAATATTAGTATGGGGTAAGAAAAAAATATTGGTGTAAAGTGTCTGCATGAAAATGCTGGTGAATGGAGCGTGGAATATGATCAGTTACAAAAGTGGAGATGAATGTTACAACAGAATAGTATGACACATGTGTTATAGGTACGGTTGTGTAACATTCTAAATATTAAGAAAATGTCTGTAACTAAATGAGGGTGTCTGTAAACTCGTAACACCGTGTGTTATCAATTGTTTTGTTATTTTTATTTCACAACACTATGCTATCTAATGAAAATCCTCCGTGGGCTGGCCTTGATTGGTCTTGATGTATCAGTATTTTAAGGCTGGAAAAAAGTTTCTCAGTGGGGCTTTTGACATCTTAGTCTGGAAGCAAGTCATTTGAACTGTCAAAACTGAAAATAAAGTACATGGGAAGGTTAGTACATTGTTAAAAAAGGTTTTTTCACATATGCGTTGACCGTGTTCGGATTTGCGAACACATAAAACACCTGGGCGTGTTTTTAGAAAAGCCTTGTGAATTCTTTCGCCACCTCCAACATTGCAATTTCCCGACTGCTTAGGCGAGAATCATACTGAGTAGCAGTGGTGACGGGTGTGATGTGATAGGCGACGACACTGCATTTGCTGATTGTTGGGACACTGAGGACATTGACGAATGCGGTGCTGGCTTAACATCATTTGATTGCGGTGATGGTTTCACTGTGGTTAGGGTTTGTATGGCTGGAACATCTGTTGGTTTTGAGGCAGGTATATGTTTCGCCTTGATTTTTCTTCTGACCTGGTTGTGCTGAACGTTAGCACCGGCTACAATGGGCACAGTAATTTGCACACTGTTGTTTTTGACTAGTTGAGATGAGGCTAACACTTCTCGGCTTGGTTTTGGAACATTATTGCGTTTCTTCAGAATCTTTCGTCTGATATAGTTGTGCTGTATACGCGGAATTTTGTTGCTAGGGATTGAGTCATCTGATTCTGTTTTATAGGCGCGTTTGACACTGGAGCTGACTGGTACAAATAATGTACTATCCGCATCACTGGTTTCAATAGAACTAGCTGTATCAATGTCTGTTTCTTGTTCATATAATTCTACCATTTTTCTGTCATTATGTTCGTTGGGGTCTGACAAAGCTGTGCTGGGGTTGACACTGTCTTCTCTCATGTCTTGTTCTGTTTCGTCTCCATAAAGATCGCTGGTATATGGTTCAACAATCTGCTTGGGTATAGTTTCTTCAGGATCTGATTGTTTTGAACGAGCAATCTTGTTCTTGTGGTATAGCAGTGTTTGGTTTTCACTAGTGTTAAAACTAGAACTGCCTGAACTGGGGGTGTGATAGGTATCAGCTGACGATTTATCACTGCGGGAGTAAGTTTGAGTGTGGATATAAGGTGCTTGGTTGTTGTCATCGTGTGACGTCTGAGGCATGATTTCTTCATTTCTAATGCGCAGGTCTCTGTCTTGTAGTCTATTACGTAATTCAAGTGGTGGGATATCTTCTTCGCTTTCGGACGAGTCTCGTTGTTGTCTTGCTCGATGTATTTCATCTGTGGGTGGTCTGGGTATGTGGTCGTCTTGGTAAAATTCAGAGTCTGTCGTCTCTGACTCTGATATGTCAGACGAATCTGTGCTGGATGGATTATAATTTAGGGTGGCCTTTCTGACTGGTCTTGTATTTGTCGTCAGAGGCGGAATGGGCCGGTGATTATCAATTTTGATTTGTTTTACGTGAGCTTTTGTTTGGTGTTGTTTCTCTTCATTCCAAATAATGAAGTTTACAGGCGTAGTTTGTTTCATGATTTTGTAGCCATCTAACCATCGGTCATCGAATTTTGAACTGCGTACATGTTTCTTGTAGTATACTCTGTCTCCTATTTTGTACGTTGGTAGCTTGGCTGATTTATCATGTTGTTTCTGTTTCTTGTGAAATGCCTTCTGCGTATTTCGTTGTGCAATCTGGTGAGCTTTATACTTTTCTTGAAGGATTATTTCGATGGGGTCTTCTCCCATGTATTTTCTTTGTGGGCGAAGTAGGTTGTCTAACGGAAAGTTTGGTTCTCTTCCGTATAGCATGAGAAAGGGTGACATTCCTGTGGTATCGTTCACGTTTACTCGGATGGCTTCAAGAGCTTGGTTAATGTATAGGTCCCAGTATTGGTGGTTCCCCTTGATATATTTGCTAATAATATCATGTAGGGTGGCATGCATGCGTTCATTTCTGCCATTTGCATTTGGGCAATAATAAGTGGTTGTAGTATGCTCAATATTCAGCTGGTGTAAGGTGGCTTTAAATGGGTTACCGATAAACTGTTTACCGTTGTCTGAAATGATTCGTTTTGGACAGCCATGCCTGGGAATGAATTCTTGTAAAAAAATTTGCGTGATGGACTGCGATGTGGCATCACTGAGTGGGTAACTTTCTGGCCAAACAGAGTATTGGTCAACTATGTGCAGGAGGTATTTGTTGCCTGATTGGGTGAGTGGGTAAGGACCTGATAAGTCAATGCTTACTGTTTGCATGGGTAATGGGAAGGTTGCATTTCTTGAAGGGGAATTAAATGTGGCTTCATGTTCCTCAATTTACATGTTCTACAGGTGGCTACATATTCTGTAATGTCTTTGTAGAAAGTTTGCCAATAATACCTTTTCTTTATGACATCAATTGTTTTGTCTCTTCCCATGTGCCCGTTGTTATCATGAAACTGTAGCAATACTTCTGGGACTAGATGTGCTGGAATGACTTTTCTTAGTGTCCCTTCTTGTTTCTGATCAATATAGTATAGAGCTCCATCCGTTGGGTGTACTGTAAAATCTTTACTTTTTGTTGGGTTTTCTTTCACGTATGTGAGCAGCTTGACAATTTCTGCATCTTTCGCTTGTTCTACTCTCATGTCAAACATATCTTGACTTTCTTCTTCTACTTGAGTGGCGGAATCTGAGGTACTTCTTCGACTTGATGAAGTAATTTCATTAATTTCTTTAGCATTATCGTCAATCTCTGAGGATGTGCCATCATTTTTGACTCTATTTGTTTTCACTTCAGTTTCATCATCATATTTAATCCTGGATAAGAGGTCTGCACAGGTGTTCATTTCGCCTGGGATATGTTCGATAGTGGTGTCGTAGGACTGTAAATTCATTGCCCATGTCTGTAACTTCTTTGGCTGTTCTTGTGTTTTGGTGAGCCAGTTAACCAAAGGTTGATGATCAGTTCTTATAATGAGTTTAGTTCCTCTGACATAAAAGTCAAACTTTTGTACTGCATAGTGAATAGCATATGCTTCTTTCTCAGTGGTGGTCCACCGTTTTTGTGACTTTGACAATGCGTGGGATAGGAATGCAATGGGTTTCTCATTGGGAATGTTTGGTAGGATGGGTGTTTCATCTTCTAGTACTGGTTGGACCAAACAAGCACCAATTGCGTTATCTGAGGCATCGGCGTATAGTATCATGGGCTGAGAAATATCTGGATGTCCAAGCAGTGGGATGGTGGTTAGGGCATTTTTTAGATACTCAAAGGATCTCTGGCAGTCTTCTGTCCATTTGAAGCGTGCATACTTGCGGGTAAGGGCTATCAAAGGCTCTGCTGCTCTGGAGAAATTGATGATGTGGCGCCTATAGTACCCTATTGTACCAATAAATGAGCGTGTTTGTCTCACCGTCTTGGGGCTAGGCATTTCTCTTATGGCTTTGACTTTATCTTCATCAGGTCTGACGCCATGTCTATTGATGACAAAGCCTAAATATTTTGTTTCTGTCTTTAGAAACTCACACTTCGACAGTTTTAACTTTATTTGGTGATGCCTGAGTCTATCAAACACTGTTTCAACCTTGCGGAGGTGGTCTTCCATCGTGCCTGCGGTATGTATCAGGATATCGTCTATGTATGCCAGGGCAAATGGATGTAGACCCTTTAACACTTCATCCATGAGTGACATATATGTTGCTGGAGATCCTTTTAGACCAAATGGCATAACATTCCAAAAAAAAAGCTTCCCATATGTGAACAGAATGTGGATTTCTGTTTTGCCTCAGGTGTCATGGGGATGCACCAAAAGCCTGACCTTGCATCAAGTGTGGTAAAGTATGTAGACTTTCCTAACGTCGCAAGTAGATCGTCTATCCTGGGGAGGGGGTAGGAAATGACTTTTGTGATTTTGTTAAGGGCACGGTAGTCGCAGCAAAAGCGACTGGAGCCGTCTTTCTTTGTTACGATCACTATGGGTGAGGACCATTGGGAACGGGATCTTTCGATGATTCCTGCCTGTAGCATTTCATTTATAGACCTTTCCACGAGTTCTCTATTTTTCAAGGGCGTATGATAGGGTTTCATATGTATTGGCTCCTCTGTGGTTGTTTGAATGTCCATTGTGACAGTGTTAGTTCTGCCTAATTCCATGTCATTGAGTGCGAATACATCTTGGTGCTTTTCTACAAACGTTTTCAAACGTTGCTTATTATCTTCTGTGGCATTCAGGGTTGCAAGTAACTGAGCTATTCTCTCTCTGTATTTATGATCTGCTATGATATCTCTGGTCTGTCTTGATGCCTCCGTTTCATTCCCATAATTTTGGGACATTTTTCTTGCATCTTGTGAAAATCTCTGCTCCTGGTATGTGGCTTTTTCTTTTGCGTAGTTCTTTGCCGTTCATTGGGCTGTGCTTGGTACTGTCTCCTCTGCCATGTGCTGTGTGCATTTCCATTTGTCACTGCATTTACTGTATATTCATTTCTTATTATATTTCTGGGGTAGTCGTTGTTGTGCCATTTTTTCTGATTATTTCTGCCGTAACTGCGCTTATCCGCGTACGTTACTGTATTTCTTCTGTTTGTGCTATAGGGCTGTCTTCTTTCCCTGGGCGAAAATTTTTCATTCTTTCTGTTTCCAACTTTGCTGCTATAGTATCCTCCTGTGGTATAGTCATATAAGAATTCTTCCTTTTCTTCGGAAATTTCAATTGGTTTTGGGACTTTATCATATCCACCTGTTTTTGAGTTATATTGATACTCCATGGGGCATGTATCACTGTCTTGTCGCTTTGGATATCCTCCTGGCAAGACAATTTCTGTTTCTCTGTTACTCTGTGATATACAGCACTTCATCTTTTCTCTTGGTGTGCTGGGGCGCAAGAATGAGTAATTATAGTCATTTTCATACTGTGGCCTTTCTCTTCTTATGTATGGACTGGTTCGTTTCTGCCATCTGGGTAGGGTATGCTGTGGTGTAACATAGCTGTGACTGATGTTGCTGCCTTTTTCCGCATAAGCCTTATAACTGTTTACTTTCCATGTACTATGGTTATTTGTGCTGCGATTTCGTGCATTATGTCCAGTGGGGGTGGTTGAGACAATTTGTGGATGGTCTCTATTGGTTTTAGTCTGTCTTATCGTTGACGTATCCACTTGTGCTACAATTGTGCCTCTATTTATAGTGGTAGTTTTTCCTGACATATTCAATATCATGATGGGGAAATCTCTAGCCTTCGAGACTTCAGCGATTCCCTCTGTAATTTGCAACAATGGGTCATCAATAATGCTTTCTTCTGCTAGGGGCTGTATTTGAATTGATTGCCCTGGTGTTATGTACTCAGAATTTTTTACTCTGCCTTTTGCTATGACCAGGGAGTTTGGAGCCACCGTTATGGGAGCTGTAATCCTTACCAAAGACGCTATGTGGATATCGTCCTGGAGATCTATGTATGTATTGTTGACTTTGATTTTCTGGAGGTCATAGTATATTCGAACTTTGTGTTTGTTAAAAAAAATCTCTCCCTAGGATAAGATTTCTAGACATTCCTTTAGTAATGACAAATGGGTGTTCAAAATTTGTTTCGCCTAAGGAAAATTTTAGCCATGCTGTCCCAACTGAATTTAGTCTTTGTCCCGTGAC
Organism: Oreohelix idahoensis; assembly: GCA_024509875.1. Taxonomy (NCBI): domain Eukaryota; kingdom Metazoa; phylum Mollusca; class Gastropoda; order Stylommatophora; family Oreohelicidae; genus Oreohelix; species Oreohelix idahoensis. The sequence goes on from JAMPIV010001839.1 coordinate 238,478, forward strand.
TGAAGCTAGGTGTGTTTTGGACGGTTGAAATCGTACTAAGTGTTGGATCCTCTTGAACAGCTGGAACCTAATAAGGCTGATGGATGCTCCTGTATCTACCAGTGCCCTATATTGTTGGCCCTGTATAGACATGATGCAGGAACTGGGGTCCGGATGTATTTTAGTTCCATCATGCAAGCATTTCTTCATATTGTATTTTACTGGATGGGCCCACTTGACAATTTCTGTTCTGTGTTGTTTCTTTTGTTTTGGACCAGTTTCTGTGATTGTTGCCCTCACTAACGGTCCTGTTTAGTGAGTGGCGCGGCCGTTTCCCTGACGCATGAGGGGTTGAGGTGCGCCTCTGGTATACTGATTTCTGGTGTAATCACGTGGGGGTGGTGCGGGTTGTTGTGGTTGGTAACCTCCTCTTCTGAATGGTGCATGATTGTAATTTGCTCTACAGGACTTGTAACCATGTCCGAGCCTACCGCATGTAAAGCATCCGTTTGTACTGACATTATTGACGTCGTTTTGCCTCTGTGTGGGGGGTCTATAATTGCGGGGCCTATCATCTCGTTGTCGTGGGCGAGTCCATTGCCTCCTGGTATGGTCAACTTCCATAGGCTCATGCTCATCATAGTCCCTATATTCTGGTCGGGGTTCCCTACCTGCTCTTTGTTGGAACCTTCGGTGAAGATTTTCCTCCTGTATTGCTGCTTGGATTGTTTCAGCAATAGTCTTGGTGTCTTTTCTAATAAGATGCCTTCTGATATTTTCCGCTCTAAGGCCATCGGCAAATATCCCCACTAACTGTATTTCTACATCAGGTGTGGTAGGGATTTCTCCGCAAAACGCCTCTTCTGCCATATTGAGGAATCGATCTCCAAAAAGTTGTACCGATTCATCTCTTTCCTGTTTCATGCTTCTAAGGACTGACCAAGCATGCATTTTGTCTATGATTTCCCCATATCTCTGGGTGAGCTCTTTTTTTAGGGACTCGTAGGTTTCTGTGGGGTACTGCTGGGACCTCCTTCTTAAAAAATCAGTCACGTACGAATCAGAACCTAACAGAGCGATTTTCTTTTTCTCTTCATCTGTTGTTGCCTCTGCTAGTGCCGCAAATTTTTCCATGTCGGACAACCATCTTCTGAATTTTTTCTTGTTTCCATCGAACGGCTGAACAATGGATCTAACCTGTGTGAATTTCGCGTAGTTGTCATTTTTCTGTAGGGTTTCAGTAATTTGCCGTAGCGCTATTATTGTTGGTCCTTCCATATTTTGTCTGTCCTGGGGCTGCAGTGGTTGTGTATTTACGGGTTGGTTCTGTGGTTGTTGTTGTTGTTGTTCCACACCAAGCTGTTGAAAATTATGTAGTAAATCGTCCATGGTCTATGATCGCTAGTTATTCGCTTTATCAAAGAGAAGTGGTCACGGGCACCATATTACCATCATGTGGCCGGGGCAGGTGTTCCTTAGGACTGGAACGGCACCATATTACCATCATGTGGCAGTGCCGGTATATGCAGTATTTTCAGTTTACTTTACAGAGAGCAGATGTTTAACTGGCCTAATCACCAGAGATCTAGATTTCTCTCCTAAATTTGTGTTACCAGGTTCGATTTTCTTCTCTTAGGTGTTGATGTAGCGAATTTAATTGAAATGGATAGATTTCTTAGCTTAATCTCAAAACTGTAGTAATTCACCTTTTCAACAGCGTTCGATTTCATGCAAAACTTTTAATATCTTTCAGCATGAAACTTAAATTTCAACAAAGTCTGGAATTCAGAACATTTTTACAATAATAAGCATAATAAAGTTTTAACATCTCATCAGATGCTTTCATCGATGCAAAAATCCCTTTTTGCATCTTTGTCTCCTAGGCCTACTCAATTGTCAAATATGGCGAACTTTCTCATTCCACCGTGTTCCTTCCTTTAAGTTACTGTCTTATCTTAGGTTCGACGACATTTACCCATCTCTTCAGATTTGTCCTTGTTTTCCTTATCATCATAACTATTCCTTGAGCTAAATACTTTCCAACACAAGGATATTTTCTGCTCTACACGGTTTGAGGTGTAAGACTAGTTTTTTTTCAAATTGACTCAAATCCTCGAACCTAGTTCTGCTGTGACTAGGGTTGGGAGCTCTATTCAAAATATACATTGAATGATAGTCACTACTTACGCAAGTAAGAAATATAAAACCACTCAATGTCCTGAAATGCACATTTTATAATAAATGTTGAAGTTGACTTCCTCAAACTGAGAAATATGTAGAGCTAGACCAGATACGACCTCTTGAGTTGCGCTCTTTCATTCTGACTGCCAGATGGCGTCCTGTTCTATATTCCCCGGGGTAAATCTGAGCTATCCGATTGGTCAGGGGAAATCACCCAATTATTAGAAATGGCGTGTGGAAGCGACTCTGTCCTAAATATGTGACACTATAATTTTTTTTATTCTGTTTCTCATAAAATATAAAATTATGGGGTAGTCTGTGCTTCCTCCGTCTTGTTGGAGTATAGCCTGTTTCCAAAGGAACAACTATGTACACGGCCACACTGGTCTCTTATGGCAAAGGTGCCGGGTTCGAATCACGGTACCAACACGCTCCAGTCTACCCAGCTATAAATGGGTACCTGACCTTCAGTTAGGGAAGAAAATTCAGCGAGGAAAGAAACTGGTCATCCCACCTCTCGATGCTGGACCAGGTATGGTGAAGTCTCTAACACTTCACTCCCCTACGGTAATATCTGCTATGGGACTACCTTTACCTTACAAACTGAACGCAGAAGAAGAAAGGGTTTCTGATTGGATGTCAGATACATGAATGTGTGTGTGTGTATGCGTGTGTGTGTATGTGTGTGGGTGAATAAATAAATGGATGGATGGAAGAATAGATGAAATCGAATGTCTCATTGGATTGATAGATGAGTGAGTGTGTGAATAGACGTATAGAAGGATTTATGACCATGTAGAAATAGTAAATATGATGGTGAAAATGATATAAACCAAACATTAGGATATTACAAATTCATCATCAGTGATGGAAGCATTTTAACAAACATCGAGTATTTTGTTTATTTGAGATTACTAGATTTCTGTATACACCTCTAAGAAGTTGACAGACTTATTTGAGACTGTTTGAGTGAGATTGTGTTTGGTTGCGTAATACTCTTTGTAGAGTCAGGTCTTGACAGTTTAGCAACACGTAAACTACGGATTGTCTTTGGTTAGTCATTCTCAACTAACGAACTTCAGACATTTGCTCCCTATGGAGATTGGGCTCCAGCTGCAACTGATTTCCTTGTAGGAAATGTGCACCAAATTATTTATGTGCATTTGTGATGATGGTTTCTGTATCAATGTATTGTACATACTGAGGTTACCAGCTTCATGTACAACCTCATTAGCCGCCTTTTACGATATGTCTGATGGGGGCAGTGATCCTAATGTATACGCCGCATTATTATCAAAATATGCTGGTCAATCATCATCCAAACTTGTAGACAAAAATCACAAGTAGTATTGAGCTATCTTGGCCCTTTTAATTCCCGGGGGGTCTTTGAAGAGATAAAGAAAGAATATGTCTACTGCACCATCATGCATGTCCTACAAGGCTACTAATATGAGGTTGTGCAGGCAGCTGGCAACTTCATCATGTAAAAAAAGTTGCCACAGAAACCACTGATGCTGGATCATGTGACTGCTTGCTGCAAGCTTCCTGTAGGGGGCTGTAGTGCTGGTCCCATGTACCGTAATGAGCGCAAATAGAACTGGTGATGATGATGGGGTGATGGGGATGATGATGGGGGTGATTTTCTTCTTCTTCTTCTTTCGTTCGCTTGAACTATATTGTCTATATCTGCAATGTTGTTTCTTGTATAAACTTCACTGTCTTTTGTAGTTCATACAGAGGTCCATATAGTTTTGCTTCCAGTGTTGTTTCTCTCGGCCAGAGGGTTTGCCTCAATATATCATATTCGGGGCAATCTTGAAGTACGTGCTCCGCAGTCTGGGGTGCCTGTCCACATGTACACATGGCTGAATTGCCAATCTTGAATTTTGTATACATGTGGCTGCGGAGGCGGTTGTGTCCTGTTCTGAGGCGCAGAATGACTATTTGTTCTGATCTGTTCATAGCTTGGTAGTCATCCTGCGTTGGTGTTGGTGGCTTTCTGATAGATTTTATCATCTTTTTCTTCTGATGGTATGTAACTGGTACATCCGGTTGCTCGTCTGCAGCACCTTCTTTAGCCAGTCCATCTGCTCTCTCGTTTCCTGGTATTCCACAATGAGACGGTATATACTGCATGGTGACCCTGCGCTGGTTGCACAGTTCAGAAAGTAGGGCTTGTATGCCTGGCAATTTTCTGGACTGAAGTGCTTGGAGTGCTGATCTTGCATCTGTCAGGAATACTACAGGCTGTGGACCGAGATTGGTGTTCAATAGTTTCTCAGTTGCCACCTTGATTGCCTGGACGTCTGCATCATAGTTGTTACAGAATTTCCCCGTTGGTACTCTGACAGTATCCCTAGTGTTGTTTGGGTATTCTATGTACACTCCTGCTCCTCCATTCTTTACTGCATTCTGTGCTGACCCATCCGTGTATACTCGGACCCAGAGGTCCTGTGGGTATTCATCATCCAGGAAACTGAGAGTGACTGTCCTACGTTGCACGCTGTTCTGTTCATCCCTGTCGAATATTCCTTTCACTTTTGTGTGGATGTGTACTGGTAGCCCATGCTCCTCTCTCCAAGGGGTTTGTTCTGGCATAGACTTTAGGGGGCTGTTAACTTCAGGCAGGTCTGAGGTTTGTCTACGTAATCGTTTGGCCTGGTGGATAAAGCTGCTTCTTTTCAGTCGCCCCATTGCTAGGTTTTGGAATCTGTCCTTCATTGGATGGCTCGGCATACAGAGGAACTTTTCTGCCTGTGTTAGCACTTTCGTGTCTCTGCGTTCTCTCAGTGCTTGTATCCTCCCCATTTTCTCCATCTTCACTATAGGCGTTGATTTCATTGCACTCGTGATGACCCTAAGCGCCTGGTTTTGCACCTTATCTAGCTCTTGTAATGTGGTGTTTGATGCTGGGCACCACGCAGCTGACCCATATTCCAGGTGTGGTCGTATGCCCTGCTGGTAAACTTTACTAAGTATTTTCCCGCTGGCTCCCCATGTGGTTCCACTTAGTTTTCTCAGGATGGCCAACTTTCTCCTGGCCTTTGTTGCTGCTTTGTTGATGTGCTGCTTCCATGTCAGCCTATCATCGAATGTAACTCCGAGATAGGTGGGTTGTTTATCTTCTCTCAGGAGCTCTTCGTTTATCTTGATGACACCAGTTTTTGTTTGGGAGAGAGGGTGAAGAGCGTAGTGCTGCACTTGTCTGTATTGATGCTGACACACCATCTATTTGCCCATGAGGTTAAGGCATCTATAGCTCTTTGTAGCAGTTTGGTGGCCACTGTTGCATGCTCATCTGTGCACCATATTACCAGGTCATCAGCGTACATTGCCACTTTCATTCCATGTGGTAGTTCAGCAACCAGGTCGTTGATGTAGACTAGGAAAAGTGTGGGGGACAGAACCCCTCCCTGAGGGACGCCATGACGCAGTATAATTTTCTTACTCTTGAGGCCATCTAGTTGTACTCGGGCTCTTCTGTTATGCAGGTATGCTTTCACCCATTTGTACATCTTACCATTCACTCTACAATTTCTCAGTTTCTTCAGAAGCCCTTCTTTCCAAACCTTGTCATATGTTTTCCTTAGATCTATCCAAGCTGCTAGTACTAGTTTCTTATCTTGGAACGCATCCTCAATCTCTTGGGAAAAGTAAGTTGCCTGATCTTCGGTAGAGTAACACTGCCTAAAGCCCGCTGATAAGGTTGATATAATGTTGGATTTTTATTCCCGTTAATGATATCCACCAAAAGATAGATATAAGTGGATGGAAGCAGACATCATCATCATCATCAGTTGATAAGATCTCTATGGTGTTGTTTGCTCCACTGTAGTGTATGGAATGTCAACTTGACCTACGCAGTGGTGTGTAGACATGGATTGAGTGTACAATGTGCGAATGATGATAAGGGTTCGTGTTGTTGACAAATGTTCTTTTCTCACACTCATGTATGACTGGAAGTCATCGACACCAACGACTGTGTACCTTTTCTAAAGTTTAATTGGACGTACACACTCGACAGCACAGATAGTGACAAATCACAGGTTGGCATAATACATCATAGTACAGTGGATAAATGGTCCTGCAATGTTATGTTACATGGGCACTCATGTAGATTAATATTATAATGGACTGTCAGTAGCCAAGCCCTCAGCATCGCCCATACATATAAATCATCTGACTTCACTGACTGAACACGTCAGCTTATAAACAATATTTCAGATGGCTTCTAAACCTAATCTCGTTTAGCGACGATTCTCCCACATAATGTTCAGCACATATTTTTTTCATATAATAATATTGAACCGCTAATAACGGGTTCTCATGTGTAGCAGTGATCTCTGGACTAAACAAGCGATAATACGGGCATCCCCTTTCTCGTCTTGAAAGTCGCTACATGTTTTGGTTCCAAGATGGCTTCACTCGTGAACTGTCACTCACGTTTGGATGCAGATAATGAATCTGTCCTAAAGTTAGTCATTCATAAAACATTGCATTGCTCTGTAGATTTGATCATGAACAATTGACTGCATTCTACAGAATATAGTGCTGCTAGGAATCGAAGTCGTTTTCATCGAGTCAAATATATTCTCTTAGACATTCAAATCGTAACTATCGAAAATGGTGGCTTCGATCGAGAGTTCATAAGAGTGTCTTTGATTACCTTGGGAGAGGAAATATGAAACTGCCATTCCTTGGCAATATGAATAAACACTGGGGTAAAGCATATACGATAGGTTTAGACGACTATCACTTTCCCCACAAATACTGAGATCACTTTTTCCCGGCGACAGGCCGACATAGGAAAACACACAGTCCCTATCAGGACGAAGCCAAATCACACCACACTCTAGCGACACATCCGCCGAATAGCCTTTGACCTCTCTAGAGACAACAGAACATATAGTTCGACTTAGATATGTAAAGATATACAGATATAAGACAGACTCGTCCTACTCAGACAAACAATACACATAAATTCAGGCCATAGATATTCTGAAGCAAGAACAATCTATTATTACCCAAACAACGAATAAATCGCAGTAAAATGGATTTATCCGCGGAGTTTGATCGAAGAGATGGCACAACTTTCAAGGGAAGTAACTCAATAATGACTTTCCCTTAAGCACAAAAAAATTACCTATGTATAATATTGTAAGATATCAAAGACTGCACGTAACAGTCTTACCACACCTCCCGGGAAAAAAAAAAATGGAACATTTTTTTTTTTTTGAAATACATCTAGGAGCAACGTACAATAGGCTCACAACGCATGAATAATGCGCAGATGAAAATATCAGGAATACCTATAACGCCTAATATGAGGCTAAGTCGACTTATGGAGCGACTGGTGAGAATGTGTCTCATAAACTGAGAGAAATTATTTCTCTACAAGTATATTTTTCCAGGAAGGTGTCATCAAAGTATAATACAATTCTGGCAATTACACAATGCCTAAAAAATTCATATCATCATTTCGTATTAGATATCTTAAATTTATGATTTATGAAGAAAAAATCATCAAAGCACAGCGGTGAATAAACATCCATGAACCGCTATGTAGTGATACAATCATTATATTATTAAATTACAAATGTGTATCTATCATGATATAGAAAAGGAACTACTATAGAACTAGACATATCAAGAAGTCTAAGCCCTAATAGTTATGTGGAATCATGTGGGCATCTTGACAGAATGTCTGCCATCACATTATCTGATCCACGAATAGCTCGCACAGAGAAATGAAAAGGTTGAAGAGCAATTGCATATCGAGTAGACCTCGAGCTCTTCAAATTCTTACTCTGTATAGCAGTAAGAGCTTTTTGGTCGGTTTCTACTATGAAATGTGCGCCTAGAAGGAATCTCTGTAGTTTGAGGATCGACCAAACCATAGCTAATAGCTCACGGTCTAAAACCGAATAATTCCTTTCTGCCGCATTAAGTTTTCTGGAAATATACATTACAGGATGCAGAGTTCCAGAGTACTCTTGCATTAGTGCCGCTCCAATCCCAGTGGATGAAGCGTCACTACGAAGAACGAATGTCTTATCTTTAGTGGGTAGCACTAAAATAGGTGGTGTTGAAAACAATGTTTTAATCTTATCCAGAGAGCATTGGCATTCCTGAGACCAGTGGACCACATTAGGCGAACCTTTCTTTAGAAGTGTTGAGAGAGGTGCCATGATAGAGGATAGATTCTGAATGAATCTGCCATAAAATTGAATAAGACCTAACAGACTTCTCACCTGTTTTTTAGTCTTAGGGATTGAGATGTTAAGTATCTTACTAGTATTATGGTCCTCTGTCTTTAGGAAACCATGACCAACTCGGTGGCCTAGGAAAGAAATTTCGCTAAAACCAATATAGGCTTTAGAGGGTTTCGCTGTCAGGTTGTGCTCACGCAAAGTAGACAGCAATTCATCTAACCCTGAATAGTGATCTTCCCAAGTATCGCTGAAAAGACAGATGTCGTCTAGATATGCAATGACATCTGACCGATAAGATAGGATTCGGCGCATCATGCGTACGAACGTAGCTGGTGCGTTCATAAGACCGAAAGGCATAAAATTCCATTGGAACAAACCTCTAGGTGTTGAAAAAGCCGTGAGAGGTTTGGCGCGTTCAGATAAAGGAACTTGCCAATATCCTTTAGACAAATCAAGTTTAGTGAAAAAATGAGATTTGGAGAGTCGAGTAAGTAGCTCTTCCAGTAAAGGCATAGGTTCGGCATCGAACTTCGTTACTTGATTCAATTTTCGATAGTCAACGCAAAGACGTATGTTATTGTCTTTTTTACGCACAATAACCATCGGCGAAGAATATGCAGAGGTGGATGGTTCGATTATTTTCAAATCTATCATCTCATCCAACTCTTTCTCGACCTGTGCTTGAAAATGTATAGGTATAGGATAAGGTCTAACCCTAATAGGAGTATGGTCAGTTAGAACAATGTCATGTTGAATGACATTCGTTTGTCCAGGGATGTCAGTGAGTACATCCTGAAATGTTTGCAACATAGTTGAAACTTGTCGCTGTTCTCCTAGAGACAAATCAGGCGAGACAGTAACGTTCTTCCATGATTCACTGGAATGAAGTGGGATCATTGGAAGAGGAAGATTTACATCTGAAAAACTTGTTTCCTCATCCTGTATCACGGACAGTGATGAGTAATGACCATGTTGTACTGGAGAATTGTCCGTTGCTTGGAAAATGGGTTGCAAATAATCCGGACGTTCATGGAATTCAGTAAGCATATTGATGTGGAAGGTTTTATGCTTCCCATCAATATCGACAATATAGTCGACATCGGAAATTTTCGATATTATATCGTACGGACCTTTCCAAGAAATAAGTAATCTGTTTTCCCTACAAGGTAGTAATACAAATGCTTTGTCACCAGGACAAAGTTGTCGTAAGCATCTCTTCTTATTGGCAAATTGCCTTGCCTTCTGTTTCGCAAATTCAGAAGAAGAAGTTGCTAATTTGCATGCTTCGATAATTTTTTGTCTCAACGCGATGACATATTCGTAGGATGACTTTGTGTCATCGTCAATATTGTCAGATGTTATGAGATCGTGAAGCAACGACATAGGGCCACGCGGACGCGCGCCAAAGACGAGTTCAAAGGGAGAAAATCCCGTATGTTCATTGGGTACCTCTCTGTAAGCGAAGAGGGCCGCAGGTAAAACTCTGTCCCAGTTTTGAGGATGATCCTCAGTTATCTTCCCCAGTAAGTTTTTAAGTGTTCTATTAAGGCGTTCGACCATACCATTAGACATTGGATGGTAGATACTACTTAAAGATCTATCTATCTGCAGGGTAGACATTACTTGAGACATGGTATCTGATATTAGTTGGGTGCCATGGTCTGACAATATCTCTCCGGGGAACCCCAGACGAGAAAATATAAGCCAAAGAGCATCTGCAATATCAGCAGTAGTAATGCTCTTCAGAGGAATAGCCTCTGGCCAACGTGTGCACATATCAACACACGTGAAGATAAACTGATGTCCTCTGGCAGACTTGATCTTAAATGGACCAATAATGTCTATGGCCATTTTTTGAAACGGCCGAATAGGATTAAACATTCTGGCCTTAAATATTAAAGTTCATATATGGAAAACAAGAAGATCCATCGATGAAAATAGGACTTCTTAGTACACAAATACTGTCTTCCTGTTAACATTGACAAGAATTGATCCAACTGTTCTGTGAAACTCTGTAATGTCTAATGTAAAACTGTCAACAACGCTGGCCTACATACTGCATTCACTTGACAGGTCACGTGACGAAGTGTTGACAAAGAGCAAACCAATACTGCAAGTGTGTCGTATCAGCCACAGGAAACGGTCTGGTATCGGTAATCTGTTGACTTCTGAACTTCTGCGAGGTCAAACCCAGAAAGCTGGTCCACCAGTTGATAAGGTTGATATAATGTTGGATTTTTATTCCCGTTAATGATATCCACCAAAAGATAGATATAAGTGGATGGAAGCAGACATCATCATCATCATCAGTTGATAAGATCTCTATGGTGTTGTTTGCTCCACTGTAGTGTATGGAATGTCAACTTGACCTACGCAGTGGTGTGTAGACATGGATTGAGTGTACAATGTGCGAATGATGATAAGGGTTCGTGTTGTTGACAAATGTTCTTTTCTCACACTCATGTATGACTGGAAGTCATCGACACCAACGACTGTGTACCTTTTCTAAAGTTTAATTGGACGTACACACTCGACAGCACAGATAGTGACAAATCACAGGTTGGCATAATACATCATAGTACAGTGGATAAATGGTCCTGCAATGTTATGTTACATGGGCACTCATGTAGATTAATATTATAATGGACTGTCAGTAGCCAAGCCCTCAGCATCGCCCATACATATAAATCATCTGACTTCACTGACTGAACACGTCAGCTTATAAACAATATTTCAGATGGCTTCTAAACCTAATCTCGTTTAGCGACGATTCTCCCACATAATGTTCAGCACATATTTTTTTCATATAATAATATTGAACCGCTAATAACGGGTTCTCATGTGTAGCAGTGATCTCTGGACTAAACAAGCGATAATACGGGCATCCCCTTTCTCGTCTTGAAAGTCGCTACATGTTTTGGTTCCAAGATGGCTTCACTCGTGAACTGTCACTCACGTTTGGATGCAGATAATGAATCTGTCCTAAAGTTAGTCATTCATAAAACATTGCATTGCTCTGTAGATTTGATCATGAACAATTGACTGCATTCTACAGAATATAGTGCTGCTAGGAATCGAAGTCGTTTTCATCGAGTCAAATATATTCTCTTAGACATTCAAATCGTAACTATCGAAAATGGTGGCTTCGATCGAGAGTTCATAAGAGTGTCTTTGATTACCTTGGGAGAGGAAATATGAAACTGCCATTCCTTGGCAATATGAATAAACACTGGGGTAAAGCATACACGATAGGTTTAGACGACTATCACTTTCCCCACAAATACTGAGATCACTTTTTCCCGGCGACAGGCCGACATAGGAAACACACAGTCCCTATCAGGACGAAGCCAAATCACACCACACTCTAGCGACACATCCGCCGAATAGCCTTTGACCTCTCTAGAGACAACAGAACATATAGTTCGACTTAGATATGTAAAGATATACAGATATAAGACAGACTCGTCCTACTCAGACAAACAATACACATAAATTCAGGCCATAGATATTCTGAAGCAAGAACAATCTATTATTACCCAAACAACGAATAAATCGCAGTAAAATGGATTTATCCGCGGAGTTTGATCGAAGAGATGGCACAACTTTCAAGGGAAGTAACTCAATAATGACTTTCCCTTAAGCACAAAAAAATTACCTATGTATAATATTGTAAGATATCAAAGACTGCACGTAACACCCGCCTGCTGTGGTACAAGAAGGTTTTCACTTTCAAGGTACCACTGTAGCCTGAGGTTGATGATACGTTCCATTGTTTTGCAGAGGCAGCTTGTAAGGCTGATTGGTCTGTAGCTGGAGGCAGTGGAACTGTCTTTTCCTGGTTTTAGGAGTGGTATCATGATTGCTTCCCTCCAGGTCTGTGGAACTCTGCCTGAGTTCCAACAGATATTGAAGATCTGCAGCAGCTTTGTTTTTGCTGCGGTTCCCAAGTTCTTAATCATTTCATTGGACACTCCATCAACTCTTGGCGACTTTCTCATTTTCAATTTGGATATTGCAAGCTCCAGTTCTCTGAATGTGATTGGTGCCTCCATAACTTCAGGTATGGTTCCATCTCATCCTGCGTATTGTTGTTTTTCACGAGTCTCCTGTTGCTTCTCTGGGCTAACTTCGATGTTGTTGTCTTTAGCAAAGGAGTCTGCATAGTGATCAGCTGCCTGTTTTCCCATGAGGATGTTTCCATCTTTGTACAGAGCAATCCTTGAGTTTCTCTCTGTACCTTCATCGTTAAGTTGTTTTACCAGCTTCCACAGTTTCCTCGTATCTCTTTCGAAGTTCAAGGACTCTGTTTTCTCCTTCCAGCTTCTTCGCCTGGCCTGCAACTTGGCCCTTTGAAATTAGGCCTTAGCTTGCTGGTAGTTATTGTGGTGTTCTTGGCATGGACTGATCTCTGCCTGCTTTCGAGATGTTTCCACGTCGTTGTGCAGCTGCTCTAGTTCACTATTCCAATATGGTTTGTAGTGCTTACGAGCCCCTCTAGGTATTGTTTCACGAGCAGCCTGTAATATGCATCTGCTGAATTCATCGACTAGCTTATTGATGTCTTTGTCTACAGTCAGATCTCTAGCCAGTATACTGGTACGGTGCTGGTACATTGTCCAGTCTGCCTTCTTGTAGTTCCACCTAGAGAGAGTGCTGCTCTCCTTGACAAGTTCATTTTCCACAATTAGGAAGACTGGCCGGTGGTCGCTGCCTCCAAGTTGTTTCCCTACAACGCGTGTGGTGTTCCACTCCAGGCTGGGTGAGTGGAATGCCAGGTCTGGTGTAGAGGTGGTGTGCCATGATCTCGAGTAGAAAGTTGGTGGGTCGATTGGCTGGTTAATCAGGATAAGCCAGTTGTCATCCTGCCAGTTTTCATGCTCCTCACCTCTCCTGTCCATGTGATCATAGCCCCAGCTCTGTGAGTGGCTGTTGAAGTCTCCGCATACAATCAGTCTTTCTTTTGCTGGGATTGTATCTAGTGCCAGTGGGCGGCCGCTCGGACAGTAGTAGTTTAGCAGGTGGAATTCTGAACTTTCTGTCCTGAGATGTGTGGTAAAGTGGGATGTTATAAATATTTATAGGGGACTTAGTGTACTGACTGAGATCAGCTGTGAAGGTATATGTATTTAATAGGTGTAGTGTTTTACAGATAACCTGTCTTTGCTACCACATTTAGACCTCAGTCAGAATTATTCTGGAATATTGTGATGACTACGTTGAATGTCTAGGGTTATAATAATGATGAAGTGTAAGTCACAACAACAACAGACAGATAAACAATTTAATTTAATCCACAACACTTTACAACACTGTGACACTCACATACATATAACACTCTATAAGACTATCTTAAATGAGTCAAGTGTTAAAGTTTAAAAATATATGTATTAATTCCTTCAAATATTAGATACCCTGATTCAACTACAAAGTGAACCAGGAATCACAATCAAATGTAATCACAAGTATATGTACACAATTTATCGATATGATCTTTGTATTGACATATTTTATTATTATTATTCTATGTGTGTAAGTTGTGAAGTAGTACTATGAGGTAATACTGGCTTTTTCAAGCTAGGTTGTTGTTTTTCATCATGACTTCAAGTGTTTGCTTATGGTGGAAATAGTATTGGGAAAAGTTCACAGTTCCTGTCAATTGAAACAATTTATTGTCCCTCTTTCTTTAATATACTGTCAATTTTAGAGGGGGGTACATAAGATTGAGCTGCTCTGGCCACAGAATCTTATCTTCTGTGAAGGCGGCAGGAAACAGTCTCCTCTGCTCGCTTGCTTCACCGTGTTCTTGAGACACTTCACTGGTCGCTATCTGGACCAAGGGGTATGCTATCAGCCTCTGGATTCAGCAAAACTCAGACCAGGTGCTGCTTCAATAAGTTAGGACCACGGTCCCTGAAACAAGAAGGTTGTACCTCCTACTTCAGAACTAATTTATAATCTATTTCCACACTGAACACAATACATAACAAACACTGAGTTCAGAGCGGTAGGCCAACTGCTAGCTTCATCTGAAACAATGTACACCAGTATTCTTCTCCCTAATGGTTACTACGCCTCTGCAATTCCAGCATTAGTTCCTTCTAGTCAATAAGATAGGTGTCAGTGTACTATTTGGCGATCCCATGCAGATATACTTCTCTCCGACAAGTTTTGTTCAGGTTGGAGCAATATCTAGGCTTTGCCTCATGTTTGCTACTGAACCACACACATATACAGACATAAATTATCAATTCACATTCAATTTTCATCAAAAAGATATCAAATATGTCAATCTTACCACAATTCATGGAAATAATAAACAAATACGTTGACTGGCGATGAATTATGGCACAAATTCCGATCTGCCTCTGTCCCAGGCTTTTATTTAGAAAAATATGAGCTGGATCTCAACGCACTGTTTCTTAGTAAGTTTATTCTAAAATGTGGCACTGAACAGACGCTCCTAATTGACTATATCAGCGGGTCTAGCCAATAGGACCATGTTTACACAAGCTTTTGAAAAAAATTTACCCTTCCTACGTTTCCCCTAACACCCAAAATTAGTATTTGCAGTCCGACTAATCGTGTTTCGTCTTACATATACTTCCCGCCAATCAAATCGGATTTAACATGTTGGCCTATTTCCCGTAAAATGGTGGTTTCAAAACATGCCACTGTGCGATTATGATTTGGTGCTGTCAGACACCCTCACTATTTTCTTTTGGCTATAATTTGTTAATTCCTAGACTATTTGCGTAACACTTAACATATTCTTTGTCAGCAAGTCCTAAGGAACCCAAATATATAAATTTAATGGAGCTAAGTGGCTGCGTTCAAAATATGCATTTTCTTCTACCTCCCGTTCACTTCGATACGATGTTTAGTCTCGGTACTGTCAGGCTTTCAGACATAAAACAGTATAATGTCATGTTTACTAATAAGCATTAAACAGGTTTTTAAACCTAACCCTCGTATTGGTAGTGTTTTTTATCACTGTCTATTTGAAAAAAAGTTAGTGCTTCATGCCTTACGCTTGGGGGTGGCATTAATTTTATATCGCGAGACGCGTGTTAGTGTTGCATACGTTCCTCCGTTCAGCCCTCTCTCTCTCTACCCTAAGTTCATCTGTCTTTTCATTACGCAGTGTATAAAATGAAATTAATGCTAGTATTAATCTAGGTCATTAATCAGCTTGCGTATCTCAAGGTTTTCTAAGAAATACAGTACACGTTTTATTGTTAGAAAGGCGTGTATGCTGCTATAGGCTTTACTATCAAACGTGAAAGCGTTACAATTTTCAGACGAAGTAGAAAAAAAAGGGGGGGATCTCGAGTACAGTCATTGTGACAGCACTGTTCTTTACCATTCTTCTTTCCCTTTTATTGAATTTATGTGTTAGGCTTTACATTTACCTTTTAATTTATATATGTGGATTTAGAATGTTTCATGACAAATTCCCCCCCTCTTAAAACAGACGTTATATGTCAGTCTATAATTCTATATACACATAGAGAAATTTATTATTATTTCTGGGGCTTACGGTGATTCTCATCACACGGATGGCGGCTTAAAAAATCCGCTCCCAGATTTGTTTTTCCAGAAATATACTCTATGCTAAACTCAAATGGCTGCATAAGTAAGGACCATCTGAGTAACCTAGAATTTTCATGCCTAGCCTGCGCTAGAAACGACAAGGGTTTGTGATCCGTTTACAACTTAAATGCCTTCCCATACAGATAAATATTGAATTTCTTTATCGCCCATATTACTGCAAGACATTCTTTTTCGCTAGTTGAGTAATTGGTTTCAGCTTTATTCAACTTTCTGCTAGCATATGCCACTGGGCTTAATTCCCCATCCAGTGCATCTGATTTCTGTAACAGGGTCGCACCTAACCCGATATTACTGGCATCCGTTCTTAGAATGAATTCTTGACTTAAGTCAGGTAATTTCAAAATAGGTTTGCTTGTGAGCTTTTCCTTCAATTCCTGGTAAGCCAATTCACATTGTGCTGTCCATGTAATTCGATCTGGATTTCCTTTACGTGTCAAATCAGTTAACGGTGCACATATGGAATTAAAGTTTTTGATATACTTTTGGTAGAAACCACATAATGAGACACAGGATCTCACGTCTATCTTGGTTTGTGGTCTCGGGGCTTTCTTTAGTTTCTCTAAATTCTTGGGGTCAGGGGTCATGTTTCCCTGATGAACTGTGTGTCCCAAGAATTCTAATTCTTTACATCCAACACAACATTTGGTTGGTCGGGCTGTTAAATTTGCTTCTCTAAGTCGATTAAACAGCATGTTCAGAGAGTCAATGTGTTCCTCAAATGTTTCTGTTGCTATAAGGATATCATCCATGAAATTTGTGATGCATGGGTTATTCAGAGGATCCAACAATTTTCTCATCATTCTAGAGAAGACACTAGGCGCATTCTTCAATCCAAATGGCAATCTGTTAAACTCATAGTGTCCCTCTGAGGTACTAAAAGCTAGGTACGGTCTAACCTCAGGCTTTACTGGAATCTGATAGTATCCTTTACTCAGATCCACTTTTGAGAAATATTTAGCTTTATTTAGCCTGGCTAACAACTGATTTGTATCCGGCAATGGATCCACCTGTCCTTCTGTGATAGCATTCAGTCTCCTGTAATCTATACAGAGTCTATGTTCGCCAGAGGGTTTCCTTAAGAGCACCACACTGGAACTATACGAAGATTCACTGTGTGAAATTATTCCCTCCTTCAACAAATAGTCTATCTCTTCCTTCAAGGCTTTCTCCTTAGCAAAAGGAATCGAATAGGGTTTCATACAGACAGGTGTGGGGTCTATCAGTTTCATATCATATTCCAATAAGTTTGTATGCCCCGGTCGGTCTGTTAACACCTCTGTATGATTATCTAGAACCTGTTTCACTCTCTCTTTCTGATTTTTCGTTAAATGTGTACTGATTTTCACCTGTGCCGCTGTCTCATAGGGGTGTAATGGATATTCAGATGATGAAAGTGGTTCGTTTTTCATCTCCATTGCAATGGACAAGGTCAACAAGTGTGTCTCTTCCTGATTTTCTCTTTCCAAGTATTTCTTCAGGAGATTCACATGATAGATTTTTTCTTTCCCCTTCTTATCTATCTTATAATTGGTTCTAGACACCTTCTCTAGAACTGTATATGGACCTTGCCATCCAATTTGTAACTTATTTTGACTACCGGGTAGAAGAAGCAGTACCTTCTCTCCCACAGCCAAATCTCTGTCTTTAGCTTTCCTGTTGTAATAGGCAGCATGTTTTTTCCTGGCTTGTCTCAAATTTTCATTGGCAAGTTTCCAGCCAGTTTTTAAACGAGTGGTCAGCTCATTCACATATTGGTATGATGATGTAATATTTTCTTCTGCCTTTTCATCAGTCCACGTTCTTAACAGCGCTTCATATGGACCTTTAATTTTGTGGACCTATTTGTCCATGCACCGGTATGGTCTCTTCCACTCGAAGCTCTATAATGATGATTTTTCTTCCCAGAATTATCATGCACAAAACGACCGCTAACAATTCTTTTCTTGGGGCTTTCTCCCCACTTAGAATTCTTGATGAGAGATTTCCTCTCTACATCCTCTTCCTCCAGTTTACATAAGTCCGATTGAGGGATTTTCGGCTTATCCTGGGGTAAGACATCTTTTTGCACTCTCTGCATAGTGGCCATTGTAAAACAGTTAATTGAAGCTTGTCCGTGAAAAGAGGCTTCCCATTCCACTTGGTCCACTTTATTATTCTTTCTATTGTCAGGCCTACGTTTGCCCCGTGGCGTGTCCAGGTCCTGATCAATGTTCCCACTTGTGGGTGTTCCCTCATGTGCTATGCTACACCTTTCTACAAAATTCTCAATGTCGCACCTTGCCTTGGGCCAATAATAATTGTGAGCCACCTTTTAGATGATGGTACCAATTTTCTCATGGTCCCCATCTTGTTTCACATGTAGGCTCCTTATTAAGTCTGCCCTATATGTCTTTGGAAGAACCAACTGTCCGTGACCATTGGATCTAGTTCCGGCCTTCCTGTAAATCAACTTGTTTTTCATGTAAAAATCTCCCTTGCCTGGAGTTGTATGACAAGTTGACAATTTCCTAAAACAAGGCTTGAGGGTCTTATCCCCAGCCTGTGCCTTCCTCATCTCTTCTGGAGTGGTATCTATCATAATATCCTCCTCCTTTCTTGAGGTCGACCTGACCTGAAGGGTGGCCATATACACAGGTTTCCTTCTACAACGGTCAGTATCATGATTGTCCATCTGACAATTTTTACACCACCTCCTTCATTGGTTGAAAGAATTTCTTTCATCAGATTTCCTTTCATCGAATTGTGGGGTTTTATTTTTATTGTCATACCGTGGCCTATCAAACTGGTGCTTACCCTTGTTCTGATCTCTAGGATCAAATTTATTAAAGTTCTGTGGTGCCTTAAAATTTTCTACCTGTTTCTTTTTATTACCTGATACCTCTGCCTGAGCTGCTTGATACCTTTCAGCGACATTTAGTAGCTCACCCAGTCTCTCTGCACCTTGTTCCATGAGAAACTTTCTCAGGTCTGGAGCCATGGACTGTCTTAGTTGTTCTATAAGGATCATTTCCTTAAGATCTTGGGTTTTCCCCAGAGAAGTCCATTTCTCCAAGTATGTCTCTAACCGTGCAGAGAACTGGTGATAGGTTTCACCTGACAGTAGTTTAGCATTCCTAAATTTTTTCCTATAAAATTCTCCATTCTTTTCATATCTTAACAAAAGAGCCTGCTTTAGCATGTCATAATTTTCTTGATCATTTCTGCTCATTTTGGCAAAAACTTCATAAGCTGCACCACGAAGTCCTTGAGATAACTTTAAGCTCCACCTATCTCTCTCTAACCCATACGTGGTAGCTAATAGTTCATATCTATTTAGATAGCTCTCGATATCATCGTCTTTCTCAACAAAATGATCTAAATGAAAGTTCATAGCTGAGGTTGAGGCTCCCTGACTAGCAGTAGCATCGGAGGTAAAGGGACTGGCACCATTTTCAGGAGCATGGCCTTGAAACTCAAACTCCCTTAGTCGTAACTCATGTTCCCTTTGTAATCTCTTCTCCTCCTTTTCTGCTTCCCTCTCTGCCATCAATCTTCTTTCCTCTCTTTCGGTAGCTTGCCTTCTTTCTTCTCTTTCTGCCTCCAGCTTCTTCTCTTCATACTGGAGCCTTTTAATTTCCCTATCTGCCTCCAATGCCTTAGCCTCAGCCTCAATCTGCAACCTCTTAATTTCTTCTTCAGCCTCTAACCTTCTTTCAGCCTCTTTTTCTAATCTTCTTTCTTCGCGTTCAATAAATTTGTCACATTCAGTAGTGACATAAGCAATCATAACCTGTCCCTCCATTCCTAACTCTTTTGCAGTCTGCACAGCAGCAGATCGAAATTTGGCCAGGTCCGCCATTTTCTAACAGGTAAATGTATAAAATATTTAACCAAACAGTTTTATCTATCAATAATTATCTAAGGACAACCACAGGCACTGAGAGCTCAACCTTATTTATTTTCACCCCACGATACCTTTTAATTTGTTATTATTCCCAATATATATAATAGGAGAAAGTTCAATATCCCGGGAGCGAGACCCCAATATATGTGGTAAAGTGGGATGTTATAAATATTTATAGGGGACTTAGTGTACTGACTGAGATCAGCTGTGAAGGTATCTGTATTTAATAGGTGTAGTGTTTTACAGATAACCTGTCTTTGCTACCACATTTAGACCTCAGTCAGAATTATTCTGGAATATTGTGATGACTACGTTGAATGTCTAGGGTTATGATAATGATGAAGTGTAAGTCACAACAACTACAGACAGATAAACAATTTAATTTAATCCACAACACTTTACAACACTGTGACACTCACATACATATAACACTCTATAAGACTATCTTAAATGAGTCAAGTGTTAAAGTTTAAAAATATATGTATTAATTCCTTCAAATATTAGATACCCTGATTCAACTACAAAGTGAACCAGGAATCACAATCAAATGTAATCACAAGTATATGTACACAATTTATCGATATGATCTTTGTATTGACATATTTTATTATTATTATTCTATGTGTGTAAGTTGTGAAGTAGTACTATGAGGTAATACTGGCTTTTTCAAGCTAGGTTGTTGTTTTTCATCATGACTTCAAGTGTTTGCTTATGGTGGAAATAGTATTGGGAAAAGTTCACAGTTCCTGTCAATTGAAACAATTTATTGTCCCTCTTTCTTTAATATACTGTCAATTTTAGAGGGGGGTACATAAGATTGAGCTGCTCTGGCCACAGAATCTTATCTTCTGTGAGGGCGGCAGAAAACAGTCTCCTCTGCTCGCTTGCTTCACCGTGTTCTTGAGACACTTCACTGTCGCATCTGGACAAATGCTAGTCTCCTCTGCTCGCTGCTTCACCACGGCCCCTGAAACAAGAAGGTTGTACCTCCTACTTCAGAACTCTGGATTCAGCTGGTCGCTACTCAGACCAAGGTGCTGCTATTCAATAAGTTATCAGGCCACTCTGGATTCAGAAAACCTCCTACTTCAGACCAGGTAATCTGCTTCCAATAACACAATACATAACAAACACTGAGTTCAGAGCGGTAGGCCAACTGCTAGCTTCATCTGAAACAATGTACACCAGTATTCTTCTCCCTAATGGTTACTACGCCTCTGTTTTTTTTTTTTTTTTTTTTTGCGTTCGCCCGCTAATACTCGAGGCGAAATCTCAGGTTATTATTTTATGTCTAACCTGACATTGATTTTACGTGAGTATCCCTTTATTTCTTGTACAGAGACAGGTGTCCCTCGCCATTCAGGCAAATACTCGCCGATTTCGGAGGTACCCATTGCAGCTGGGTCGGCTCAGGAGCCGCCAGTCCCTGGTCGACGACACTCCTTCAAATGTCCTCGCCAGGTCTCGAGTTAATCCAGTACAAATCCCGGTCGACGAAAAATCCTCAAATGCCGTCGCCCGGGTTTGATCCTGTATCACCCGGTCGCCAGAGCGGTGTTGTAACCACTACGCTAGCGCGGCTCCCACTACGCCTCTGTAATTCCAGCATTAGTTCCTTCTAGTCAATAAGATAGGTGTCAGTGTACTATTTGGCGATCCCATGCAGATATACTTCTCTCCGACCAGTTTTGTTCAGGTTGGAGCAATATCTAGGCTTTGCCTCATGTTTGCTACTGAACCACACACATATACAGACATAAATTATCAATTCACATTCAATTTTCATCAAAAAGATATCAAATATGTCAATCTTACCACAATTCATGGAAATAATAAACAAATACGTTGACTGGCGATGAATTATGGCACAAATTCCGATCTGCCTCTGTCCCAGGCTTTTATTTAGAAAAATATGAGCTGGATCTCAACGCACTGTTTCTTAGTAAGTTTATTCTAAAATGTGGCACTGAACAGACGCTCCTAATTGACTATATCAGCGGGTCTAGCCAATAGGACCATGTTTACACAAGCTTTTGAAAAAATTTACCCTTCCTACGTTTCCCCTAACAACCAAAATTAGTATTTGCAGTCCGACTAATCGTGTTTCGTCTTACATATACTTCCCGCCAATCAAATCGGATTTAACATGTTGGCCTATTTCCCGTAAAATGGTGGTTTCAAAACATGCCACTGTGCGATTGTGATTTGGTGCTGTCAGACAACCTCACTATTTTCTTTTGGCTATAATTTGTTAATTCCTAGACTATTTGCGTAACACTTAACATATTCTTTGTCAGCAAGTCCTAAGGAACCCAAATATATAAATTTAATGGAGCTAAGTGGCTGCGTTCAAAATATGCATTTTCTTCTACCTCCCGTTCACTTCGATACGATGTTTAGTCTCGGTACTGTCAGGCTTTCAGACATAAAACAGTATAATGTCATGTTTACTAATAAGCATTAAACAGGTTTTTAAACCTAACCCTCGTATTGGTAGTGTTTTTTATCACTGTCTATTTGAAAAAAAGTTAGTGCTTCATGCCTTACGCTTGGGGGTGGCATTAATTTTATATCGCGAGACGCGTGTTAGTGTTGCATACGTTCCTCCGTTCAGCCCTCTCTCTCTCTACCCTAAGTTCATCTGTCTTTTCATTACGCAGTGTATAAAATGAAATTAATGCTAGTATTAATCTAGGTCATTAATCAGCTTGCGTATCTCAAGGTTTTCTAAGAAATACAGTACACGTTTTATTGTTAGAAAGGCGTGTATGCTGCTATAGGCTTTACTATCAAACGTGAAAGCGTTACAATTTTCAGACGAAGTAGAAAAAAAGGGGGGGGGATCTCGAGTACAGTCATTATGACAGCACTGTTCTTTACCATTCTTCTTTCCCTTTTATTGAATTTATGTGTTAGGCTTTACATTTACCTTTTAATTTATATATGTGGATTTAGAATGTTTCACGACAAGATGAAGCATCTGGTATTCCGCCCCCTTCATATATGTTTCAAGCTGCCATGCACTGATGTTATTCCTCACGAGTGTCAGTATTCCACCCTTTCGCCTGTCTATTCGGTCAGATCGGTATCACTGGTAGCCTCTGATTTTGAAGGCTATGTCCTTGTTGAGGTGGGTTTCTTGCAAGCAACATACATTTACTTGCTCTTCATTCAAGATATTTTCGAGCTCTAATTTTTTGCTGTAGCCGTCTTTTTTACTATTGACGCCTTCAGCATTCCAGTGCATTATTTTAAATGGTCTTTTCTTTGCTTGGCCAGTAGCTCTATTCTCATGCCTCCTGGCTCCACGGGGCAATTGAGAAGGACCCCCAGTAGTAGGGGTTGGGCCCTTCCGAGGCAGAGGGCCCGGCACTGCGCCTGCCTGGGTGTCCGTCACAGGGCGAGTGCCATAACGTTTTGCAGATATAGGCATACTTCCATAGCGCATGTGCGTGGCATCCTGATTGCTGTGGTGCGCCTCTTGGCTGGTTGCCTCCGTCTTCAGCACCTTGACTTGCTAGGGCAGACTGTGGTCTTGCTCGAGTGTAGGAGGGCCTGGTCAGTCTTGGTTTTTCAGCCGCTGATGGCTGTACTTGAGCCCCATCTCCACGTCAAGGAGCTGGCCTCGATGGGGGATGGGGGTGATGATGGGGGTGATGATGATGATGATGGGGGTGATGATGATGATGATGGGGGTGATGATGATGATGATGATGGGGGTGATGATGATGATGATGGTGATGATGATGATGATGGGGTGATGATGATGATGATGGGGGTGATGATGATGATGATGATGATGATGATGATGATGATGATGATGGGGATGATGATGTTGGGGGTGATGATGATGAAGATGATGATGGGGGTGATGATGATGATGATGGGAGTGATGATGATTAGTTATTTTAATTCCCTTGTCTATGTCATATTAACACCCTCACCTCCTAGCAGTATCAGTCCTAACGAACAACATATGAATAATTTTAGGGTCAGAAAACGTGGGACTTTTTTATAACCATAAAATACATCATTCGTAAAGGTAGTCCCATTACAAATACTACCGTAGGGGAGTGAAACGACAAAGACTTCACTATACAGGGCCCCAGCTTTATGAGGTAGCTTGACCGGTTCTCTTCCTCGCTGTATCTGCCTTCCCTAACCCAAGAGCAGAGTCATTTACCGATTGACAGCTAGGAAGACTAGATCTAATACATCATAATACTTTCAAATATCATGCTGATTTGACAAACATCATACTGTTTTTTTTTTTTTTTTTGTTTTTTTTTTGAGGATGTTATGAATACTGGAAATTCAACTTCGTACCGAGGTATTCCATTGACATTGGAGTGGAGACCAGTCCGCTTGTCATTCAAGAGACGGGGGTTTCGCCTCGCGAGGAAACGAACTGCTGTAGACCTGGCAAGTTGGCAGTATACACATTTGTTATTAAAGTAAAATAGACTACAGTACAGTATATCTCCCAACAAAGATTAAAGGCAATTTTGAAGATTACTTCTTTTATACATTTTCACTAAGGCATCACTTTCCCTAAAGCCAGATCTTGTGATACTGAAGGTTTGTGTGGCTGCTGTCTGGGCCGCATTTTGACGAGACGTCCATTTTAAAAATTTCTTTTTAGTAAATTAATTACTTAATGTATGTTTTTGGGCCTCCATGTGCAACTGGAGACATTGTGTTACTTCCACGAAATTCAACATTTATTTGGTGTTCAATCTGTTGTTTATTGTGACAATCAACGCCCTTTAGCTACCCAACAAACACATCCCAAGTTCTCCTGTCACGTGCTGTCACGGCGTATTTCTAGGCCGTATGTCTATGTTGTGTGACGGTCAGAAACCGTCCTGATAGTCATGTGATCAGTAGAGTCATGTGATCAGCGGAAGTAACGGAATGCGCAAGTCGGGCGCGAATTTAGTCAGTGGAGATTTGACTGCCATCCATGGCGGAGGTAGTTTCTGGTATGCCAGCTTCGGCTGTCTGTGATATCTAAGAGTGACGCGGTGCCCGCCATTTGAGCCCGATTCCTAACGTTAGCTATTTCTGCTATTAAGGATTCCAGGGAAGTGGTTATTTACTTAGCGTTGAGTTTGGTACATGCTAAGTTACTGTCGTGCATTTTCATAGTCAGTGTTATTATGTAGGTTTTTCCCGCGTGATGGCGCGATGTTCATTTTAGGATTGTGGTAGCCAGTTTACCCGTTTTATAGATTGATATTAGTACATGCATTCCCTGTTGTGGCACGTATATAGTCGCAATGTTGTATTTTCATCAGGCCATGTGTGCTCATGTGTTTAATTGAATAAACGGGA
Organism: Oreohelix idahoensis; assembly: GCA_024509875.1. NCBI lineage: Eukaryota > Metazoa > Mollusca > Gastropoda > Stylommatophora > Oreohelicidae > Oreohelix > Oreohelix idahoensis. The sequence goes on from JAMPIV010001839.1 coordinate 263,678, forward strand.
TATAAGCTGTTTCATGAGCGTTAGTCATATGTCACCCACTGTTGTTGTGTCATGCCTCTGGCAATACGAGCCTATGTGTAGTTCTTGCTATACGTTATTTAGGACAACAGTGGTATAGCCTTAGTGGTGAAGGGGAAGGTAGCTAGCACCTTATTTCTCCCTCCACCCTAGCTAGTATATAAAGGCTTGTGTGATACGTGCCAACATCTCAAGTTCTACTCTACGCAAGTACCCGTTTGGGATAAGAACTGGAGTCTTTATTGTGACACTAGCAGCTTTTCCTTGACATCTTATCTCATGTATGATTTTCCTGTGTTTCATGTAGTGAATGTTTTTGTTGAGATGTATGGGTGCTTGAGTAAAGCTACCAGTTTCTAAGCCACTGTTTTGTCAATTAGGTGTCTTGTTTCTTTTTTTCTGTCTACTGTACCATCCTCGATGAACATATTTCCAGGACGCTTAATGCAACTATAGTGTAGGCAGGGAGCTATTGATAAGGATATTGAATGGGAATTGATTTCTGCTTCCTTTTATTGCTTATATTTTCAAGGATCATCATTATCATCACCGCCATCACCCTTCAACTCCACAAGGAGCATGGGCATTCACAAGACCTATGCCAAGTCTTCATGTCCCACTCCATCAGCTCCAGGTCTTTCCATGTTTTAAGCATGCTATCTTTTCACGGTATCATTCACACCCCTTAAAGGCCCAGCATATGTGACCCATCATATACTTCCTTAATTAAAAAGTATGCACCACTTTACCAGATGTGTCAATTCATCACATTGCCAACATACACTTCAACGAGCTGTTGCAGAATTCCAACAGCAGATTTCAGCTTTTGCCCAAATAAAATCTTAAAACATCACGGAAACTTCTCGACTAGACGAGTCTCCATTATGAACAGCTCTAACTGCCCTCCAGAGACGCGCACGAGTTTTCCAAATATGTATCTGCTAAGAGAAGTCCGAGTTTACTTTTGATAATACACGCAACATCATTGTCTTGCTTCTTTTAAAATCTTGACCTAATATTCTTACTTTCTGATTGACTCACTGATACGTGTCGTTCTATCTATTGTTTCGGAGAGAGTCTCCGTGGCCAAAGTAAGTTATGGGTATGCAGTATTACTGTTTCGTTCAATCCGTTCTCTATGAAACGCTGGTCATTTCATCTTCCACAATTTATTACTCATATTTCCACACTCGATATTGAGAATCCATACTCCCGTTAAATGAAGCTACTAGATACACCTCACAGAAGATCTTGATGTACTAGTGATGGAATAACATAGGGATGTACAATAATGATATCTTCAGGAGCTCAGACATGCGTCTACTCGCCATGATAAACAATGGTAGAAGCATTTGCAGACGATCTCTGCCTTCTGCATTCTTAGTTTCACGTCTGCCAAATACACCCTAGAGTCATGACGTCACTTCCTATATTAATAAATGACTCCGTATAAAATAAACAAACAAGGAGCCCTGTCGAGCGCCCTAATGATATCGACACACTCGTTATGAATTTTAATCATAACATTCTTTCTTCCCCCCCCCCCCGCAAAAATAATGGAAACAAAGTGTTTATTATTCCCGTGGTGTGAGTATAACATCACCAGAGTGAAATATGGCAACTGTAAGCACGAAATAGCAAAGCACCCAGGTTTCTGCCCTAGGTTAGGCAATTTAACACTAAAAGTGTGGTCGATGGTTAATACCAAAGCCAATGTCTACTTTGGACACATTCCTTTTTAACAGCAATGTGAGGTCGCCATAACTAATAGGACTCAACATATTAAAAAAATGATGGTAGCAATACATGCACTCACACACCTCACACCGTCCAATAACACCTATCAGTCAAGTCCAGTATCAGTTGTCAATTAATGAACTTATTGATCAACAGCCATACAGCCAGCAGTTTACAACCCATAAAAGCCAGATCCAAACCTCAGAAATGAGGTATCTGAGGAAGGTGGTTGAAGTAACAAGAAGAGACATGGTACGCAACCAGACGTTACGTCAAGGCCTTAAATCCTACCCCCTGCAGACCCAAGTAGAACAGTCCCAATTAAGATGGTTTGGCCATGTCTGCAGAATGGGAGAAGATCGGATACCACGACAAGCATGGGAAACAAAGAGCCAAGGATCCAGACCCCGATGGCGACCCAGAGTCCGCTGGGAGGACAACATTAGACAATCTTTGAAGGATCGAGGACTAGAATGGAACCAGGCCAGGAGGAAGACAGCCGATAGGATAGTCTGGCGCTCTCTCTTCCAAACCTCTACACCTCACGGTAGAAGGGGAACGACTAAGTAAGTAAGTAAGATCAACAGCAATAGTGCAAAGCATTAAAGAATAAACAAATATGTAAAAGCGTAAATAGATGACATGAGGCAAACAATCATATTATTCAAGAGAATGAATGCAACATAGTACGCTAACAGATTAAAGTCACGTGTACATCTTAAGTACATGTCAGATAAAGTGTATTGTGTTGCCAATAAAAAAAAGGTTATCTTGCAGCTAATGAAGTGTGTGACCAATCAGGTAAGAATACGCTGATGTATGGTACGAATAGACAATTGCATTGAAAACTCTCAAAATGTTTACTCAATAATTAGTGTTAGTGCATTAATGTCTTGTATCAAAGACCGAATTTTATCTCGCGAATTAAAATTACTTAACAGTTAACTAAAGCATTGTAGTTAAAATTAGTAGTGTAATAGTATTATAAACACTAGTGAAATAATACACAACTAAATGTCCAGCGAAAATATTTCTAATCAAGCACAAAGTTCATGTCCATGATTATCCTCCATATTATCGTATGTTCCTTTCTAAATTCATGATAAGTAACAATGTTCCCTGTCCAACAAAAGGCACGATAGGATTTCAGTAGTTACGTCCATTTGACCATGCGAAGCATTCTTGAGTTACGTCCCTTAATTTTGAGACGTAGTTCCAAATAATCGAATAAACCAAGATTTTGCATTCAAAATATCCAAATGTCACATTATTCTTAGATTGTTAATGAATGTGTGTGTGTTTGGACATAAACCGAGTATGACCACTGTTAATAAGGTACAAGTTATCCACGTAATACGCTGAGTAAAAAGAGTTACAACTCGAAATTGGCGATATCGGCATTCATCAGGTGCCGAGTGACCCGATCAATAACTCTAAGTACTGTCAAAAGAGTCATTGGGAGATTTCCTTCAATTTCAGATGAGAAAATTCAAGTTAGTTCTCAGCGTTGGCATTCCTCACCGAGTCATTGTACATTCTATCCTTGGACAGCAGCAATAAATCTGAAAATTCCCGTCAGCATCAGCACTGTCAGCCAAAAAAAAAGTTCCTAAAAGTGCAATGTTCCACCGGTCAACACGTGACGACGTCAGTCAATAGGTTAGCTGTAACCTCACAAGGTACCTGTATTTGCCGAGTTGTCAGGTGATAGTGAGTCTTTTACACAACGGGACAACACATCCGATACCACGTTGTGACTACTCTTGATGGCACGAATGACATAGTCGTAGGGTTGGAGCGCAAGTGATGCTCTGGCAGCCCTCTCAATACGAAACTTTGCCATTTTCAGATAGGACAAAGCCCTCTGATCTGTCTCCAAGACAAATTTTGCTCCAATGAGGTATCTCTGGAGTTTCGAAAAACAATATACAACAGCAAGAAGTTCATGCTCCACAATAGGATATTTTTGATCGGTGGGTGTCAATTTGCGACTGACATACAGAATTAGATGTAGACAATCATCGAATATCTGCATAAGTGTACCACTGATTCCCAATCCAGAGACGTCGACTCTAAGGATAAAAGGAAATCGAGCATCAGGCAATCTTAAAGTTGGTGATTTTGAAAAGTTCAATTTTAATAAATTTAAAGAAACATTGCACGAATGGGACCAAACAATCTTATTTGAAGAGTTCTTTCTTAATAACGAAGACAGAACTGAAGTAATTTAAGAAACGTTAGACAAGAATTTCATATAGAATCCGACAAGACCTAAAAGACTGTGAACCTGTTTTTTTTTTCTTAGGAATTTCTAGATTCAAGATCCTAGAGATAGTGGAATCTTCAGGCTTAAGAAAACCGCCTCCTACTTTATGACCAAGAAAAGAAATTTCAGTGAATCCTATTTTAGTTTTCGAAGGTCTGGCAGTAAGATGATGGAGACGAAGAGTATTCAACAAAGACTGAATTCCAAAAACATGTTCTTCCCAAGATTGATGAAAAAGGCAAATATCATCAATATAGGTAATTATGTCATCACGATAAGAGAAAAGTTTTCGCATCATACGAACAAAAGTCGCAGGAGGGTTAAGGAGACCAAAAGACATAAAATTAAATTCGAACAATCCCAAAGGCGTAGCGAAAGCAGTATAATGTTTTGCTCTGTCCAACAAGGGGACTTGCCAATAACCTTTAGACAAATCAAATGTACTGAAAAAAGTAGCTCTAGGTAGTCTATCAAATAGAGAATCTAACAAAATCAGAGGTTCAGCATAGAAAATAGCATTTAACAAGTCAAAGTATAATCTCAAGATGTTTGCATTCTACATAATAATGACCATGAAAATGTACAACATTATTAGTCTTATCATAAGTAACAATGGGAAACAAGACCTCCTGTACATGATTAGTGGAAAGAAAACATTCACGGCCCCGTACAGGAACAAGTATGAAGTTATTATGTTCTGTAAATGGTGTAACACGGCCTGTAGCACCTGAAGAAAGAAATAATATTGTCAAAACCGCCACAATACCCAATGTAGTGACTAGCACATACCATATGAAATCGTGGTATGTCAGTATCTGAAAGAAAAAAGCTGAATTAATATAAAAATCCATGAAGTTCCTACATGAAAATGAATAATCATATAATAAAAAGACAATGGAAAAAAGGAAAACAAACAGCCAAATATACAGTTTTGACTTAAGTGTATACGACCAAACTAAACTTGACATCCGATTAACCTCGACATCAACAATGATGGGTGCGGTTGGTCCCATATCAGCAACATTGTCATCAACAATGCGATGTATCACATCATCCGTGATGGATGTGGCTGGTCCCATATCATCAGCAACCAGTGATTCACTCGAGTCAAAATAGACATCTGATGATTTCTCAAAAGTTTGGAAATCATCAAGGGACTCCTCAAGGATGGGAGGAAGAAATTTTGTAATATCATTATCATCATCACTCAAAACTGTGTCACTCTGAGTCCGAACATGTGGCCGTGCATGCACATGACTAAGAGCCTGTGCTGTGGTAGTATCAACACTGGCAGTATATACATGTCGTTGTTCCCACCTCAAAATATCATCATTAGTGCATTCACGAAGCCCAGGGATATTCCCTAAAATTATCCCCGCGACTGGTTTTGACAACAGACATGCTAGAGTCCTGCCTGTGAAATAAGGGGTATTTAAAAATACTACTGCAGTCAGATAATATTCCGTCGTGCCCCCGAATGTAATGCACTTGACTTCCCTGCCTGTGTGATCAGATTGATCCACCAACGACCTGCGCACTCCAACAGTAGTGCATCCAGTGTCCCTGAGCACTGAAACAAGTTGGTTTTTAACAAAACCCATATTAAACACTAGTGAACCTGTCCCATCATAAGAGGACATGACTGGCAAGGGATGTCCACACAGGAGCCTAGGAACTCACTGTAGCTGAAATAAAGAATTACATTCAGAACAATTAGTACTATTGGATAAGTCCACAATAGAACAGTCCCAACTAAGATGGTTTGGCCATGTCTGCAGAATGGGAGAAGATCGGCTACCACGACAAGCATGGGAAACAAAGAGCCAGGGATCCAGACCTCAAGGACGACCCAGAGTCCGCTGGGAGGACAACATTAGACAATCTTTGAAGGACCGAGGACTAGAATGGAACCAGGCCAGGAAGAAGACAGCTGATAGAATGGTCTGGCGCTCTCTCTTCCAAACCTCTACACCTCACGGTAGAAGGGGAACGACTAAGTAAGGATAAGTCCACACTACATGCATTTGCATGAGAAACAACATTGGTATTTTGGACTGTATTATTGTCTCTTTGATGCACACATGCTTTGGGACGTTCTGGATTTATAGAACGTCGAAAGTTATTGTTCTGTTGAGAATTTATGTTGTAATTTGTCATCGTTCCTATAGAATGACCTTTGGCCTCTGCCTGACTGGAAATTATATCCACCTCTGTTCCAATCTCTGTTAGGTCTGTGTGACAGAAGTATGTAAATACATTACATGATATCTACACGTTTTGCTTCCACCTGTTTTCCACTTTTTCTTGCTTATTAGTTTTGTGAATGCAGAACCTTTGTACTTGATATCTGTCTCACTCATAATTTAGCCACGCCTATTTTTTCTTTTCGCTTTTGTCTTAACAGGCAAAAGGAATGTTTAAAATCAGACCGTTTAACGTGTAGAGAGAGGGGACGGGTCGCATAGTTGTAGAATCAAGAGCGATAATATCCTTTTGATAGATGCACGTAGAAAGAGGGAAGGGGGAGATAAGCTAATGAAGAAAATCAAGGTCGATAAGTTAAGACGTACTTTCGGTAGACATTGGTCAAGGGGAGATAATCAATCTCAGTTACCACCCCCCCCCCATCCGTTCGTTCGTGAAGGTAAATTAAGCTACGGAACGACGAGATCAAAGAGACGATTTGCCCGTGGGACCACGTCTACGGGCGGCTTAAGTGACAAAATAGACTTTGATTCAAAATCTAACCGCAGAAATTCCCAAAGGTGTTATGTTTCATACTGGTCAGCAACGTTTTGCCTATTTAATATATATATTCCAGCTTTCAAACTTAGATTATTCAGTACCCACAGAACTTTTGGAACATCTAGCTGCGATTTCTAGATCCACTATATCATTGGAATTACTTAGTTTTTCGTTGGAGTTGTTTTAATTTCTGTGCTGCGGTAAATATTATACTAAGATTTTTCTGTGTTGAGTGATTTAATTTTTTAAGTCCGTTATTTATATTTCACTAGGATTTGCAGTGTGTTAAGTGACTAGTGAATTAAAATAATTTATAGCTAAATTGTTCCGGCTGTAGCGTTGATTAATTAATTGCTAGTAACTAGTAAGGGATACTTGGTCAACTAGTAAATGCACTATTCACTATGAGTACTGTCGAAATAAATATTTATTTCTAATTCATTTTGAGTAATTTTGTAAAAGACTAGCGCTTATTTCACGGGTTTTTTTTAACGATAAGATAAGCTATACACGTGTAGTTCTATTCAAAGTTAAATAACCGAGTGAATAATAACTTATTCTGCGCTGGTTAATTTTAGGATAGAATAGTGGTGTAGTGGTTATTGTGATTATATGGTTGTTTTTTTTCTTTCTATATTCAGTACGGGTCATAAACCCATATCTAACAGCGGCCTTAATCTGTGAAAAAGTCTAATCTGAGAATAACGGGTCTAAGTCCTACAGTACAAAAAGAACATTCTTTTATAACTATCGGGTCTTCAAGGTGGACCGGTCTGGCCTCTTGTTTACACCCAGAAAGAGGCAGAGTACCAACCCAAAGAATATTAAGAATAAATTGTAACTGGGCCTAGAGATTTCCAGATTTCTTTTTCCCAATTTTTAAACACATTCAGCCCGTTGTGGCGAAATAATCAAACATTGACATTTTCCGACTATCGACCATTTGTGGTGTGACGAGGATTCTTGATCCTGAGAGATTTTAATACCTGACATTTCTTTCTAGTATCAAATCTATCAGCTACTGACACTGTGACCATTAAATCTCTTAAGTAATTTCCTACCTGGACTCATTGATGTGTCATAAACAGAATCCTAGTAACAGTAACGAAGCAAGCGTTTCCCAATAAGAGAATTAATCAGTCTTGGAGAAACTGGGCAGCTCTAAAACAAAATCCATGGTGATATCACGAGAAGAAAGAAAACATCAGATTAAGTTGGGAGAACAGGTCCTGGAGCAGGTCGACCACTTTAGATATCTCGGAGCTATTATAGACCGAAAGGGAGGCATCAAAGAAGAGTTGGCCACTCGAAAAGCAGCGGCTGGGAGACTTTTTCAGGCCATAAATCGTGGATTCCTCAGCAAGAAAGAGGTTGGTAAGAAAACGAAGATGGCTGTGTACCGCTTCACCTATGTTCCAGTCTTGACATATGGATGCGAGTCGTGGGCAATGACTACAACCCACAAAAGCCAGATCCAAACCTCAGAAATGAGGTATCTGAGGAAAGTGGTTGAAGTAACAAGAAGAGACATGGTCCGCAACCAGACGATCCGTCAAGGCCTAAAATCCCATCCGCTGCAGACCCAAATAGAACAGTCCCAACTAAGATGGTTTGGCCATGTCTGCAGAATGGGAGAAGATCGGCTACCACGACAAGCATGGGAAACAAAGAGCCAGGGATCCAGACCTCCAGGACGACCCAGAGTCCGCTGGGAGGACAACATTAGACAATCTTTGAAGGACCGAGGACTAGAATGGAACCAGGCCAGGAAGAAGACAGCTGATAGAATGGTCTGGCGCTCTCTCTTCCAAACCTCTACACCTCACGGTAGAAGGGGAACAACTAAGTAAGTAAGTAAGGAGAAACTGGGGCTGGTTTCGCCAAATAACCCAACCTTGGATGTGTGGATGTATCATGGAGATATGTTCCAGATGTGGTGAAAGCACTTATTTGGTAAGTGAGAATGAAATGTGATCACATGTTTGTCAGAGCAAGAGAAAGAAGGAATGAATAATTCTTAAATTTGTATAACTAATATACTCACTTTGTTATGCCTTTCTTATGTTTTGCTAATACTGTTCATTTCAGAATAGATTAACTGAGAAACTCTGTTCTTTACAGCATAGGCAAATTCTAGGCCATAACGCAAATCCTTGTGACCTTTTTTGGGGGGTTTAATAACTTCTTCTAACGGGATCTTGTCTCAACAGAGGGAGGGGGGAATTACACTTATGGGTCTATTCCTTATTAATTTTGTAACCTATGATTTTTATGTTTTGATTTGATATTTTGATAAATGTTGTGAAGTTCTTTATGATAAATAAAAATAACATAAAACTTAGTAACAGTGTCGGTCAGCTTGTCCCAATATTCCTACTCCATTTAATATAGTTTTCACGTTTGTGCGTCTAATTGTCGTCACTTTTCTGTGTGTGGGTTTATATGTGAGTGGTTGGTATATATATATATATATATATATATATATATATATATATATATATATATATATATATATATATATATATATATATATATATATATATATATATATATATTAATATATCTAGAAAGTAGACTGTCTTATCAACAAATTTCTGTTGTAGAGATAGACTGGACTAGAGCATCTTCTCAATTCCAGGGACAGACTCTACCTTTCACCATTTCACTCGTGAAATCTATTCTCTTTACCTTATCTCTCACTGAGTTATCACCTGTTCTAGTTCTATTCAGACGGGACCAAAATCGATCATAAATACCTATCAAAAATCTACGACAGTCTGAAAGATGATTGTTGAGGTACATAACCATCATCATATGAATGAAAATTTTTTTGAGGTTGTTGTAACCCATTATTAAAATTATACCTCCCTCTGAAAGATCCATTATTATTATCTCGATTTAATCGAAAATTTCTGTCCATGCTATATGATCTTTTTCTGGGTGGAGTGGACATCATAGTTCTAGCAGATGCCACTGGCAATGAATCTTTTATGTTATTCCTGCTAAGATGTCTACCAGGATGTGCAATTTGGTATTGTCGTCTAAGATTTTCTACAGCAGCTAAGGTTTTAGGCTTTCTCTCCTGCAAGAAGGACAAAACGTCACCACTGACCGAAGACAGCACTTTGTCTCTTAAAATTAAGTCAGTCAGCCCATCAAAAGTGTTATCAATTTTTGACAACTCAACCCATCTAGAAAAGCAAAGCCTAATTGATGAAACAAATTCAGCAAAATCTTTAGCTGAATCAGGCAGCAATGATTTCAGTTTAAATCTGTAACCATTTTCCTCTAGTTGAAACTTTTTTAGCAACAAAGCCTTCACAGCATCATAATCATTTCTAGTAAGATCATCCATGGTGCAGACTGCAGTAAGAGCCTCACCCACTAATAAACTCATCAACCTGCTGGGCCATGTAGCTCTATCAATCCTAAACTCTTGGCAACATGTCTAATATCTATTTAAGAAGCATGAAATGTCGTCTATATTAGGACTAAATTTTGGCAAATTTAGTTTAAAAGCAGAGGCATGGTCTTTTTTTCCAGCCTCAACACCTGCTGAATTAGCCTGTTGATGTTGAAATCTTAATTTTTCCAATTCTGCCATTCTTTGAGCATGTGCATGTGCCAATTTATTTTCCTCAAGTTCTTGTTGTGCCTTTATTTCTGCTTGAGCTTAAGCCAATTTTTTTTTCCCTCAAGAGCCAATTTTTCCTGTCTTCTCTTCTCATCTAAATCTTCTTCTCTCCTCTTCTCAGCTAATTCTTTTTCTCTCTTCAACTTAGCTAACTCTTCTTTTCTTTTCATCTTAGCTAATTCATCTTCTCTCTTTTTATCATCCCTATCCAAGAGCCGCTGTTCTCTTGCCACGTCTTCTAATCTCTTTATCTCCTTTGCATGCTCATTGAATGCAAATGTTTTTAAAGCTTCACCCTCCATACCAAACTCCTTTCCAAGCTTGGTAAAATATTCCAAGGTAGCCATAATTTACTATTATTGTGACTCCAAATTGTCCAATAATAATTAAAATTATAAATATATATAAATATATATAAATATATATAAATATATATAAATAAATATAAATATAAATATAAATATATATATATATATATATATATATATATATATATATATATATATATATATATATATATATATATATATATATATATATATATATTATATATATATATATAATATATATATATATATATATATATATATATATATATATATATATATATATATAAATGATAAGTGAGCAATATTAGCAACAATTATTTCACCACTCAAGATCAATCAACTGCATCAAATTATTGGTGTTATTTTAGGAGTAAAAAAAAATAGAGATATCAACAAGATTACAGAATAACAGTTGAAAGAGCCAACCGAAGAAAATACTAATGAAAAAAAACCAAGGCAGAAATGTATGAATTGTAGAAGAATGAAAAACAATTTTGGCTCTACCACAATTATGACAATACAAGCACAATTTCACAACTTATATTACATCTAATAACTGAGGGATAGCAAGATTAGATGAACAAATTTACAAACAATAATGGAGAATAAACCAAATAAAATACAATCCAGTTGACAATAAATAAAAATTTACAATTAAACAGAACAAAACAGCTAACAGAAATGGAAATGATAAGCTCAATAGTAGCAGTAAACACACAGCTTTGTAGTGCCGGCCCCACTATTTGAGAAAATCATAAACCACACCTTAAAGAACAACCAATAATTCACGACAATGGGATTGATATTGTGAATTAATGGTTCCCTCGTCAACCAACCGGCCTAAAACAAAACATGTAGATACAGAAATACATATAACATACAAGTGTATAAAAGAAAGAACTCTGTCAAAAGATTCTTCAAGCCCCACACTGCATGAATCAATAAATTTACTTATCTGCTTTTTCATGCCAAAAAAAATCCTCCTAGCATCAGCCTCTGCCTCAGGGAAACAACGATTCATATAATGTGTAGCGATTAGGGTTAGACTTAGAATTCAGGCCTGCAGCCGATCAGCGCCGCCATTTTGAAAAAATTTTCACTCGCAAAAATTTGAGTCCACCGACTTGACATTTTACTTTCTTTTCACTTGTAAATACTTGAAAATCACGTAGCAATACTGGATACAGTTCCACATCTTAAAGTTCAAAATCCCGGCTTGAGGCCACCAGAACTGATACCTGTCGTTCTGTCTATTGTTTCGGAGAGAGTCTCCGTGGCCAAAGTAAGTTAGGGGTAGTCCAACAACACGTAGTCAGTATAACTGTATTGAGCGGACCAAAACATTTCTCACAGTTATACACAAATACAGTTTATTATATTTCTACAAAACAGCTCCAATTATTCTTATGTAAGCCCAAATGCAAATACAGTATTACTGTTTCGTCCAGTCCGTTCTCTATGAAACGCTGGTCATTTCAACTTCCACAATTTATTACTCATATTTCCACACTCGATATTGAGAATCCATACTCCCTTTAAATGAAGCTACTAGATACACCTCACAGAAGAGCTTGATGTACTTGTGATGGAATAACATAGGGATGTACAATAATGATATCTTCAGGAGCTCAAACACATGCGTCCACTCTCCATTAAACACAATGGTAGAAGCCTTTGCAGACGATCTCTGCCTTTTGCATTCTTAGTTTCACGTCTGCCAAATACACCCTAGAACCATGACGTCACTTCCTGTATTAATAAATGACTCCGTATAAAATAAACAAACAAGGAGCCCTGTCGGGCTACCTAATGATATCGACACACTCGTTATGAATTTTAATCATAACACTCACATACTTCTTGTCTTCTTGCTGATCAGTTGTAACTACCCTTGTTCAAATTTTTAATTATTATTATTATTATATACTGAAGCACATTAAAAACGCACCACTATTATATATACTGATGCCGAGAAGCTGGAAGTCATTGGTATGTTGGAGACCGGAATGAGCTCGCTGGCCATTGCCAGAAAGATGAATTGCCACCACAGCACTATTGTACGTCTCAATGAACGTTACAGAACCACAGGCAGTGCCGGGGAAAAACTTCGGAGTGGCCAACCACGAGTTACTACCCCTGCGCAAGATCGTCATATTGTGCTGAGTCACCTAAGGAATCGTTCTCTCCCAGCAAGTCAAACAGCAAGAGCAATAGTGGGTAGACGTGGGCAAGTCTCTCGAATGACAGTCATACGACGACTCAGAGATACAGGCCTTACTGCAAGACGACCTTATGTTGGGCCAAACTTGACTCACAGACATCGTCAGCAGCGCTTGCAATGGGCAGAGCTACATGTCAGATGGACTAGACTGCAGTGGAATGCTGTCCTATTCACAGACGAGAGCAGATTCAACATATCCTTTGCTGATGGACGTATGCGGATTTGGCGACGGTGTGGAGAGCGCTTTGCAAATTGCTGAGTTCGTCAGCACAACCGATTTGGAAGTGGCAGTATTCTCATTTGGGGAGGATTCAGTTTTCACCATCGCTTGCCTCTTCACGTCTTCCGTGGAAATGTTAATGCTGTGACATATCGAGATGAGGTTCTGGATACATTGGTTGCTCCTGCGTTCACAAATTATCCAGACTTGCAGCTTCTCCAGCAGGATAACGCACGTGCGCACACCGCATGCATTACGCAGCAATATCTACAGCAGCAGAACATTGTGACGATTGATTGGCCTGCCCTATCACCAGACATGTCCCCTATAGAACATCTGTGGGACGAGCTTGGACGAGAGTCTACAGGCAAGGTTCTCCAGCTAATCTGCAACAGCTCGAAGCTGCTCTTACACATGAATGGGACTTGATTCCCCGGAATTTCCTTCAGAGACTTGTGCGTTCCATGCGGAGCCGCTGCCAAGCTTGTTTGCAAGCACACGGTAGACATACCAGATACTGAGGATAGTGTGAATGAATTTTTTTATTGAGTGCATTTTTGGTTTTCTCCCTTGCCTGCACAGAATGCAATGAATTTCATAACAATCAAATGTACAAATTAATGACCAGCATGGATTCATAGGAAAATGAATAAAGATTCTAAATATGTAAACTTGTAAACACTTATATTTACATTTCATACTCTGTTCCTGGATTATACAGTTGGTGCTTTTTTAATGTGCTTCAGTATATATGTATATAATTTTACGTACTTAGTCGTTCCTCTTCTGCTGTGAGGTGTAAAAATATGAAAGAGAGAGCGCCATACTATCCTATAGGCTGTCTTCCGCCTGGCCTGGTTCCATTCTAGTCCTTGGTCCTTCAAAGAGTGCCTAATATTGTCCTCCCAGCGGACTCTGGGTCGCCCTGGAGGTCTGCATCCTTGGCTCTTTGTTTCCCATGCTTGTCGTGGTAGCCGATCTTCTCCCATTCTGCAGACATGGCCAAACCATCTTTACTAGGACTGTTCTACTTGTGTCTACAGTTGTTAAGTTTTTAAGCCTTGGCGTATCTTCTGGTTGCGGACCATGTCTCTTCTTGTTACTTCAATCACCTTCCTCAGATACCTCATTTCTGAGGTTTGGATCTGGCTTTTGTGGGTTGTAGTCATTGCCCATGACTCGCATCCATATGTCAAGACTGGGACATAGGCGGAGCGGTATACAGCCATCTTCGTCTTCTTGCCAGCTTCTCCTTTGCTGAGGAATCCTCGATTTATAGCCTGAAAAAGTATCCCAGCTGCTGCCTTTCGGGTAGCCAACTCTTCTTTGATGCCTCCCTTCCAGTCTATGACAGCTCCGAGGTATTTAAAGTGGTTGACTTGCTCCAGGACCTGTTCTTCCAGCTTAACCTGATGCCTTCTTTCCTCTCGTGATATCACCATAGTTTTTGTTTTAGAGCTGCTGATGACCATCCCTCTCTTCTCCAGCTCTTCCTTCCAGACTTGCAGGTTGGATTGAAGATGTGCCTTTGGTTTAGCAATCAGGGCAACATCATCAGCAAATGCCAGCTCTGAAATACAGACCTGTTTTATCGTCCAGTACCCCACTGAACACTTTCTTGTTCTCTCCCCCACATGCCTTGATGACATCGTCCATGAGAAGTATGAAAAGATAAGTTGACAGGATATCACCTTGTCTTCCACCAGTGGTGGTCCTGAACTCTTCTGAATTATGGTTTGCTGTCCTCACATAATTTATGCAAGACTTGTAGAAGCTCTGTATAGAATGAATCAGAGGTGCTGGAATGTTCTTCCCTGACAAACAGTCTTAAAGTTTGCTCCAGGGGACCTTGTCAAATGCCTTTTCCAGATCTAAGAAACAAAGATGCACATCACTCTTAAACTCAAGGGCCTTTTCACTCAGCTGTCTTCTTCTTCTGCGTTCGTCTTGGAAAAGGGCGTTTGTTACGTTGTGTCGCCGTTTACAGTAAAACTGAAATATCTGCGCCTTTCGGCCCGACACATCCGTTTTCGGCATGGCATTTTTGGGACCGGGTTAGTCTTACCTCTTCGATCCCTACTCTCTCAGCCAGACTGCAGTGATGCAGTTTGTTTCCAGGACCACCACTTGGAGGTGGAGTAGGGCCTTGATCAGCTCTGGTTCGCTGACCATGACGAAAGCAGTCAATCTTTGGGTCGCTTGCTGCATTCCTTACTTTTGATGCGTCTTTGATCCCACTCAGCCGTTTGAGTGTGAATAGTAGGTCTTGAGTACTTCGGTTTGCTCGGAAGCTACACTGGACCTCATCCATTTGTGACATATCTAGGCGTCTGAGTCTCTGCTTTAGGATTCTATAGTAGATTTTACCAGGGACACTTAAAAGTGATATGCGTCTATTGTTTCCACATTGTCAGTTGTCACCCTTTTTGAAAATCGGTGCTATGATCTCCCAATCCTTTGGTATAGTCTTGTTGCACTAAGCTGCCTGTAGGACCCTCAGGAGTAATAGGTCGCCTGCTACTCCCATATTCTTAACCATTTCTGGTGTTATACCATCATGCCCTGCTGCTTTGCTCATCTTGATTTTCTCCAGTGATGCCTTCAGTTCTTCCATCTTTATGCCATCTTCACCGCCATTGGTTTCCTCTTCTGTGCTAGTGGTTATCATTTCTGATGCTTGACCTTGCTCACCATCCAGGAGTTCTGAGAAATATTCTTTCCATCTTTCCATAACTTCCTTTGCGTTGCAATTTGCCTTGTTTGTCCTTTATATATTTAGGAGGGCATTGTTTTTCATACCTCATATTCTTTATGGTCTTGTAGAACAATTTCTGATTTTCTTGAGCACCTTTTTCTAGCTTTTCTTGAAATTCTTCCCAGGACTTCTGTTTTGCTGCTAGCACCTTGTTCTTTGCTTCTGTTCTGAGTATCACATATTCTCTTATTTCTCTGTTTTTTTTCTGCTGTGTTTTTAGCTCCTAAGTATTGTTTCCATGCCTTTTTCTTCTCTCTTATTTTCTCCTTAACTTCACCTGTCCACCAAGGTGTCCTCTTTCTCTTCTTTCCAAATCGGACTTCACCACATGCTTCTGCTGCAGCTGTCTTTATGGTGTCCTTGAATTTAAGCCAGAGTATTTCCAGGTCATCGGGTTGTTCTTCTGTGTTTCTCACTGCTGTAGCAATAAGCCACTAATATCTGGTCTTAACGTCTGGTTCTCTCAGCCTGTAGGTCTTAATTCTCATTTCTCCTGTTAGTTTTCTTAGCTTCTTGCGTGATGTTGGACAATTCCTAGGTCGAGCAACTCTTTCAGTTGTTCTTTTCATTGTTTGCAGGTAACATCTAATGTATGCATGTATGCGCTTATGGGGGAACTTTGTGTTTGTAATGATCAGATTTTGCTCAGTACAGAATATAAGGAATCTCTTTCCATTGTCATTAAGAGTATCTTCTTCATACCTTCCGATAACTCCACCCCATCTAGCATGGTCATTGTCGTACTAGATAGGTTTGTGAGTTATTTTTGTCCTGTCTGAGTAGAGTGGATGGTGATAAGTACGTAAGAAAAAGGAGTGAGAAATAGATTTCACGGGTGAATAGCTAAAGGAGAAGATATGTCTCTGGAATGAGTAAGTTTCCCTATTCCAGCCTATCTATACGACTATAATTTAGTACAAGACAACCTTGCCCTCCTCATACATATAAATATAAGTTTAACTACACATACACACAGCTATGTGACAACAAGACACACAAACGTGAAAAACTATGGTTAATTGGGTATAGGTCTGACCAACACACAAAGTTATGTTTCTTTTGTTGTTTATTATCATTTAAACTTGACAACATCAAATATCTAAAGAAAGATCAAATAAAATCAGATTTACATACATATGAAATAACAGAATAAATGTGCCCTCCCCCTATTGAGAACAGAACCCAAAAAGTTAATAACCCCAAAGGTCAAAGGTTAGGACTATGTTACAGAATAGACAGTAAAGAAACAAGGGCCTACTAAATGCTACCCAGTAAAGTAAACAAGTTTAAGCAAAATCCAATGTTGGTAAAGTTCCTGTAACAAAGAAAAATATTCACTCTCTCTGTCATACAGTGGCCACTCAATCACGCTTACCTACTCTTGGTGATATCCCTTGGAAATACAATTATCCGGAATGTCGCGAGAGGGTAGATGATTATTGAATTTAATAAGATATCCTGGACAAAATGTGTATCCGATGATACCAGGATAGTGCCAGATAAGAGTCTGGTCTTAAAAGTAATACCCCCTTCTCTGAAAAGAGTAAGGGTGTATAGATATCAAAGGTAAGATCAAGCTGTATAAGTTCCTAGAGAAGATGGTAATATATTACTCTAGGTCCCTACGGGCTCCCTCTCCAGATCCCCCTCTGTTAATAGTATTATTAACTCTGCTAGGGGTAATTATTTAATTAAATTTACCAACAAGAACTGTAACTTAACTTAAAGAATTTAAGTACGTCTGTTTGGTAAATATTTACAATTTATTTGTACAGTTACTCTTTTCTGTTTGAAAATTTAAAAAGAAATCATATTACAACATTAAATAAATAATAAAATGTTCAACAAAGTCTTTCACTGAGTTAAACTGTCTATCACTATGGAGAAAGTCTTGCTTGGTTGGTCTCTCTCTCTGATTAAGTAATAGTTAATTTCACAGTTCTGATTGGAGATCTACACTGCTATTGTCATCGTGAAATGTTAATTTTATTTTTGGTGAACAGGGATATGCTGTACAGTTGCCTTTGTGGGCAACTTATCTGAGTCGCTGAAGATATCTCCCTCTGATGTTGGATAGAATTTATTTCTGTAATTCTTCCAAGTGGTGTACACGAGATGTCTGGCCCTCTGACATAGATCGGCACTGCATCCGTCGTAACCTCAGTAAGAGATGCCTCTTGTATACTTGTTAGGTTTACAGGATAAAACCTGAAACGAAGTTAAATGCAATCCCTGTATTTTTCTATCAATATCCCTCTATGACACAGATGGGGATGATAGACAGTTTCAAACAGAGTGCTAGCAGATGCACAAGATATAATATAGTAGCAACAATCAATTTAGTTCACTGTGATCATAAATTTCTTCTACATCCTTATGTATAATCCTTTTCCCATGATCCGCCTCCCTACAATAATTTGGTTGTGAATAAAACTACTGAGTAATATATCAAACTCTGCAGTAATCCAATTACTTTCATCCTTCCTTATGTTCCTGGTATATGTGTCATTCCATTTAAGAAATACTTCTTTAAATACTTTGCCAAACTTACAGACACACTTTGGCCATCATTCTCAATTATTTTGAATATTTCCCAAGGCTGGCTTTGCCTCCAGAATTACACACAAGCCTTTAAGTTCACCAGCAACACACTGTAATTTTCTAACACATCTACACACTTCCTATCGTACAGGTGGATTAATCACTAGAAATACACATAATTATATATATATATATATATATATATATATATATATATATATATATATATATATATATATATATATATATATATATATATATATATATATATATATATATATACATATTGTGACAAACGAACTTAGCTGACCCTGACTGACCCTGAAGCGTTGGATGATATAGTACGACCCTTTGTAACGACCCCTTCGTATAGCATCAGTGCCCCCGAATATATTGTAACTTTTCGTCAAACGGGATTTTTTTCACCTGGACTCATTAGCTATGCAACCTTTCCACGCAGATGGTCAACACGTTTGCTGATTAATATGTGGACGTACCGTTCATTCTGGTCATCGCATTGATTTAAGGAGAGATTAAATCACGCTCATGGACATCTCCTGAGCAATCATATGCAGGTATTTTCATTAACTTGGCCAGTGGAGGGCGTTGCCAGCATCAAACAATAGTAGTGACCACGATCAAAGACACTGGGGGAGATCTCAGGAAGGACTGGCGGCATGCTATCAAAGGCAGTAGTGGTCCCTGAAACGAGCGACGCAAGTTTCCTGCCGGTATTTCGCATCTCGGTGTTAAACACGAAACCGATCGCAGTAGGAGCGAACGGGAACGCCGGCGCAAGCAGCGAGCAAAGATACGAGAGACCAGGGGCGGCTTCTCTCTTTGGTCTGGCGGTCAGATCCCCAAAAGTCTTCTGAGATCAAAAAAGGTGTCAAAATTTCTCATGTCCCCCCAATCTTGCATTCCAGTTGTAGATATACAGACCATGAAGAAATGCATGTTATCACTCGTTGGCCAGAACTTGACAGAAGCTCTAGCGATATTGAAATCTTGTTATAGATTTTCCCCTGGATTTTCATATATATTTGCAGTGAATTCTATTCTGTGCAAAACGGTAAAATATAACTGTGTCTAGTGATCAGTGGTCTAGTTCATTCATTCCATTTCACTGGATATTGTGTTAATTTAAATTTATTAAATTAAACCATCTCAATAGTTCCCAGTTGTAAATGTAATGTTATACCTGTTATATTATTTCCAAAAATAATAGAGGCTTAAATGTTAAAGTAACTTTTAAAGTCGCGAAGGAATTTATAATTAATAAATTTAGTTAAGTCCTATATATATATAGATGTGTGTTTTAACCATTAGAACTCGCGCAGTGTTTATTAAATACATAATTAAATACGCGAGGGTATATATAGTCTTAACGGGAAATTCATCGCGCTTTAGAATGTTATTTGATTTTTCGGTATATTACATGTCTTTTTCTTTCATACAGAGTGATCGTAACCTTTGCGATCCCAGCATAAAGAAAGCAATAGAGAAATCATACAGAGTCCTTTTCAGACTCGGTTCTTAACTTCCAGATATATTGATGGAACATTTTTAAATACAATTCTTGTGGCGGTCCGATGCGACCTAGCTATCAATTACATGAAAGAAAGCACCCCCAAGAACTTTTTTTAAATAAATCATCAAATTTAATTACAATCTGTAATATAAACTGGAAGATGAACAGTGCCAGTAGCGATAATTTATTTATGGCTCTACTGTGAGAGAATACATATTTACCTGACTGTGACTGAGCCTAATTTTTCCTCACTGGATTTAAACCATACCGGTCAGTTGCTATCATCACGCCTTGAAGGAATTTTACCTCCAGCAGCGAAATTAAAGAGACCTCATTTTCACCCCCTGTATTGAATTGTGTCAGTGCCATCCCATAGACTCCTTTTATATAATAAAACATAATAACTCTGAGTCTTCAAGTCCGGCAATTAGTGGGAATATTCGCTATCAGCAAACCTCGCTACATCTGGGGCGGGACATCGAAGTACTAGACATTTTCACGTGTCAAGAGTAATTGTTGTTTATATAATTCTATGGATTGTCTGATGCTGCAATCGGTAAGTGTGTGTGTGTATATATGAGTGTGGATCCTCACGCGCGTGCATGAATGACAGAAAATCTAATTGTTTTTGCAAACCATTTGTTAACTTGCCTACCGGGCAATACATTTTCTGTATACCCCGCATTGTTCCTTTAAGTGGGATATTTTGTTAACTCTGTTTAACCCCCTCCATTTCAATTGCTTAGTAAAGGGAAGAACAATTTGGGATAACAGGTTTTTTCTACCACCCATACCTAGTATTGTAACCCCTCTTTCAGAGTAATTAACTTCACTGTTAGGTTACATTACCTATGTTCCTGATAACCATCTACCTTTGGACTGGGTTCATCTTTGTCTAATAAGCGGGAAGGGCTTAGTCGATACCAATCTTCTTCACCCCATCCCCACCTTGTTATTTGCATTTTCTGTACTTATGATAATTTTATGTAACACTTGATATTTGTTTGTGATTTGGTTTTTTTTTTTGGTTAATAAACATCATAAACCTAGTTAGCACTGTGTTGGAAATACCCAAAGCCCAACATTTCCCCTATTTGTTTAATATAGTTGTATCCACGTGCGTCTGTGTGTTTGAAGCACCAAATCGGTGTGAGCGCAGGTGTGTGTCTGGAAACTTTCAAATAATTGTTTGACCAGGAGGGATGAAGAGAAGATTGAGAGAAACGATTTGTCGTAAATAAGTCTGTCTTTTCTCTCCCCAGCACACTGTGAAGCAACTAGTTACTCTGTAACCTTTTCTATCACTGAGCTTTCATCATCATTCTCCACTCTAAACCGGACCACTATTTCTAAGACTCTTTCTCTCAATATAAATTTACGACACACACACACACACACACACACACACACACACACATATATATATATATATATATATATATATATATATATATATATATATATATATATATATATATATATATATATTCGTTCTTACCCTCAGACACACACACAGACGAGCTGTTAATGGCTGTTTAAGGTCTGCTTTCAAGTACAGAAGGCAAATCGCTTCCACTAACACTTGCTTTCTTTTGCCGCTCTCTGTGGCTTTCAAATATTGTGACTGACCTGATTCTGTTAGACACGCGCTATAAATAGTGTGGCCTCGAGCGTCCGAGGTAGTCCCCCAACGAATGTGTCTAAGTTCAGAAAATATTGGTAAATTTTGCCTATTGTACAACTCAGAAAAACTAAGATTTTATTTATCTACGTTATTCCTGGAGCGATTTTATTCATCTAAAGTTTAAAATACGCCCTATATTATTCTACATATTTCTAGTAAACAACCTTTTTCATTCCTAAATGCATTTTATTCTATGCGTACGTTACACAGCTAAATAATGGACTAACCTGAGGCTTCGATGCATTCAACTAGAGATTTCTCCCGTCCTATATCAGTGTTTGTAAAAGTATTAGTACTTTCGGATAGAGCAACATACCTAATATCGTTTTGGTAGCCTCTTCCAGGTGGTACTTCTTTCATACTGACGTAGTTAATTGTCCTTCGCTACTTGTTTGCACATATTTGGACTTCCATTTTATTTATCCAAGGCGAGGGAGCCGCGCTAGCGTAGTGGTTACAACACCGCTCTGGCGACCGGGTGATACAGGATCAAACCCGGGCGACGGCATTTGAGGATTTTTCGTCGACCGGGATTTAGACTGGATTAACTCGAGACCTGGCGAGGACATTTGAAGGAGTGTTGTCGACCAGGGACTGGCGGCTCCTGAGCCGACCCAGCTGCAATGGGTACCTCCGAAATCGGCGAGTATTTGCCTGAATGGCGAGGGACACCTGTCTCTGTACAAGAAATAAAGGGATACTCACGTAAAATCAATGTCAGGTTAGACATAAATAATAACCTGAGATTTCGCCTCGAGTATTAGCGGCCGTACGAAAAAAAAAAAAAAAATTTATCCAAGGCTGTAGTAAACACGGCATATACGGAGCGTTCTGATTGGTCTGTGTATCTTGCAGTTCTTACAATGTATGGCGTGCGGTGTGTTCAGAGTTATGCAGAATTCGTGTTGTGAGACAGACGTCACTTCACGACACTGAATATAAAAATGCCAGGTCTTATTTTTGTTTCCCAAATTGGCCCCAGTCTATCCTCTAACAAATCAAGACTAGCGAGGTGAACGCCGAATCTGGTGTGGGTTTTTTTCCTGGATGAACAAATGTCACCACGAATAGTTAGTGTAGCAAAACGTGCTCTTGAGGTTCACAGTTAAAAAAGAGGAAAATACTTCCAGTATTGGGAAACGTCTGGTTGCTAAAAATGTTACAAATGATGATGATGGTAATCCTATCGGCTGACTCTATGGGAGAGTGCCGATTCTGAAACAGCGTAACTCTCTGGATCAATCCCCTTGAATACGACTGTCAGAAGTCAGGAGTATAAGTGTTCTTTTGTATACCCCAGTGGGCTAGTAAAATTGGAAAAATATCGCTGGGTTTTGTAAGTCCAGCAGTTAAATTTACAAGTTAAAATGTTTCTCATGTATCTTTGGCAAGTCCTTGCTCACAAATGAAATTGGTGACGCACAAGCCAAGAAAAGACAACATTAACCAATCAGTAAATGAAGAAAAGACCGCTGGACGCCTTTGATCAGGTCTGCTAGGAATAAAAACATTTATGGAAAAATGCTACTATTATATATATATATATATATATATATATATATATATATATATATATATATATATATATATATATATATATATATATATATATATATATATATATATATATATATATGCACACAGACAGGGACAAGACGATCTCTTATCCACTCCGTCAGTCCTGATTAAGGTTAAACGGCACAGGTGTTTTCCTTTACGCCTATACGGTCAGCTTTCGCTAGCGCTGAGATTTCAGGTCGGATGGAGGTATGGAGGTATGCACTCTCCCCACCCCCTTCTCGCGCTTTAACGATCAGCGTACAATGTCAATTATTATTTAATGATCTATAGGCGCACTTACACAAAGTATCGCCTGTCTTTAATAATGTTAAGTTGTCGGCGTCTGATAGTTTAGTCGTATGATATTAAACAATAGGCACTTATAATAAATCATCATCTCATCTCAACCCATAACCCGTCATGGGTCGTATGGGTGGCATGGTGGAAGCATCAGCAGACAGGGTCCTCCACTGCTCTCTATCCTCAGCAATTCGTAAAAGTGTGAAAAAACCGTGCCCTGCTCATTCTTTGATGTTATCAGCCCATGATTTTCTTTGCCTTCCTCTTCTCCGATTACCTTCGACTGTTCCATGGAGGATCGTTTTCGAAAGGGAGTTATGACGAGTTACATGCCCAAACCAGGCAAGCTTTCGACGTTTCACTACTGACAAAAGCGGTTCTTGGTGGCCTGCATAGGTGTTTATTTTCTCTCTAACATAGACATTTGTTTTGTTATAATAAATACGGACAATGAAATAAACCGTGAATTATTTTCTGTCACTGTCAGTCGCGCCTAACATCAAAATCAGTCAACTAAAACCGTCTCTTCTTGTGTGAGAAAGCGGGTGGTGAAAATTAACATTATAACTGAACATCTGGTATGAAATAGCTACGCGTTATTTATTTCACTAGTTCTAACAGCTAGAAAATCTAAGTGAATTATAATGGTAAAAGCTTAACACTTTTAATTGGTAAAAGGTAACCCTTTTAAACACGTAACACTAATTTATATTACCAGAAAATCATAATGAAAGATCCCCACGAATGCTATTAACACATTTTCCACAATGGTTCTAGAACTACGTACTTAGACTATCCAAAAATTCTGAGTGACAACTGATAGCAGGTTTAAGAAAACACAGTTTATATATCATCATGTTTCTCTGATCTATAGATGTTGTTACTTTTCACACTATTGTGTATAACAGATAATCAGAAACATGAGTTCCCCAGATAAAGCTTTACGCCCGTCTTCTGTCGAGCGCTTTCGCCCCGACATCAAAAGACTTATACGGGTAACAAGTCTCTCGAAGATTTTCTATGTACGAATGCCCGCTTCTGAGATCAAAGAGCCCAGGGGTTTTTCTGACTTCCCTGAGTACGAACTTCAAAAGGTTCGGTGTTATTCACGTGCGGTCTGTCAGGTATCGTATGATTGACAGATAAGCTCGCGTGAGGAGACCAGGTAAACAAACCTGATTCGCTACCTGTTTTGACGGGCAGGTCACGAAAGTTGGTAAACATTGCGTTAGCTCGTGTTCACAGAAAAAGAGGTAGGACTAAAAGTGAGTAAACACAGACTGTAAATGAATGGTTTTGCTAGCAAATCATAGAACGCTACGAGGTCACAAACCTGTCAGATTACTGTAGGCTGTCTTTCCATTATACGTCACAGTCATTTCCACCTCTGGCATTGAAATCTCCGAGCAGGATAATTTCATCTTGGCAGTCGTCCATGGTCCTTTGAAGCAGCTTGAAGAATTCCTCCTTGACCTCTGCTCGCTCACCATCATATGGCCCATACACAATGACAAGGTTAACTATGGTTTCTCCTTCTTTTAGTTTTAGGACCATAATGCGTTCCGAGACAAAGTTCCATCCCTTGCTACTATCCTTTTGGTTGTTTGCCACAATACAACCCGCGCCCCCTTTAGCTCTTTCAGTTGTGGGGACACCACTGTAGAGCAGCGTGTTGCCATCGAGATCCATAACTCCTTGTCCTTTTCTTCGCTTCCGTTAAAGCCAGAATTTCTAGTTTTGCTTTCCTCATCTCTTCCACCAGCTTCTCTTCATTTATACTCCTTACATTCAATGTTCAGCAAGTCGTAGTCTGTAGTCCGTTCCATTTCGTCGCCTTTAGAATCAGTCCGGTTTTCTCTCTTGCATTTCGTGTAATCATATTTTAAGGCAAACAGGCAATTGGCCTGTTGTGCCTTTGCATGATGGAGGGGCTGCCTCCTTACGTCTTCCATGCAGACCGCCCTCCTCCTTTTTCAGCCGGACTTGGGACAGGCCTAGGCGGAGTTTATGTATACATTCACACACAAACACACACACACACACACACACACACACACACACATATATATATATATATATATATATATATATATATATATATATACATACAGAGAAAGAGACAGAGAGTGTGAGAGAGAGAAAGATAGATAGAGAGAGAGAACCAGGCAAAGCCAGGTACTTCGGGTACTTACAGCTAGTGTGTGTGTGTATATATATATAGAAAGGGAGAGGGAGAGAGAGAGAGAGTGTGTGTGTAAGAGTAGTATTCAAGGACAGATACTATACTGTATTGACGAACGAACTGATACTAGGAAAGTGTAACTATTTAAAATGGAGCACATCAACTGTACCACACGCGCTCATACACATGCACACACTTACATACAAAGAGAGAGAGGAAGATAAAGTTTATAAAGGACAGTAAAGCAGTGTGGGACAAAGACGTGATACAGAGACACTAAAAAGAATGAGAAACGATTAAAGGTCTGGCATTACAGCGATAATAGATCGAACCAGATTGGGATAGATCGTGTATCAGTCACGGACTAAAATGCACTTATTACGCAGGACTTTACTTATAAAGACAGTGTTTTTTTTTTAATTATAACATAGATTTTGGAGGCCGAGGGATATAAATTTAAATGATAATGAGATAATAAGGCATTGACTAACAAAGACATCTCCGATAAAAAACATAATTTTACTGGAGAATGCGATGTTTCTTCCTGTTCTGAAAGCCCGCAAGCGCGCAAACGCACGGGGTTTTAATAACGACCTTATATTATTGTGCTTGTACTGTTGTTGTTATTATTATACTCACGCCTATTTGCTTGGAACATTGCTGGATTGGAGAGGAGGTGCCCTCCCAAACTTTTTTTGGGGGGTAACAATGAGCCCATGATTATTTCGCACTCGCTTGTTAGTTCATGGAGGGTAGAATGGCGGAAGAGTTGACAGAGCGCACGTGCTGTAATTTTTTTTTTTTTTCTTAAAATAAGAAGGAACGGAAGGGAAGTTCTTTCTTCCTTTGTCCCTGCCAGAATCACCAACAACCGTACCCCTTCCTTCATTAAACTTCCCCCCTGTTATCTACCCGAGCAGCTTTCTTTCCCTCTCCCCCTCACCTCCCCCCATGCTATGTTTCCTTTGTTCTTACAAAAACTGATCATGTCTTTGCATTGATCTCAAGAATCCAAGCAGTTAATGCTGGACCTCTACGACTGAACTTTCTTCCCGCTGTAGTTCTTGTTTGTTACGGGGTTTCTTAAATCGTTCATGAGCTGCTGCCCCAACCCCTCCAGCAAAGTGCTTTCAAATCTATGTCAGCCAAATGCTGATTTGAAACAGCTGATTTTCGAAGTTCATTAGTCATGATGCTTCTTTTTAAAAATGTATTTCCGCCATTTATTACCCATCACCAAAGGACACATTTTCCCTCAAATAAGCAAATGTTGCTTAAACGCGATATTTTCCATTTCAAGCATAAATTACTTATTAAAGGCGTACAATTCTGCACAGAAATATCTTTGTGTTGTTTCCTGAAAGATGCATCTCTAGATGTAACATTGCCTACAACTTTCAATCGCTAAGCAGCCTTTGTTAACTTGTAAACTGAAAAAGCACTGAACTGCACACGAGAGCTCAAAATTTAACAAACATTTAACAAAAGAAAAAAAAATAAACAACAGAAACCATGTTAACATTGTTTTAGCAAGTCACGTCCTGTTCAAGAGAGACACAACTGTTATATTAGGGCGCTTTTCCAAATATATTTAAAAATGTGTCTGGTGATTTTAAAACCAACTTTTTGTTGTTGGTGTGATGGCAATTTTCCCTGCGATATTAGAAACGATTTCTGGTTTTGTCAAAGCAACGTTCAGCAGTCATCACCCCCAGTAACTTCTCTAGATCAGCCAGTCAAACAACATCTTTAGCTTCACAGAATGCTGAGGTCAGTTATCATATTCTTCTGTTCAGTTCCTTTCCAGGTCTGTGCAGTTTGTATCTACTTATTTACCTACATGTGCATCTTCCATCTTTAAGATATTACGAAGACTGTCATAATACTAGGCACTGAACGCTCTCCTGCCCTTATGTTTTCCATGCCTGTTCATAATGACTTGCACAAGAGGTATGATTCCTCAGTGTCTGTCTAGTCCAGTGCTTCTTAACGAGGGATGCATGCACAACCCAAATTACGCGCAAGGCTGTGGAGTCGGAGTCAGAGAGTCGGTTGTTTTTAGAGTAGTCAGAGTCGGTAAAAAATGTCTAGACTCCGAATTTTATGCCATACGACTAATAAAAAAAACTGTAGTCGCGGAGTTCTAAAATTTCTGGATTTGGAGTCGGAAAATTTTTTTGGCAGTCTCCACAATCCTGCAATATGCCAGATATTTTATGAAGCGAATTCTTATAAACACGGTATAATAACCATAGCTGAAATATCAATGTTCAAATAAACATTTAACAACATGAGTTCAATACCAAACATTAGTCACATTGAAAATAAGCAGCAATATTAATCTAGTAAACTCATGTTTACTGTCAAATATAAAATGTTCACTTTTCATCATTTCTAACAATTATTACAGAACGTAAAACATATTTAAAATTATTCCTCTACCATTCTTTAGTTATGAATATATTGTACTTACAATGTTAACCTCCTTCAGAACGTTTTGGATATTGGTGCCAGTTATATTCTACAAAAATTATTGTCACTATGTCTACATTCATTCATTTGATTCATATCCCTTAAACTTCCTATGGAGCATGGAAAGACTACTTCAGCTGGTATCCTTGCTGAAGCTGCACCCACGAGCAACAGCTGGTATCCTTGCTGAAGCTGCACCCACGAGCAACAGCTGGTATCCTTGCTGAAGCTGCACCCACGAGCAACAGCTGGTATCCTTGCTGAAGCTGCACCCACGAGCAACAGCTGGTATCCTTGCTGAAGCTGCACCCACGAGCAACTGCTGGTATCCTTGCTGAAGCTGCACCCACGAGCAACTGCTGGTATCCTTGCTGAAGCTGCACCCACGAGCAACAGCTGGTATCCTTGCTGAAGCTGCACCCACGAGCAACAGCTGGTATCCTTGCTGAAGCTGCACCCACGAGCAACAGCTGGTATCCTTGCTGAAGCTGCACCCACGAGCAACTGCTGGTATCCTTGCTGAAGCTGCACCCACGAGCAACAGCTGGAAGCTATACCAAAGCTTTTTTGTGCTCTTCCTGTGATGGTTTCTGAAGCCATTGATTTTATGTGACCATGTTACCAACCCCATGTTAAATATGTCTACAAACGTATGACAAATAAAATGCTGAAAATTACTCATAAAAGCACTCCCTAATTGATGTGCATTTAACGACCAGTTTCTCGTTGTGCCAGGCTCACTACATACACTAAATCTTCATATTATTTATTCTCTAAGTGAAATATGCTGTAAAGAACAATGACAAAGTTCCGCTACCTTTCCGGGAAAATAAGGAAAATGCTCGCATTGCAGCCTGCGAGCTAAATTGAACACCCATTAAAAGAGCACGCGGACCTTTAAATTGTGTCATGATACATTGACCATTGCTCGTAAGTTAAGTTTTGCTACAAAGATTCAATGAAGTTAAGAAGGGATGGACAGAAATAAAAGAGAATTAGTGTCGTCATCAAGACATGCAATAGAACGAGCTGAACATTGTTATTTCCCGCTCATGTTTTGGCGGGTTAGTTGATCGACCGTAAATAAAATGATACTTTTCTTTTCATTTCATGTAAAACGACATACTTTGATCTGTTCTTCCAGTTTCTGGAATATTTTACAAGCTGGAAGATAACAGTGTGCGATGCTTCTTAAGATTCCGTACAGGGGTGATGGACTTCTTAAGATGTTGTGAAGGGGTGCGTGTCCTCTAAAAGGTTCAGAAGAACTGGTCTAATTCATGTTCACGGTTGATTGCCTTTATTTGTTAATCGGCTGGTTAGGCCACAGTAAGCAGAGAAAAGTGAGGAGGCTGGATAACAACGGTAGAACAGTAAGCCATAGCAGCTAGGAGCTCGTGGGTAGAGCTGAAGAAAACAACTAAAATATAAATGAGTGGTGAGCAACGAGAAAGATTTGATGCTGATGATCTGCTGACTATTATTTGCTACTTTCCCATAAGATCTTAATTTGTAACACTCTTGTCATCCCAGATTTCTGCGTTCTTTCGTAAACATATATTTTAAAACATATTTTTGGTGTGTGCAGTCTGTATTGTACCCTACCATTCTGCTCTGCGCACGGAAACAGCCATGACAGCCATGTTTTGTCATCACTTAACAAGTTTTATTAGTACATGTGTTAGTTTGGCATTTTTATTGATCTTCAAGGGTTTTCGTAATGTTTCATCAGTGCCATACAGTTCTCTAGCCTCTCACAAACTTTAGTTTACATCCGCATGTGTGGCTCAGCATTACTTCTTGTTCTTACTTTTTTTTAATATTGTTTATTTATTTAATTTTAGGTTTCTGCTTAACTTAGACTTTATCTTTGACATTAGCGGGTGGCCATTACGTCTGCGATTCTTCTGTCGTGCATAAATTAACGAATTCAGATTACTTGATTGGTGCGTTGATGATCGGTCGTTTTTCTTTCTGGTCTGCTGTTACTTCATGTGTGTGTGTGTGTGTGTTTTTGTTTTTTTGTTTTTTTTTGTTTTTGTTTTTTGTTAAAGAAATACATGCTTATTGCAACAATATTTATAAGGAGAGAACATATGCACGAATAAACTCACACCATTCTCATCCAAGTGTGTTTTTTGTTTTTGTTTTTTTTGTTAAAGAAATACATGCTTATTGCAACAATATTTATAAGGAGAGAACATATGCACGAATAAATTCACACCATTCTCATCCAAGTGTGTTTTTTAAAATTGGTTTTATATCTCTTGTTTGGTTTGGTTTGGGTTTAAGGACTATCTTCATTGCACACGGACTACTCCATTGCTCCGATCTCCTCCCTTAGATCACACAAGGAGGATCTCAGCACAGTGCACGAACTCTGTAGCACCGGCGAGAATCCCAGTGTGTGTAAAAAGTAATCACACATTCTATAAATATTTTTGTTGTGGGTAGGTTTCTAATTTTTAAATTTTGCCAGGGCAGCGGCCTGATAGGCCTACTCTTTACGATTTCCAACTGCCGTGGGATTTTTTAACGTGCGCAACTTGCACACGGGACCTCCTTTTTTTTTGCCCTTATCCGAGAAGGCTAGGCAATCAGATCTCACTACCCAAGAGACCAGGGAGGAGTATGATATCATTAGGACCATTAGGTTCTGAAAAAAATTTCCCATAAATTATATTCCCTCAACTGGAAATCGAACCCGGTACCTCTAGAACTCGAGGCAGACGCCGTACCTCTTAGCCACTCCGGCCCCTATATTTCTTGTTATACAGTTCTAAACATATACTGAGCTGTCCGGTTCATCATGTGACGTATTCTTTCCAGAACGTTGTCTCCATTACAGCTGCTCTGAACGCATCACGATTCTGGGCAAGTCGACCTGCATCAGCCAAAGACAAGTTCAGACTCTCTGTCCGGTTACGTTAGTAATAAATGAAATTTGATAACGTGCTTTTTTTTATTTTAACTGACCAGTAGTTCCAGTGACACTGTAAGATCCTCTCGTCCATTCTCTGCTTATTGTTATTCTTACATTTTGTTCTCTCTCTCTCTCTCTCTCTCTCTCTCTCTCTCTCTCTCTCTCTCTCTCTCTCTCTCTCTCTCTCTCTCTCTCTCTCTCTCTCTCTCTCTCTCTCTAACTATGTCTATCTATCTATCAATCAGTCTATCTATCTATCAATCAGTCTCTCTCTCTCTCTCTCTCTCTCTCTCTCTCTCTCTCTCTCTCTCTCTCTCTCTCTCTCTCTCTCTCGTACATTGGAACATCACGAATTGAAAACGTTAATAAACACAGAACTCTAGGCCTCACTGTTGACCAACACCTAAGTTGGAACTCACATGTACATGTACTCACAAAGCAAACAGCACAGAAAGTTTACCAATTAGCCAAAATTAAACATTTCCTGGATGAGGAGGCAAGGAAAATGTTCTACATATCTCATATATATACAAACGCATCTACATTATTGTTCCACAATCTGGGATGGTTGTTCCGTCTCCAACAAAAAAAAAGCCCCACTCGCTTCAAAAACGTGCAATGCGCCTTGTTGCTGATAAACACCAATCACATTGTATAGATTTATATAATTATCTTCAAATATTACCCCTCAGGAAGCGCTTCCTCTTTAACAAAAGGAAATTTATTCACAAAATCCTGTCACAGAATGCTCCAAAGTATCTTTGGCCGCTTTTAAAATATAATGAAAGACGTAGTCAGCGCTTAAACAAATTACAGGTACCCAAGACAAGGCTAGACCTATTTAAGACTAGTTTGGCTTACTCAGCTGCTCATCTTTGGAACAATCTTCCCAATGACCTGAAAACACGCACAGTCCCTACTCATATTATAGTATACTGTTCAAATACTTTATGAGTGCTGATAATATGCCACCCTAACTGATTGTGTTGTACTTTTATCTAATATACTGTATGGAGGCTCTGATGATCTAGTTTTTCATTACAATAGACCTATTCTTAATTCTGTTATCAGGTACGGTTAATGTATGCTGTTATACTACCTTGTAATGTTGCACTGCCCTTAAATTAATACTTTCAGTACGCTGGAGAATGTTTGAGTAACAGTAACAAAAGATGAGCAAGAGGAAGGAAGAATGCAAGAGGGGACTGTGCCCGATTTTAAACCCGTGGCAAATTAATTGCTTTCGTATATGTCTATCTAACTTTCTACCTAGTCTGATTCTGGTCTTGAGTTTGGGACGGTAAAGACAGCGAGGAAAGTAACTGTTTACCCCACCTCATGATGATGAACCTAGTATCATTGTACGGTACTCATTGCAGCATTATCTGCTATGAGACTCAAAGCTGCTCACCTCTGGTAAAATCTTTCGCATGCACTGGATAATACACCGAGTCCCTAGTCATTCAGTAGCAGACTGTTCCAATGTTTCACGAGTTCTAATAATACACCATCTGTTTATGCCTCAAATCACTGTCTAATTTACTTATGAGGAATTCGATTTTTATCAGTCACGCTGTTGTTTGTTTCTTTTCTTAGCGTCGCCAATAACAAAGGAGAAAATAACCAGGACAGAGGGAGGGGTTAGAGGTGTGACAAGATGTGTTGTTTATTTATTTTTTTTATTACTTTTTTGTTTTCATTTTAAAAAAAATTTTAATTCTTTATTTTTTTTTTTTTTAATTTATTTTAAAAAGATACTTTAATTATGATGATTATTACAAATGTATGATGTTATATTACTTGTATAATGATAAATGCCTTAATAATGCTTAAAGTAAATGTGAGGGTGAAAGGATACAGAATACATGATGAGAGAGAGAGGAAGGGCAGAATGTCAGACGGGCCTGCATGCCCAATTCTTAACTCTTTGAAAATAAAGTTCGTTCGTGCTCTCTCTCTATCTATCTATCTATCTATCTATCTATCTATCTATCTATCTATCTATCTATCTATCTATCTATCTATCTATCTATCTATCTATCTATCTATCTATCTATCTATCTATCTCTCTCTCTCTCTCTCTCTCTCTCTCTTTCTCTCTATGTTTTAGATTATTTCTGAAAATGGAGCACTAATAGAAATTCATTAGATATGCCCATCCTTATTTCTACAGATGACTGCTACTATAAGAAGTTGTTTCACTTTTCCACGTTCATATTTTCTACAAAAAATATTGTGCTACTGTTGTTGAGTGTCTTGCTGTCCAGCACGATGTCCTTAGAATAGGATTATATTTATTGATATTCAGTTCACTCATCCTGTCTCGCTACATTTTCTATTCGCGTAGTTCCTGAATTGATACTTTATAAGTAAACATTTCTTCACTTACCTAATTACCACCTTGGACTTCAAAAAGACTTTGAGCTAAACATTTTCCCTTCGTATATCACTGTTTAGTGTCTTTACTAGGCCATAAAGTCTTCTGCTTTTGGATTTAACACCTCCTTTCTGTCAATATTTATTAATTTATATACTCATTTTTTAATATAACCGAAGGATCTAGCGTCTTAAGTTGATATTGACCGTCTTAAGACTTTCTTTGTGAC
This sequence comes from Oreohelix idahoensis, assembly GCA_024509875.1. NCBI lineage: Eukaryota > Metazoa > Mollusca > Gastropoda > Stylommatophora > Oreohelicidae > Oreohelix > Oreohelix idahoensis. The sequence continues at coordinate 297,402 of JAMPIV010001839.1, forward strand.
CCCCTTACTGAGGTAGGTGACTGGCCATCTTCAGACTTTCTTAGTTGCCTCTTACTGAGGTAGGTGACTGACCATCCCTGACCTAGATGACTAGTCACCTGTTGATTTTCATAGTTACCTCGTACTGAGATAGGTGGCTAGCCATCTTCAGACTGTCTTAATTGCCTCTTACTGCGGTTGGTGACTTACCATCACTGACCTAGGTTACTGGTCATCTTTTGATTTTCATAGTTACCTCGTACTGGTGATAGGTGACTGGCCACAGGACCGTACATAAGACTTACGAGGGGCGTTCAGAAAGTAATGCACCACATCGTTTTTCTCAGGAGCTGTTTATTCAAAAAGCATGAAATTTATACACAATACACATGGATATGTCATGTAAACATCGGTATTATTCAAAATAATCTCCATCAACTTGTACGGCTTTATGCCAGCGCGAAACAAGTGCATGTATTCCTAGCCCGTACCAGATTTTGTCTTGATCATGTAACCATTTCTTCGCTGCATGAATCACTCCTTCATCATCTTCAAACCATGTCCCACAGAGCGCATCTTTAAATGGACCAAATAGATGAAAATCAGAGGGTGCCAAATTGGGACTATAGGGTGGATGGGGTAGTACAATCCATCCCAATTTGGAGATTGCTTCCCGTGTTGCCAGACTTGTGTGAGGGCACGCATTGTCGTGAAGGAGAAGCAGGTCTGCTCGATTCTTGTGCGGCCGAACTCTGCGAAAACGTTGATTGAGTTTTTTCAATGTCTTAATGTAAGCTTGCGAATTGATTGTCTCTCCTCTTGGCATAACGTCCACAAGAATCACACCTTCAATGTCCCAAAGGATCATGACCTTTCCAGCTGAAGGAATTGTCTTGAATTTCTTTCTTCTTGGTGATTGCGGATGATTCCACTCCATTGACTGTCTTTTTGTCTCAGGTTCAAAATGATGTGCCCAGGTTTCGTCACCTGTAACGATCTTAGCCAAAAAAATCTCTCCATCAGCATTGAAACGCTCCAACAATTCAGAAGAAATTGCTTTCCTTTGCAATCGGTGGTCATTTGTGAGACTTCGAGGAACCCATCTTGCGCAAACCTTAGAAAATCCGAGAGTTTTTATAACTGCATTTGCACTACTAATGCTGACTGACAGCTGTAAGGCCAATTGTTGAGTAGTGATTCGCCTATCAGTAAGAATAATGCCCTCAGCGCATTTCAACATTTCTGCGTTGGTGGCTGTGGCAGGACGTCCACAGTGCGGCCGATCAAGCAGCTCCGTATCTCCACTTCCTGATTCTTTGATTTTCTGAACCCAGCGACTGACTGTACTCCTGTCGACTGCAAAACTTCCATACACATCACATAGACGCTTGTGAATGTTCACAACAGTTTCCTTCTCTGCAACGAGAAATTCTATCACAATTCGCTGTTTATAACGCAAGTTGCTAACACGCTCCATTTCAACGGTTTAGGGCAGCCGCATTATTTGGCCGGTTGCAGTGCAATTTAATGCACACAATTGGCACATGCTATATTTAAAGTGTGCAAAAGGTCATGCTTCTATCTTTATTATTAGCTGAGAAAAACGATGTGGTGCATTACTTTCTGAATGCCCCTCGTAATAAAGGGGGGAGTTTTAATAGAACAATTTTTATTTTAATGCACTATTTTGGTACCGGTACAGTATAATTTCCCCTCTTGTGGGTTGAACCACCAACCCCCACCCCCCGTATCTACGGCTCTGACTGGCCATCTTCAGACTTTCTTAGTTGTCTCTTACTGAGGTAGGAGACTGACCATCCCTGACTTAGGTGACTAGTCGCCTGTTGATTTTCATAGTTACCTCGTACTGAGATAGGTAGCTAGCCATCTTCAGATTTTCTTTGTTGCGTCTTAAGATTGTAGGTGTCACGAAATACGTTCGTTCATTTTTCTGGTTTTTACTCTTCTCTTTCATTATTACTCTACCATTCCTTTTACGTGCTAATTCTTCCAGTATTCTTTGTTTACTCTCTCCTCGACCAAGGTTGTATTATCACATCTTGTCACACCTCTAACCCATCCCTCTTTCCTGGTTATTTTCTTCTTTGTTATTGGCGACGCTAAGCAAAGGAACAAACTTGCCACATTGACTTTTCGTTTATCATCAGCTCCAGACGGAGTAAGAGTGTACACTGAGCAATATTCCTATTGTTAACCCAGACTTTTCATCTTGGAAGATACACGAAACCATGTTGCCGCATGATATGGTGCTAGCTCGCAAACATGAAGTGCCCAAATACACGGTCGATCTCACTGGGATGTAGGAGGATAATAATCTTGGTAAAGATTAAGACACGGGCAGCGATGTAATACTTCTGGCAGATAGAATTTTATGTGATAATCAAAAACCAGAAAGTAACATCTCGGAGGAAATTATAATAATGTTAGATCTGTGAAGTAGTGAGTTTGTAAACATGACAGGCAAATCGGATGAAGCAAGAGCTTTTATGGTGATGGAGTTTGGAATTTGAAAATCACATGTACAGGGCAATATCTTATCGTGTCATGTAGTAATGTTCTACATGAAAATAGTTGGGGGGAGAGGAGAAAGGGAAGCTCCACAACGGAAGCTAAGTACCATAATAGCGCAACCAAAGGACATTTCAAAATGTTCCCAAAATTCCACCACAGGTTAAATCATCAGATGACGATAACTATAAAGACCGTGTCCAAAGAAGCGACTGAATAAGCGACATATATTTCGACCTCATATCCGAAGAAGATGTAGCGTACACTTTAGAAACTAGGAGAAACACTGCCCCGGGTCCTGATGGTGTACAGTATTACCACATAAAATAGCTCGATGACACGGGCATTAAGAATGTGGTGAGTGACTTCAACACCAGCATACATAATGCTGAGGTGCCGGAAGACTGGCTACATAGTTACTTACGGCCTCTTCCCAGACATGGTAAAGACCCAACACTTCTCAGCAGCTGTAGAAATATCACACTGCAGAATGTCTACAGTAAATTACTGGAAAAGATCTCAGCGAGAAAAATAACAATAACGATCTATCTAGAAAATGCACAAATCATCCTTGATATCCTGGGAAGCTATAGGCCTATGAAAGTAACATAGGGTGACACTGGAACATTTTCTTATGTTTATGAAGGGTTCCAGGGTAAATTAGAAACAGTTTATGTAGCAATTGATATAGAGGATGCTTTATAACAGTGTGAACTTTGAAACCTTAATGAGCTGTGTAATGGCTTGCGGTGTTAATCCTTGGCTAACAAGATGGATAGCAGCTGCCTTAACTGAGAGATCAGTTGCATTTCGTTTGGAAACATGAACATCAGAACCAATGCGCATTTGCCCGTGACTACCCCAGGGTTCTCCACTATCACCGGTGCAGTTTAACACAGCAAAAGTAGCCACCATTTAGCCAACTGGGCTGGGGTGAACATTGACTTTTGTAGATGACATACTCAGGACTGCCTCTGACCGACAGTAAATGATCAATAGCATACACAGGACACTACATGAGGTGTTTAAATGGTGAGAGGAAACTGGCTGTAAAGTCAATCCAGCGCCTGCGTAATGTGGTGCTCCTTGAACAACTCTATAGTGAAAGCCGACCTTCCAGATATTATTGTCAGTTAGCAGAACATTGAAAGGCAAGACACGCTGAAGTACCTTGAAGTTACTTTTGATCGCGTACTATCGTATAAGCACCATGTTGATTACATCATACAGAAGTGCAGGAGAGATCTGGCAGCATTAAAAACAATGGCCACCAGCGCACCTGGAGCAGAGATTATTGTTTCTCTTAAATCATCAGCTAGTCATATCGGTAATCGAGTATGGACTAGGAGTACTCACGCTGTCAGTAACACAATGTGAACGAATGGAACGCATTCAAAAAATGAAGGTGTTTAGGGTAGCTGTCTGAAACTTCATTAACAAGGGCAATTATTGTATCAGACTCACAATCCATGATTAAGAAGGTCCAAAGTGGATGGCTGCGGAATGAAAGGAAAACCTCCAAAGAAGCCTCGAATTTTCAGGGACTGGTGTAGATCTATTGTCCTGGTCATGCAGGGGTACGGGGCAATGAAAAAGTTGATAGACTAGCTTCAAGAGCACTCATAGAAGGTGCATTGGATATGGATAAGGGAGAGATACTGAGGGCAATTAATGATCGGCTATTAGAGAATAGCACTGCAATAGATGAATCATCAAGGCTAAAATTGTTGGAATTTGACATTAAACGTAAGACCAGCAGGGATGGACGAATGAGAGGATGCATAAGGCGTGTACACAACCAAAGCACAACATGAACAATTAGCATTCATATCCTTTTACATTTGCTGAAGGAGACTGAGCACCTATGGGTCTGCCCCGAGTGCAGTGACGTCGATTCTGATCAACAAACCAACAATTATCATCGCTTCTTTTTTTTTAAACGACTTTATCTATTTTACAATATTAAACTATGAGTGATTATTAAACCTGTTTATCTGTAACTGTAAAGCTATAGTTGGTTTATTCACTATTGAGTGAAGTGTATGTCTGCACCCTTATAATTCACATTGTTCTAAACACATAACCAAATAGATCTACCAGATTAATAGTTGCTAAATTACCTTCAGCTGGGGGCTCAAAAATACGAGCGATAGCGAAAATATATTTACCTCACAGAAGGGGCGGGAGAAAAATAATTTCATGACAGCTTAGATGATCTCAGTTGTTTTCTTGAGAATCCTGTGTGGCTCCCTTAAATGATGATGATGATGATGATGATGATGATGATGATGATGATGATGATATAATCCCTTTAGCTGTGAGCAGGTAGCTCTTGACAGCCCATTGCCTCTCTGACAAAGGTGCAAGTCTTCCTCAGTTGTTGTGATGATGTATAGAGTGTATTGTGGATGATTGGGTGCGATGGGAGTAGCTGGCGTCGCAGGTCTGTTAGTCTTGGCACTGTAACAGTAGGTGTTCAACCGATTCCTCATGGTGGTGGCAGTGCCTACAGTTTGGTTCACGTAGTGGGTCTATTCTATTTAAATGTTTATTGACGGGGGCATGGCCTGTTCTCAGCTGGAAAATTAGACTCTGATCTCTTCTTTTCAGTTGTTTAACTGGATCTTGAGGGTTTGGTTTAGCTTGATGTTTGAAGAATGGACGCCCTGTCTGGGAGGAAGCCCACTAGTTTAGCCATTCTTGCCAATAATTGTTTCTCAGGATCTGTTGGCAGGTTTGTAGTGTGGTACTTGATGGGAACTGGGGCAGTGCTGCTCCTCTTTTGGATAGTTTGTCGGCTTTTTCATTTCCTGGGACTCCGACATGCCCTGGGATCCACTGGAGTGTAACTTCGACGCCATAGGAAGTGAACAGTTGGTCAATAAATCTACAGATGTTATTAATATTAGGAGACATTTTGCTTTCTAGGGCTTGGAGTACTGATTTTGAGTCTGAGAATATAACAATATCCTCAGGTGGAGTGATGTCACTTTCAAAGTCTGAGATTATCCGGCACAATGCTTTTTCTAGTGCTGTTATTTCTGCATCATAGCTGGAACAAATTTCTCCGCAAGGGCCAAAGATGTGAGGATGGTCTTCTGGGTGCTGGTTGCGGTATTTTATCACTGCGCCATATCCAGCATTGGTGGTAGCTTTAAATGCAGATCCATCTGTGTAGACATGGATGATGTCTTGTGGATATGAATCTATAGTTTCTAAAGCGATGGTTTTCAGTAGTGGTCCTAGAGTGTTCTTGTCTGCTGAGGGGTCAGAGAGTTCAGTTCTTACTATGGGAGTAGTTGCCTGCCAACAAGGTGGTTCATCACTGACAGTTACCATTGGCTTTCTAACTGCTGGTAGGTGGTGTTTAATGCTAGCTTCTTTTGCATTTTTAAGAAAAGATGTCTTTTGTATTCTGTGTTTTTGGTGCCACTGCTCTATCATTTTCCTATTCTCCTCCTTTGTGTCCATTCTCAGATACCTTTCGTATGTTTCCACTGCTTAACGTTCTCTTCTTAGGTTTAAGGGTTCAATATTGGTGTTGATTTCGCATGCATCTGTCGGCGTTGTCTTCATGGCACCACTTATAAACCGTAGAGCGTGATTTTGGACTTTGTCTAGCTTTTGTAAGAGGCTTTTACTTCCAATAGTTTGGAGGGGGAGCGAGTAGTCAATTACTGGGCGCACATATCCAGTATAGAGTTGGCGTAATGAGTGCTGGTCTGTTCCCCACCCACAGGAGGAAAGGTGCTTGATGAGCCTGAATCATGTGTGGCTCCCTTAAATAGAAGGATCATTTTTCTATTTTTATCTCTGCCAAGAGGGATCTTGAGCGAAAGCTGATACCTTTGAAGACCTTTAGTTTTATACTCTATAAAGTTGTTTAATGTGGGACCACTACTACGGAACAAGGGAGGCAATACCGTAACAGTAAGTGATTGGCTAACTTCAAACTGTCATAATCACATCTTACAGAGCCAGATGACGGCCATCTTTAGACTATTTCAGTTTTGTCCCACTAGGATATGTCCATGGCCTGCTTCAGACTGTCTTAACTATGTCTTATGGAAGTAAATGACTGATCATCTTTAGACTTTCTTAATCCCCCGTTATGAAAGTAAGTGATATGCTATCTTAGGTACCTTTTACGTAAGTATATAATTGGCCAGCTTCACACTTTCTTCTGGCTATATTAATACTTCATTGACCAAGCTTGCAGCGTAAATCAGTAAATCTGTTTCTTTCCTTCCAAAGTAGTTCCCCGATTTCAGGCGTGTAAAATTAAATTTCGTTTAATCGTGGAATATTTTTTTTTTAACTACATCGCATTTGCGTGTGATCGCGCACACATATTCACACCCACACACACACACACACACAGAGACCTCTGCACACTTTCCCGGCCTTCCAACGGTTACATCAAAACATGCATGACGCAGTTTCTGTCCTTGCCAACCAATCAGAATCTAGCGTTAAGACTCCACCAGGCTTCAGATCTCCAAGAATGATGTCATGTCGTTTGGTGCTATCGTCCATGAGGAAAAAAAAACTCACCATGGCAGGATGTATTAACTCTTGCATCATTTTAGACTCACAACAAACTTCTTAATACAGCCACTACCCTTCTCTTTACACGCCCCATCCTTTTTTTTTTCCTCTTCTCCCCTCATTTAGGCATCATTTGATCATGATTTTTTCTTCTAAATGCGTATTTCTTTTTTTAGGTGTTGTTTTAAGCACGTGCTTGTTAAAAGGGGAAAAACTTGGAGTGAGAGGACACAGGAAAGTGAGGATGTCTACGTACTCGTTTTATGTTGTTATTAGCCAACGGCCTTACCAACAAATATGTAACGGTTTTTTCTTTTATATTCATGTTACCTGTTCTTATAAATTCTCAGTTGTCTGCTTCCTTTGTTACATCAGAGTTATGAAATGGCAGCGAACTCACGAATAAAATTATAAGAAGCAAAAAGACACTTGTAAATGCCAACTTCCGATATTTACTTTTATTACCGATCTGGATAAGCAGAACTGTGTGGTAAGTTCTGCATTGTAATGGTCAGAGTCAGTTGAGGTTACTAAAACAGCTATACAGTAAGCGAAGACCAATAAAGTCCAAGCGGAATGCTAGATAGTAACAAAAAAGGAAATGTCGAAATTGTCCTCTTTCCATACAGTGTGCCTAAGGAAAATTCTCCGAATCGCTTGGCCCAATACCATCACCAGGCAAGAACTGGTATCATCATAGCTGGCAGGCGCTGGAGTTAGCTTGGCTACAATGCCATCACAAGAACAGCTATGGACCCCTGGAAGAAAGTGAAAGAGAGACCGACCAAAAACAACTTGGCGGAGAACTGTGGAGGCCGAGAGGCAAAGAATGAACCAGAGCTGTGGCACTGCACGAAGGATGGCCGCTGACTGAGCAAAGTGGAAGCAGTTTGTTGCTGCTCTACGAGACGCCACCAGGCGTGATGGCCACTGACTGCCTTGACAGCCGGTGGCCAAGGACCAAGGAAGAAGAAGAAAAGAGTCCAAATGCCAACAGTTCAAAGCTATTTTCAGAGGGTAATATGGGGGGGGGTAGGGGGGGGGGCAGAAATTCACATAAAATCGTCATTTTTTGGTGTTGGTGAGAATAAAATTGTGCTGAAATTTGTCACATTATGGTTTACTAAAGCAGCTCTGTTTGGTTTTTGCTTAAGTGGATATTGAATGTTTGTTTGATACGTGTTTAAATGTTGAGTAGTAAGTTTTTCAAGTGCTGTGCCTACTGCCACAACACGCGGTCTGTCGTACTGTAGACTAACTCTGCTATTGCCTTTCTTCCAAGCGTGTCCCCGTGATATTGTCACTTTCTTTAATTTGATAAGAAGCGTCCTCAGTGTCAGCAAGTGATGAGCTGGTCCGTTACAGTTTTTTGGACATCACGATGAGTGCTTATTTTCATTTTTTTATCTGCTTTTTGTTTTTATATTCCGAGCATACCTTCGGGATTTTTCAATGCGGTGCAAGGTTTAGTTTCTGCTTTCCCCTGTGGCAGTATTGCCTCCCCTGCTTTGCACCAGTGGTCCAACAGTGGCCAAAACTCAAGAGTATCTAATATGGGCTTCAAGGGTGTACCTTCGCACAAGATTACTCTTGGCAGAGTCGTAGATAGAAGGATAATGATGCTTCTATCTAAAGGTAATATTCACAAGATATTCAGAAAAGCGAAAACAATGCTGCATTGGCCGAGCACGTTAATTCTATGATCTGCCGACACCTTTTGTGAAGGATTAAGCAATTATTAGTTTCAGCTCGTTAAGCCCCCACCCGGATTTATTCAGTGCAATTCTTATTATTCCGGAATTGCTCTGTTTAGAGTGGGTTTAGTAAATTGACTGAGACAAACATGCAGTACATTTAAAATGATTAAATCGAAGTTAAATTTGTATATTAACAAATAACAGATTTAATAATCATTTAGTTTTAACAAGGGTTAAAATAATTGAATAGTTTAACAGAAAAGGTTCATCATTGAGTGATAGTAGGTTTTATGAAACAAAGTTCTCTTTGGCAGCTTATACGTTTCACTTAGCAGCCAATAGTAGTTTCTGCTCCCGCTGATGGGTTCTGTGCAGATAGGTCACTGGAGTTCTCACGCCTCTGGTTAAGCTTAAAGGTGCAGCACGTTCCCAGAACAATCAAGGAGTAACTGTCAAGCTGGCCCCGCGTTTCAACGTCAGTCATTTAAATGAAAAGGTTAATAGTACAGATAGAATATGTATACATTTACATCTCCACTGTTTGAAAAGTGTTCACAATATAAACAGAATCTGTTTCATTTACATTTACACTGATTTGAAACTGTAATTATTATACTTAGAATGTACATCATTTCTTTCATCTTTCCCTCCTGCTCCATATGGAACCTGGGATTACCGTTTGCTTTTAATTCTCTTTAAGAAACTAGCAATAAAGCAATCACCAGCCCGTGCAGTGGTCGTTCATGAAATCATCATTCTATACGCTGAAGTTGCCAGCCTCAAATGACTTGGACATCCACTAGCGATTCTCACACATTAATATTCACGTGGTAATATATACATATTAGTTCACATGTCAGTAATGAAAAATATAGAATGTAAAATGACAACTTACGCAAATCCTGGCTCACATACGTTTTGCTCAGATGAATGAAGTTAAGGCTCGATTAGGCCTCTTACACGTGTTCTTGGAGGTCGTTACTTTTATAAGATAATTCCCTCTATGACTCCGTGTGTTCAGTTTCCTCAGACAGTGGCTTTCCTTATTAAACTGATAGGTTTCCTGGGTTGTTTTGTAAGTCCTTATGAATACTCCAATAAAAGATGCCCGGTCTGATAAGGTGGAATCCTGATTCTAACTACTGGCAAGTCTGGTGTCTTTGGCAAGCGATTCTCACAGTGAAATAACACTGAAACGTGTCAGGTTATGCCATTCCTACCCCCGCCTCTGTTTGTTATGCAGCTGCTCAGGACTCTAATAATTTCAAACAAAAATGCTGGGTAGGATAATTTCAAAATATTCCGACATGGAATAATTTTGCGGGTGATGTAGAGGTCACCTTTTCCATATATGGAATGAAAACATCCGATGCCTTGTGTACCAACTCACAAACACATCGGTAAACTCTCTCAGCACTGTGTTTCAGATGCAACAAATTATTTCTATCTAAAGTAATCTGGTCAGCAATTAGACAAATACGCTGGCGATTTTCGTGTTAATCGGTAGCGGCTGAAGGTTGGGTACGCGAGAATATGCCTGTCATTTCAATATTGCATCACCTGTCTTCTTTCTTAGCAGAGATGGGCAGGTAAACAGACTAGACGAAATATACTGACGGGAGTGTAAGAATAAAAATACCAAATATCTGCTACACATAGCAGGGAAAGAAAGAAAGTGCGACAATTGAAAGCATGCAATAAAAATCAGTACAAATATAACTGATACTGCCGTAGTGAAACAGATATCAGAAGGGTCACCCCATTCTGTCACACCCCCTTCCCCCGCTCCCACCCCCGTTTCGTACTACATCGTTCTCGTATGAGGGTCAATGTTATACTATTGAGTTGGATCACGTTATAATTACCGTATTTTTTTTAAATTTCAGCGCCCTCTCCCCCCTGAAGACGGCGCCGGTGCAGCGGCACCGCTCACACCGTCCAAGAGCCGGCTTTCTGTATCTTTCTTTCTTTGATCTATAACCACCAACCGTCAACGCAGTCAGTGGCCATCACGCCTGGTGGCGTCTTGTAGGGCAGCAACAAATTGATTCCACTTTGCTCGGTCGGCGGCCATCCTTCGTACAGTCCAACAACTCTGGTTCATTCTTTGCATCTCGGCCTCAACAGTTCTCCGCAAAGTTGTTTTTGGTCGGTCTCTCCTTCGCTTTCCCTCGGGGGTCCACAGCATAGCTGTTCTTGTGATGGTATCAGGGTCCCTTCTGATTACGTGGCCAACCCAACTCCAGCGTCTGCCAGCTATGATGGTGTGCATGTCCTCCTGGTTACTCCGAATAAGTAGTTCTTGGTTACTGATGGTGTTTGGCCAAAAGATTCGGAGAATTTTCCTTAGGCAGATTGTGTGGAAGGAGGACAGTTTCGACATTTCCTTCTCTGTTACTCTCCAGCATTTCGCACCATAGAGAAGCACAGAAAGTACACAGCTCTCATACAGTCTTAATTTGGTGTTTGTGCTTGTCGTGGTTGAGTTGACATATCTTATAATTATAATATTAGATTCATGTTAGCTTTTATATATATATATCTGTTAGGAAAGTGAATTTATTTCTGAGGACTTCTCCTGGTAATTTATTCAGTGATAAGGTAGCGCTGTCTACGGCCTATTAAGTGGTGCTTACACTGTTACGGTTTATCATGGGTTAAATGTTAAACTTACAATAACAGATATTAGGCGTAGAATCAGTCCACGAATGCTTACCATTGGGTTAAGAGTCAGCAAAATTAACTGTCATTTCTGTAAGATAATGTCAGGTGTGGATGGTGCACTTAGAAACTGAATAGTGAGATGCAGGTAATAACTCTGGATTATAGGAGATAGTCACTTATTCCTTTTGATAGATATTTCTAGTGGCAAGGGAGGATCATTTTATGCTTACTTGTGTAGTTAGACACTAGTCTAGAACTTTCACAGAAAGCAGCCACCAGCCATAGATATAATTATATCTTATGATCTAGCCACAACTGTATTATTATAGCAAGAACATTGCATTTTCTTTGTACTCATTTTGTGGAAATGCTAATATATTTCCCAAAGGGGACATACGATTTATTTGTGTAATGTCAAATGCTGTAATATGTTTATGTAAATTCATTTAATGTTGTAAGATGAATAAGCATATTCATTTAACTGTAACTACAGGTTAGGTTTCCTGTATGTTGAGATTTTTACATGGGGTGCAAAAGATATTAAGCCTAAAGTTGATAATTGATATTTTTAAGGAACAACGAAATTAAAGACAGCCCTAAACTATCATAGCAATAACTACAATAAATTTAATCCCATAGTGGAGCGAAACTTTCTGTATAAAGTTAGTGTGATTTATTATTTGCTTGAAGTAAAAGGGTGTCTCTTTTTGGGTCCCAGTTTCAGGGAGACCGACTCGCGAGAGCAGATTCCAGTCAGGCGAAGAACGAAATATTCTCTTCGATCTAGAGGGTTCTGAATACCGCTAGCGTCACGAATCGTCACACCCCGTTCCTGAATCAAAACCCCTTTTTGTCAACGCCAAGTTAAGCTCACGCAGTGCAACGGAGCCAACGCTAAATCTGGAATCGCCAAACGCAGTAGTAGTTCTCTACTCGCCTATTGGATTACCAACCAGAGCATTGCGGCTTCCAGAATATCAAACCCGCTCAGCATGCCTATAGCAGAATTCCATATCACCCGCCTTTGTTGTGCCTAAACGGGGCACTCAGCAAACCACAGCCAAACCAGTTTAAACAGGATTTACAGCAAAGCGGAGTCTTGCGCCGGATAAGCGCGCCTGGGTCTCTTTGTCCTCAAGTGACTTCTTCTGGTGTATTTCCTGGATACTTAAAACCTCGCACGTATGAGCAGCCATCTATGGACAGAGTTCCAGCCCAACTCGCGCCAGTACGGGGGGTCACCAACGATAGCGCCTATACAGTGATGTTATTCAGGTTAATTCCTTCACCGATGGAGGATATATACGAAAACACCACTTACTGGAGTTACTTCAGCTGGTCCCCGAAAACCGAAGGACTGTCACTCGATTATTTATCTCTTTGTGTTCTACAGGTTTTATGAATGGTGATCTGTGTGTGTGGTTGTTGGTGTATATGATTATTGATGAATATTTGATTATTGATGTAATTTTATGTTGTTGTGATGATATGCATTATTTTCATGCTTTTCTTCTTTAATAAATTTTACACATTTATTAATGCGCTGTTCACGACCTTTCCATCCATATTTGTATTTTTAGCTCTTTACTAGAATCTCTATGTATGATAAGAGAAAAGAGAGAGAGCCGGAGATGCTTAGACAGACATAAGTGAGTTGAGGCCTGGAGAGAGAGATCATTTGAATAAATCTTCTTCCAGGTTGTCTCAAGTCCATCTCCTATTTACACCTTTCTGTGTGTGTAATCTATAGCTCTGTCAGTCCACTATCCCTTGTCGATTTCACTACTGTTGTCCAACTCGACAAATACTCTACACTCTAACTCAACCACGACAAATGGGAGCCCGTCCGAGATTCTAGAACCCATCTAGTACGACATTTAATATGTGCTCGATCCGAGGATGAATCTCTCACAAGATTCTATTCTGATTCTTAGAGTTTAGTGTTCGGCAGATTATAGGAATTTCTTTCCCCTAGACATATCGAACTATTTCTTTTGGAGGAAGTCGGAACAGCGTTTTTTCTCCACAGCAATCATAAATATTAAGTTACATTTATTGTTCATGCTACACATGAGACAGCTGGTAAAGGTTGATGGTATCACTGCTGAGTTTTTGGTTGACAAATCTGACGACTATTGTTGTAAAAGTCAGAAAATTTTTTTTTAAGGGTTAATATTTTTTCAGGAGTAGCTCTTTAATCTGAGATAAGAAGCTACAGATAGTCAGTTACTAGCTTGCATTTGTACCAAGGGAGGGTGTTCATTCGGAAGATAGTAACCAATCCTCTCAATAGCTTAGTACTGACAGAACTGGGGTGAAGTGATAGTAAGTTTTACATCACTTACATTTTTTGGAGTTTTTTGGGTTTGCTTGTCGATCAGAGTAGCTACAAATTTTCTTGTTTTTTAAAGTTCCCAGGCTAACCTAGATTTTATTGATTATTAAGTTAATCAGCACCTAGTGGACTAGGTAACTAAGATCTCTAGGTTCTATTCTTCTATAGTGTTTGCTCACCCTGATATAATGGCCGATCTAGATAAAGTGCATAGGATTGCCCTCGAGGTAGCTAAGTACATGGAGTACAAGGATAGCGAAATCCAGCCCTTTCTAGAATTTGCAGTAAGCCTGCAGGATCAATACGAGGTAGACAATTGGTTTGACAGCCGTTTAATCTTAGCATGGTCCTGTAAACAAACTGGGAGAGTGAAGCATTCACCCGACAGTATGTAGAAGAAGTGATAGAAGATGAGAAGCAAAGGGAAAAGCAAAGACAAGAACGGGACAAGAAATTGGAAATGGAGCAACAAGAACGGGACAAGCAATGGGAAATAGAGCGCCAAGAAAGGGACAGAGAAAGCCAAGAAAGGAGCAGGTTACACCAAATCAGAATGAATGAACTGGATAGCCAAATTCGGAGGGTGGAAACAGATACTAAATGTAGTCACTCTACTTCCCCTTCTACTGTGCCCTTAACGGTCAACGCCCCTGCAAACCTTGCGCCCATGAAAGAAAACTTGCCTGCTAAAACCGAACCCCAACTCCAGAAAATTGACTTTCCTTTGGACTTGGATCCGAAGCCCAAACAAGGAAAGAATTTACGTCGGGACAGCAGACCTAAAGCCACGGGAAAAATTACGCAACGTTCCCAGGCATGGAAACTGCTCAAAGGTGAGAGAGGTGCTAACAAGCATTGTAATACGGATTGTTCCCGTCTGGCAAGCGGCGAACCCCGAGCCTCTCACGCTCCAGACCGAGCAGCACCTAACCGACACGTGACGTCGAGAAAAGGGAGCCACACCCTATCACGTTATATTTCGCTAGATTCCCGGCCGGACAGCGAAAAACCATATGCAGAGGCGTATCCCTCCAACTCAACGATCGTAGAATGGAGGCGCCGCTCCTCTTATCACCCTGAGCTTAAAAGGTGCAAGAATAAGTCGCCTGCTAAAGGTTTAAACTTTCCAAACCGTTCCAAGGAACTTTGGAAAAACACACCGAGAGTTTTCTCTCGGGCACTTCGCGATCAAACGGGATCTCAAACCGTCCAGTCCTTTGCATGCAGTCTGCGGGGCCTGTCAACCAGGAAGTGGATCTCGCATTGCAGGACAAAGTTCAACTGACGCCAGTAACTTCCTCAGGGGAGGGCAAAGTTGACGTTTATGATGGACACAGGGTTCCAGGCGAAGGGATCCCGGGTATTCCATTTGAGTCTCTCACACTTCTCAGGGCAGAAGACAGTGAGAAAAGCTGCCTTACTACTGTACAAGGAGCCATTGTTGAGAGCCTTGGCTCACGTCATGCTAGTAATGGGAAAGCGACTCAACAAACTCTGCAACTCGCAGATATTACCTATCTGTCTTCACGGATAGAAGCTACGGAGATCTGTTATAATTTAGTAGAACCCCAGAATGCGATCGATTACTCTCTGCTTCAGGCAGCTGAGTTCTCTCATTCAAATCGCATTATTCCAGTGGTCTCAACCCCACTGATGGACAGCACAGTAGTCGCCTCCGCCAGGCCATTACAGAGCAACTTGATCATTTCCGTTGACCAAGCCAGAGTTGTGACTGGCAAGGCAAGGAAAGCTCCAGATCCGCCTTTAGACGGCACAGGTCTGAAGATTGATCAATGCTCCCGCCGAAACAGCGGAGTAGGTGTGGAGAGGCAGAAGGAAAATGCTAGCATTTCTTCGGCCAACGAACGGCTTTATTTACCAACTAGGGTTACACGCGCGCGAAAAGTCCCTATAGACTGCAGCTATACAGGGTTATTCAAGTCCGCGACAGGTAAACCCATAACGGAAATTAAACAGCCCGAGTCCAGCAACGATTACACTGCATGTAACAGGCGGATTATCTACGCAGTGGCCAGTGAGTTCAGGCGGGGCCGAAACTCACAACAGGTGCGGATAATTTTCCGGACCATAAACAGGCACAGCGAATTGCGGAAGCAAGGTCAGGTTCACACGGAAACGGAAGGCGTCAGTGCCGACTGGCCTCGCAAAATCCCATTCGCTGAACGTCTATTAGACAGAGGGAAGAAAAGAAATGAACTCGGAGCTAGTCATACAGACAGACAGAAATTGGAAACGTATTTGGTTTTATGAGTATAGGATGTTCCATTGACAGGTAACTAAAGACGATGGAAAAGATAAATTACTGTCACTTTTGTCCGTATTCCTCGAACTTTAAAAAAGGGGAGGGGGGGGGGGGGGGGGCACTTGTCACGTGAAAGATAATTTATTTTACCATCTTGTCCATAATGTTATTACTCTTTTAATGTTCTGTTTTCCAAGACATTTTGTATTTTCGTTTCTTTCATATTCTACCTACATTTTTTCACCTTCTCAACCCCACCCGAGGTTGTTTACGCTGGCCAGCTGCGGTCAGCTAACGCTAGACGTAATGTTATCTAAACGCACCTGTTCGACCAGAGAAACATTTCTCGGGTCCGCTTTAAGTGTTAGAACGAGCCTAAGACGGTTTCTGTGAAAGAAACGGTTCGTTAGCGGCGGGTACCCTCTGTGGTCCCAACAGGGGAATTTCTCTGGTCGCTTTAAAACGTTTGATGACGAGCGGCTGGTACCCTTTGAGGCCTGGGTAACGAGTGTGATCTGTTTCAGGGGAAGATAACAACCCGCGGTCAGTCTTTGGGTTTTCGCCCCTTAGACAAGATAGAGCATAATGTTATGCATTTCTCTACCTGGGGAACTTTCGCACGATTTCTTTTGTCTTACTCTAGATTACGTCTTTCCCCGAACTTCTGTAGAAATACGCACACCAGGTGTTCGGGGGGAGCGTCCCTTGTGATCTATAAGAGTAGACTGGTTTTAATAGACAAAGACATTCGTAAATTTTCCTGGCCCGTAGATGATCATCATGAGATAAGGCAAACTTTAACACAATACTAGAATGTGTTTGCCTATGTTCTAGTCATTTTTCGGGGTGAGTTGACATATCTTATAATTATAATATTAGATTCATGTTAGCTTTTATATATATCTGTTAGGAAAGTGAATTTATTTCTGAGGACTTCTCCTGGTAATTTATTCAGTGATAAGGTAGCGCTGTCTACGGCCTATTAAGTGGTGCTTACACTGTTACGGTTTATCATGGGTTAAATGTTAAACTTACAATAACAGATATTAGGCGTAGAATCAGTCCACGAATGCTTACCATTGGGTTAAGAGTCAGCAAAATTAACTGTCATTTCTGTAAGATAATGTCAGGTGTGGATGGTGCACTTAGAAACTGAATAGTGAGATGCAGGTAATAACTCTGGATTATAGGAGATAGTCACTTATTCCTTTTGATAGATATTTCTAGTGGCAAGGGAGGATCATTTTATGCTTACTTGTGTAGTTAGACACTAGTCTAGAACTTTCACAGAAAGCAGCCACCAGCCATAGATATAATTATATCTTATGATCTAGCCACAACTGTATTATTATAGCAAGAACATTGCATTTTCTTTGTACTCATTTTGTGGAAATGCTAATATATTTCCCAAAGGGGACATACGATTTATTTGTGTAATGTCAAATGCTGTAATGTGTTTATGTAAATTCATTTAATGTTGTAAGATGAATAAGCATATTCATTTAACTGTAACTACAGGTTAGGTTTCCTGTATGTTGAGATTGGGAGAAGAGGAGTAGATTTTGCTGTCAGAATATTTAATGACAGTTACATGGGTGTGCAAAAGATATTAAGCCTATGCGGGCGCGTGTTGATAATTGATATTTTTAAGGAACAGGAGACATGGTTAAAGACAGCCCTAAACTATCATAGCAATAACTACAATAAATTTAATCCCATAGTGGAGCGAAACTTTCTGTATAAAGTTAGTGTGATTTATTATTTGCTTGAAGTAAAAGGGTGTCTCTTTTTGGGTCCCAGTTTCAGGGAGACCGACTCGCGAGAGCAGATTCCAGTCAGGCGAAGAACGAAATATTCTCTTCGATCTAGAGGGTTCTGAATACCGCTAGCGTCACGAATCGTCACACCCCGTTCCTGAATCAAAACCCCTTTTTGTCAACGCCAAGTTAAGCTCACGCAGTGCAACGGAGCCAACGCTAAATCTGGAATCGCCAAACGCAGTAGTAGTTCTCTACTCGCCTATTGGATTACCAGCCAGAGCATTGCGGCTTCCAGAATATCAAACCCGCTCAGCATGCCTATAGCAGAATTCCATATCACCCGCCTTTGTTGTGCCTAAACGGGGCACTCAGCAAACCACAGCCAAACCAGTTTAAACAGGATTTACAGCCAAGCGGAGCCTTGCGCCGGATAAGCGCGCCTGGGTCTTCTTGTCCTCAAGTGACTTCTTCTGGTGTATTTCCTGGATACTTAAAACCTCGCACGTATGAGCAGCCATCTATGGACAGAGTTCCAGCCCAACTCGCGCCAGTAGGGGGGGGGGGGGGGGGCACCAACGATAGCGCCTATACAGTGATGTTATTCAGGTTAATTCCATCACCGATGGAGGATATATACGAAAACACCACTTACTGGAGTTACTTCAGCTGGTCCCCGAAAACCGAAGGACTGTCACTCGATTATTTATCTCTTTGTGTTCTACAGGTTTTATGAATGGTGATCTGTGTGTGTGTGGTTGTTGGTGTATATGATTATTGATGAATATTTGATTATTGATGTAATTTTATGTTGTTGTGATGATATGCATTATTTTCATGCTTTTCTTCTTTAATAAATTTTACACATTTATTAATGCGCTGTTCACGACCTTTCCATCCATATTTGTATTTTTAGCTCTTTACTAGAATCTCTATGTATGATAAGAGAAAAGAGAGAGAGCCGGAGATGCTTAGACAGACATAAGTGAGTTGAGGCCTGGAGAGAGAGATCATTTGAATAAATCTTCTTCCAGGTTGTCTCAAGTCCATCTCCTATTTACACCTTTCTGTGTGTGTAATCTATAGTTCTGTCAGTCCACTATCCCTTGTCGATTTCACTACTGTTGTCCAACTCGACAAATACTCTACACTCTAACTCGACCACGACAGTGCTGTACTGGGAAGACTTCCAAATTTTGTTGAGACTAGCAAAGGCTGTTCTCGCTTTATTCATTCTGTTGTTAATGTCCTTGCTTGTTCCGCCGGGAGGTGTTACTATGCATCCTAGGTAAGTAAATGTGTCTGTCTGTTCTAACTGCTGGTTCCTTACTGTTATTGGCTCAGGATTGCCACATTTAGTGTCAAGCTTTCTGTATATTGATACGATTATCTATGTTTCCACAATGCCAGTTATGCTCATGTGATATGTCTATATTTACTCATATAGGTGTATCTCAGTACTTCCATTCCAGGTACTCTAGGAACCCTAGATTTCAAAAGTTCTGGGTCCCATATTATATCGTTGAAATAAACTTTATGAAACGCCGAGATAAATTATAAATATTTCTTGGAGATATCCCGCGAATTGTATCACTAGTGAGTTACGAGCAGAGATCGCAATTCAACGACTGTTAAATTATTATCTAAAATATATTTATAAATAGAGTATTTTGGACACTTTGTCCATAAAACTCAATCCTGCCTACAGCGTTACTCGTAAGGTCCTTAGTCACCTCTGTCAGATACCATCTCTATTTCCAATCCTCAACCCATCACTTTCACCCTCTACCTTCCAGTCTGAACATACGACTTGGCTAACTATGATGGCAGATGTTGGATATTTTGCCCAGAACAAAAGAATCAGGTCCCGCAGTTCAAAGTCTCAATAACTATTGTTGTCATCTGAGAGAGGACACGCACACACAGTCCAGAAAATACTGTTCTTTATCATTCTTACACCATTGACCGTCATACCCTTTATCATTCTTACACCATTGACTGTCATACCCCTACCCTCATACCAAAGTAGTTTATTTGTTGGTGAAGTATCTCTTATCCCTATTCGTAAGGTATCGGCTATATTTTTTGTAAATTCACCGTACCAGTGTAATCACCGTGCTTTCCGTCTATAAACAAGTTTAATACTCTCCCGTCATCTTTCGTTATTTCCTACGTACATCTGTCCTCTTTTCGCTTTCTTCACCTCAGATTTCCTCAAACTCCTGTAGGCGCATTGAATATATATATATATATATATATATGTATATATATATATATATATAGATATATATATATATATATATATATATATATATATATATATATATATAGAGAGAGAGAGAGAGAGAGAGAGAGAGAGAGAGAGAGAGAGAGAGAGAGAGAGATGGAGAGAGAGAGATTATTTTAAACAAACAAAAGTTTACGAGGGACTCTGGACTGTTTTCTCTTAGAGGGAAATTGGAAGGGCTATTCCACATGAAAACAATAGAAACGTACGTACATTAGAGGTAAAGAAGACAGAAATAGCCACCAAGATACGGAGTTGACGTTCTTTGAACTTATGATGAGAAGACATCACTCAGCGATGTTTCATCGGAGGGACAAAAACCAGGACACGAAAAGCAAAGGAGAGAGAGCAACAACAGCAGTTAACTTTGATCATTACGGCATAGGTAAGTCAACAGACAATTTACGGAAAACATCAAGGATCCGTTTCTAAGAAGAGACATTTTCGCCTACGCACCACTGTATGGCACTTATTGGTGCTTATATTATCCTAGATCTGACAGCTCTGAGAAAACAGACGTATTTTCTGAAGAACTAGATCAGGCCGACAATTGTTGTACCTTCTTGAGGTAATGATATGTGCCAAGGAAGGATGAACAGAAGATGTGTCGGGTCTTTTAAAACCACATCAAATTAAACCAGGTAAATACACAAGGAATTATTTTAATTGAATAGCGAAGAATCAAAAGTATTATCACCGGCGACACCTCAGCTAAATAACATCGTACAAGATTATGGTCATGAAAAAGCCCAAATGAAAATTAGATAGATAGGCACAGAAACGCACTTAATGACTATAGTAAACGCAGTACTAGAACGGTAGTACAATACAAGTCATATCCCAGAAATGGGAGCAGATAAAATCTAAAGACAAATCAAGAAAACTGTTACAAAAAAATATACTGTATCTCAATAAATAACAAACGAAACAGTATCTTTTTTTTGGTTCGGATTTTGCCTTCTTCTGGCGAGGCGCGTTCCTTTCGACTTATTTGGTTATATCAGAGCGCATTTACCATCCAAATATAAAGTCAACTCTGTTGACTGCTATACCTGAACACCGCCCAAAAAACACTCCTAATCACAAAAATCTCCAGTCCACCCCCCTTCACCCCCGCTTGAATTCTGAGATACCAAGTCCAAGCTCCCCCCCCTAACAATTATCACCCTCGCTTCTCCGTACGTCCTGTAGGGCACCTTTAAAAAGGACATTTTCGCCCCCCCGGCCCCCATACCACCCGCCCTCATAAAAAGCATCCCAAGTTCTCCCCACGAGTTGACGACCGTCCCCGGGAACGTCCCCCCCCCGGTGCCCCCCCCCGGCCACCCTCCGCCCCCACACCCCAACCCGCAAAACAACAAACCCCCCCCCCCTCAATAACCTCTGGCAGTCTACCTCAGTTCATTGTGATGGGTGCCATTTTTACTCCGAGTAAAATACCCCCCCCCCCCTATTTGTTTAATACACTACAATATATGAAATAAAAAATTTCCATAAACCATCCCCTATTCCTCCTCGTACACCCTACTGAAAATGCCATTACCCCCAACCCACCAAAAGTGCCATCAACCTCCATTCAACCCACACCCCTCTAACACCCCCAACAAGACTACACCAACCGAACACCCACTGCCACCCCCTTTCTGGTGAACAATGGTCATCCTCACTGCCCCATGGGTGGGTTAAATGTTATTAAACCTCTGGTCTAATCTAAAAAATTATGTAAACAAATAATGGATGGTCCCCTAAACCCTGTCGTGAACCACTACCCTGACCGGTAAAATCTGCCAAACACATCAACCCCCCTGCGATCAATACTAAACCCCCCCAACAAATGAAACACCAAATACAACAAAACCACACCACAAAAACACCATCCAAACCCCCCCCCCCAAAAACCCACTCAACACCCCCCCCGAAACCCGCAACAATAACCCCCTAAAAACCACACCCAAAACACGAACCCCCCCCCATATCCCCCCCTAACCAAGAGAATAACCCCCCAACCACTAGACCCCACAACCTACCTCTACCCCCCCACCCCCCCCCCCCCCCCCCCCCCCCCCCCCCTCATCCCCCACCCACCCCCCCCCCCCCCCCCCCCCCCCCCCCCCACCACCCCCACCCCCCCACACCACCCCACACCCCCCCCCCCCTCCCCCCCCCCCCCACCAAACCCCCCACACCCCCCCCCCCCCCCCCCCCCCACCCCCCCCCCCCCCCCACCCCCACCCCCCCCCCCCCCACCCCCCCCACCCACCCCCCCCCCCCCCCCCCCCACCCCCCCACTCCCCCCCCCCCCCCCACCCCCCCCACCCCCACCCCCCCCCCCCCCCCCCCACCCCCCCCCCCCCCCCCCCCCCCCCCCCCCCACCCCCACCCCCCCCCCCACCCCACCCCCACCCCCCCCCCCCCCCCCCCCAAAACCCCCCCACCCCCAGCCCAACCCCCCCCCCCCCCACCACCCCCCCCCCCCCCCCCCACCCCCCCCCCCCCCCCCCCCCCCCCCACCCCCCCCCCCCCCACCACCCCCCCCATCCCCCCCCCCCCCCCCCCCCCCCCCCACACCCCCCCCCCCACCCCCCCCCCCCCCCCCCCCCACCCCCCCCCCCCCCCCCCCCCCCCCCCCCCCCCCCCCCCCCACCCCCCCCCCCCCCACCCCCACCCCCCCCCCCCCCCCCCCCCCCCCCCCCCCCCACCGATACCCACCACACAACCCCCCCACCCCCCCCCCCCCCCCCCCCCCCCCCCCCCCCCCACCCCCCCCCCCAACCCACCAACCCCAGGGTACCAGACCCCCAACCGCTCTCCAACCCCACGCCCATTTTTTCATTCAGACACAACCAATTCCAAAAAAAACAACTAACTAACCCCCAAAAACGGAGTACCACCGGATCTCCCCCAAAAAATTTCCAATCAACTCCCCCACGCAGGTCCTGCGTATCCAAGTCTAAACCCCCGTCACCCCCCAGCCCACCCCCCCTACCACCACTACCCCCCAAAACCCTCCCACCCTGTAACGCATATAAAATGAGGTCCAAAAAAATGATTACGCCATCCCACCGATACCCACCCCAAAAACCCCACAAGAACCACTAAGTAATTCCCCCCCCCCACGAAAAACCCCCAACCAAAAACCAACAACCCCACTACCCCCACTACCACCACCTACCAACAAAACCATCCCCCCAATTGCCGAAATAGCGGAGCAAATCTACCTTTATCCCCAAACCTCAAACAAAACGTCTAACCCAACACACCATAACACCCGCGCCCAAACCACAACACTACTCAACATCCCCGCACACCCAACAAAAAATCAACAAACTTACAATCAAAGCCTAAAATGTACTAATATCAGTCCAAGCTATATAAGTCCATTACCCAATATTTAATAACAAAGCTTAAACAGCCTAATATTAAAACCAACAAAAACGTTCCCCCCCCAACCTCCACACTCAACAAAGGATCACCCCAAGCAACCAAGATAAAACTAAACACAGCACCATCCAACTCCAAAATAATAAAAGAATCAGCCAGTATAAAACAATTAACAAAACACAACCAACACCTTGCTTACACTATGGTTCCACAAACTAACAAAAAACCTTTCATAAAGCTCAAAAATCCACCAGTACCAAACAATAACATATTACAGAAAATCCCCCAAAAACACAATCCGCCCGCTGAATAAAAAAAACACGAGATTACCCCAGCCCACGGAACCAATTTACATGACCAAAAGACGGACAAAAACAAATTTTTTTCCCACCAGCCCAATTATTGCCTCATGTTCTATCCCCCGCCTGAAACTTACACCATACAATACTACACCCCCCAAAAACCAAACATAACACCCACAAAACAACTGATCGGACCCAATGTATAACTAATTAAACGCCCAAAACATTATCCAAAACCCCCCCAATACAACCCACCCCCACCAATGATTAAACTTCCATATAAGAACCATACCACGGACCCCTTAGGTGTGGGGATAAATAAACATGAAGAACACCTCGGGTAACCACCGTAACCCCAACGTGACCCCCCAACACCATGCTAAAACAACAAACCCCCAACACAACATCGCTTGTTTGTCGTGGTTACCCCCCCGTATTCACATAATAAATGAAAACTTCCTGAAACAGAATGTGGGGTACCCCCCCTCCCCCCCACCCTCCCCGCCGTTCCGCCAACTCAACATACCATAACACAGTATCACAGCCATCCCACCCCCACCAACCCCCCCGATTGAAGTGCACTAATTACGCTTAACATCCCTGCCAGTGCACCCCGTCGCCAAACGGCCAACAAAATTCACGTTTACCTATCATACTTTGCTTTTGCACGACAGGTGTTTGGGGATTTTTCTTTTCCTTGGTTTCACAGGTGTTTTAAGGGTGGTACCCTGTCCCCCCCCCCCCCCCCCCATCCCCAAAAAAAAATATAAAAAAAATAATATCATTTTGAAGCCCCTACGCCCACCCCCGTCTTATAAAAACCCACACAACACCAAAACAGCCCACCTGGGCTCCAAAAGGGCAAAAATGGTGTTGCCCTACGTGCAGCGCAAATGGGGGATAAACCCCCCTCCCGCCACCCTTTCCGCATAAACTTACATCCCAAACTGCCTAGATCTTCGACGCCGCTAGCACAAGGGGTTAAGTCATATCATTATACGGAAGCTTTCTCCTTTGCTATCCTTGTATGGCATTTACGATCCCTTGAGCTGCTCAATTAAACCACGATTCATTTATCCCTTATATGCGAGCTTCCTTATGAGCTGGTTTTATCCCTTCATCCAATATCCCTTTTCTCCGCCAGGCTTTCGGCGTTAATCCCAATTGAATCAAAAAATCATCCACCCACCACTACCCTACCCCCACCACTTCTTCTCACTCCCTTACCTACCACAGGTCACCCTGTCAACTCATGCCACCAAACGCTCTCGGAAGATTCTCTTGTTGTGTTCAGCTCGGCCTTAGGATGCAGTGTCCTAACTCACTTTGTGTACACACCTTCATTACCCATCTTGCAAACCGGTTCACATTTAATATCCTATCCCACAAAACCTTCTTTTACACACATAAATCAATTCTTCAATCGGGTAATCTCTAACACTAACTCCGTTACTTTCACAACATCATCTCGTCATCCCCCCCGTGGGCTCCACACCCTCCTACATCCAACCCCAATGTTTCTGCAACCCTCCGCCCCTTAAGCCACCACCCTTCTATGGGTTGTGCGTGTGTTACACCCGCCATCTTCAAACATGATCCTCAAACCCAAGAATCGCTCCATCAGTCCGACACCCCCACCTTCTTTGAATACCTCAAGGCAACCTGCAAAAGCAGTACTCCTACTCCTCCTCTTCACTCCTCGCCTTTTTGCCTTTTTAGTATAATGGCGTTCCTCACCTTACCATTGTGCCGCCTTCCCTTAAATTCACTCCCCCCCCTACACCCCCTTCAGCCCGACTATATACTCTTCATAACTCCCTCCTCTCACACCCCTTCCCCCCCCCCCCTCTACCACTACACCCGAGCTTTATCCTTACTAATCAACTCAGATCGCCCCTGTCACACTATTTTCCCTGTTCCCTCATGAGATAAAGGCTTTCCCCCAATGCGCCCATGGACCCTCCGATAGCACTGTCATCAGTTCCATGGGGGGTGAGGACAAGAAGAACCGGAATATAGATAACGCGCCCTCGCGCTAACACGGTACAGTAGCCACACTCGGTGACACCCCTCATAATAAATGAGCAATATTACGTTTGAAATGGTGCCTCGGGAAATTGCAATGATGGTCTCCGTCGATTCCCACACCCCCACCCCCCCCCGTCCGGTACAGTCCCCCTGTCACTCCCGTGTTTTAATACTAATCTCTTATATTAAACGCCTGATTTGGGTTCCCGCAGTTGCGTACGACAAGCCGTCTCCGGTGTTCTCACATAAATACGTGCGGCCCCCAATCCTACCTATAAGTACGAGAGTGTAGAGATGGTATCCCGGGTCAGTTAAAAACAGCTAACCGACCGCACCGCCATGTCTTGTGTGATGCTGGCCCCCCCATGGATTCAACACCCCGCACCAACCCCAGCAATCAACGGACATCAGGGCCCTCCTCCTCCTCTTACATCCCGCCCTCATACTCGGCTTCCCTACTACCTATTCACCGCTCCATACCACAAAACAGGGGTCCCTTCCAAGGTTACCCGTACGGACGCCCAACCGGTGTGTAACTACTCCGAGCCGCCCCTCGCTGCCACTGCACCCTCCCCGCTTCCATCTCCCAGAGGTGCTACAACCTATCCCTACTCAAATTCTACCCCCCCCCCACACCCCCCCCAGTCCTGGCGTGGCCGGGCCACCCCTTTCCATACACCCAACCACCTCTCTCCTCACCTCACCCCATACCCCCCCCCATCCTAACCATCAATATCCAGTCCCGACCACACATTGCCCGCCCACGACGGTACACATCAGCGCGATACGCCCCATCACAACCCCTCCACCCCGCGATGAGCCCCCCCCCCGCTCCCCCCAGGTCAACCCCCCCAACCAAACCGTCAACCCAACCACGGTAACCCCTCAGAACACAAAATCCATTCCTACATTCAAGGGACCGGTAACATACTGGGCTATAATAACATTAATTATCACACTATTTATCATAAATTAAATATCCCCCCCCCCCCAATCCCCCCCCCCCTCCAGGCCCAATTTTCCCCCAACCATCCCCCACCACCACATGGTGGTCAGCATCACACCCGCCCAAACCCCCATTCACTAACCAATTCAACTAGGGTCCCCCCTCCACCCCATGCGTGTCCCCACTTTCACCAACCCGAACCCTCACCCCCCCAATATTTTTACTAACCCTACCCCACCCCAACTAACCCCTAATCACTTAAGAATAAGATCGCCATCATAATACTCCTACCCCCCCCATCCCCCTGACACCCCCCGTTTCGCATCCCTAAATGCGAATCCCCATCAACTACACAAAAATCATCTACCCTTTTTTTGCCATCCCCCCCATCCCGCCATCAAACACAAAACCCCACCCCCCGATAGTTTATGTAGCACCCCCCGACTCCATTCCCACCCCACCCCACCCATAATTTATCGCCTCCCAGAACTATAACCCCCCTAACAAGCCCACACCCCCCCCCCCCACCACACCCAATGGTGATTGAAAAAAACCGTCCACCCCAGTCCCTTTAGTGGGTTTTGACTCCATTTTTAAATCCTGACATCCTTATATATTATGATATTACATTAACCCAAATGATTGTAAGAATGAAATAATTAACAGGACTTTGACTAATAAGTTTTGTTTTCTCCCCCCTCATCCCAAGCATGTTTCATTTCGTTTCCCTCACCAGAGGATCTAGTCCCCGAAAATACCCCCCCCAATATCGTGAAATAACTCGCCACCAGAACCCTTCCCCCCTATAGATACTTATTCCCTCAGAATCTTTAATAATTCTGGGATACTGCCCCTAATTTATGACCCATGACTCAGGTGTCTATGCTAAACAGTCAGGGCCCCAATTTGCAAAATACCCCAAAAACTTAATTAACCCCCCCCACCATGGACTAAAATTCAGAATCAAAAAATACCTCCCCCCCCCCCTCCCCCCAGTTACCCCTACGCCCACACCTAACTGAACATGACACCCATTGGATTGCCACCGACACAACCTAATCAGTTTCCACCCACCCCACACCCCTCAACCCCCAGACAACACTACGCTTGTGCAAAAGAACGTGAGGAAAAAATAAAATAAAATAATCAAAGAAATAACACCCCCCATCCCACTCCTTATCCCCCCACCCAAACCCCAAACTACCCATTTATTTATTATTTATATACCTTATTATTATTATAGCTCTTTGTTTTTTTTTAATAACCGTTTCCCACCCTTAATTAGTACCCAACCCCACCACAAATATATCCACGTAAAAAAAACCCCAGACACCCCCCCCAGTACCCAAATATAGTAACCTTCTTTACCCCCCCTATACCAGACCCCCCCTCCCCCCTTCTACCCCCCCCGTTCCAAAAAATAAGTGAATCAAAACCAATAACTTGTGTTTATGTTTTTCGTGTGGTGACCACCCTTTCCAAACAAACCAAACCCCCTAAAATTTTACCCACAAAACAAACGAATAAAAAAAAAACCATTATCATGTTCCTAAAGCCCCTAACTGTTTTTCAAGATATATATATATAGCCATATATACCATACATATATAAATATTCCCCCATATATCAACTAATGATACCCCTCTTATATATATATATATATATATAATATCCTATATATAATATAATATATACTATCCCGCTAAAAATACCAAATACCCTCTATAAGCCCAATATATATTTGTCCGTGTATCTTTCATCGTTATTAATGTCACTGGAATAACAATCGCAGTAAGCCGTGTTTTAAAAAAGGGACGTAACAATCGCTGGTGCTGGACAAGAGTTTATTGCGCTTAGTCCGTTATACCGCGGTAACTTAGCTCACCAAGTGTGCATAGCTTCCCCGTCTAAATAATCCCCCGTTTTTATATCGAAAACCTCCTACATAGTTCCCTTTTCCCCCTGCCGGCCCCAAACTGCCCAAGTAAATTACAGTCTTTGGAATCTGGAATATGATAATTAACCCGTTAACAATAATTTATTTATAACAATCCCACCATATTTATTTATTAATGATGGTGTTTAAGATTGTTTCCAGATTGAAACTTCCAGTGCAGTAATCAACGGGAAAACTGATTTCAGACCCCAGTCCCCGACAACCGCGTTTCCCCGATTAAGCTTCATAATAAACCTATGTATAATACATGTGGTAACTGAATATGTATAGACCCAGGGCCGGATAAAGGCCACTCCTGATAACCCTAAGCACAGCCCCCCCCCCATAGTCCGCCCCGAAAACCCCCCTCCCCCCCCCTATCCCCTCCTCCATAGCTATTAACTGCACAAGACATTCATCTCTTCATAACCCTTCCACATCCCACAGGATGCAACAGGCCCTTCAAACAAACACCCCAAGGTCCACTCCTTTCACGTGCCATCATCTCAAGTTCTTTCCATGATATGCTCCCTCACATTTTCCACCTCTGTTTTCCAACTCTCTCTCTCCAGGAACAAGACAATAAGACTCAATGAAAATGCTAAGAGCCTGCAAATTCAATTTTTTCCTGGTCAAACTCCACTGAAATTCATGCAGAAAAACCATGGATTAAAACAGGCAAACATAACTGAAACTCTAGGTCACTACCATTTGTACCATTTGATAAACTGTTATGAAATTCATTTTAATTAGCTGTGCAGGCAATGGGAGAAAACCAAAAATGTACCCAAAAACTAAAAAATTCTTGGACACTATCCTCATTATCTGAGTTATGTCCACCGTGTGCTGGGCAGTGAAACCATGAGCTTGGCAGCGGCTCCGCATGGAAACGCACAAGTCTCTGAAGGAAATTCCGTGAAAAGATGGAATCAAAGTCCCATGGCACGTGTAAGAGCAGCTTCGAGCTGTTTGCAGATTAGCTGGAGAACCTTGCCTGTAGACTCTCTGCGTCCAATGCTCGTCCCCACAGATGTTCTATGAGGTAAAGACAGTGGGGCTGGTGCTAGATGAGAGGCAGACCAATGTGGCATCGTCAAATGAGAGTTGCTTGCTGTAGATATTGCTGCGAAAATGCATGCGGTTGTGCGCACGTGCGTTATCCTGCTGGTGAAGCTGGCAAGTCAACGTGGATAATTTGTGAACGCTAAGGAGCAAACCAAGCATCCAGTAAGACCCTCTCAATCTCGATATGCTATCACAGCATTAACATTTCCTAAACGGAAGATGTGAAGAGGCTGTAACGAAGCGATGGTGAAACTGGGAATCGCGCTGTTCATATTAAGTCCCCAAAAGTGAATATTGCCACCTCCAAATTATTTTTACTGGACACGGTCGTTAAGCCTGCGTCAAAGCTGGACAACTTGGCACTAAGCAATTCTGCAATAAGCGCTGTCCAGTACACCGTGGCCAAAATCCCATACGTATCCATTCTAAGCAAAGGATATGTCTTATAATTTGAATATGATCTGCTCTCTTCTGTGAATAGGACAACAGCATTCCGACAACTGCAAGTCTAGTCCATCTGACATGCTATTCATAAATATATTTGAAATCTGCCCATTGTCAGGCGCTGCTGACGATGTCCTGTGAGTCAAGTTTTGGTCCCAAAATCGGTGTATCAGTAGAAGGCCTGTAATCTCTAGAGTCTGTTGTATACGTATGACTGTCAACTCGAGAGACTTGCATACAGACATCTACCCACTCGTTCGGTTCCCTCTTGCTGTTTTGACTATTTGCGCCGTAGCTGAGAGAACTTGATTCCTTTAGGTCGACACTCAGCACAATATGGGACGATCTTGCGCAGGGGTTAGTAACTCCGTCAGTCCAGGCAGCTCTGCGAAGTTTTTTCCTATCCCGGGCACTGCCAGTGGGTTCCGTAACGTTCATTGAGACGTACAATAGTGCTGTGGTGGCAATTCCTCAATTCATCCTATCTGGCAATAGGCCGCGAGCTCATTCCGGTCTCCCAACATACCAATGGCTCGTTTTGGCGGTCGTTTTTCAGGATAGTCGTTGGCATTTCAAAGCACATGTACTGGGGTGTTTTGTCTCAAACGGCATTTTTATAACCGAGAAAATTACTGCTCTATTTAGCTTTAACCTTCACAACGCGTACACTTTTCAGATCAGTTAAAACGGGAAAAGGGTTTAAGGTAGCTGTTTTGTGGAATCGTTTTTGTTTGCTGCACATGTAACTAACAACTTTCATTTGTGTTTGTCACACACAGTACAGCTCAGTCGTGCGATTCGACCTGGCCAACACGTGACGTCGTAGAGGGCAGCAATTTATGCCAGCAGTGTTTATTGGCCAGTTTGGATGTTAGTTTATTTTATTTCTAGGAGTGTCAAACATAAAACTTGTTAAGCCAAACGACAGTTACTGTTCCTTGTTGTGACAGATGTTTCATGTGTATATCTAATAGATACACGTGAGGATATACAAGTGTGAACATAGGAAGTGGCTTGTCAATCTTATAACCTTTACTTACTTCCCCTTCTACCGTCAGGTGTACAGGTAACATCTTATAACCAACAACAACAAAAATATCAGAAAAGAAGGAAGGAAACAAAACCATGGTTGTGGAGTCAGAGTTGGAGTCGTGGGGTAGGTAGTGTTATGCAGAGTCGGAGTTGTAATTGGAGTCGGTTATGAGCTACTGGGCTCCTCTCATAACTTAAAAATTCCCGAATTGGGGAGGGGTGGAATCAAGGTATTTATTAGAAATCATGATTATTTTCTTTTAAATCCTCGTTGAAGTCGTACTTATTAAATTACCGGAGTTGGAGTCCAACAACCTAGGGGAAAAAAAAAAACTACCTGCTGGCTATGAAAGTCAGGAAGATGGCCTTGTAGTGCTGTTTAAAACCAATCGTAATGTATAGGTGTAAATCATAAGCAATGGATAAACTGAGGACTCACTTATGTTGTGAAGATGTAGCTTGAACAATGAATAAACTAAACAACACATTGTAGCGGCAGAAATGTGCGTCCTGTTTGTTTTTAAATAAAAAATTTTCTCGTTTTGGCGAGGCACATCCCGTTCAACCTAGTCGGTTATATTAGGGCGCATGTCCAGCTATAATTGACCATTAGGTCTGATTTAAATAGTAAATGTGCTTCTTCCAGAGAATGTTAAGTATATCAGAGAACGCTAAGACATTAAATGAGAAAACAGAAGACACATTGACTAATACATCAAGATCATTGCTATCAACAGTCAAGTCAAGCTAAACACAGTTCTGTCTTCATATACTACATTCGTTACACTTCTGATCTCTGTGGAGCATAGCACTTCAATACGTTCACACCAAGCTTTTCTATGCTGTGCCATCCGCTCTATATCTCTCCATATCTTCCTCTGTTTCTTGCAGGGTGTGGAGTCGGCAAAACATTTTCCAACTCCAACTCCTGAAATTGTAGGTCCGACGTCTAACTCTGACAGTTTTGTACCAATCATATGGCATAACATTCAGAGTCAGAGTCCGGGCACAGTTTTGTACCAGCCATATGGCATAACATTCAGAGTCAGACTCCGGACACAGTTTTGTACCAGTCATATGGCGTAACATTCAGAGTCAGAGTCTGGACACAGTTTTGTACCAGTCATATGGCATAACATTCAGAGTCAGAGTCCGGACACAGTTTTGTACCAGTCATATGGCATAACATTCAGTCAGAGTCCGGCCACAGTTTTGTACCAGTCACATGGCATAACATTCGGAGTCAGAGTCCGGACATTTTTTACCAACTCCAAAAGAAAGAAAAGAAAAAATCGACTCCACCCAAAAAAATCGACTTCACAACTCCCGACTTCACAACTCCCGACTCCACAAGTCCTTGTCTGTCTCCATTGACTTTCTCATTTTCTTGGGTCCAGCTCTATTTCTATGTCACTACAGATTCCAGAATAAGAACTGTCTTGTAATGCTATCAGCTGATTTCCTCAACTTGTGTCCATTACATTTAGTATTCATTTTCATCTGTACATCTTTCTGGAATAATTAATTCGCCATCGCTGTCTTTTAAAATAAACAAGCTAATATATATATATATTACTTCTTACATCTTATCTTCCTTTGGGGACAAACAAAAACAAAAGTTGTTATTAGTACTCAGAATTTTTTTAAATGGCGACTTCGCCGAGCCGTTATTCCGCCAGTCATTGCCATTAGCAAGTCCTATTCATATTTTGACTGGAGACTTCCGTGTAAAGGGACACCCACAGATGAAGGGCAGGGAGACACTGGGTGTGTGTTGAAGTAGAGGTATTAAAACAGAAAAAGAAGAAAGAAACAGGGAAAGACAGAGAGCGACAGAGAGAGAGACACACAGAGAGAGAGAGAGAGAGAGAGAGAGAGAGAGAGAGAGAGAGAGAGAGAGAGAGAGAGAGAGAAACAAATGTTTATCCTAGGATCTATTCACGATTTCCTGGCCGGCCCACCATCCTAGCGTGCCTCCTTACTTGTCCATTCATTCGTCGAACTCGTCTGTCTGCCTGTCTATTGGTTGGTCACCAGGGTTCAGGATTTATTCCCCTTTCAACAACCTCCCTATACTCAAGGGATTTTATTTTCTCCCCAATATTTATTACCTCCCCTCTCCCCCTACCAGCCTTCCTACCTGCCATGTTCTCTCCGTTGGTTTGAACAAAGTAACTGCGGACAAAGTAGGACACACAACCCTCCCTGAAATCCGTCCCAAATATCTAAACAAAGCCCTTTCCCCCTTCCATAGTCACACCAACCGTTATGCTGCCTCCACTGCGTTATGTGGCGCATCTTACAATGCATTATTTGACGGGGGCCTCTCACGGTTTCGCAATGGAAAAGAAGAGTATTGGATGATTTTTCGAACCGCAGTCAGTCAGTGTGTATGTATGGTGCGCCGAGAAGCTGATATAGCGCGTTGTGAGTGTTTGTGGATGTGTATGTTTGTGTACCGGCAGCCAGGAAGTTCTTAGAGCGCTTTGGACTTAACCACGAAACGAATTGTTTGCACCAGTCTAGCCAGACAAGGTTATATGTCAGCTGTTTTGTCCTCACACCTTAGTATTTCTTGGATTGAAGTAAGTTGTTGCGCCTGTTTTTTTTAAATGATAAAAACTGATATTTAGTGTCATCTTCATTGTCCTGTCTCATTTTGCTTTCAGAGTAACTCATGTCTGTTTACCTTATATTTGTATGAGCTTCTGAAGAAAGATGTAGCTCATTTACTGAAAAAATCATTCAGTTAACTAAGTTACGTGATAATTATAATGCTATTCTCACCTTATGTTATTATTATAATTGGCCAATGTCTGGGTGAACAAGGCTGGATATCGGACATCGTGTTTGTGCATTGTTATATAGTTTTGTTCACACATGAGTAAGAAAGCTACTATGTTATAAACATAATTAACAAGTGTGTGCTGCTTAAAACTAGAATTTTCTGCATGAAATTAATCCTCTAACACCCACACTTACCAAACACTGTGTTACTGATTCACCCTTGAAAGTATTACTACACAGCTGGTCATCTAGTAGGTCATCTAGCGCCAAAACACACACTTGCTCTCGCTGTGATAGTTTATGTAGCAATTTATTTCACAAATTCAGGCTGCCAGCTGTATGCAGAAGTCATATTTATCGCCTCTTGCGACAACGTTTAATCAGCGTTATACAGGGTGATTGAAAGACTACTCCTTATTTTGACATTTTTATATCCTGACTTGTATATATTTGATATTACATGAAACAAATGTTGTAAGAATGAAATAATAACAGGACTTTGACTAATAAGTTTGTTTTTTCCCCCCTCATAGAGAAGCAGTTCATTTCGTTCTTTGCCTCACCAGAGATCACCTTTTCCGAAAATACAAGGGGCAATATCGTGATATAACTACCAGAACCCTTCTAAATATGGACTATATAGATACTTATTCCTGACAGCAGAATCTTTAATATTTGGATATGCGCCCTAATATGACCGATGGACTCAGTGTCTATGCTAAACAGGGCGCGCCACGGCAAAAAGAGGCAAAATTTAATTAAATAAATAAATATGGACTAAAATCAGAACACAAAAAATGACCTTACAAAGCAGTCTTTATAGTTACAGTCTACAAAATGAAACTCTCTAAATGAACATGAGAACGTAAATTGATTGTTTGTGACACAGGATCAGTTAAGGACGATTATAAACAGGCTTGTGACAAAAGAACGTGGAGGAAAAGGCGTTTGACTGCAAAGAGAAAATAAAATATGTCAAAGAATACATCCCTGCCTCACTCCTTATTTTATTGTAAGGAACTACCCACTTTATTTATTATTTTTATTACTTTATTATTCTTATAGCTTTTGTTTTTTTAATAACCGTTCAACCCTTAATTAGGACATATGGTGTACTAATTCAAGGAAAAAAAAGTCAGATTTCCAGTACCCAAATATAGTACCTTCTTTCCACACCCACCCCCCCCCCCCCCCCCCCCCACTGTCCAAATAGAGTGAATCAAAACCAAACTTGTGTTATGTTTTTGTGTGTGACCTCCCTTTCCAACAAACAAACAATAAAATTAAAAAACAAACGAATAAAAAAAAACCATTATGTTCTTAAAGCTGCTACTTGTTTCATATATATATATATATATCTCTATATATATATATATATATATATATATATATATATATATATATATATATATATATATATTTGTTTGTGTATCTTTTCATCGTTATTAATGTCACTGGAATAACAATCGCAGTAAGCCGTGTTTTAAAAGGACGTAACAATGGTGCGGGGACAAGAGTTTATTGCGCTAAGTCCGTTATCGCGGTAACTTAGCAACCAAGTGCATAGCTTCCCGCTAAATAAGGTCCCGTTTATATCGGTCCTCTCCCTTTTCCTGCCCCCCAACTGCCCAAGAAATTACAGTCTTTGGATCTGGAATAGTTTACCCGTAACAATAATTTATTTATAACAATAACATATTTATTAAGTTGGTTTAAGATTGTTTCCAGATTGAAAGCTTCCAGTGCAGTAATCACTGGGAAAACTGCTTCAGCCGACAACCGCGTTTTAGATGTAGTTCATATAAACTATGTATATGTGTGTACTGAATATGTATAGACCCAGGGCCGGATTAAGGCCAGCTGATACCCTAAGCACAGCCCCCCCCCCATGGTGCCCCTCCCCTCCCCCCTCCCCGGCGCTTCCATTGCTTAACTGACAAGACATTCATTCATAACCCTCCACTCCCACAGGAGCATAGGCCTTCAACAAACACATGCCAAGTCCTCCTGTCACGTGCCATCATCTCAAGTTCTTTCCATGTTCTCCTCATCATTTTCACCTCTGTTTCCAACTCTCTTCTCCAGACAAGACATTAAGACTCAATAAATGCTGAAGAGACTGCAAATTCAATTTTTTTCCTGGCAAGACTCCACTGAAATTCATGCAGAAAAACCATGGTAAGACAGGCAAACATACTGAACTCTAGGTCGATGTCTGACACTTTTAGTCACTCACCATACCAAAGAAAACTTTTTTTTTTAATTTTTATTTTTTAACAATTCGGATTAAAGTCGAAATTACACAAAATTCGACTAAAGACGACTGTGACAGTGAAAGAGATGAGAGTTAAGACGACTGTGGCAGTGAAAGAGATGAGAGTTAAGACGACTGTGACAGTGAAAGAGATGAGAGTTAAGACGACTGTGGCAGTGAAAGAGATGAGAGTTAAGACGACTGTGGCAGTGAAAGAGATGAGAGTTAAGACGACTGTGGCAGTGAACGAGATGAGAGTTAAGACGACTGTGGCAGTGAAAGAGATGAGAGTTAAGACAACTGTGGCAGTGAAAGAGATGAGAGTTAAGACGACTGTGGCAGTGAAAGAGATGAGAGTTAAGGGCATGATAGCTTGAGGGAAAATTCTGTGGTGCCCCCCTTCCCTTGGTGCCCTAATCACGTGCTTATTTTGCTTAATGGTTAATCCAGCCCTGTATAGACCTCATATATAATAAAGTGTCTTGTTGCTATACCATAGGCAGTATTCTATAGTATTCTAAATGTTGAAACAAAAAATAGAAGCGTTATGCTGTACGAACATGGAGAAATGGGATGTGCGCGCTGTTCATATATGTAGGGCCTAAAGTGTTTAAAAAGATACTATAGCTGAGGATTCCAGCTTATTTTTTACTGGACACTTCGTTAAGCCTGCGCAGTTTCACAACTTGGCACCTAAGATTATTTTGATATTGGTATTGTCTTAGTAAAACTGAGAAATTTCCTCAGCGTATGCTGCAGATTAACTAACCAGCAATGAGATATTGTCTTATAATTTGAACAGTGACCATTTCCATGTTGTTCTCACATGTAGCGGACATGTTAATCGTGTGCAAAAACCACACTACATTAAATATATTCAGTGAAATACACAACAAAAGAAAGAAAGCTAAAATGTCCTCAGCCGAGTTTAAATCGGTGTATCAGAGAAATCTGTAATTACATTAACTGTTGTATACAAAGGGAAAAAACTCGAAAATAATGACGCATACAGACTTGTGATATTCTTCTTCTTCCTCGTTCGCCCTGAAAAGGACGGTGGTTGAGTTGTGTCTGTTTACGCCGTAGCTGTGATATCTGCACCTTTCGGTCGACACATCCGACTTCTGCACGGCATGTTTTGGGACCGGGTTTGCCTTCCCTTTTCTATCCGTACTCGCTCAGCCAGACTGCACTGCTGCAGACAGTTTCCAGGACCACCACGTGGAGGTGGAGTACGGTCTTGACCAGCTCTGGTTCGCTGATCCTGATGCAAGCAGTCAAGCTTGTGATATAGTGACATCCTCAAACAATAACACAATATCTGTTCAGTCTTGGTGTCTCATTTCTTCCTCGTCTCTTTTTGTTCTTTTGTCCCTGACGAAGTCTTAGTGACAATAACGTAAGTTAGTCTCTTTATCCTTTATCCCAGTCTGACCAATCATCTATTAATGTTTACCCCACCGAAGAAAATTACTTTGCTCTATTTAGCTTTAACCTTCATTTTGCCTTATCCTATTTTGTGTCCACTTTTAATTGGTATCAGTTAAACGGAGGGTTTAATGTAGCTGTTTTGTGTTATGCTTCAGCAGTTTTCGTTTGCTGAAATAGAACGTACACATAACTACATAAATAATTGCTCACTCTAACAATTTTATGAATCGAGCACGGATCGGAATGGATTAAAGGGGCCGTATTTGTTTTCTGTTTGTTAGTATTGCCGTGTTGGCATGGTAACAAAGCAGTTGACGAGAATAATTGCTGAAAACTAGAGACAGTTATAATCACAGCTTATCTTAATGCCAGTATTCACAATAATAGAGCAAACCGCTGCTGCGTGAACATTCTAGGCCTTCGGCCCTGGCCTAAAACTGTTAATGTCACATCCCCAGATGATTCACTGGTACACTGATAGGATTACACCTAAAGGTCTTTTATATTTGGACATGCGCCCTAATATAACAATCTAGGTTCTTCTTCTTCTTCTTCCTCGTTCGCCTTCAGACTTCCACATTTATGACTCTAATAAAGGCAGCAGTCAACTCAAGGTTCCCGACATCTCCAAACAGTTTAACCGTCTAGGTTGAATGGGACGCGCCTCGCCAAAAATTGTATTTTTAAAAATGTGTATGAAATAAATAACGCTGTTGTGATCGACAAAGTGTGTTACGGTTTTTATTATGAGATTCCTAAAGTATATTAATATTAGTTATTATCGTTTTATTTCATCCCCCCTCCTCCCCCCCCCCCCCCCCCCCCCCCCAACCTTTTCTCTTATGCTTTTTCCCCCTATTTCTTAGACTCACACACACACACGACTGTGAACACAGTGTTATTTTTTGTATATAAGAACCGTGTATGAAGGTGCGGTTTATGGCAGTATGTTTTTTTTTTTTTTTTTTTTCCTTAACTAGCGGCACTTGGGCTTTCAGCCCTTCGGCCCAATGACATGTCATTGCGAGGCTGGGGAACCTGAGGACTTTCCTTCCAACCCGGTCAGGAGCTTCGCTCCTTCCCATCCACAGAGGGTTTATCACAGGAGCCGTTCAGGCTATTCAGTCAAATTTCCGGCCGTAAACATTTCTTCAAACGCCGACGCCCGGGTTTGAACCATGAACACCTGGTCGCCAGTACAACGCCGAAGCCATTACACCAGCGCGGCTCCCATGGCAGTATGTTAATGTCAGGATAAATACAGATAAGGGTTTGCTAAGTTAAATACCTAGGGCTATGTTGTAAAGATGGACGTTCTGACGTAATAGGACAATAGATATGCTTAAACACTACGGCCAACAAAGCTCGCGGATGGACTAGAGAACGTAATGAAGAGTTTTCATTAAACCCCCCCCCCCCCCCCCGAACAGATAAGGGTGCTGATGACACATATGATGATAGCGATAGTGTTTATCGTGATGAACTCGCTGTATGTCTATGAATACAAAGTTCAGTTACAAATGAGAAGCAAAACCGGCAAAGATGGAAATATATGTCCAAAATTGTCAGGTCTTTGGTGATCTCAGTCATTCGTGTTGTGTACACAGTTCAGAGTGGCAGGGTGGTTAGAGCGTTTGCTTCTTGAGGCAAAGATACCTCGTTCGAACCTGGTATTAAGAGAATCCCAGTATTATTTCTCAAAGTGAAGTGTCTGTAACAAACAGCTCCTTCAGCTTTTCGGAGAAATACGAAAAAGGCGCACCTTGCACTAGGAAGACTATATTGAACGCCCATTAAAAGAACGCGCATACTTTGCAATCTTTCTATGATGCATTTTCTCCAGTTTACCCAGCTGTAAATGAGTAACCGATTGTTCTTGAGTTATGGAAGGCAAAAACAGTGAAGAAGGAAATCGATCACCTCACCTCATATAGCTGTGGATTAATATATTGAATTCCCTAATATTTCAAACCTTCCCCCCCCCCCCTCCCCCAGCAGTATCTACTATTTGACTAACTTTACATTTTACACAGTATGAGCAATTTTAATATAATTTCGGTTATAAAGTGTAGCGCCCCTCCTCCACCCACTCATCTTATAACCACTTCGTAACGCCCCCTATAAGCACACCTTCCGGCTTGTGACAGAATGGAATATTCTAGAAGCTAGCTGCTACACGACACTGCTTGCCTGATATCTTCATGACAGCCAATTTATCACATCATCAAAACATTACTCTCATCTCAGACTTGGAACACCTCGCATCAAAACAGCCAAAGATAAACCAGCTAAAGTACATTAAAATTATACGCTTTATTATAATTCGCTTACATTTCAAAATGAAGTAACCTTATCTTTATACAAGTAATTAAGGCATTTACATGTGTGAGATAAATGTCTAATATTTCACATTGTTTCCTCCTCCGGTGGGTTATTGTGACATTCCTGTTGCGTGTTTTCTCGTTACGAATGTTAATCCGCCCTTATTTCTCTATTCTTAGTATGTTTTCTGTGGTCTTATTTGCTTAAGTATTATCTAATTCCATTATTCCATTTACCCGCGCTTTCCTCTTTACACGAGTAATGGATTAAGTATACGCCTGTCAGCCAGGACGGACAGTGGGATAGAACATTTTTTAATGATAGTTAATTAGCTCGACACAGAGGGTCCCCACATGTATTACACGTGCTAGATTTGTTTTGTTTTTTCTTTCTTGTTTTTGTTTCGTTGTGGATGCTGTGATCAGCAGGGCAGCATCGGGAATAGGGCAATAATAATGGTGACTGTCTTTGTCACGATTTGTCTCGGTCTGTGCCTTCGTCGTGGACTGTCTCTGCTTCTTGTCTCAGTCTGTGTCTTCGTCGTGGACT
Source organism: Oreohelix idahoensis (assembly GCA_024509875.1). NCBI lineage: Eukaryota > Metazoa > Mollusca > Gastropoda > Stylommatophora > Oreohelicidae > Oreohelix > Oreohelix idahoensis. Next base: position 337,938 of record JAMPIV010001839.1, read on the forward strand.
GTCTCTGCTTCTTGTCTCAGTCTGTGTCTTCGTCGTGGACTGTCTCTGCTTCTTGTCTCAGTCTGTGTCTTCGTCGTGGACTGTCTCTGCTTCTTGTCTCAGTCTGTGTCTTCGTCGTGGACTGTCTCTGCTTCTTGTCTCAGTCTGTCTTCGTCGTGGACTGTCTCTGCTTCTTGTCTCAGTCTGTGTCTTCGTCGTGGACTGTCTCTGCTTCTTGTCTCAGTCTGTCTTCGTCGTGGACTGTCTCTGCTTCTTGTCTCAGTCTGTGTCTTCGTCGTGGACTGTCTCTGCTTCTTGTCTCAGTCTGTGTCTTCGTCGTGGACTGTCTCTGCTTCTTGTCTCAGTCTGTCTTCGTCGTGGACTGTCTCTGCTTCTTGTCTCAGTCTGTGTCTTCGTCGTGGACTGTCTCTGCTTCTTGTCTCAGTCAAGGACTGGTTCTGATTTTTGTTTTCGCCATTTTATTCTGTGTGACTGTTTGTCTCTGATATGATTTCTCTGACTGTTGTCTCTGTCATTCTTTATGTCTAACTGTTATCTTTGCCATCATGTCGTCTGACTGTTGTCTCTTCCACAGTTTGTCTGACTGGTGTCTCTTGTCATGATTTATGTCTGTTGTTTCTGTCATGGTTTATGTCTAACTGTTATCTATGCCATGATTTTTGTCTGACTGTTGCCTCTTCCACAGTTTGTCTGACTGGTGCCTCTTGTCGTGATTTCTGTCTGTTGTTTCTGTCATGGTTTTTGTCTAACTGTTATCCATGCCATGATTTCTGTCTGACTGTTGTCTCTGCCACGGTTTATGTCTGACTGGTGTCTCTTGTCGTGATTTCTGTCTGTTGTTTCTGTCGTGGTTTATGGCTAACTGTTGTCTCTGTCTTGATTTCTGGCTAACTGTTGTGTCTGCCATGACTTCTGTCTGACTAGTTGTCTCTATCAGGATTTCTGCTTGATTGTTGTCTCAGTCATGAGGCCTTACTATTGTCTCTTGTCATGATTTCTATCTGATTGTTGTCTTTTATCATGATTTCTATCTGACTGTTGTCTTTTGTTATGATTTATATCTGACTGTTGTCTTTTGTCATGATTTCTATCTTACTGTTGTCTTTTGTCATGATTTCTGTCTGACTGTTGTCTCTGTCATGATTTATGTCTGACTGTTGTCTCTTGTCACGATTTCTGTCTGACTGATGTCTCTTGTCATGATTTCTATCTGACTGCTGTCTCTTGTCATGATTTCTATCTGACTGTTGTGTCTGTCATTATTTCTGTCTGACTGTTGTCTCTGTCGTGAGTTCTGGTTGACTATTATCTCTGTCATGACTTCTGGCTGACTGTCGTCTCTTGTCATGATTTCTGCCGGACTGTTGTCTCTAATGATTTCTATCTGACTACTGTTTCTTGTCGGGATTTCTATGACTGTTGTCTCTGTCATGATGTATGTTTTTGTCTCTTGTCATGATTTCTTCTGTTGTCTCTGTCATGATTTCTGTCTGACCGTTGTCTCTGTCATGATTTATGTCTGATTGTTGTTTCTGTCATGATTTCTGCTGTCATCTTTGTCATGATTTCTGTCGGTTGTTTTTATCATGATTTCCATCTGACTATTGTCTCTGTAATGATGTCTCTCTGTTGTCTCTGTCATGATTTTCTTCGGATATAAGAATCTCCCCGTTTGATCTTAGTAACTTATTACCCAGTTGGTTATGTCCGCGACATGGAAGATGGTCCCATCCCTAAAGATATTTTCTACTGACAAATGGCAAAAGTACAACTTGCAACCGCAGCATTTTTCTTTTAAAACCTTAAACCACATCCCCTCACTTCCCCCCTCCCCAACTTACCTCAATCCTATGACACCCAAAGCGAGTAGATAATATGTAGGATTCAGTACAATGTATGCAGTATATATCGATTTTTTTTTCTAAGTTGACTGCCAAACATTTCCATGTTGAGACTAAACAGATAAGGCTATTTACAGATTGTAGTTTTCACTCGAAATTAACAAAGGATGCCTTACATGTTTTTGTTATAAGGGGGTATATTCAGGCCCAGTGGGCTATAATCTGGCCTATCCCAGATTATACCAGGGGTATAAAGTGGCCTAGACCAGATTATATACCCGAGGTATAATACAGCCTACCAAACTACTGTGTTAGAGACATTCATCGTCATATACAACTTGACCAGCATCGGCTCTGCCATATTATTGAACATGAGCACACATTTATCCAGTTCTTTTATTTCACACTTGACTCTTTATGTGTCATAAACATTTAGAGTTTTCACTGTTTTCAGTCACACGATTATCCTGTGAACAAATGACCGTTTAAAAGTAATCAGACCGGTTCATACCAAGCGCCGTCTCCGAACGGAGACTATCAGTAGTCAGCAAAATAGTCAGTAAATCTTTATAAAACATTCCGTAAGATTAACTTCTACATCTATCAACGTTTTCTTCACTCTTATGTAATAGCATACTCTTGGCGTTTCGTTTCAGTCTTTTATTAATTTATACTTTTTAGTATGCGTCTGTTAATAATTCCAAAAATAGTTTATTTGTCTATTTCGATATGTCTCTTAAATTCTAGTTTTTCCTGGACAGTTTTTTTTTCCCCCTCTTTCAGTGAAATGCGTCACATTTTTCGGTACTTAGAATTTTTATGGGTCCCATTTCTGTTTTTCCCCTGCTTATTCGGGGCCTCTGTTTTGGAACAGTTCTATAAAAAGGATGTTATAAAAATCCTATTTTTTGATGTGGCAGTCATGTTATCTGGATTTACATTTATGATTCATGTACAGATTTATAAATCTGACTGCCTGGAGTGTTCGAGTGTTGTTGTCTTTGTTTTAAATTCGACCTGTTAACTTGAGACAATGACAGATTCCACATCCTATAAGTCTAGTTTTTAATTTGACCGAATACCTTTCTAAAGATATTCTTCATCTTGTTGCCAACAATGCCCTTAATTCCATTTCCCTCCCCCCAAACTAAATCTCTCTAGAATTGCAAACATATTTTTCCATGCACGTGATTAATATGATATATTTAACAGTCAGTATTTTGTATACCCACCGAAGTGAGTACTTAGTGAGTGTGCGTCACGCGAATGACACATTTGGGTGCGCGCCTGCTTATTGCGTATACTGTATCAGTGAGTCGCCCAGATCAATATTACTGGAATAAAAAGTTTCGAAGAACCTGAATTGTTAATGGAAGAGTGAGTAACGTGTATGCATTATCAACAGAGCAAACTGGTTATAAGAGCATTCCTTACTTATATGGACAACATTTGTTCTGTGGTGCGTATTTTAACAAAATATTCACTGAAGCTTAACTGAGATGAACACCTGTGTTAAATCGGACATTTCTGAATCGGTAAAATTGTATGTTATATCTGCTATATTGTTCTTAATAATAGTTAGTATTGTTATTATTCTGAGCCGTGTTACTAAGAAGTAGTCTACATTGTTGCTTTATTTAGCTTACATGGAATAATCTTCAGTTCATTTTCTACACCCGCGTTGCTTATTATTTCTTCTCTCTCTCTCTCTCTCTCTCTCTCTCTCTCTCTCTCTCTCTCTCTCTCTCTCTCTCTCTCTCTCTCTCTCTCTCTCTCTCTCTCTCTCTCTCTCTCTCTCTCTCTCTCTCTCTCTCTCTCTCTCTCTCTCTCTCTCTCTCTCTCTCGTTCTTTATTTCCCTGAAGCTTACCGTTTCTCCCATTAGTTAATCTGACACATGACTGTATGTTAATCAACAGCTGATACAGAGCTTTGCTGATGACAGCAGACCTGCGTGACGGTTATGCGACATGAGTAACACAAGAACGCCAACAGCAGTCTTAAACACAACACAGAAAGATAAACTAGTTTAGAAAACTAACAATAAATACAACTATACATCTAACTTCATGGAAAGTGAGTGCTAGTAATAAAAGCTATTCGTGCCAACTTTTTATGTTTGTTATATTCATGCATTCTCTTTATGACTGCAGATCATGCATTCTCTTTATGACTGCAGATCATGCGTTCTCTTTATACTGTTATACATTCCTACTTTTATGAATGTACTATTCATGCCTACTTTTTAAGAATGTGCTATTCACGTTTTCTCTTTATGACTGCAATTCATGCTTTCTCTTTTCACTATACTATTCTTTACGACTGCTAATTTTGTCAACTCTCCATTTTGTAATGGCAGATGTTGAGAACCCAAAAAATGAGTAATTTTTTTCTCCTTTCTAGAACACCTAAATGTAGAAAACAAAATAGTGTTGACACGCAGCCCACACAGTTACTGCCATCACAAGCTTTCAACAAGAACATATCTGATCTCTTAGTAAGTGGACAAAAGAAGGGCAGATTGATAAACAGTACTAATGACAGTTTTGTGTCATGGTATTCCCGCTGCATCAGAGATTATTTATAGCCACATTACACGAAGCTTTGGCTACTGACTGTTCTAGTCAATTAGAACAAAATAGTCCAATTAGTTAATTATGAATGTGTGTCATTTTAATTGTCTGTGTAATGCCCATACATTGCTTGTCTTAATGCGTATCTTTTATGTGTGTCACTGTATGTTGGCCCTACCCACTATTTTACGTGATTTAGTGTACATGTGACACTTTGTATGTATGTATGTATGTGCTTTTGTATGACAATATATGTGCGCGTGTTTATGTGTGTGCCCGGATTTTTGCTAAACTTTCTTGCTTGTCTCTTCCTACATTGTCAACTCTGTCATTTTATCGCTACCAACATCATTGTCGCAGCAATCCTCTTGCGCAGACAATAACCCGTATTATTTTATTTTGGTTTGATATCACACATAGAACTATACTGTCACAATCTCTATACCCTGCCGATCTGAATCTACGCCACCATCACATCCTGATTTTACCATCTCAAGTTTCTTGACGACACCTTAGATCCACACTTATATGGTCACCAAGGCTACCACCATCATTGTCAGCGTAAGTGATGCCGTAAAAACTGTGAACTCAACAACAAAGAAGGAAGATAAGATCAAATCGATTGAGCCCAAAGTTGGCAAATCCTCCACATGTGATCCCTTATCTCAGATTTCGCCTTGCAGAACAAACATTGTCGTCTGCACAACAGACGACGGTTCCAGAGTTTGGCAGACTTACAGTACCGTAAACTATCTGAACAATCGAGTCCGGCTAATGGTTTGGTGGAGCCGACTTTAAAGCAGGCACCAAGTTCTTTAAAAAAAAAAAAAAATTCAGTGTAGATCGTGTAGAAACTAGTTTTGGAGTTTAGGCATCAGTAAAACAAGAGATAAGGAAAGACGCGGGAAATGAAAATGGCCCTTATTGAGAAAGTCATCTCATTCATTCGTTCCTTCCATCATTGATTTCCCCTTCACGTCCTTGTAAAGGTTAAAGGTTAGATCTTCAGCAAGTTCACTTTAAACTTGTATATCCTGTGCCATCCCGCCATGGTCTTCAGGTGTCTTGCTTTATCCCGGTTTAACTGCCATGTCTTTTTCCATGGGTTATTCAGTTTCCCTTTATTTCTCTTAACCTGGGGATTCCAAAACAAAGCCTGTCCGGTAATGCTGCCAGTATGTGTCCTCACTGTGTGCCCTGTCCATCGCCAGCGTCTTGTTGTCACCTTTCCTTGTTATTTGTTCAAGCTGCATGAGTGGCTTAACATTTATACAGGATTCCATAGCCAGCCCCGTGCCCAACCCTTCTTAATCGGTAATTTCGGAGATGCATGGTAGATAATATATGCCTGCTCTTTATTCCCCCTTTAAGGGTCTGATAACCCAAGCCTATTTCTCTTCTCTTATTCAGTTGATATTTGGTTCTTTCTATCAGCTGCACATTGGAGATCATGTCATATTGTTTACATACTTATGTTCAGCACAAGCACCCAGTTAGGAAATGTTGTAAGTTCTTGAATGCCGCTTTTATTGTTTTCCGTGTTTCATAGCCATACAACAGGACTTCTTTAACATTCGATTTACGTTTGCTTTGTGCTTGATGTCTTTTGACTTCAGTATATTTCCCAATGCAATGATAGTTCCCTTTGCCTTTTGTAATCTTATTTTATCACTGTCCGTTCCTCAAGCTTTGTCCATATTGCTGCCAAAATATCTGTATCAACTGTCATTTCTTAGAAGCTTTATGGTTTTATTTATTTATTTCTTATTTGGGGTTTTTTTTTTTTTTTAGTTTTTTGTGTTTTTAAATATTTGACACATAACTTGTACTTCTTTTCCTGCTAGTTCGATTTGGATCTTGTGAAGCTGACCTACTTTGAAAATCTTCCCAATGTTCCAGCCAACTCTTGATTTATCCTTTTATGTTGCTAAGCAATTCTCTACTTTTGTACTTGATACGTCCATTTGATTGTCTTGTTAACTTCTTCATGGTACTGTATAGCACAGGTCCTCCATGCTTACTTCGGCTGCAGTTTCCTGTGCGTCTTTTGCAAACTCGCCAGTATATACAACAAATACGTCTTCTGAAGCTGATACGTCTTCTGGCTTCTTTGTTTTCTTCTGTGTATAGTCCATGAGCTGTGGCTCTGGAATTTCTGGTTTTACCTTTGTTCAAATCTGCTTCTTGTTTTCTTTATCTAAATTGATGGTTTATATTGTTATCTGTGCTGTATTCTGGCGTTCACTTTTCCAAAAACTTCACTGCAATCTTTTTTATCTGTTGCCGGTGGTCTTCTACATTTTCTTCGTCTTCTAATTGTTGAAGCACTTGGCACTTATTGGATATACACTAAAACAAACCGCAAGGTCTTTTCTATTTGAACATGCGCCCTAATATAACCAACAGACCCTGTATCTAGGTTGAACCTGGCGCGCCTCGCCAAACCGAGGCAAAATTGTATTTTATTTACTTATTGGATATGGTTACAGTAAATTAATCTTTTGTTTCTTTATGTATGAGATATCCCACATTTAAATGTTATCTGTAGCTAGTTCTGTTGTTGTATATCTTCTGAGTTTCATTTCAGCCAACAGACGATGATAATCTTGTGCTCTGCTTTTCTACATACTTGTACGCCATGTAATGATGGTCTAAACTTCCTCTTTATACATATGTGATCAGTCTGTTTTTCTGTCCTTTGGTCAGGTGATCTCCATATTGCTTTGTTTATTCTATTATGTGGGAACATACTTCCTCCTATATCAAGTTTATTTGAAATACAAAAGTTTATTTCTCCGCTTTTATTCATTATCCGAATTTCATGTTTTCCCATTGTTTCTTCAAAGCTTTTGTTGTTTATGCTTAGCTTTGCATTTTAGTAACACTTCAAGGTTGTAATGTATGTGCTTCTATGTTATCCATGTTATTAAGAATGGTGTAGAACTCTTTTGTTTTCAGGAGTATTCTGTGTCATTAGTTGGTGCATGAAAGATCTTTTTTTTTTATTTCTCTTTTGGCAGTTTTGAATGTTGCCAGACATTAGTCTGGGTTCCATTGCTCCCATTCTGTCAGTAGCCTCTCCGAGACCTCATTTTAAGCCCGGGCCATTTCACGCTGTGACGTCACCTCCTTGTGTGTTTGGACTATACTTGCTGATAGGAAAGTTATATTAGTGATTGCGTCTTTAAACTGTCTGGGTCGTCCACGGGTCCTATATACCATGGTTGTGTGAGTGTCATAAGAATGACACCTGTTAATTACCTTTATTTATTTATTTACTAATTTATCATTGTGTAGGAAGAGGGATTAAAAGTACCTTAATCGTGCATCCTTGGCTGAGGTGAGGCTCTCCTATCAGATGAGGCCCGGGCCAAAAGACCGTGCTGGTTCCCACCTCTAGAAGAGCCTGTACGCACTTTGTTCCCTTTAACATCATTAAAGTCACATCTTCATTACTGTATGCGTTTTCTTCCTCATAAGAATGTAATCTGCTAACATGAAAATGCAGTTATAAAACACCCCCACCTCCGTACAATAAATAGTAGAAGACACACCCCCCAACTCACGTGTAGACCACAACTTCTTCTCCTTCCTACACTTTCAGACTTTCAACTTGAAGAGTTTTTCCAAGAATGGTACTGGTGACGGCCATATGTACGTTTTCAGTTCTTGATATGTTGGGCACGTTTGTAGCAGAAATCTAGCAGTCATGTTATCGGTGTCACAGTTACACTCATCAGCAGTTCCTATCTTTAGCTTGTCGAATAAATGCTTGAGTCAGAAGTTAGGAAAAACAAGACAGAGAACGAATTGGAGCAGAATACCCAGGATATTTATAGCTTGTAAAGATCTAGGTGACACCTTTACTCCATAGGAAGCTCTGCGGCAAAGGCAAATAATGACATAACAGCCGTGCCTCTTTTACTTCTGTACCGTTTTACTCTGGAAATCGGTGGTTTTTGTTGGTACTGATAAGTGCGCCAATTTAGCTGAATTTGTATACATGTTTCTTCGCACCTACACAACTTTTAATTCAGATTGAGGCTGAAATTCCAACTGATTACAGTAATCAGTGATGAAATTAAAATCCAAAGATAACGAAATAAAAACAGGAGGAAAAGGTAAGAAAACCACAACCCGGGGGAAGGATGGCGGCTTTTATTTTATAATCAATAATTCTTTTGTGTTTCTCGCACAGCCACAGTTATAAATCGGACCTTTCTGAACAAAACAGCGAATGTATAAATACATTGAAAAGGCGGTAACCTCAGAATTGAAAGTCAGGAACGTTTTTTTAAACTTAAACACTACACGCCAAATAAATGTAAGTCTGGATAGAACAGATTGTCAAAATTATAATTAAAATAGTGAGCATAGAAGAGCGCACAGTAGCTTGTGATACAAGGCAATTATTTAATGTAATCTCGAAAGAAAGAGGCTCATATAAGCTGTAGCTGAAGCCAGAATATGTCCTGTAACTGGAGAAGTAACAATATCCAGTAATTAAAAACTGCTCAGATTACAGCTGGGATCAATATATCTGTAGCAAAGTAAATTGCTGGAGAGGTTATGATGGTAAAAGATAAGAATGATAGAGTTAGATGTGTTAACCGTGTGAGGTCAAGCTATGTAAGACCTTGAGTCTAGTGGTTGAAGAAGATGAATTCTCAAGGGACCTAACGCTACCTCTCAAGATCTCACACGGTGCTGTAAATTACTTCTAATGTATGGTGTTTGATGTGGCTAGTGTCTAGGGGATGCAATGAAATGATGGTACATCAAAACAACACAGTATAACTCTCTAATAGAATCTTAATAACTCTGTTGTTTAGTTTTCAAATTGGAAATATTTTTTTTGTACAATTTATTGTGCCTGTCCTGCAATCTCTTTTGGACAGGTCTTTTAAAACTGAAGAAAATGTATGTTACACTGAAAAGTGAACTGAAAATAAGGACTCTTGGTCCAACAATAATACTATTAATATTAAAATGTTCAGTAAGGAGTTTCACAGGCTGTTAAGTAATTATTAATAATGTAAGTCAGTTATTGGAGAGACTGTTTATGTCATCATTTCCCCGAGAGTTTCTGTTAATGTATAGGGAAACAGTTTTCTCCAGATAAAGTGTCAGATTGCCCAGATTGTGGCACATAACCTGAAATTTCCTTCGTGAAGATTCAATCGTTGATATGGCTCTGTAAAGAACATCAGCTCTCAGAGCTCCACTTGACAATTATTATACAAAATACGCTGTACTGGAGACGTTACTGTCTTCACTCGTACTTCAGCTTTCCTGTCACCGGCTGGTAACAGGAAATAAAACCCTGCAACATAAAAGACACCCTGGCCTTTTCATATCTGTTATATTTTTCCCTCAACTCTCTACATGACATGATGGGGTTCAGCCTCGTGTGCATTACAAGTGCACCAGCCCCTAAGTTTTTTTGAACTCACATCATATTGTGACCACACCTCAGGTCCATATGGTAGATACGCCACTGTCATTTTACATAGTCTTCTTCAACACAATTTAATAGGAGTATGTACATCTCCTTATATGCATATAATTTTCTTCTATTACAAAATATAAACGCTCCATGCAATCAATAGTGTTCAGCGAACACAGAGGCTTGCTATTTTACTTTAGTCTTACAATAATTTTTAATTATAACAATGCAATATTCAAACATAAATCAAATAGATATATCCAAACTGTCTCTTTAGGCATGTCCTACACTTTCCCACTTTTTGCCTTTGCACATATTACATAATAATATAGATATTTTTCTTACCAGAATTCAATGAAATAAGCACAGGTGCGATGGATGGCACAAATTCAGCTTTGCTGCTGGCTAGACTATGACAAATACTTTTTAGTTTTAGTTACAATTAACAGTCAAACTTCTAGGATCACATCGACCTGCTTCAGGGACAGCTTTCTACAAAATGGCAAAAACCTAACTAAGTTTTCCATAATATAAAATGCGTTGGCCAATCAGATCGGAAGACTAAGCTTTTCAATTTGAATTTTGAAAATAAAAGCAAAAACAGACTTGATTTTTGGACCTAACAAGTTTTCTCCTCACTCATTCTTAGATTTCTACGGCTAAAATATATTTTGTGTTAAGCCATCCCATAATTTCTCTCCCCTTGTCTACCCCTCCTCCAACAGAATACATGCTTGCTTGTCTCATTTCCAACAACGCGTCCAAAAGTAACCGTTAGTGAATGCAAAAACAAGCGTCTGTTCATTCATATGTCTGGGCATATCTAGTCTTTTGTCAATATCTTTACTTTTAATGGGGCGATCTTGAAAATTGTAACATAATATTACTCAGGAGATCATATGCTATCAAACTAACTAGGTTTTATGGCCCTAGTATTGGAAGTAAAGAATTCCATATATTTTCCATGTGAGTTTCAATTTCTAATATTACATAAACACGCCATCTCTCTCCCCGCTTCTGTGTAGTTCAATTCGAAACAACAAGTCTGTGACGTCATAAAATGTACCAATTTGCAGACAGAGCGAGGCGTGTGTGTTTATACCAGTCACTCTGCGTGCTTATGGAACGAACAAATATTGGACTTAGTGTCGAATTTTTCCATCTGCCGCTAACAATATCGCCCGCGTTTGCCTACAATTTTGCGTGTTTCAACCATTTGTGTCAAAGGTCTCATTCTAAAAATACACTTGCCTCTCTCCTCCTTTTCCCCCTTTTGGTCTGAAACAAGGCTAATTCCGTCAAAATTGTTACCGATATTTTCAAGGTCACTGGCAAACGATAGTATCTTTACACTACGATTTTGTCTAGCTAAAATCAACGCGCTGACTGGCGTGGGGAAGGAAGACGCGTCACAACTTAACTATTTTTATTTCTACCTATCTTTCTTGTTACTTACAAATAATAATTTTATCGGTGTATCAATGTAATTTTATCACAATATCATATTATAGAATAATCTTACTGTACACGGTAAAACTATAGAACACTTCTTTCTAGAATGCAAAACAGAATCAACAACAAAGAATTCTACTCTTAGAATATATACAAGCATGCACATAACTCTCTCTCTCTCTCTCTCTCTCTCTCTCTCTCTCTCTGCGCGCGTGTGTAGGTGCTGTAAAAACAGGTGTTAATAAACAGATTTGGCTAAGGAAATACATACTATACCAAAACGGTAAATAACCAGAACAAACATTAATATATGACATGTATTAAAAGTGTAATAAAAATATAAATATATATTAATAGATATTGAATTCGGCATCAAGATGTTGAGAAGTAAATAATAAGAAACTTAAATAACGCAGAATTAAATAAATGATGGGATCTCACAAGGGGAAAAATAATTTATGTCCCCTGAAATCATGAATCAACACTCTGAAATACAGCCAGTCAATCTATACTGAAGCACATTAAAAACGCACCACCTGTATAATCCAGGAACAGAGTGTGAAATGTAAATATAAGTGTTTACAAGTTTACATATTTGGAATTTTTATTCATTTTCCTATGAATCCATGCTGGTCATTAATTTGTACATTTGATTGTTATGAAATTCATTGCATTCTGTGCAGGCAAGGGAGAAAACCAAAAATGCAACCAATAAAAAAATTCATTCACACTATCCTCAGTATCTGGTATGTCCACCGTGTGCTTGCAAACAAGCTTGGCAGCGGCTCCGCATGAAACACACAAGTCTCTGAAGGAAATTCCGGGGAATCAAGTCCCATTCACGTTTAAGAGCAGCTTCGAGCTGTTGCAGATTAGCTGGAGAACCTTGCCTGTAGACTCTGCGTCCAAGCTCGTCCCACAGATGTTCTATAGAGGACATGTCTGGTGATAGGGCAGGCCAATCAATCGTCACAATGTTCTGCTGCTGTAGATATTGCTGCGTAATGCATGCGGTGTGCGCACGTGCGTTATCCTGCTGGAGAAGCTGCAAGTCTGGATAATTTTTGAACGCAGGAGCAACCAATGCATCCAGAACCACATCTCGATATGTCACAGCATTAACATTTCCACGGAAGACGTGAAGAGGCAAGCGATGGTGAAAACTGAATCCTCCCCAAATGTGAATACTGCCACCTCCAAATCGGTTGTGCTGACGAACACAGCAATCTGCAAAGCGCTCTCCACACCGTCGCCAAATCTGCATACGTCCATCAGCAAAGGATATGTTGAATCTGCTCTCGTCTGTGAATAGGACAGCATTCCACTTGTGGTGGTTTTTGATGTTATAAAATGTGGTTGTTATGTTTCACTATTGTTCTGAATGAGGTCAGCTGTGAAGGTACCTGATTATAACAATTTATGGGTTGAGTTATCAGGTAACCTTACTGCTACCACCTTATGATCTCAATCAGACCTATTCTTGACTAGTATGTATGGTAGCTACGTCTAATGTCTAGGGTTATGCCAGTGTGGTGTGATGGTAAGTTAACACTAACACACACACACATAAACAAATATTAAAGTCTATGATCAAATGAACTAACACCTGGGTTAAATTTTTATATGTTAATATTTTCTATACAATTTTATTGGTCCTGAACCTAGTATTCTTCTGGTCAGGACTTTTCAAAATTAAAAGAACTCAAGGTATATACATAAAATGCAAATCTTTAACCCAAAGGGACACTTTGTCCAAACATATACTGTTAAAATATACTAATAGTGTTACTAAATTTTTACTATTACTGGTTTCTAACACTGGATGGCTGTTTGGGATTCTTTAATCATCCCCAGTTCTTTAATACACAACTGTCAATGTTTTATTCTTTGGGGAATATTTTTATTATGTTACACAGGGGTGCACTAGTCTTTGATGCTGATGAAAAGTCGTGTGCCAGATATTTTACTTATCTGGCACAACTTGAACTGTCCGTATTCTTGCTGTAAAACGATCACTTTGATACTGGCCCAAAAGTAACAGGGTGGACTCTGTAGACCCCTGTCACTACTGGAAATGAAAAGACTTCTCAACTGCTTTTCAATGACATCTGGCACCGGGCTAGTGCCAGATAAAAACCCTGTAACAATGAAATAATGTCTCCTTGTTGATATCATACTTAAACTGTTATTTCTACAAATTATAATACATAAGAAATAAAGAACTGGGTCATATCTAATTGACCAACCCAACTCATCCATTACAAAGTGTACCAGTGTTGTTCACATGTCTCTCCTCTCAAGGCGGCCCTGCATCTGCAATAATATTATTAATCTTTCTTTTCCTCCATACAGTAGGATAGGTGAGCTGTGTCCATCTGGCCACCTAAGAAAAAATTTTATTTCACAAAACATGTGCATTTTACAAAACTGGCAATGTGTTATAGCCTAAATCTACCTCTAGGCCCTGCATAAATCAGCTAAGTACCTATGTCCTTTCTGTCGTAATGGCAGTATCTCTCACTCACATTTTTAAACAAAATATATATGAATAATTTCTGCCTTACCATAAATTCAATGAATACACACAGGAACGTTGATTAGCAGACTTCAGATGCACTGCCGGCTGGACTGTGATGCCTATTATTGTTTTAGTTATATATATATTTAGTTACTAAGGCAAGTCACACTTCCCAGAATTTCAAACGTCCTGTTCGAGGGACTGTATTATACAAATGGCGTCGAGACTTTGAATTTTTTCAATATTATAAAAGGCGTTGGCCAATGAGCAAACGACTACTTTTGAATTTGAAAATAAAAGCAAAATTTCTCTCCCCTTGTCTACCCCTCCTCCAACAGATTACATGCTTGCTTGTCTCATTTCCAACAACGCGTTCCAAATTGTAATCGTTAGTGAATGCAAAATGAATGCAAAACCGCCAGTCTGTCCGTTTGTCTGCACGAACAAATACAGTTTTTTGTCAATAACTTTCTTATCTACTAGGGGATTTTGTATTTTTAAACATATTATTTATCAGGAGAAGATAAGCCATCAAACTAACTAGGTTTTAGGATCCTAAACCCATTAATAAAGAAGTCCATATTTTTTCCAGAGTTAGTTTCAATTTCCACTATCATATAAATTACGCCATCTTTTCTCCTCTCCCGCGTTGTCCAAAACTGAAACTACTAGTCTGTTACGTCATAAAATGGACTCTTTTGCAGCGAAAGCGCTGTCTGTGTGTTTATATATTTTCTCAGTGTGAAAAAGTATTGGGTTTTGCGGGGTATTTTTAAATTCTACAAAGCTTGTGACACGTTACCGAACACCTGCCACCATATCGTCACGCACTGTCGTCTTGGGTAGCTAGTCCAAGAATCTAACGCTTGACAATTTGTGGCATGTGTTCGCTCTTTCTCTCTCACTTTCATGCGTTCGTTTATGCCTCCCCTGTTTTATTCTTACTATCTTTCTTGGAACAACTAAGCTGGTCGTTTTCAAAATTTTGACCGTTAACCCTTGACGGACGAGTTATAAAGTCCAATACCACTGGCGCGGCAATAAGGTTTCACACTACGTTCTTATATCAATGCGATGACTGGCGCGGGGAAAGAAGACGCGTTACAACTTTACTATTTCTATTCCTACTCATATTATTTTAACTTTTATTCTTATAATTAACAATTTTATCGCTGTATCAATGTACTTTATCACACCACTGCAGTCTAGTCCATCTGACATGTTGCTCTGCCCATTGCAGGCGCTGCTGACGATGTCTGTGAGTCAAGTTTGGCCCAACATAAGGTAGTCTTGCAGTAAGGCCTGTATCTCTGAGTCGTCGTATGACTGTCATTCGAGAGACTTGCCCACGTCTACCCACTATTGCTCTTGCTGTTTGACTTGCCGGGAGAGAACGATTCCTTAGGTGACTCAGCACAATATGACGATCTTGCGCAGGGGTAGTAACTCGTGGTTGGCCACTCCGAAGTCTATCCCGGGCACTGCCAGTGGTTCCGTAACGTTCATTGAGACGTACAATAGTGCTGTGGTGGCAATTCATCCTTCTGGCAATGGCCTGCGAGCTCATTCCGGTCTCCAACACACCAATGGCTCGTTGGCGGTCGTTTTCAGATAGTCGTGGCATTTCAAGCACATGTACTGGGTGTTTTGGTTCAACGGCCTTTTTATACCGAGTATACTGCCACAATGCGTACACATTTTCAGGGTCATAGCTGTTGCGAATCGTGTTGCACGTGTAACTTTCATTGTTTTCATGTAGTCTGTACACAAACCCGTGGGTTGAATCATGCACTTTCGCTCTTTACCTCATGACAAACACGGGGAAAATCTATTCCCACACTTTTTTTTTCCAGCTTCTCGGCATCAGTATATATAATAGTGGTGCGTTTTTAATGTGCTTCAGTATATATTTATAAATACCATATGTCATAACTATAATCAGGGCTATGGAGTCGCAGTTGTGGAGTCGGTCTTTTCTGTGGAGTCGAAGTCGGTAAAAAATGTCCGGACTCCGACTCCGAATTTTATGCAATATGACTAGTAACAAAAAACTGTAGTCGTAATCGGACTTCTAAAATTTAAGGAGTCGGAGAATTGTTTAGCCGACTCCACAATCCTGACTATAACCCGATCCGGACTAAACAGGATATTGTAGCCATTTTTAGTTTTTTTTTTTTTTTTAATGCAGATATATTCGCTAACAAAAAATATGCTCTTAGCGTTCGCACTTTTGTCTTTCATCGATATTTTTGTCTTCTTGTGCAGCAATAATTAATATCTTGGAGACTGTGCATTAATGTGTAATAACATAAGTGTAGTAACATGATCATTTGTGTTAAAAATAAAACTATACATGAACTTGGTGTATATCAATTATTAAAATTACGTTCAGATTTCTATCATTGATATTAACATGTTTCTCCTTCAGTAATAGCAATGCAAGCGTCTGATTGGCTAAGCAGATAGAGCGCTTTCCTGTCACTGTTACCGGGTTGCGGGATCAAAACCTCCGAGCGTCAATGTCCAGTCTACCCAGCCGTAAATGGGTATCTGGGTCAGCAGTTGAGTTAGGGAAGGCAAAGGCAGCAAGAAAGGAAACTGGCCACGCCAACTCATAAAAACGCTGGACCTGACCTAGTATGGTGAAGCCTGTAACACTTCACTCCACTAAGGCAGTTTCTGTTATACGACTAACCTTTCAACCTTTAATTAACAATGCCAAGGTCAGTATTCTAGTGTGGGACCCCAAGATGCAGCAATAGTGAATGCAGTCAGCGACTCATAGCTTGACTGCCTGCGTCAGGACCAGCGAACCAGAGCTGGTCAAGACCGTGCTCCACCTCCACGTGGTGGTCCTGGAAACAGTCTGCAGCAGTGCAGGCTGGCTGAGCGAGCATGGATCGAAATGGGAAGGCAAACCCGGTCCTTAAAAAATGCCGTGCAGAAGTCGGATGTGTCGACCGAAAGGTGCAGATATCACAGCTTAGGCGCAAACAGACACAACGCAACCACCGTCCTTTTCAAGACGAACGAAGAAGAAGAAGAAGAAGTATTCTAGTGTTAAATTCTCTGTACGATCTACACACATGACCGAGTCCTGTCTCAGGGAGCTAGGTTGAACGAGGCTGCTTCTCGCCAAGAAGAGGCACATTTTTTTTTAAAGTCTTATATGTCTCAATATCCTGTTAAGTGTATACTGAAATGCAAGTTCTTGTATTTTATTGATTCAATAATCTAGCAACAAATTCTCGGCTCCTTGATTGTGATGAGAACGTGTATGACAGTACTATGGTAATGTACGCCTCGTTCTAGCTGATAGATACAGTGAAAGTATGAGACAGCACTACACGTACCTCATGCCGATATTTTAACAAACGGAATTCTGTCGTGAGAAGGTCCATCTATTTGTAATCTACTATACAGAATCTTATGGATCTTAACTTGCCTTTTCCCCCTTTGACAACATCACGTGAATTCTTTCTTTTGTGTGTGTATGACAGAGAGAGAGAGAGAGAGAGAGAGAGAGAGAGAGAGAGAGAGAGAGAGAGAGAGAGTACAGAGACAGATATTTTGTTCGTCTACCCTATAATACATAGTAAACAATTAGTTGTACGTAGGACTACATATTCTTGAGTTTGTGAACTATAATTGACAAATGATTGAAGCTGTTGTTTTTAATAGACGTCAAAGAAACTCGAGTAAGCTTTCTAGACTTTACTTCTTACAATTTTATAACAGGGATAATATATGCACTACATTTGTTTAGTTAGATAAATTAGTGAAACACAAGACGGAGCTAGGGCATGTCAATAATCAATGACCAACAGAGGGTCGTTATTATTTTATTTAAAGAGCTGACAGTGAAAGTCTTTACTAGAGATATATGTGTGTAAGCGCTGAGAAGAGATAGAAATAAATACATATTTCAACATTATAAACTATGTTTTGCTACGACATGCAGAGGCAATGTTGACAGCATGTAGTTAACAAAACTGTCGTGCCATAGCCTGAAAATGTTGACAGTTATACACACATACAGAAAGTGACAATTTATACTTAGATACAGCGAGATAAGTGGTTCAAACATACAGAGAGATAAGTGTTACATACATAGAGATAAGTGATAATCACATACAGAGAAATAAGTGAAATTCACCTACATAGAGATAAGTGATACACACATACAGAGAGATAAATAATACACCCATACAGAGAGATAAGTGATAGACACACACAGAGAGATAAGTGATAGACACATACAGAAAGATAAGTGATGCGCATACAGAGAAAGAGAGAGAGAGAGAGAGAGAGACAAGTAGTATACACATACAGCGAGAGACAAGTAGTGCAGACATACAGAAAAACAAGTAGTACACACATACAGAGAGAGACAAGTAGTACATACTTATAAAGAGACAAGTAGTACACACATACAGAGAGACAAGTAGTACATACATATAGATAGAGACAAGTATTACACACATACAGAGAGTATGTAAGTAGCACATACATTCAGAGAGACATGTAGTACATACACACAGAAAGACAAGTAGTACACATATACACAGAGACAAGTAGTACATAGATACAGAGAGACAGGTAGTACACAGATACAGAGAGGCAAGTAGTACACACATACAGAGAGACAAGTAGTACACAGATACAGAGAGACAGGTAGTACACACATACAGAGAGACAAGTAGTACACACATACAGAGAGACAAGTAGTACACACAGAGACAAGTAATACACACATATAGAGAGACAAGTAGTACACACATACAGAGAGACAAGTAATACACACAGAGACAAGTAATACACACATATAGAGAAACAAGTAGTACACACATACAGAGAGACAAGCAGTACACACAGAGACAAGTAGTGTATACACACACAGAGAGACAAGTAGTACACACATATAGAGAGACAAGTAGTACACACATACAGAGAGACAAGCAGTACACACGTACAGAGAGACAAGTAGTACACACAGAGACAAGTAGTGTATACACACACAGAGAGACAAGTAGTACACACATATAGAGAGACAAGTAGTACACACATACAGAGAGACAAGCAGTGCACACATACAGAGAGACAAGTAGTACATACACACAGAGAGACAAGTATTACACATATACAGAGAGACAAGTAGTACACACATACAGAGAGACAAGTAGTACACACACACAGACAAGTAGTGCATACACACACAGAGACAAGTAGTGCATACACACAGAAATAAGTAATACATACATACATAGAAAGACAAGCAGCATAAACATACAGAGAGATGGAGAGACAAGTCATACACACATACAGTGAGAGAGCTGACTAGAGAGTTTGAGGAGTTTGATTGTCTGTTATTTGTTCTATGTGTTCCATGAAACCTTAGACAGACATACCATCTGTATCAGTTTCTTTTTTCACAGGTAGAATATAATGTTCCCATGATTGCACTATAGTATACTAGTCATCCCAAACTACATGTGTTATTATAGCTTACTTTCACCTTATGTTTCTGACCAGCTATTTGATGGATCCATAACAATACATCGAAGTGGATGATGATTTGAATATATTTACTATTCTTTTACTTTATTTACTTATTTTGTGTAACTTTTTTTTTTTTGACAGCTTTTTCGTATTATCACATTTTGGTTAACGATCATAGTCATTCTGCCATATTAACACTGATGTTTAGTTTGATATGTAATATTTCATGTTTTAAAAAGTGTTATTGACATTACTATTAAAGATCACTCAGCCAAAGAACCCTACAGATAATCTTTAAGAGAAATTATACATGTACGCACAACGAAATACTGTATCCGACGTCAGTACTATTAAAAAATAGTGGTAAAGCACCATACAACTTGAGGATGTTCGCAGTGAAGGACCATTATATTTTATGATTGCCTTTGAAAACCCTTAGACAAAGACTTGTAGTACATAGTATGATGGTTTCTATTTACGTGACCGGTGAAGAGCTGATATTCAAAACTTTTAAGAGCGGAACAGAAAGTGAACTGAAAGCTAAAATACACTATAAGATGCGTAGCAATATGGACGATGACCGTGCGATAAGACTTTGTCGTAAACGATTTAGTCGGCGGAGAGGAAAAGGAGGGACAGATTAGTGTAGGGTACGTTATTTTCTCACTGTAACGGTTAGTTTTCTTGATGGAGCTGATATAAGAAGTGTGGTACTTCATCAAACAATGAAGAATTTGTTGTCTTGTAACTTTTGAGAATTTCACGGACGATATTGATATGTTTAGAAACAGCTCATTTTTTGACATTTTAATATTTCAGATAAAATAAAGCAGCTTCTGTGCTTACATATGACATAAATCACAAGTATATTAGACATAAATCACAAGTATATTAGACATAAATCACAAGTATATTAGACATAAATCACAAGTATATTAGACATAAATCACAAGTATATTAGACATAAATCACAAGTATATTAGACATAAATCACAAGTATATTAGACATAAATCACAAGTATATTAGACATAAATCACAAGTATATTAGACATAAATCACAAGTATATTAGACATAAATCACAAGTATATTAGACATAAATCACAAGTATATTAGACATAAATCACAAGTATATTAGACATAAATCACAAGTATATTAGACATAAATCACAAGTATATTAGACATAAATCACAAGTATATTAGACATAAATCACAAGTATATTAGACATAAATCACAAGTATATTAGACATAAATCACAAGTATATTAGACATAAATCACAAGTAATTATTAGACATAAATCACAAGTATATTAGACATAAATCACAAGTATATTAGACATAAATCACAAGTATATTAGACATAAATCACAAGTATATTAGACATAAATCACAAGTATATTAGACATAAATCACAAGTATATTAGACATAAATCACAAGTATATTAGACATAAATCACAAGTATATTAGACATAAATCACAAGTATATTAGACATAAATCACAAGTATATTAGACATAAATCACAAGTATATTAGACATAAATCACAAGTATATTAGACATAAATCACAAGTATATTAGACATAAATCACAAGTATATTAGACATAATTTATGATGACAATTATAGTTGCATCTGATCATCAGCAGTGAAATACTCAGTGCCCACTTGATTTTCTTAGCGCTTGACATTTCGGTGTCCATTTTGGACCAGTCATATTTTGTCTTAATGAATAAATATGGGGAATTGATCAAAACTCTGACATGAGCACACATTTTGTCTTGAGACAACACAATATTCATTTCTAATTACAATTTTTCCCAGTTAGACAGACCGTTTTGTACGATATCTCTGTATCTCAGAAAATCTAGCCATAATTTATGCTGCTCTGTATCACATTTTTCATAATCACGTGTTAAGTACAGTGTATCCGCCAACAGCCTGAATTAAAAAATATATAAATAAATTTTTTTAAATGAAAAAACAAAATTGAAATAAAAAGAGTATCTTTTTGGAAATCTTGGAAATTGTAAATAGCTCCACTTGGTCCATTGTTTTAAATAATTATTCCACTTATTTGTGCGAACTTCCGCGGTATTTTTTTTCCAACCACTGATCCAGTTCTCTGTGTAAGTTAATAGTCCTCGGAAAAAACTGGCCCACTATACTACGTTGATACTTTTTCCCCGGCCCTTTGTTGTTTGAAGTGAAAATGGATGTAGTTATTATGTATCACAAAAAGTATCATGGCTCCACTAAACTCCCACGGAAGGGCTCACCTGTTTGTGTAGACCCACACAACAATACCATTGGTTTATTTGATTATACCCGGAACACAGCCGTAATAATGCTGTGTATATGTCTGAAATTGGAGCATCAACTTCCGGTACTGCGATGGCTCCCATTGTCCAGATAGTTGGTGTACCATTATGTGGAAGACATTGTGATTCGGCTTTTGTGAGATTGATAGAGGAGCCGGCTCAATGCTCTGTTGGTCTCACGGTCGTAGGGGGAAAAAAAAAGAAGGAAATTGTAATATCACTGTTAGCCTTGACAGCATCTGTTCTAAACGTACTGATGATAGCATTACATTACGTGTATGTTCTATTAAATGCATTTGTATAAGCATGGGGTTTTGTGTACATCTGCGTGGAACCAGACAAGTTAACGTCAGCAAATGGGCAAAATAATATAGAACTAGATTCACCCCTTGAGCTGAGGAAGGCAAAGGTAGCGAGGAAGGGAACTGGTCACCTCATCTATTAAAACTGAGACCTAATACCGGTGAAGTCTCTAACACTTAACGCCCATACGGCAGCCTATCTTTACCTTTTTCCCCGTGTAGTTCCCGGGATTGGGGGGGGGGGGGGGGGGCTCTGAGGAGACATTAAGAATATGCCCACTGCTCACTCAGGCATACGATAGAGGCGACTAATAAAATCTGGCATGTTCAGGATGTCAAACAAATGACTAAATAAACCACCACTACAAAAGTATATTACGGCTTTGCTGCAGGGCAGACTTCCTTCAAGTGTACCAGTTGTAGTGATGCCCCCATGCTCCATAGGAACAACAACAAAAAAGAAATAATTATGTTATTAACGTGCCTAGGTATGGAAGTCTCTGAACTTGTTTTCAAACTGTCCCATTTACTTTCACAAATAATGAATGAAACTTGAGTCCTGAGAGTAATAAATATTAATAATAAATAAATAAGTCAATGAATAGACTATAGGTAATTAACAAGCGCTGGTTGGGTGCACCCAGGGGGCACAATTGGCTGTCGTCCTTTCATGATTTACTTTCACAGCAAGGCGATGGCGCCGTTAGGATGACGCTCTGTTCGATTCTCTGTAAGCTTACCACTTTTATTTCTGTTCTGTTGTCTGGTGTCGTCCTTTATGTCCAACGAGTGCCTGTTAATTACCAATTATATATTTATTTATGTACCAAGTTACTTGCATACATTCTATTTGAAATCGATTCCATTATCATCATCATCTTTCAGCTTGCCAAGGGACATAAGCCTTCAACAAACTTATACCACGTTGTCTTGTCCCGTGCCATCAGCTCGTGGTCTGTCCGTGCCATCAGCTCGTGGTCTGTCCGTGCCATCAGCTCGTGGTCTGTCCGTGCCATCAGCTCGTCGTAGTCTGTCCGTGCCATCAGCTCGTGGTCTGTCCGTGCCATCAGCTCGTCGTGGTCTGTCCGTGCCATCAGCTCGTGGTCTGTACGTGCTATCAGCTCGTCGTGGTCTGTCCGTGCCATCAGCTCGTCGTGGTCTGTCCGTGCCATCAGCTCGAGGTCTGTCCGTGTCTTCCTCATCCACTTCATGTATGTCTCCAGTTCACTTCTCCATGTGTATTTTGGTCTTCCTCTACCTCTCTTACACTGGGAAGCAAAGAATAATAATAATACTATGTCCTACCATGCGTATCTAAAAGGCGACTAAGGATGGTTGGGCAAGGGGCCAGTTACGCCACCATGTAGAAATGTTAAAAGTACATAAATGTCAACAAGTCTAGTTCATAGCTGGTGTCCTTGAATGATCAATCATGAATGCGGCAGAGTGAGAACTACCGTAATCATGCTAGAATGAAGGGACCAGCAATCTTATCAGTTTAAAACTGTTGTTGGAGTCACTATATTATACGGTACTTATTAATATTATAATTCATTTTACTACAAACATTGAAGTCACTATATTATACGGTACTTATTAATATTATAATTCATTTTACTACAAACATTGAAGTTTGACTGTACTGTACAAGTTACCATATATTGCCTCCACACTGCATTGATACTTTGTGTTGTAAATATTGTTTTATATTATAGCAGTCAGCATCTGACTGGCAGAGTGGTTAGGACGCTGGTCTCTCGAGGCAAAGATGCCGGGTTCGAAGCACTCCCCAGTCTACCCAGCTGCAAATGGGTACCTGACTTTGCTTTTCAGTCCGGGACAGAAAAAGCAGCGAGGAAGGGAACTGGTCACGCCACCTCACGATGCTAGGCCGAGTATAGTAAAGTCTCTAACACTTCACTCCCCTACGGCAGTATCTGCTATGAAACTTTAGCTTTTATTATAGCACTAAGATGTAGGAATTTGATTGGTCTATGACTATGTTTGTTTGATTAGTCTATGAATATGTTTGTTTGATTAGTCTATGAATATGTTTGTTTGATTAGTCTATGAATATGTTTGTTTGATTAGTCTATGAATATGTTTGTTTGATTAGTCTATGAATATGTTTGTTTTATTAGTCTATGAATATGTTTGTTTGAGTAGTCTATGAATATGTTTGTTTGATTAGTCTATGAATATGTTTGTTTGAGTAGTCTATGAATATTTTTGTTTGAGTAGTCTATGAATATGTTTGTTTGATTAGTCTATGAATATGTTTGTTTGATTAGTCTATGAATATGTTTGTTTGAGCAGTCTATGAATATGTTTGTTTGATTAATCTATGAATATGTTTGTTTGATTAGTCTATGAATATGTTTGTTTGATTAGTCTATGAATATGTTTGTTTGAGTAGTCTATGAATATGTATGTTTGAGTAGTCTATGAATATGTTTGTTTGAGTAGTCTATGAATATGTTTGTTTGATTAGTCTATGAATATGTTTGTTTGATTAGTCTATGAATATGTTTGTTTGATTAGTCTATGAATATGTTTGTTTGAGTAGTCTATGAATATGTTTGTTTGATTAGTCTATGAATATGTTTGTTTGAGTAGTCTATGAATATGTTTGTTTGATTAGTCTATGAATATGTTTGTTTGATTAGTCTATGAATATGTTTGTTTGATTAGTCTATGAATATGTTTGTTTGAGTAGTCTATGAATATGTTTGTTTGAGTAGTCTATGAATATGTTTGTTTGATTAGTCTATGAATATGTTTGTTTGATTAGTCTATGAATATGTTTGTTTGATTAGTCTATGAATATGTTTGTTTGATTAGTCTATGAATATGTTTGTTTGATTAGTCCATGAATATGTTTGTTTGAGTAGTCTATGAATATGTTTGTTTGATTAGTCTATGAATATGTTTGTTTGATTAGTCTATGAATATGTTTGTTTGAGTAGTCTATGAATATGTTTGTTTGAGTAGTCTATGAATATGTTTGTTTGAGTAGTCTATGAATATGTTTGTTTGATTAGTCTATGAATATGTTTGTTTGATTAGTCTATGAATATGTTTGTTTGAGCAGTCTATGAATATGTTTGTTTGAGTAGTCTATGAATATGTATGTTTGAGTAGTCTATGAATATGTTTGTTTGAGTAGTCTATGAATATGTTTGTTTGAGTAGTCTATGAATATGTTTGAGTAGTCTATGAATATGTTTGTTTGAGTAGTCTATGAATATGTTTGATTGGTCTATGAATATGTTTGTTTGAGTAGTCTATGAATATGTATGTTTGAGTAGTCTATGAATATGTTTGTTTGAGTAGTCTATGAATATGTTTGTTTGAGTAGTCTATGAATATGTTTGAGTAGTCTATGAATATGTTTGTTTGAGTAGTTTATGAATACGTTTGATTAGTCTATGAATATGTTTGTTTTAGTAGTCTATGAATATGTATGTTTGAGTAGTCTATGAATATGTTTGTTTGATTAATCTATGAATATGTTTGTTTGATTAGTCTATGAAAATGTTTGTTTGATTAGTCTATGAATATGTTTGTTTGAGTAGTCTATGAATATGTATGTTTGAGTAGTCTATGAATATGTT
This sequence comes from Oreohelix idahoensis, assembly GCA_024509875.1. NCBI lineage: Eukaryota > Metazoa > Mollusca > Gastropoda > Stylommatophora > Oreohelicidae > Oreohelix > Oreohelix idahoensis. Next base: position 363,499 of record JAMPIV010001839.1, read on the forward strand.
TGTTTGAGTAGTCTATGAATATGTTTGAGTAGTCTATGAATATGTTTGTTTGAGTAGTCTATGAATATGTTTGATTGGTCTATGAATATGTTTGATTGGTCTATGAATATGTTTGTTTGAGTAGTCTATGAATATGTATGTTTGAGTAGTCTATGAATATGTTTGTTTGAGTAGTCTATGAATATGTTTGTTTGAGTAGTCTATGAATATGTTTGAGTAGTCTATGAATATGTTTGTTTGAGTAGTTTATGAATATGTTTGATTAGTCTATGAATATGTTTGTTTGAGTAGTCTATGAATATGTTTGTTTGATTAGTCTATGAATATGTTTGTTTGAGTAGTCTATGAATATGTTTGTTTGATTAGTCTATGAATATGTTTGTTTGAGTAGTCTATGAATATGTTTGAGTAGTCTATGAATATGTTGGAGTAGTGTAAGAGTATGTTTGAGTAGTGTAGGAATATACATTGAAATATACTGTAAGATTAATGTACCTATTGCCATGTCTGTCTGTCTGTCATGCCTGTAGGCATGTAAACCCTTATTCAGCTGTTTCCTTCTCACCTCAGCGATGCGAAGGCCTATTTTGTATAACTATTCATCTTTGAAAGGTCGTTGGAAAAATAGCTCGGGGAGAAAATGTCTCACGTACGTTTAACTAAAATGGGCAGATCTTTCATCACTTTTACCTATTGTTGTCAATGTGAATAGCGCTACGCCTGGTGACTAAGAGAGCAAGCGGGGAAGGGAAAGGTTTTGCACTGGTCAAGGCTGTCTTAATGTTTGTATTTTCTTTTCCCCCATTTGTAAAGGTCGTTACTTACCACAGATGGACTGGCAGGGCGACCGTCTTTGTTTGGCTGTTTCCGGCGTGCCGGGTACATTTAAATTTAGAAAGGTAGACTTTAAAGCATACTTGTTCCTTGCCTGAACCTTCAGAAAAAAGCAGCGTTTAACGTGCAGTGACATTAAATTGTCATTACTTACATTTACAACGTGAACAACATTCGCTCCTTTTGTGCTGATCGTTAGGTATGTGTCCTTGTGCAGGTATAGTTATCGGATGTACTTTTCAGACCATATCTTGAGGTGGTTAATGTGACTTCACGGGAAAGGTAAGGGTTGATGCTTTCATTAATCTGGACTGTAAAAGAAACTACATTACTTCCATTCAAGTTTGAGTTCTTTTCCTAAGTCTTCCACCTCCATGTTGTGTTAAATTTAAACAATAAACTGACTTGATTTTCATAAATAACGCTTGTTCGTACTCCATAGTTGAGGTTAAGATTTCTGCGAAGTTTCCGTTCATATCTTTTCGACTTTTCTGTTATGTAACTATATATTATGTAACTTTGTCTCTCCTTCATTGTAGCTGTTAAGCGTTGCACCTAAAACAGAAGAGGAAGAGTATATATACCAACCTAACACACACACACACAATTATTACTGTTTATGTCCTAACTGTCATTGAGCCATACGCCATGTTCTTTCATTTCTTGTAATAATTTGTTGCGGCTGCACTCCACTTTTTAAAAGCATATATTTCTACATCTATCCTTCTTTCGCGTGAACCATACGCTGGGCAAAGTGCCCCCCCCCCTCCCCCCCAAAAAAGAACCACGTGTGTGAGTTTGGCTGTTAGTGGCTAATTTCTGTACATGGATACAGTTCTTTAATATGTTTCGTGTCTCTGCAGAAATCTGTCTTTTTGTGATTTCAAATCTAGGCATGCTATACCTCTCCTAGAATCAAAAACACCTTATTAGATGCCGGTCTAATTTGTCTTTGTTTTTTTTTTTTGTTTTTTTTTTTTGAGATCTTTGCATACGTTTTAAGACTAGGAAAACATGAAAAGTACTTTGTGCATGCATTAATAGCAACTCCTGGTAGCATGTTAACAACAGGAAACAAGAAAATAATATTTCTTTGACAGTGAATGAGATAGTAGGCGGGGAACATCATGTACGAGCTGATGAAGCCGTTGCTATAGCTGTTGTGTTATTGTTTGCCTGAAATTCTGAACCGAGCTCATATTATTCCCGCCAATTACACTCAATAATTTATTTATTATTACTACTAGCCCACCATGTTGTTGAGTGGGATGTTACTGTGGGTGTTGTTGTATTTAGTTTACTTGATTGATTCTATAAAATATGCATGTTCAGAAGTTGGATTCATCGTGCAAGTCTTACTTCGAAACCAAGAATTGGTATTTTGACTGTTGATTTTTGTGTAATGCGTGTGTATATATATATATATATATATATATATATATATAATATATATATATATATATATATTATATATATAATATATATATATATATATATATATATATATATATATATACCCAAGGAGCATAGGCCTTCAACAAACACATGCCAACTCTTCCTGTCCTGTGCCATCCGCTCAAGTTCTTTCCATGTTTTCCTCATCATTTTCACCTCTGTTTCCAGTTCTCTTCTCCATGTGTTTTTTTGGTCTACCTCTGCCTCTCTTTCCCTGTGGATTCCAGAACAAGGACTGCCTTGTAATGCTATCAACAGGTTTTCCTCAATGTGTGTCCTATCCATCGCCAGCGTCTTCTTCTCAACTCTTGTTCCAGTGGCACTTGTCTGGTTCTTGTCATCAATTCCACATTTGTGACTTTGTCATACCATTTCAGTCCTTCTATTCTACGCAAGCACACGTTTAAAAAAGTCTGTAGCTTTTTGGTTGTTATTTTTGTTGTTCTCCATATCTTAGAGCCATACAATATGACTGACTTCACATTTGAGTTGAAGATTCTTATTTTCGTGTTGGATCCGATTTCTCTTGTTCTCCATGTTTCCCAATGCAATGAAAGCTCCTCTTGCTTTTTTGTATTCTTATTTTGATATCACTGTCTGTCCCTCCAACTTTGTCTATATTACTTCCAAGATATGTGTACGATTCTACATCTTTTAGTGGTGTTTCTTCGTTCAACCTTGCTATCATTTCTTCTCATAATCTTTGTCTTTTCCCTGTGTATTTTCAGTCCCACTTGTTGTGACCTCTCATCGAGAATTTTCATTTTCTCTTGCATCTGATTATGGTTATGGGACAGAAGAGCCAAGTCATCTGCAAAATCCAGATCATCAAGCTGTTTAGTCAGATTCCACTGGATTCCATTTCTGTTGTGTGATGTCGATGTTTTCATAACCCAATCTATTTTGCTAGTAAGAAAAGAAATGGAGACAAGAGGCATCCCTGTCTCACTCCCGTTCTAATCATAAACGGTACTGTAAGTTGTCCTTCATGAAGAACTCTGCATGTCATGTCTTCATGGGTCTTCTTGATTAAGTTAATGATCTTCATGGAAACTCCATAATGCCTCACCAATTTCCAAAGCGATTCTCTGTCTACACTATCAAATGCCTTTTCATAGTCCACGAATCCGATGTATAGCGGTGAATTCCATTCCAGACTTTGTTCAACTGTTAATGTGGCTATCTGGTCTGTACAAGATCTGTTTTGTCGAAAACCTGCTTGTTCATCTCTCAGTTGCTTGTCTATGGACTCTTTTAATCTCTCAAGGATGATTCTGTTTAATAATTTTCCTGGCACTGATAGTAACAATATATATATATATGTGTGTGTGCGTCACCGAGATTTTCATGCTAGTAGGCGAATTCTTAATTATTATATACAGCAGAGTACATCATGCACTGCCAACTAGCACTAAGGTCACCAGAGGCCACAGAGATGTGGTTTTATAGAAGCATGTTAAGAATTCCATGCACAAACAAGGAAGTCATGAAAGAGGTTAATGTTCAAAGAAAGCTTCCAAAGAAATTCAAAGAACACATCGTAGTAAGAAACAGTGCACTTTTATCAGACATATTATGAAGGTTAGAACACATTGTCAGAAAACAGAGAGGGAGACCAGCGAAATTTAAATACTGGAAAGGGGACCGAAGATGCAGCAAAAGAGATGAATGCAGTCAGCGACTCATAGCTTAACTGCTTGCGTCAGGGACAGCGAACCAGAGCTGACCAAGACCCTACTCCACCTCCAAGTGGTGGTCCTGGAAACAGGCTGCATCACTGCAGTCTAGCCGAGAGAGTAGGGATCGAAGAGGGAAGGCGTAAAAACCCGTAGGGTCCCAAAAAATGGCGTGCGGAAGTCGGATGTGTCGGGCCGAAAGGCCCAAATATCGCAGCTTCGCTGTAAACGGCAACACAACGCAACCAACTTCCTTGTCACGAAGGGACGAAACATGGGAAACTAAGAAGAAGAAGAAGAAAATACTGGAAAGTTGAACGCGGAATGGACCGAAGTCAACAACAAAAATGTACAGCCAGTGCTAATTAGTGTTAGTGACTAGATGTTGTGGAGAGATACGATCGATGACGTCTGTTAGCACACGACACTTCATGAGGAAGATTGCATTAAAAAAAATTATAACCAAATAGTTTTCATTTTATGTTGGCATAAATAGATAATTTTTTATTATTTTGAATGTCAGTACCTGATGTTTTGTGCTAACGTATAATATATTGTTTCTCTACCACAGTACAAATGAATAGCAACAGTGAGTCAGCATTCTGGTGTGTGGCCTCATTATGATGGACATCAAACCACTCATTGTTTCTGATCTGCATAACTCGTCACGTACATTTCAGATCGCTGCATTCCGTTTTCGCACTAACGAGAAGCATCCACAATGATTATCGATACCACCAGTCAAATCTCTTCCATGCCTGTGTCACCGAAACAGGGGGAGACCATCACTGCAGACAATCTCTCCAAACAAGAACCACAATTGTTAGTAGCTCCATTGACTTCCAGCTCGTGGGAGCTCTCGTCATCACAAAGCAAATCTTCCTTACCATTAACTACATCTTTCTCTACATTACATCTACGATGCTTAGCCAGTCCTGGACCTCAACGTCACCGAGGTTTTCTTCGCAGCCATCTCATGATCAAAAACTGTCAAAGGTTCTCATGCCAATGGGTGACAATTATCAAAACGGTCAAATAAACTCTGAGACACCTTGCGATTCTTGGATCGATAGCAAGAATGCTTTAAAATCTATAACATCGTCACCCGAAAGTTCATCGCCAAATCATTTACTCTCTCCTTCCAGGAAAGAGAGAAGACAATGAAGAACAGGGAAGAAACTTCACACCTCAAAACATTTTCCAGTTCTACAATGTTGGCCAGAAGTTGTGACCGACCAGACGGGGATAGTTCCCCCTCCCCCACATCTCCATCATCTTAATTCCAGTTTTGATGAGTCTGAGCAGGTTGGAGTTGAGGGTCAATGCTCGAAACGCTGACAGTTTTGGAGCTAAACAGCCTGAACCTATATGGAAACCTGGAGAGAAGATCTAGACGGAAAGCCTACTGTAGGAGGACATCATAAGACGTAATCCGACCACCAGTGGACGCTCCTCCCTATGACAGTGAAGAAAGCGGAGAGATCGAGGACGATATTCCTCAAGAAGAAATGATGGTAAAGATGAACAATGGACACTACACTGATGAGGTGGATGGTTGTGGCCAAACCCCTGGCAGCCTGAAGATGGACGTGATGATGGAAAGTACAGAGAAGATGATTCGAGACAATTAAATGTTGATCGGCTATCCAGACTGGAAGCTGTTGATTGGGATGCCCTGAAGATTGATGAAATGAAATGCATTCTGATAGTGACAGCTATAATAGAGTCAGATAAACATGCCTTCCTAAATGGATGTTCCTGAATCCATTTATAATTTTAATGCACGAAGCGAAGGTCAATGCTCATATGATGTTTTTATGAAGATGGGCAATGGGCAGCCAAGGCCAGCGATGCCAAAGTGAAAAGGGAACAGTATCTGCTTCAGGTGCTGTCATCCCTCCGGGATAGATGTCTGGAAGAGGGTCTCAAGTATGATATAATATGGTGCTATACTGAAGGACGTGGAAACCGAGGTAAACTTATCTGAGCGAATATCTCGAGGGACATGAAAATTAAACAGTATTATTTGGATTCTGATAAGAATCCAGCTTCAATGGGATTGGATGGCAAATGAAAAGTCACTTTTTATCCAAATCAGACATCAAACTAGAAGACGATAAAGATGGATTGAATCTTCAGGTCTCGAATCTGCTCAGCCACAGTCATTTTTTCCACACATATCTTCCCCATTACCAGCCTCATCTTCCAGTTCGCCATTACCGTCATCAGACTCTAAGCCAATCATAATGGACAGTGTCCGCAGATGTAAAGCTCCCACCTCCTATGATGTTCACCAAAGGGCTACCCTGCACCACCCTTTGGCATCAAATGTGAATGAACAAATGCCCTCAAGCCCCATGTTTCTAAACAGCAAGCCAATGCCCTGGGTATAATCCTATATTAATTTCAGGTAATGCCACTCACATGTTTGGCCGTGGTCCGTGGTGTTCTACTGCATAGCTACGTGGGTAAATGTGGTGTACGATTATGACGGAGGACAGGTGGTCAGTTGAACTGTAAAAACGAAAAAACTGTGATATAGAGTGATATAATGATGAAAGCATTGTTAAGAAAGTGATGGAACAGAACAGAGGCTTTGATAGATGAGGTGAAGAATGTTGTGAAAGTTTATGAGTGTAAGAATCTGATATTAACAGCTGCTAAGTGGACACTGGCCAGCCATTTGAATGAACTTAACGTCGGGGGGTAGCACACAATTGCTCAATAACAGCCCCAACTCAGGTGCCTGATTTACGGAATCTATTTCCAGTATGTTCCCGAACAATTTCCATGCTCCCCCCCCCCCCCCCTTTTTTCTCTTCTCCCCCCCCCCCCCGGGGGCATGGGGAGAGGGCCAAATGGGTGAGGAAAGTTAAAAGTTATGTTAAAATTTGCTTGAGTGTGTACTTTGATAAGTAGGATGTTTTGAGGAATGAAGAACAAGGTTCCACCATTGTATCCAGTTCCAAAAATAACAGTTGTGCTTTGTATTTAAATTGAACAGAGGCGTGCCTCACCAAAACAAGACAAAAGTCGGCTATTTTTTAAGTTTTTTAAACAAATATAATTTGTCAATTATCACAATTGTGACGTCTCACACACTGCTCTTGTACACAGCAGGGGGAGAAAGACAACACTTCAGACATGGGCACAGCAAATCTTAAAAAAAAAAAAAAAAGTTCTTTTCACGGTGGTCCGCGGGCCGATTACTTGTATATTGTTTTATGTGGGGCTTTCAGACAAAGATAATATTCCAGTCCTAGATAGTGTAGTAACCAAAATGTACCTAGCTTCATGTAACTATTAGACACGTGGACAACTAAATGTATAATTACGAAAGTTCATACGAGAGTGTCGTAAACTAAACTTATGCTTACGAGGTGATCATTAGAGGGATGTGGACAGCTAAAATGTATACTTTCACAGCCATTAGAGACATGTGGACAAAACTAAAATTTATACTTTCACAGCCATTAGAGGAAACATGTGTGGTTCTTGGTAGACTATGTACTGCTGGCGCCAACAGCAGGTCCTGGTAGACTATTACTTGCTGGGCGTCGATCCATTAGAGACATGTGACAAATTCATGTATACGTTTCACAAAGCCCATTAGAGACATGTGACAACTAAATGTAAACTTTCACAGCCATTAGAGACATGTGGTCAACTAAATGTCAACTTTCACAGCCAGTAGAGACATGTGACAACTAAACTTTATACTTTTCTCAGCCATTAGAGACATGTGACAACTAAATTTATACTTTCTCAGCCATTAGAGACATGTGACAACTAAATTTTATGCTTTCAAACAGCCATTAGAGGACATATGACAACTAAATTATACTTTCACAGCCATTAGAGGGAGATTGTGGACAACTAAAGTTTATAACTTCGTTATTGGAAATATCGAGACACGTGAACATTATAATTTCAGCAAAGACTACGAAGAAAGAAAAAAAAAAAAAAAAAAAAAAAAAAAAAAAACAAAAAAAAAAAAAAAAAAAAAAAAAAAAAAAAAAAACAAAAAAAAAAAAAAAAAAAAAAAAAAAAAAAAAAAAAAAAAAAAAAAAAAAAAAAAAAAAAAAAAAAAAAAAAAAAAAAAAAAAAAAAAAAAAAAAAAAAAAATAAAAAAAAAAAAAAAAAAAAAATTAAACAAAACAAAAAAAAAAAAAACAAAAAAAAAAAAACAACAAAATAAAAAAAAAAAAAAAAAAAAAAAAAAAAAAACAAAAAAAAAAAATCAAAAAAAAAAAAAAAAAAAAATAAAAAAAAAAAAAAAAAAAAAAAAAAAAAAAAAAAAAAAAAATAAAAAAAAAAACAAAAAAAAAAAAAAAAAAAAATAAAAAAAAAAAAAAAAAAAAAAAAAAAAAAAAAAAAAAAAAAAAAAATAAAAAAAAAAAAAAAAAAAAAAAAAAAAAAAAAAAAAAAAAAAAAAAAAAAAAAAAAAAAAAAAAAAAAAAAAAAAAAAAACAAAAAAAAAAAAAAAAAAAAAAAAAAAAAAAAAAAAAAAAAAAAAAAAAAAAAAAAAAAAAAAAAAAAAAAAAACAAAAAAAAAAAAAAAAAAAAAAAAAAAAAAAAAAAAAAGTGGTCCTGTGTGTGTACAGTCTCTCAAAAAAATCTCATACTCACAAGAACAAACATGTGTCTATAAATAAATACAGAATAAAAAAAAATTACATACTATGAGAAAAAGCATAGAAATCTCATACCAGACATAAAGATGTAATATGAGAATCATCTCTAGTTCAAAAGATGTACTTCCAAAACGAAATTCTCAATCCAAAATAATTCCAATATGATATATAACGAATGAATATTAAATACAAGAGAGAGATCTCTGATATTATAAGAAGCACCAACTAGAAAAAAAATGATCCATGTAAACAATAGAGTGTACATGCTCTCAAATCTCCAAGAATAAAATAGTAAGAATGAAAATAATATATAAAAAAGTTATACTCAAAATTTAGTTTAATCTCTCATATCTTCACATCAGACAAAAAGTGGGAATATAAAAAGAAACAGAACATGAGATTGTGTCTCATAAAAAAATGTATCCAAGTAAAAGATGTGAAACTCTCTCCGTGTGATCAATCAAAATATGTGTGTATTAAGTTAATCTCACAATCACACAATGAAAGATCAAATGAAACTGTAGACTAACTCTAACTCTCTCAATACTCTACTGTAAAAACTCTCACTATATTGAAGATAAGACAATCTCCCAATGTTGTGGTGACTCTAAAAGAGAACCCTATAAAAAGTGTAATTAAAACCTCTAGAATCTAGACACCACACTAAATGTAATGGATGTTAGATTTGTGTCTAAAATAATTAAAAAAATCTAACCTGATCTTTAACATTCATATATATAAAATTTAAAATATATGTATAGATTGATATAATTAGTTCTAAAACTAATATCAATAGTACATTTATGTTCATGAAACCATAAACATGAATTGAACTCTAGACAAGAGCTAAACTCCATTGAGAGATATAGATCTATTAATCTTGAACATAATAAAAAAAAGAGTCAACCATCTCATATAGAATTAAACAAAGTCCCTTTAAGTAAGAATAAGAAAAAGTCAATATAAAAACAGAAAAATAAAAAAAATCCTATTATTGTTGAACTTATACGTGTGTCATTTGTTCAATAGGAATATTTATAAATCTACAATAAAATAAAAAAATGAAAGATCAAAGCAAAGTTACATAAAAGTTGAAAATGTATACTAGCATACTAGATAATAATAGACAATACGAAGAATTTGTCCTAACTGAATAAAACTCTCTCTCTTCTTCACAAAAGATATAATCCCTACAGATGTCAGATGGAGAGAGATTCTACATACTCAATAATTACTACTTAAGACCTACTTAACCTCTGTCTCTATACAAATAAGACTCCTGAATTAAACTCTCTGTCAAAAAAAAAAAAAAAAACAAAAAAAAAAAAAAAAAAAAAAACAATGTCACTTCTCACAACAAACATTGACCCAAGACATCATGTAAGATGAATTAGTAGTTTTGTAAGTCCATTCAATATTTGACGAGAGATTGTTGTACCTGACTAGTTTTTCTATTAGTTACTACAATTGTTCATAGATAGACTTTACATGATGACAAGACTCATATCCATCTCCTGCTCCAGCTCTCTATCTACTTTTAGAGACGTAGCCTAAATCTCATAGATGTGATGCTGTCTGTGTTCACAGATTTCCCGCTCTCGTTCTCCTTCTCGCGCTCGTCTAGCTCGCTCATGAGAGACCTTTTATTTTTGTGTTCAATTTGATCTCTCTCTCTCTAGAGACTCTCGCAGACTCGTGTTTACTCTTGAATCTGCTTTCGTGCTCTCAGATTCCTAACTTTAAGAGTCTCGAATCTCTTCCTCATTTCTATATATGAGACTCCATAGCTTCAATTATGTCATGTTGTAGTGGTTTGTAGTAGACTCGCCTTTAGATAGCTCATGATGTTGTCCAGATTTTGTAGTAGCCTTTCTCCGCATTTTCTTTTTAGCTTGCTATTAAAGAGTCTAGTATTCATATTAGAATTTGTCAGTGTTGTGTTTGTCTTTTATAGTTTTTTTTGTTTTTTATAGGTCTTTCTCTCGTAGATGTGCTCCTTATTTCTATTTGAGTAGAGATTCTGTCTTAAGTGTATGCGTATGATTAGTAGAATAGTCTCGCTCTCTTTTTTTTTGAGTGATCAGATCTCTCTCTTATTTTAACCTCGCGAGAGCAGACGATTCATCTAACTCCTCTCATCTTGATACCATCGAAGTGACATTAGTTTCATTTATTTGTTCTCCATTACTAGATTTTTTTGATTGTTTAATTAATAGCTAGACTACTCTTCGTTAATTTGTAGAGAACTTTGTTTCGCCGCGCGTCCCGCACCTCGCGGCCCTTTCCCTCTTCAACGTGTTTTAGAGTGGTGTCTCTGCTGCTATGATAGATACCACTCCTTCCTCTTGTCTTTTCTTAATTATACTTCTTATAGAGTCAGCCGCGTCATTCTTGTTTTTTTAATTGTACAGCTCTCTTGTGTATATATCTTGCTACGATTGTGTATTTATTTCATCTTGTGCTTTTCTCTTTTCGCCTTGTTTTCCCACTACAGAACTGATATTGTTCCGCGTCTGATACTTTCTTGCTGTTATTATCGCTGATTCAGTTTTTTGAGTTAAGTTGAGAGATAGTTAGGATCGCTGATTATAGTCTAGTTATTAGAATATATCAGTCATGTTGGAGAGATTCTCGTTATGTTTAGGATAAAGATATAGTTTTTTGTGTGTTACTTTAGTTTGCATTATGTCGCTCTCTCGCTCTCTAAATTTCTCATGTTTGCAAAATGTTAGTACTATCCAAAATACGTGAAGACTTCCACTGCTTTAGATGCCCTCCCCTCTATTAAAGACGACAGTGCCTTGTATATATAATTCAGCTGTTTTCTAGTGTCGAGACGCGCTCATACTCCTCTTTTTTTATTTTTGTCATATCCTTTCTTATAGTGCACCTAATTTTTTTCATTTTTGAGTTCGACTCTAGCTCTTCCTTCATCGTCGCTTCGCAATAGCGTTGCTTAGATTAGCCTCTGCTGCTGTCGCCCGCGCTCGCTACGAGAGCCGACATTACCTCCTTGTGTTGTTTTTAGATCGCATTAGCCTTGTAACTACAGCCCTCCTCTAGCTCGTAGCGAGAAATAGGCCATTCTTGTGTGTTGTGTTAAGTATTTCATTTTTTTTCTTTTTTTCTGTTTTATTTTTATGAGTATATTAAAATAATATCCCTATGGCGCGTAGAGATAGTTTATAGTATTTTAGTTTTTTTCATCAGCGTAATTCCACTAACTATGAAAGACTACAACTTGACTAACCATAAATAAGTTACTCTCTAAACCAAAAAACTCTACATGTACCAAATTTTCCATCATAAAACATTTCATAATATGCTATCATCCCATTACACATGACGGATTTCATGTAAACATACATTACCCTAACCTAGGAGTCCTATAATTCATGTTGATAATAGACTGAAACAATTTATTAGGCGCAGATCGCTTATCTAATATATACGAGACAAACCTACACTCAAAACAGATACCTAATTCCACTCCCACTACGCGAAACTATTACAAAACCCAATTAAACACCCCCCCCCCTATATTATAATACGTTAACATACAGGTCATCCCCAATGTACCTCAGAATGTTTAAATTACAGTGGAGAGCTTCATTTCGACAACACCAGCCCTCTTCCGACATAGGTCCATACTTGCGCTCGTTGCAAACCCCCCCACTCGCACCCACCTCCAAATCCTTCAACCTTACATGATTCCAAACCCAACTATCCCAATCCCAACTAATTATTCCTTCAGTATTTACATTATAATTCATTTAGCGCTTGGAGTTTCCACGTATTTCATAAAACTATTATTGAAAATTAACCCACACAACGCAGTGAAATAGCTTGATTTACGCCCTATGGGGTTTAATCGGAGTGTGAAGATTAACACGAATTTTAAGAAATTACCCTATATTCGCCGTGAAATAGCGATTATTATAAATCTACAAATAATACCCCACATACCCCCGTGAAAGTTTATATATTGGGATCCTACTTACATTGTAGCTTTCTCACTTTATATAAACGTTTCCGCTATTCCTCCTAATAAAACTATGTTCTGAATCACTTGGTATTACCACTTTGTCCGCTATTTCCCTACTTAACTCGTTAGACTCAATAAATGATCAATGAAATAACATCACGCTATTCAAAAAAAAAAAATCATTTAAGATATTTGATCACTTAAATAAGGATCCAATTATGGAGTTAAATAATAGAAATAACTCCAATACATTGATAAACGTTCGCTAATGGGGAACCCTACAATACAACTACGTAGACTATTTAAGTTCACTTGTGGTAGAATGGTGTTGAGGGACAGTCAGGGATTCCCTATTTTTGTTAACCCTTAAGTAGTACTTTTCATATGGGGATCACTTGATATTTTAATATCCGCAAAATAATACATAACTATAACGTCTCATTGAGATTTTTATAACGTTTCCGCATTAAAAAGTATAAAAAACTTGTAGATTTTGTCACATTATATAACAAACTCCGCTATTACCCATTAAAATTAATAATCTTGTAAAGAAATATTTTGATCATTTATATAGAATTCCGACTATATACTAGAACCATAATGATTTATAGTAATTTTTTATTCGAATAAATCACTTGTTGGTATCAAACAGGGGTTTGAATATTTGTGCTATTCCCTACATAACGTATAGGGAATGAAGAACCCAGTGGGTTAAACTTGATAATGTGGGGGAACTTGTTTTTATAATTAGGGGAAATATCCCCCATTGTTTAATTCCGCCTTATAATCGATAAGCATAAACAGAGAAATCCCTGATAACGCTTGTTATATCTAGACACGGACACAACTTTTAAATATAAAATTTAATTTAAACATATAAAAAGGTTACTTTTGAATACGGACAGTCAGAAAAGAAAATTCGAATCAGAAACTTAAATTACTTTATAAAATAATAAAACTGTTTAAAAAAATAAACAAATATCCTTAATCTTTATTAAAATACTAGTTGAATTTAAATATAACTAATGGTTTTATAATGTAAAACAACTTACCGCCCCCCTGAATAAGATAGCATCTCAATTTTTAACCACCATTCATAATCCAATGTATATTTAATTAAGTCATATCAATATATTTATTCGACTATGGAATAAACTGTTTGAATAATTTAGCTTAGTAGGGGCCTCCAATATCTTAATTAAAAAGCAACCCCCCTAAACACAATTTAAATAGTATTTAACCCAACACTCTAAAATGAAGACGAACATGCCAATTATCAAATGGGAATCAATTGACATGTAACGATTTTACGCGATTATACCTCAAAAAATTATCAGTACCAATTGTATCACACAAACACGTTTAACCTTAGATCAATAATTTTTCCCCCCCCCATCACAAAATTTAAACATATAAAGAACCACTAATGAACAAACCTAAATGACTAACCATAACCACCCCTATTACCAAGCCAACTACTCTCCCCCTAATTATAAATCTCCATAACATATAAATCCTAATGAATGGTCAAGAACAATCTCAAATCACCATATTAATATGACCTAGTTCAAGATCATTTTAAAGTTCCCCATACCTATTTTAATCTTAATAAAGCTGAAATTTTACGTAATAATGCGCGATTATTTTATGTATACCCAAAAGACTATTATTATTATACGCCAAAACAACCCCCTATAGAAAAAATCCACATTAAACCCCCAGCTTTTATCATACAGTTTACACACGTTAAAAATATTTTTAGCATTTAAAACTCCAACTCAACCTCCCCCCATCCGATAACATGCCAAATTTTTAAATGGAATCCCCCCAGGATATATTCATACAAAAATCAATTTTTTTTTTATAAATACAAATTATGTAAACGAATCATCTACAGGGAGGGCTATTAAAATTAAGGACCCCAGCCCACTCAACCTTCCTTAATTGCTAATCATAGTAAAACCGGTTTTATTTTTAAGTGATCCAGTAATTGTTTCATTAACTTTTGAATAACATATTACCTAAATCCACCCACCTCACCTTCGATAAGCCCATAATCACAATTGCAACCACTTAGGGATATAATCTCCACACACCATTCAATATACCATTATTATTTTTACAAGCTCTATGAATCGGTTTTGCATATTCTTAGTAAATATCCGAGGGACAAACCCAAAATATTTCAAGTCCAGGTTAATGCACTAAAACATAAATATAACGCCTGTGAAATGAATAGTTTGAACTGATCACACATATCCTGGTTATAAATCACTCATAAGACCCCTCAAAAGAGTTGAAAATATATATGTTAATATTTACCATTTTCCACCAGATTCTATTTTTTTAATCATCCCCCCCCCGTATAAATTAAACTTATTTAAGATAAACTACTAAATTACGAATTATACCATTCTAAAATTATTAAATAAATACTCCCAGTCCCCCTATATCGATAGAAACCCCCAAACGGGCCAAATCCCCAATCAGCCTTATACTAAGCCAAGGTAGTAGTCAAAAATTTTATAAACAACCCCCCCCCTGGGCCCCCCTGTATAATCAACATTTACCGCAAAAGGGTTAATAATGATAAAACTCTCAAAAACAAAAATTTAAAAAACACCCCCATAGGGATGAACAAAAATTAAATTTACCTTAAAAATTCCAAATTATTAAACAATTCCCCCACCCATTTACATGAACAGTACTATTTTATACCAACCGACGATTTGGTAACTATTATTGGGGGGGGGTAAACTCCACGGAATTCAGTTTTCCCCCCAAAACATCCCAATTCACTGACACCTTCCCCCCGTATCAACACCCCCCAAATGGGTCTAAATGGTTATTTCAAATTAGGTATTACCCAAAATTTATCCAGTGGTAACCCAATAAAAACGTCCAACCTTTTATACATGCCCATATTAACCCAACTTAATTGACTAAATCAACTATATGACTTTAATGAATTCGTTTAATGAATAAACTAAATATTAGTGCATTTATAAATTAAATTCTTCGACCCCTTCCATTCTACCGTCACACCCCGGGGGGGTACAATATAAGTATGGCTGAATTTGTTTTATTTTATTTTCAATTTATATACACCATTGGATCTCTTTGGGTTTTTTATACGAACTAAACACCACAATTATCCTTACATGTTTTAACGGGGATGTGCGGATAATTTAATTTTCAAAATCTAATTTACCCACTTTAACATTTAAACATTATTAGTCGTGGGGGGGGATTAATACTAACATGGGTTTAATGAGTTGTGTACTTTTATTTTTTTTGGAAGGTTGAATAGCTTCCCCCCGGGGGGTTATTACAAAATCATTATTTTTGTCCAAGTTAAATCAATTATCAAAATCATACATAAATCCCTCAGCTCATACGTTATTCTTATATTTTTTTTAAAAATCCCCATGCGTTATAATGTTTATAATCATCAAAAATAATCGCTGCCTTTGGAAAATCAATACAAATTTATGCAAGACTCCTGTGGCGAACCCAATTTCTTATTCTCATAAATTCCATTTACTATCAAACTTAAAACCCTGAGATAACACTTAAGGTTTTTACTCAATTGGGGTATTCTTCAAACACCAACTGCGTCACATTTAACCACCCGTCACAAATCCTAACCCCCAATTATTTACCTGTTTTTGTCCTCCGTTTACAACCATCTCAACGATTAAAGCCCCCAAGAAACCCTAAATCCCCTACCTATATAACCAAAATCCCTTGGGCATAATTTTTAAACACCATTTATACTCCCATAACACCTACTACAAATACTCAAATATTGTATTACAAATATACGCATTGAAACCAAAAAACAACCACCCTTTCTCTTACAAGATGCTAATTTTTTCTAAATAAAGAAAACCACTAAATTTACTAATGTGAACTTAATCTACTCATCAAAAAAACCCAACAAAAACTGCCACTACTGGAGATCTTTCATCAGTGACAGGTTTACTACATAACCCAAGTACAAAAAACCCAAAACTGTAATTAATCGAAAAAATCCTCCAACCTACCCACACATACAAAACTACACCAAAAAAAAATAAAAATATGACCTCCGCCAAAAATATCAATGAAACACTCCCAAAACCCAAAAACCTCACAAAAAACTGACCAAATAACAAAAATCCTAAATAAATTAGCTTAACCAATCCCCAACAAATATCAAACCGGGACCACCCCATCTAATCTACAATTAACTCTCAAAAAATAAAAAATTAAAAAATAACCAAATCGTTGGAGTGGTATGGCGAACTAACACCCAGACCCAATAAAAATCAACCATATCACCCTACCCATAAAAAAACAAAGATTCTGAAACCCCCAATCTTCCACTAAGCAAAATAATTAAAAAAAAACCTCAAAGGGAATTAAAAATACCCATCATTCATATCAAAAATAACAACATTGCAAGAAAACCGATTCTAATGTACCAGTTCTCAATAACCAACTCTCCTCTCAAATCCTAAACAAAACATATCAATGTAAAAACAATAGTATCCTAACTTAACACATCCCACAATTCCCCCGCCAACTTTCAGCCCACCCCCATCCAAACCCCACCCTATACCCCCTTATTTATAAAGCTAAACATCCTCTCTTGACACCTAATTACTTATCCCTAATCAATGTTAAATTCACAAACTCAAATCCCACAGTGGAACATACCCCTAATACATAACCAATACTCAACCCTCCATTTTCCATCCAATAAACCCAAATCATCAAATCCTGTAAATATTCTTATTCACCCCAACATACCAACACACCATTCCATCCAACTTTAAATACCTCTACTATTAAATCCCTTACCCCAAAACATTACCCCCCCCCCCACCCCTAACCCCCCACCCCCCTACACCACACCATTTAGCACCCCCCACCAATAAAATTCTACACCCCCCAACATCAACCCTTAACCACACCGACCCCACACCCCCCCACCACTACCCAAACCCCCACATCCACTACCCAACTACCAACCCCCCCCCCCCCCCCCAAACCCCCCCATCCACCCCCCCCCCCCCCCCCCCCCCCCCCCCCCCAAACCCAAAAACCACCAACCCCCACCCCCCAACCCACCCCCCCACAATTCCCACCCCCAACCACCCCCCACCCCACCCCCCATCCCACCCCCACTACCCATCTCCACACCAACCCCCTCCCCCCCATAACCCCAACCCCCCCCACTCCACCACAAATACCGCCCACCCCCTACACCACCCCCCCTTTCCCACCCCCCCCCCACCCCCCCATCCAACAATTCCACCCGAAACCTTCCCCCCCCCCCCCCCCCCACCATCCCCCCCCCCATACTAAACTATACCACAAACCCCCCCCCCAATACAAAACACCCCCTTCACCTCCATTTAAATCCACCCCCCCACCATCCGTAAAATCCCCTACTACCCCCCCCCCTCATCACCCCCCCCCCCCACCTACCATACAACCCAACACAACATCTTACCCCTCAACCCCCCCCATAAAACCCCCAAAACCACCTTTACCCCAACCCCCCATAACATCCCAAACAAACCCCCAAGTATAAACTCCACTCATTACACTATTTCCCCTACCCAACCCCCACCCCCCCCCCCATGTCAAATCCTCCCCCCCCCATTAACCACTCAATTCCCCCCCCCCCATATAAACCAAAAATCACACACCCCTCCCCCTACATCTTAACCCCCCCCTCCCCCAAATCAGCCCCTTATAATCCCACCCACTCCATAAATCCACTTCCAAGATTAAAATACCCACCCCACCTTCCTACTACCCAAAACTTCCTACCCCCCAAAACATCCTTATCCATTTATAAATTAAACCCCCCACCACAAATTCCCACCATAATCCCCCCCTTCTTCCTCATCATCCCCCCCGCCGCATTCCCACCCCGGGTCCCCCCACACCCCCCTCCCCCCCCCCCCACACCTAAAATTATTTACTTAATCTCTCCCCCCCCCCTTCAATTCTACTATCCCCCCCACAACCCTTAAACCATCCCCCCCAATCCTGTACCCCCACCACACCCCCCCCCCTATCCATATCCCCTCTGTGGGGGTCCCCCCTAACCTCACCATACTCCCAACTCCCTCCCCATACACTATCCACCACCCCCACCCCCCCCCCCCCGCCCCAACCCCCGACACCACATCCCACCTACCACATCTAAATACTTCCCCCCACCCCTAAACCCCCTATTCACCCCATACCTAACCCCCAACACTCACCCCCCACCCCCTACCCCCCACCCAAAACCCCCTACCAACCCCCAACACCCACCCACCACCCCCCCCCCCACCCCCCCACCACCCCCCCCCCCCCCCCCCACCTTCCCCCCCCCCCCCCCGCCCCCCCCCCGCCCCACCCCCCCCCCCCCCCCCCCATTTTCATCCCCCCCCCCCACCGCCTACCCATATACCCAACCCCCCCACAAAAAAATAACCCCCTCCAATCATCCACTGACCCAGTATCCCCAAAACCCCACGCCCACCCCACAAACCCACCATACCCCCATACCACCCCCCAACCCCCTCCAAAACCCACCCAAACCCTTCTCAGCCCCCCAACACCCACCCCACAACCCCTCCCACAAAATTAATCTCCCCCTAACCTCCAAAACCCAACCCCCCCCCCCCACCCAACACCAAAAACTTCACCCCCCCCACCAACCACACTATCTTACCCTCCACAAAAATCAAAAATTACCCCCCAAACCCCTCCCCCCCCCCTAAACCCCCCTCCCACCCCTCCCGGGCCACCCCTCCCCCAATCCTAATAATTTCCCTCACACCCCCCAATACTACCCCGAGGTGTCCCCCCCCCACACCCACCCCCCAACCCCCCCCTCCCCCAACCCACCACCCCAATTTACCCCCAAAACACCCCCACACACCCCCCCCCCCCCCTAACAACCTCCCCCCATCAAACCAACCCCCCCCCAACCCCCCCCCCCCCCCCCCCCCCCCCCACCAACACCACTACCACCCCCACCCCCCCCCCCCCCACCCCCACCCCCCCCCCCCCCCCCCCCCCCCCCCCCACCCCCCCCCCCCCCCCCCCCCCCCCCCCCCCACCACCCCCCCCCCCCCCCCCCCCCCCCACCCCACCCCCCAACCAATACATGACCATCAATATAGTATATCGGGGAAACAAACTAGGATAAGGGGGTTCCCGGCATACTACCTCTTTGTCCACCACAACGTCTGAACCCCTCAGAAAACCTCATACTCGTCCCTAATGGCTCTGACACGTCCAAATCTAATACTAACTGCATGCTTATAATACAACCATATTCTAATCAAATCATATTTACACCAACCACTCCTCACCTTATGTATTACCTAATACCCCTCTTAGTTCACAATAAACATGAACACTACACCCCTACTATGTCTCCAACATTTTTAATCGCGCAACTGATACCATCATCAATCTCCCAGTGGTTATTTTCTAACTCTCTTTTTTAATCCTGTACATACCACGCCATTTTACCTAATACGTTTATGAAATTGCCATTTATTTGTTGCTTCAGTGTTGGTGGTCCCCCCTCCCCCTGCTGATGTGCCTGTTTTTTCTGACTCCCCTGTATATTTCATCTAATGTTATTTAACAATTCACATCACCCTATAAATCCCCCCTCCTTTGCCCTTTAGCCGACAACACCTGTCCCAACAGCTGCTCAGACACCCTCAAAATAATCCATGTTGTCTAGAAGTATCAATACATAGTTATTCATACTGTATGTGACAAAATACGAGAAATTATCTCAAATCTCCAGTTTAATATGAATAGTCAGAAAGTTAACAAATGATTTAAAATGGGAGGACAGTGGATAATATACAAAGTCGTGTGAGATCTTTTTACTTGTGTAAAAATCATTAACTGTCGCGTTGTTAATGTGCAATGTTGACTGACATCTCAGCCCGTAGTTTGATTCATCAATCTATGTGTCAGTAGTCTGCAATTTCGTCTATGCATTACTGCATCTAGATATGCTGTGTAATTCTGTTAGTAGTTTCTGGGATATGAGTACGATAATTATATTTTTAAGGACAAATAGTGTTGATTCGTTATACTGTCCTAGCGTGTTGGATTTGTCCTGCTTAGATCGTAGTTGTCTTTACGCTTGAGTCAGAATGAGATGTCCCCGTTATAGCTCATTACTCTCTATCGCTGCTTGGCCAATGTACTGTCCTATCTCAGTAACCTTCAAAAACTTACATCTACCATGCGTCACCGTATCACTGATGCGTGCTCTTCAATGACTGATCCATCTGATTCATTCTCCCCGCACGTTATAATTTGATGTCCCCCTGTCAAAAATTCCGAAACCAGCTCTTATCATACGACAACGTATCCCCCAAACGCTCAGTTAAATTATCATTCGTGAAGCCCATCTTGGACTCACCTCATCTTCCGTATACCTGCCTTGGACACCCTATCCTTCAGTAGGGGGCTCAGTGATTTTGTGGTGGGTAATAGACCTGTTACCTAGGTGTTTAAACTAGTAATCCACATGCTCTAACCGAGTGAGGTTCAAAGCATATGTATACAACTGTTGATCAACCTCTAAAGTCTTACATAGTTGAACATAAAGTTAGATGAGTTCTAGCGGTACCTAATATGTACCACTCTATGATATCTCACGTTGTGTAAATGAAAAATTTTTTGAAGTTTCTTATTGAGATACCGCCTTATTATAAGGTAGCTTGTATTCCTAGTTTTTTTAATGAAACTAGTGACATCAATATGATGACAGTACTTTTAGAATCAAAAGACACTTTAACTCAGTTGTATCTTAGACTCAATTTAATGACACTAAGGTTTAAGTCCTTAAGTACAATGTGCCCCCCCTCCCCCCCCAATTTAATTTTCGCATGAACTTGGAACTTCTCATTGGACAAAGGATAGGTGTAATCAAAAGATCAATGTAGTGAAGAATAGAGGTCGTCATATATAGTTCTAATTATATACTATATATGATATTATTATATTTATAATATATTATATATATAAAATATATGATCCTCCTTAATATTTATTATATATATCATTTATACTATAGACTACACTCCCATAATAGACCACCTATGACCTCGGACCATCTTGTAATTTTCTCCTTATTAGATTAGATCACTTGTTCTATATAATGGTCTTCTGCTGGACGCATATCACATGTACCTTACAATGAGTCAGATAAAGAATGGGAGAGGCATAGTCTTCTCACCTAATTTATAGTAACAGTTTATTCTACGGATGGTTGTGCGAAATTACATTTTAACTGAAATATCTCAGGTGCCGCCCTTATGGGGGCTAAACAGACTTTTGTATTCCCAGTTGGAAAAGTATGTTGGCTGGTTGTTACACACAATGTACTACTAAAGTTCACCTTAAAGGGTAGTCTGGGACGAAGGCTACAGCTGACCATCAGCTCACAGTTTTTGCAAATGACTAACACTCCAGAGCTTTGCGTTGCCTCAAGATAGTCTTACCAGCAGCTTACAGGTATTTGATAGTCACAAAATCCAGGGATAAACTATGCACACTACTATGAATAAGCTCCCGAAACTACACATATATTTTCTCACAGACCAACAACTCATAATCATTGCATAATAACCATCTCATGGTGACGAATACTAGCATCCTTTAAGTAATGCCACTGCTAACGTCTCTAAAGTTGTGTGACTGCTTCATACGCTCCAGTCTGGTACCTTTCCATAAATCACCATGATCAATATATTCACGCCTGTCACCTTAACATACCTTTGGTGTATTTTCTATTTTTCATCGATGGGGGACACTCTGTGTGTTCTGTTTCTATTTTCTTTAATATAATCGTGTTTTACATTCTAGTAGCCGCTAATGGACTATCCTTAATTATTTATTTTGTGTTGCATTACAGGTTATTCGAACATTGTGGCTGTAGACAGTACTGCCAGTGGTGTTCATCGGTCCTTCATTAGTTCAAAATTCGTGTCTGCTGAGTTGTATCGGCTTTGTGCAATGATTCCAAAACACAATGTAGCTTTTTTTTGTTTTGAGCTCATTCATGTGATAAGTTAGCTTAGTGCTTGCATGCATGCGCCTTCGGATGTCTCCATAGCTGTCCCACATTAGCACTGGTCGCCACCAACGTGTAATTATGTGTGTGTATTCGCTATCTGGATGTTGCCATTTACTCACCATTTAATAAGTTGCAATGTGAGTTAACTTGCATTTCTGTCGCGTTTACAATTGTACATCATTGAAATATGTTCACCAATGACACAAGTTAGTGACTCTGCAGAAATAATGGCAACAAGAACGTGGTAAACTTGCCGTGTTTCAGTGAAGGTAAAACTCCTTGCAGTAGCTGTGGCAAGCTGTTCGCCTTCTGATCTCTGTTGTCTTGCGCTCACGGCGAATCGCCGTATATTTTTCCAAACATGGCGTTCTAGACTTTACGTTATTCGCTTTCTGATTATCTTATGTTGCACAGTCGCATCCGTACGAAACATCGTAGATTTTTAGACTCTTTTTGCTAACCCGTCCAAAACTAGTATTGGGATGTTTAGT
The DNA here is from genome assembly GCA_024509875.1 of Oreohelix idahoensis. NCBI lineage: Eukaryota > Metazoa > Mollusca > Gastropoda > Stylommatophora > Oreohelicidae > Oreohelix > Oreohelix idahoensis. The sequence continues at coordinate 386,676 of JAMPIV010001839.1, forward strand.
CAATGCGTGATGGCCAGCTAGTGATTTTTTAATATTACTGTGGTAAGAGTATGTTTGCGTGTTGGGGCTCATTTCAGTGATAATTATCTCCTTTCTAATAGCATTAACATCTAATAATCAACGTGCTCTTCGATTTGTCGCAGCGACAGAATTTTCCAAACTCTGTGAGCAAGGTTCAGTCAGGCGTCTGACGGTGGTGTCATCGCCAATTTGTTCAGTGTGTCTGTGCCATATGCTTAGTTATTATCGATGGGCGATTGAGTAGTAGCATATTGTTAAACGTGAGATTATACTGTGTTTTCAGACTATGGCGCATTAATCCGATTAGCCTATGTTTGTTTATGATCTATCTATGTAAGTCTATCGTTTCTCTCTTCCATGTACATGTATAATCTCATTATCTAAGAGCTAATCTTTTCGATAAGATACCTATTAATTTGAAATGACTTCTCTCTTATATCAGATGGAATATGTAGTCTATATGATGTTATTACTCTAGATAAGAATATCTGTCTAGTACAGTCAAAGATCTTTTTATATTCCGATCTATATAGTCGTTTTGTCCTGTTTGTAGTAATCTATATTTCTAGTTTTCTGTTCCATACTGTGTTAACTTCCTGCACACAAATATGTGTGCCGATCGTATTTCCGTTACTCGCAATAGTTGTAGTCTTTTTCTTTCACAAATTCCCCCCTGTTCCGTTTCAAGAGCGAGGTCAAAATTTATTGGGTTGTCCACCAAAGTCTTCTCAGTGTCGTTTTAAATCATAAGCGTGTGTACACTCAATTATACAGCGGGGCAGTTCTCCTGGGTGGGTATCATTTGCATGGCGTCAATACTTTAACTTTACTTAGCGCGAATAAGCTGGCGATACTTGATGGCTTGGCTCACATAGCTCAAAATTGAGTATTAAAACCCACTCAATAATTGCTATGATCTAGTATCGTGACTATATACAACTCCTGTAATACTCCACTACGAATCAGGCTTTTACTTGTATGTTCCATTAAATTTACTAATGTTCTAATAGCTGCACTAATGCCCTGTCTAAGGAACAAATTACAAGTCATATAAATAAGTGTAGTATAATAAACACTAAATAAATAACTCATTTATTCCAAATCTGTATGTATTTATCTTCAATCATCTATCCAGTCAAACCCATAATAGTCACAAGCCTCCAAGTCATCTTCTCGTATTAGAAACACAATAAGATCAAGCCCATCTCACTACCAAGTCCCCACCCACGTATTACATATTCAATCTTCATAAACTATGTATACTAAACATATCTCATAGAAACCGCCTTCCCACATCCCGTTTGTCTACACTTCCATACACCATGATACATCGTACTAATGAAATCCAGTCTCCCTCAATGTGTGTGTGTGTCTATCTCAAACCCATAAAAATATCTCCTAGATATTGTATGCATCAATCAATCCCCCCCATAACACCTATCAATGTCTAAACATCATCCTCACCATCCCCAAAAAACCATTAATCTACTAGAAATAATATGAAACCAATCTTATTCACCTCCAATATTACTACCAAAATATTTATCCTCTTCCTCTACCCCCTATTCCTCCCGCCAACAACACCTATAACAACCCCCAATACAACTTACCATACACCTAACACATATAAATATAACTGTGCTATCTCAACAACTGCATCTATCATATCCCAACTAATTAGAGATCATGTGATGTGCACTGCCTAACCTCTGATATCAATAGTGAGTCAACAGTCCTCCTTCTGAGATCAAGATACCCCTACTATCCTACTCCACTATCATTGCAAAACAAATATAACAAATATAATATGTCTACTCGATCAGATACACGCGATGTGAAAAACTCTCAATATCATCACCTCCTCCTCTCTGCATATCACATCATATACATCTCGCGACCCCAATGCGTATTTCGTGCTTCATGTCTCAAAACTTCCATGCCCCCTTCTACTCTCCCACCGACCCATTCTCACGAGTCTCCTCTAATGCATCCACCATAGACACTACTCTCATACCCTCAAAACCCGCTTAAATATAGTAGATACTATCCACCTATAGCTTACATAAACATATATAGAATGAAGTAAGTTGAAAAACATGCTAGCAGACTATAAAAGCATACATCCATATCCTGTCTACCTTCCACTCATCGTTCGTGCCGTATACAATAATTATATCTCCACTCCCAACGTAAACAAGCGTACTCATAAATCTAGAGTGATACCACTATCCCACAACCATTATATTTAATTTTCTCCCCCCCCCCATCCCTAAAATAGAGATCCAAATAATAGATAGCAGAAGAAGAGAGAATATATGAATCAATAGATCACAAGTCCTCTCATTACAACATACTCCCTACATATCGTACCTACAACTCATTGTCTAAGCTACCAATACTCTACCTGTGCTCCCCCTATACTATATAGAGCGAGTCAGAGAGTAACTCATACATCCCTCCCCTCTCTCTAGAGTTACCTCATCGCTCATACTATCGTCTGTGATATAGACTACGCGCGCCAGATACCATATAGAAATCACTGATAAAAATCAAATAACTATGATCAGAGAAGTCTTTATTATACCATGAGATATAGAGATTAGAGCGAGATTGACAAAAACATAACACAAAAGAACACTGACTAAGAGCAGCTCGCTAAATCATGATCGCTCATACACTCCTCAGTATAGACAATAATCTCTCCTCTAGAAACTATCATACAATATACATACCAAAGACTCTAAACAATACAAGTAATAAAGTCTCTTATTACTTCTATCTCATCTATATTCTTATCAATTATGTTTGTTCTCTCCTAGATAAACATAGTGTACTTCATATTCTATCATTAATCAATTAATTCTGACAAAAAGCGATCAATAGAGCAGCCTCGCACTTAGACTCGACTCTCATACACATAAACAAGCTCCGTAGACACTAGTAATGTAATATTCTCCTCAAATCACAGAGTTTATATATACATTACTCTGCTCTGTAACACAATCATCTCGATGAGTCACCATCCTATATCCTATTGAGAATGATAATGAGAGATCCACACAGAAGAAGATGATATCATAGACGTTAACCACCTATTTGCAAGTTGCCCCCGATAAGAGAATATAACCTGTCAGACACATACCATACCATTGCACAAACACGTCACAAAGAGTATCTCAACATATATTAATATGCACTCGTACAACCTCAGTATAATGTATAGACACAGATATAATATCTATATAAGAACTCTGAATTGATAAATATATTGACTCAGATGTGTTCTATCGATAGATACTCTGTCTTACCCCTATCAAACACACTCACTCGTCATATCTTATACACTTTTACCATTATTTTTTTTACTCGTTTTTTTTTTCTTTTTCTTTTTTTTTCTTAAAAAATAAAAAAATAAGAAAGTTTTTTTCCCTATCTTCTATTTATTATTTTTTCTTTTATTTTTTTTATGTCTAAATATTCAGTTTTCAACTTTTTTTTGCTAGATAGAAATTTATAAATTTTTTTTATGTTTAGATTCTTTTATTTCACGTTTTTCAGACTGTAACTTTATTTTTTCTTTCTTTTTTTTATAAGGTTAGGCTCGTTATTCTATTTTTCTTGTGTAATCTGTTTTTTTTTGAATTTTAAAATTTTTTTTTCTATTTTGTAAAGTTCAAATAAAATTTTTTTTTGTCGCTTTTTTTTTTTTTCTAAATAAAATTTTTATTTTTTGAAATTTTTAAATCGTATGAAGAATCTATCGACCGTAAAAAATCTTCATCTTACAGAGTATAAATTATTTTTCAGATGAATATGAGAAGCTATATCCAAATTTAGATAAAACAAGACGAAGTTTTCATTGAGCAATCTTTCCTACACCGCACAAAATAGATTAATCCAAAAAAACTATAAAATAAATAATCTTTTGTTTGAGACGTTAACAGAGTTAAATTTAGATTGGGGAGGAGCGATTCTTTTGAGAGAGAACTAATTTAAAAAAAAAAAACAAAAAAAAAAACGATAGAGATAGAGGAGAGAAGAAACAGAGGAAGAAAGAAGAGGAAAGAGGACAAAAAGATCACTACGTTTTTATTGATTAATGTATGGCTTTTTGCTCCTTATAAATTTAGATTATAGATATCTAGTTTAGTTAAAAAAATCCCTATTTTTGCCCCCATTCGCCCCCGATTTTTTAAGTATTTTTTATTTTCTAGGTATTATCCTTGTTGTTGACTTTTGAATACCGTCCCCCCTTATTATTTTTACCCCACTTTTTTTTCGAATCTCCGGTATTCGAGACTCACTTTCCATTTAACCCCTCACTAGATAGTACAGCCGTTCACGATACACATATTTATGATAAGTCCCCAAGACCAATACCCCCCCAGGGGTTTTTATAAGACTTTATTGTTCGTCATTAGAATCTTACTCGTTTTTGTTTTTAGACATAGTTTTTTACACGCGTCAATTCCCCCATATACCCCACCATACCACTTTTTACCTCCTTCCCCAAGACACTATTTGTTATTCACCAACTATTCTGGGCCGCATACCGGGGGAAGGGGGGGGTCGCTACCCATTCTCTCACATGCGGGCCCAGGGGGAGTCCCGCATCGCTAGTCTCAGTTATTTTTACGTCCGTTTAGTGTTTTCAGTTGTTTTTTTTTTTTTCACCAAATTTTCTCCGGCATTTCCTACGATTCGGGCACATGCACCCACCCACTTTTCAATCTTCCACCACACCAACTTTTCCATCGTTTCCTATTACTCGTTGGCTACTCGGCTAGTTGTCTAACGTAAGCAAACTGATTTTTCATTTTTCCATAGGAACAGAAATTAGTAACAGAAAATAGAAAAAGCTCAAGTACTACCATCTTTTTTTGTTTTTACCAACTTGAACTGTGAGCTTTTTTTATCACCACACCAACCACTTGTTATTGTATGCCACCCCATCCCAGAACAGGTTTAATGAAATCACTCAGACATTGAGTACACTTTATGATTTGTACCTTTTTAATTAGTCACACACACCATTAGTTTTTTTATCCCCTCTCTTGCCGCCCTTTTTTTTTTTTCTCTCTTACTGTTTCTCACTTTTCTCCTTTTCCCACTTCCTCTTTCACCTTGTCACTTCTTTACGTTTGCAATATCGTGCATCTTCCTTTACCTTTTCTTAATATCCCCCCCCCCCCGAACACAGCCCCCCCGGCCTAACCCAATCTTCACACTATCCTCCCCGCCTCACAAACACTGCTATCACCTTTATCAGTCCCACCCCCTCCATGTAACTTCTCACATCTTACCCCCCCGATTTTTTTTCCCCCACCAAACCTCCAAAGTCATTCCTAACGCCATCTACTACCGAGTTTTCCATTGTCTCTCCATTGTTGCAAGCCATCTCAAACCTAACCCCCCCCCACCCTGATCTCCGTCGCTTCCCTGCACAACTGAGTCACCTTCCCGTTCTGGTTAGTTGTTCGTGACCTTTTCAGACTTTTAACTCACTAGTGTGCTCTTGAACCCTGCTTTATCTTAGCATTTGATGATTTTTTGCTTTTACTGACACCTGTATCCAGTACTACTTTCTCTCTCCGACGGTTAATTCTCTCCCTACCCCGTTACCGTTTATCTGCCCACTTACCGATCGCATCTTATTTCCACCTGTTTGACCACACTGTTCGGATTATTTTGTTGACTTTGTCTGAGATTAAAAGGCTTATCCCCTGTAGTTGAATTATAATTTGTTTTTCAGATCCCTTCCCCCGGAAAGGCCTTCTATTTTTCCCTGTGGATTCCAAGCTTTTTTTTTTTCACTTCCTTTCACTACCCGCTGTCTAGCCCCCACCCCCCCCTTTGTTTGTTAACTTTGTATTCTCTTGTACCTCCCTTGCCCTTTTTCTTGCTTTTTTTTTTACTTTTAAGTCTTTAATACCCACTGAGTTTTTCAGTTTGTATTGTTGATTTGTTTTACGGCTCGCCTACCATGCAACTTTTGATCTTGCCTCACCCTTTATTTTTTATCCGTGGGGGTTTGTTTTTGTGTTTTGTTATTCTTGTTTGTTTGCATGTCGAGGTTGTTTTTTCTTAGTCGTGGCTAGAGTTTACGTAGCCAGAATCCTCCCTGTTTCCTCTTGAGGGTCTTCTATCTCTGAGTTTTGGGAAGACGCTTTTGTATTTCCTTTTATTTTTTTTGTTATTTTTGTTAATTCTTGTTTTTTTGACTTTCAGTTTTTGCCAGACTCGCGTCTTTTACTTCAGGGGTGGGAAGGGCCCTTGGACAGTGGTGTAATCTTTTTTTTTGTGTAGTTCTGATTTTTTAATTTGTCTTTTTTTTTTGGGGGAATGCTTTTTACGATTACCCTTTTTTTTTTTTTATCCCCCCCTGAGAATTTCTTGTGTATTTTTTTTTTTTTACTTTGATCAGCCCCCTTTTATTCTTTTTACCTGTGCCCCCGGTTTGTTTTTATTGTTCAGATCGTTTTTATTCTGTAGATCTCAATAGGGCGTAGTTTTCCCTTTTTTTGCTCGTGTAGTTGATTTTTATTTAACTTTTTTTTTTTTTTGTACGTAATCCGCCCCCAACAATTAATTGTACTTTTGCTACCACATTTTATACCCTTTTGATCAGTTTCGCCGCTGTGGTTTATTTGTTGCAACTTGGTTTTGAACGATTTTTAAACGCTTTGTTTTGTTAGCGGTTTCTGCAGGTCAGTCCTTGTTGGGGGAGGTGTATAGTAACCTACCCCTCACAGTTACAGTTTTATGCACGATCTTTTTTTTTTGTGCTTCTACTTATTTTTTGTGGTGTTCACTGATGTATTTGTTCGTTTGTTGTTTTTTGTTTGACTCTCGTGCACAGCAGGTCTTAGGAGTGAAAATGGGTTTTTTTTTGCCGGTTTTGTCTTGCGATTATATTTTACATATTGTGTACATACTCTCTTTTCACTAGCAGTAGTTTTTACCTAATGTTGTCAATTTGCTTTTCTTGCGCCACTTTTAGTGACCTTTAGTGGTCCTGCTGATATTTGTTTTACAGAACACTGCCCATGTTCAGCCTTTTGCATCATCTTGTATGTGTTTCGAAAGTTGATCAACTCTCCTTCGCCCAATGAAAAATTTTAGTGTATCCTGCCACCCTTTTTTTGTTTGTTTTCTATTTCTAGTGTTTTGTTTTCGACGATTTTCGTATTATGGCTCAAACATGTTTTTTAGTGGCAGTTTATTTTCGAACTTGTGCGCGGCGAATAGACCAAGTTTTTTAGCATCGGAGCAGGCGATCGGGGGGCGCCTCGCAGGCCAGCACTTTCGTAGTTTTTCTGCGAATGCTGTCATCTGACACTACGCTTTTTTATTATTCAGCGCATGACTAGGTGTTGCTTGGGGAGTTTTATTAGTTCTAGGCGCAGGGGGGGGTTTTCTTCATTTTACGGTGCCCTTCGGGGGTGTTCTGGGAGGCGCTTTTTGGGAACTGAAGCTTTTTTTTCCTTCTAGAGAAATTTAATTGGGGGTCCTTTTATTGTTGTTTGATACTTTTTCTGTCTAGGGGGGCGACCCTCGGTTTGGGGTTTGGCGTATAGTCTAAATAGGCTCTCGGTTTTATTTGTGTTTTTCGTCAGGCTCCCAGGTCCTTTTAAAGACCCCCATTTTTCGCAGGGGGGGCTGTTGGGGGTGGATTTGCAGGGAGCCTCTTTTTTGTTTTCTCGCTTTTTTTTTTCCGCAGTTATTTTTCTTGAGTGGGTTTAGTGATTTTGCGTAGTGGCGCGGGTTGGGGGTTCGTTGTATTGGTTGGTGTGGGGTGGCACAAGTAGTTGGTTTTTGGAGGGCGGGCTTGGGTTAAAGCGTTGGGTCGGGGGGTGTGGCATTGCGTGGGACGGGGTGATGTTATGTGTTGGAGCTGGGGTGTTTTCTTGGCTGCGCTGTAGGTGTTAGCGTGAAGCGCTGGATGGTTTTGTGTGCTGTGTCTGTGGGGTGGGTTTTGGTACGTGGTGTGCAAGGCTTGCGGGGCGTTCGTGTGGGGGGGGTTAGTTGTGTGGTGGGTGGGTGGTTTGATGGGTTGTGGTAGTTTTGGTTTGTTATGCTTCGCTTGTCTAGTTTAATGTGTTCGAGATGTTTGATTTGTCCGTCAGCGGTGGGCTGCGCGGGTTAGCTGCATAGAAGCGAAGGAGATATAGCGGGTGTGTCTTGCCTTGGTGAGACAAGAGTGCGGGGGATTAAAATGAGTAGTTCGATTGACGCCCTCGGATGGTTCTTCGTGTGGCGGGGGGAGTCACCGTGAGGGCCGTAGTGAGGCATCGCGCAGAGATAACCTTGGATCAGATCTCGCCGCCGAGCGCATCCAGCGGCATGCGACTAGATTGGCGCGCGAGCGCGCCGCGGTTTCCAGATGTCGCGCAGGATAGGGCAGGATCCGGAACCAGTGAGATGAATGGAGAAGAGCGGGTGGAGGGGAGGTGTATGTGTTGTCGTAGTGGGTGTGTGTGTGTGTGAGGAGAGTTCCCAGCAGTGCGGTGTGGTGCAGGTCAAAAGTGATGGCTACGAGCTAGAGGATGAGGGCGAGTTCGCTGTGTCTTCGAGGGAGCGCTTTAGAGGTTTGAGACGCGATGGGCGGCTTCTTCGCCTATACGAATTTAGATGGCAGCGCAATTATTTTTTAAGGGTCTTATAGTGGTGCGCTCAATATCTGTTAAGTTGTAGTACTTTAGGGGAGAATAGTAATGATTGTCAGTAGTGAAAAAATATGTTTTATTTGGATTCTAATGTAAAGGATCTTGTAAGCATAAGATGTCAGAGGGAGAATTCTGTCTGGTGTTTGCTCGCTTTTGTATTGTGATGAGAACGTGTGTATGACGCGCCGCGCAGTACGCATATTAGCGTAATTATGAACGCCTATCGTCAGATTGTCAGTGAATGAATCTGAAGAGAAGTTGAATAGTCGTTAAGTGAAAGGAATGAGTTGTAGGCCCCCCCTTTAGTGGCTGAACAGCCCCTTTATCTGTTCTACCTTGTCATGCTTCGAAGTGTATAGTATGTGCAGACTAAGAGGAAGACAAACAGTTTATAGAAATCTTAGTTGATATGTAGACAACTTTAAAAATATGGGGTAAAAAAGAGAGAATAAGGAAGATCATCTCAATGATCATAATAAAGCCATTGTATATATCATAGCACATAGAAAGAGAATCTCAGATGTAAACTTGAAGTATGTCAGAGATCTCTTAAGAGGATCTATTGCTCTCCTAAGTTTGACTCCACCTTGAGACTAAGCAAACTATCAGTCAGTGTAATATGAAGATTACTCTATCTGAATTGTTATGATGTGTAGTGTAAAATTAGACGTAGATGTTATGAGTTTGAGAAGGTTGAGGAGGAGGAGAGAATAGAGAAGACTGGAAGTGGGGGACAGGAGCCAGTAGCAACGAGAAAAAAAAGAAAAAAGATATGAAGAAAAGAAAGAGAAGAAGAGAAGAGAAGAACTCAGAAGGATACTTCAAGATATATTTTGGATGAACGATACTTGACTCTCGCTCTCTCTAGTGAATATCCTTAAGAGTATGTAAATAGACTCTCTCAATGAATAACGTAAAAGAGTCGTAGAGGAGATACAACAGATATTACATTAGTGTATTAGAGAGAAAATAAGTAATGTTTGAGTAACAAATGATTGATAGACAGTTGGTTGTATGTGTTAAGCTTTTAGAACGTAAACATATAAGATAGAAAATTCGATGTAAAGACTTGTTCATAAGAGAGACTAATTTAGTTAACTTTAATAACTCTCAATTAAATAAAAAAACAAATATAATATAGAACAAACGCAGAGGGTATTACATAAAAGATATGTCAGACTACATGTGTGTATAGATTATAGATTATAATTTTAGAATTGAAAACAACAAAAGATAGGGAGGCTAGGGACTCTCAGATGTGCATATGATATCAAAAGAAATGACCATACAAGAGAAGGTCGTTATCAAATATTTATATTTACAAGAGACTTGAACAGAGAGAAATGTCAATATATATATTATAGACTCTATCATCTCCGTGCTCTCGCAAGCCGCACTGCTCGATAACGCCTCCGATATAGAAACCGCCACAATATACTTTCCTCTCCTCATCCTCATCTTCTACTCCTACTAATCCCTCTTGTTCGCTCGCACTCAACGACTTGACACGGACCCCCCCCGGCCACATCGCTCGACCAACGACTTCGCCTGACGCGCTATCCACTACACACACAAAACTATCAACTCGCTCAGACTCGCACACCTACTTCGCCCATGATAATTCGCTGATATACAGTTACCTACCCATATCACACACTCTACACACCCGACCCTACCCTCGCTGACCAACGCTCCCCAATCCCCCTCTATCTATCTACGGAGCATCTAACGTCGGCTTCTCACCCCACTCTCCTAACAGTCGACGATCTCTCCCGCGCGCATATCCAATAAATCTAGACGCTCTTAGTGACCTAATCAACATTACACGCTCCCGCTCCTCCACTCTATATAATCAGTGCAATCCTCTCATACCCGCCATGTACGTCTAGCACTCAAGCTCTGCTATCACACCTATCTCCAGAGTAGCACTAATCTATCTCTAATCACATCCCCCCCCTCCGCGGCTCAGTACGAGCTCTCTCATTCGCGTGTCACACCCACACCTACCCATACGTCCGACCATCTTCTCCTCCGCGTGATACGCGTCCATCCTCCCGACACACTCGCTCTCCTACGACTAAGCGCGATGCGCCATATACCACTCCCGTGATATTCGACGACGCCTCGGCGTCCGAGACGCTCCGCAGTGAGACTCACATAGTCTAGCCTGCTCTACTACCCATCTCCTACACTGCGCTCCCGCGAGCACTCAGTAAGCGCGCACATGCACACTATATACAGAAATATCAAACACTCGTCTCGCTACACCACACTCCTCTCAAGCTGAGCGCACATACGTCCCCCATCGTACCATACTTATTTCAGTAGACAACGTGTGCTGTCCCATCATATATCAGATATCGCTCCGAGCACTAAGTGCATCTATACCACACTCTCACATTATTCGTACTAGCTAGACCACTCGCTCTATTCACACTACTCACTACACATACGCTCGCCAGCCTATCGTAACAGCTTACGCCCACCCTCTCCTCCTATCACTCTTCACTCCGTCCCCGCTATAGGCACATAGATTCAAAAAAGTAATTAAACTCACAGTAATAGATACAAAAGCTGCTACGTATAACCACACCTATCCCACACAGCCAGCTCACTAGTCCCCCCGTCACACGCTAGCTCTCTCATCGATCGACGACACGGCCTCCACGTTACACTCCACGTCTACACGACGAGGCTACATCTAGCTCACATCCCCCACATCTAAGATAGACTATACACGTAGCTATATCACACAGATTACACGCGACGACAGCGTAGCGTACACAAATATCACACTAATCACATAGTCGAGCACACTCGCTATCCGCGACAACACACACTCACTCGCATAGCACCACGTAGCTACCTAACAGCTCGCTCCACCTCTCGCCTCTAACTCTACACCATCCCCTCTCTTCGACTACGCACACCAACGTCAGTCACCAACACACATACCAGCAGCTGCACAATTCTAATCTACATACACAACATATAGCTCTAAGCCTCTCATACATATCAACCACTATCATAGCGTGAAACTCAAGCTACTCCAACAATGCTCCGTCACACACAAATACATGCCCCTAGCGACACAATACAGCTACACACAGCACGATCATACGTATGTGTATGAAACACATACAAAAAAGAGAGACATAAGATAGTACACACATCTACTAGATAGACAAGTAAGAGAACACATATCATACAACATGCGTAAGTAATGGATAGATCGGATTGTTAGCACGCGCCAGAGGTCGTGTTACGAGGAGAGCCAAGTTGTGGGTAGTGGCGCGCAGAGCGTGACGTGAGCGAGATGACAGAGAAGGTAGAGGTATGTCAGTCACACAATGATGAGTGACTTAGAATTAATTTATCAGATCGCACATATGTAGTAGAGATGAGACAAGTAAAGTGTCCTACAGATCATACTCAGGAGTTGAATGCAGTAGTTGCATCGATGATACAGAGTTGTGTTACTCTCACGCGTAGTTTACATTTAGTCGCATCAGTCTAGATGAGTCTGAGAGTTGTTTGTAGACACTATTGTGTAGATCGTGTATGTGAATTTTTTTAGTGTTAGTAGTTCATCTTGACTCTTGAGATACGGTAGAGGAACAGATTGTTTATTTGTAGAGTTCTACATTTTATCTAGTCAGAGCATTGTTTTAGTGTCTCAGTTCTCTCTGAATATTCACGCTCTCTCAGGATGACAAGATGTAGTGTCTTGTCGTACAGTCTATTAAGAATGAGCGTATGAGTTATTAGTACATCTACTTTTATTATAGAGAAGTACTGAGTTGAGTCTTAATGTTGCATAAACATACAGAGAGATGGGAGAGGACTTAGAGGTAGTGTCGTAGACGCTGATTCTCTCATGTACGCAGTTGTGAGTTGTGATGCTTTGACTTAGAGGATTGTTTTGTGTGAGGATGGTTTGATTTGTCTGTGTTGTTATGTTTAGGTGTGTCTATTGTGTTGTTCTCTATGTGTTAGAAATCTACCGTATATTCGTGATGTTATATATCTTGATTGTATTGTCGATTGTAGTGTCTGTTTTTTTCTATTCATGGGTATGAGTATATACTCTTCGCTTCCACCTCTCGCGCTCCATCGCACACACACCCCGCTACGCCCCCCGGTATTACAAGGCGATCGCACGTAGAATGTTGATATAGCGTGAGCGGCGTTTTTGTTGTGTTCTGCAGGGGTTCCCGTAACAGATGCATCTCGAGGGTGGTGAGATAGTACGTTTATCGTGCTCTACTCCTCGCTCTGATTTTCGCATCAGCTAACTCGCTTTTCTTCTTCGCTCACTACTCGCACTCGTTTCTCCCGCTCCTCGCGTACCTGCACTCTCATCCTCTGCTCTTTGAGTTATACTCGATGACATTAAGTAATGTCTCATTCTGTCTCACATAATTAACACTGATGTTTTATGAATTAGAGGAATAATGTACATTGTAAATTTCATGTGTATTGTTGAAATAAAATTAGTCAATGATGTTAAGGAATATGAACTCTCTAATTATACTCATAATTAAAGATCATTGCAAGAACAAAAGACAACATAGAATCATAGATAAATCTTTGTAGAAGAGAGAGAGAAAATAATATAACTCATGTTACTAGCAGACAAACCTGAGAGAATATGTAGACTTGATTATGTCCCGAACGTCTCTCTCTCGAGGTGAAAACAATAGTAAACTTATTAATAGAATAAATTGTAAAAAAAGTGGAGTTATAAAGCTCACATAACTCTCATATCATAATCAAAATTGTGGAAAGTAAATGGGTGTAACAGCAAAGTGAGAATAAAGGGACTCCAATTAGAAGTAGATTAATGTATAAGAATATGAATCTCTCTATATAGAAAGAAACCCCATTTGAGACTAGAAGGGAAACTTAGGAGAAAATGATACATCAGATAATGATCGAGTTTTAATGTATCCGTGTACCGAGTGAAGAAGCTGATTAAATGGTAACCAAAAACTGTTAAGAAAAGAGCGAACGAACATAGAAAAGTGATAAACTGGAAGAATCTAAGAAATAAAAATATACTCAGACTCGCAGAAAGATGTCGATAAAAAGAACTCAAGAGAATAGTAGGAGAACGATGAGACACGAGAGCGAGATATAAGTACTTTGTGTTCGTAAAGTATTTAGGTCGGCGGTAGGAGGAAAGGAGGACAGGTATTAGTGTGTTTGTAGGGTAGTTAGATGTTTTCTACAACTGTATACGCGGTTAGTTTTTCTTGATTGAGCTGATATAAGAAGTGTTTAGGTTACTTCATCAAACAATGAAGAATTTGTTGTCTTGTAACTTTTTGAGAAATTTCACGGACGATATTGATATGTTTAGAAACAGCTATAAATCACAAGTATATTAGACATAAATCACAAGTATATTAGACATAAATCACAAGTATATTAGACATAAATCACAAGTATATTAGACATAAATCACAAGTATATTAGACATAAATCACAAGTATATTAGACATAAATCACAAGTATATTAGACATAAATCACAAGTATATTAGACATAAATCACAAGTATATTAGACATAAATCACAAGTATATTAGACATAAATCACAAGTATATTAGACATAAATCACAAGTATATTAGACATAAAACACAAGTATATTAGACATAAATCACAAGTATATTAGACATAAATCACAAGTATATTAGACATAAATCACAAGTATATTAGACATAAATCACAAGTATATTAGACATAAATCACAAGTATATTAGACATAAATCACAAGTATATTAGACATAAATCACAAGTATATTAGACATAAATCACAAGTATATTAGACATAAATCACAAGTATATTAGACATAATTTATGATGACAATTATAGTTGCATCTGATCATCAGCAGTGAAATACTCAGTGCCCACTTGATTTTCTTAGCGCTTGACATTTCGGTGTCCATTTTGGACCAGTCATATTTTGTCTTAATGAATAAATATGGGGAATTGATCAAAACTCTGACATGAGCACACATTTTGTCTTGAGACAACACAATATTCATTTCTAATTACAATTTTTCCCAGTTAGACAGACCGTTTTGTACGATATCTCTGTATCTCAGAAAATCTAGCCATAATTTATGCTGCTCTGTATCACATTTTTCATAATCACGTGTTAAGTACAGTGTATCCGCCAACAGCCTGAATTAAAAAATATATAAATAAATTTTTTTAAATGAAAAAACAAAATTGAAATAAAAAGAGTATCTTTTTGGAAATCTTGGAAATTGTAAATAGCTCCACTTGGTCCATTGTTTTAAATAATTATTCCACTTATTTGTGCGAACTTCCGCGGTATTTTTTTTCCAACCACTGATCCAGTTCTCTGTGTAAGTTAATAGTCCTCGGAAAAAACTGGCCCACTATACTACGTTGATACTTTTTCCCCGGCCCTTTGTTGTTTGAAGTGAAAATGGATGTAGTTATTATGTATCACAAAAAGTATCATGGCTCCACTAAACTCCCACGGAAGGGCTCACCTGTTTGTGTAGACCCACACAACAATACCATTGGTTTATTTGATTATACCCGGAACACAGCCGTAATAATGCTGTGTATATGTCTGAAATTGGAGCATCAACTTCCGGTACTGCGATGGCTCCCATTGTCCAGATAGTTGGTGTACCATTATGTGGAAGACATTGTGATTCGGCTTTTGTGAGATTGATAGAGGAGCCGGCTCAATTCTCTGTTGGTCTCACGGTCGTAGGGGGAAAAAAAAAGAAGGAAATTGTAATATCACTGTTAGCCTTGACAGCATCTGTTCTAAACGTACTGATGATAGCATTACATTACGTGTATGTTCTATTAAATGCATTTGTATAAGCATGGGGTTTTGTGTACATCTGCGTGGAACCAGACAAGTTAACGTCAGCAAATGGGCAAAATAATATAGAACTAGATTCACCCCTTGAGCTGAGGAAGGCAAAGGTAGCGAGGAAGGGAACTGGTCACCTCATCTATTAAAACTGAGACCTAATACCGGTGAAGTCTCTAACACTTAACGCCCATACGGCAGCCTATCTTTACCTTTTTCCCCGTGTAGTTCCCGGGATTGGGGGGGGGGGGGGTCTCTGAGGAGACATTAAGAATATGCCCACTGCTCACTCAGGCATACGATAGAGGCGACTAATAAAATCTGGCATGTTCAGGATGTCAAACAAATGACTAAATAAACCACCACTACAAAAGTATATTACGGCTTTGCTGCAGGGCAGACTTCCTTCAAGTGTACCAGTTGTAGTGATGCCCCCATGCTCCATAGGAACAACAACAAAAAAGAAATAATTATGTTATTAACGTGCCTAGGTATGGAAGTCTCTGAACTTGTTTTCAAACTGTCCCATTTACTTTCACAAATAATGAATGAAACTTGAGTCCTGAGAGTAATAAATAATTAATAAATAAATAAGTCAATGAATAGACTATAGGTAATTAACAAGCGCTGGTTGGGTGCACCCAGGGGGCACAATTGGCTGTCGTCCTTTCATGATTTACTTTCACAGCAAGGCGATGGCGCCGTTAGGATGACGCTCTGTTCGATTCTCTGTAAGCTTACCACTTTTATTTCTGTTCTGTTGTCTGGTGTCGTCCTTTATGTCCAACGAGTGCCTGTTAATTACCTATTATATATTTATTTATGTACCAAGTTACTTGCATACATTCTATTTGAAATCGATTCCATTATCATCATCATCTTTCAGCTTGCCAAGGGACATAAGCCTTCAACAAACTTATACCACGTTGTCTTGTCCCGTGCCATCAGCTCGTGGTCTGTCCGTGCCATCAGCTCGTGGTCTGTCCGTGCCATCAGCTCGTGGTCTGTCCGTGCCATCAGCTCGTCGTAGTCTGTCCGTGCCATCAGCTCGTGGTCTGTCCGTGCCATCAGCTCGTCGTGGTCTGTCCGTGCCATCAGCTCGTGGTCTGTACGTGCTATCAGCTCGTCGTGGTCTGTCCGTGCCATCAGCTCGTCGTGGTCTGTCCGTGCCATCAGCTCGAGGTCTGTCCGTGTCTTCCTCATCCACTTCATGTATGTCTCCAGTTCACTTCTCCATGTGTATTTTGGTCTTCCTCTACCTCTCTTACACTGGGAAGCAAAGAATAATAATAATACTATGTCCTACCATGCGTATCTAAAAGGCGACTAAGGATGGTTGGGCAAGGGGCCAGTTACGCCACCATGTAGAAATGTTAAAAGTACATAAATGTCAACAAGTCTAGTTCATAGCTGGTGTCCTTGAATGATCAATCATGAATGCGGCAGAGTGAGAACTACCGTAATCATGCTAGAATGAAGGGACCAGCAATCTTATCAGTTTAAAACTGTTGTTGGAGTCACTATATTATACGGTACTTATTAATATTATAATTCATTTTACTACAAACATTGAAGTCACTATATTATACGGTACTTATTAATATTATAATTCATTTTACTACAAACATTGAAGTTTGACTGTACTGTACAAGTTACCATATATTGCCTCCACACTGCATTGATACTTTGTGTTGTAAATATTGTTTTATATTATAGCAGTCAGCATCTGACTGGCAGAGTGGTTAGGACGCTGGTCTCTCGAGGCAAAGATGCCGGGTTCGAAGCACTCCCCAGTCTACCCAGCTGCAAATGGGTACCTGACTTTGCTTTTCAGTCCGGGACAGAAAAAGCAGCGAGGAAGGGAACTGGTCACGCCACCTCACGATGCTAGGCCGAGTATAGTAAAGTCTCTAACACTTCACTCCCCTACGGCAGTATCTGCTATGAAACTTTAGCTTTTATTATAGCACTAAGATGTAGGAATTTGATTGGTCTATGACTATGTTTGTTTGATTAGTCTATGAATATGTTTGTTTGATTAGTCTATGAATATGTTTGTTTGATTAGTCTATGAATATGTTTGTTTGATTAGTCTATGAATATGTTTGTT
Source organism: Oreohelix idahoensis (assembly GCA_024509875.1). Lineage (NCBI taxonomy): Eukaryota > Metazoa > Mollusca > Gastropoda > Stylommatophora > Oreohelicidae > Oreohelix > Oreohelix idahoensis. The sequence goes on from JAMPIV010001839.1 coordinate 404,338, forward strand.
TGATTAGTCTATGAATATGTTTGTTTTATTAGTCTATGAATATGTTTGTTTGAGTAGTCTATGAATATGTTTGTTTGATTAGTCTATGAATATGTTTGTTTGAGTAGTCTATGAATATTTTTGTTTGAGTAGTCTATGAATATGTTTGTTTGATTAGTCTATGAATATGTTTGTTTGATTAGTCTATGAATATGTTTGTTTGAGCAGTCTATGAATATGTTTGTTTGATTAATCTATGAATATGTTTGTTTGATTAGTCTATGAATATGTTTGTTTGATTAGTCTATGAATATGTTTGTTTGAGTAGTCTATGAATATGTATGTTTGAGTAGTCTATGAATATGTTTGTTTGAGTAGTCTATGAATATGTTTGTTTGATTAGTCTATGAATATGTTTGTTTGATTAGTCTATGAATATGTTTGTTTGATTAGTCTATGAATATGTTTGTTTGAGTAGTCTATGAATATGTTTGTTTGATTAGTCTATGAATATGTTTGTTTGAGTAGTCTATGAATATGTTTGTTTGATTAGTCTATGAATATGTTTGTTTGATTAGTCTATGAATATGTTTGTTTGATTAGTCTATGAATATGTTTGTTTGAGTAGTCTATGAATATGTTTGTTTGTAGTTGTTTGAGTAGTCTATGAATATGTTTGTTTGATTAGTCTATGAATATGTTTGTTTGATTAGTCTATGAATATGTTTGTTTGATTAGTCTATGAATATGTTTGTTTGATTAGTCTATGAATATGTTTGTTTGATTAGTCCATGAATATGTTTGTTTGAGTAGTCTATGAATATGTTTGTTTGATTAGTCTATGAATATGTTTGTTTGATTAGTCTATGAATATGTTTGTTTGAGTAGTCTATGAATATGTTTGTTTGAGTAGTCTATGAATATGTTTGTTTGAGTAGTCTATGAATATGTTTGTTTGATTAGTCTATGAATATGTTTGTTTGATTAGTCTATGAATATGTTTGTTTGAGCAGTCTATGAATATGTTTGTTTGAGTAGTCTATGAATATGTTTGTTTGAGTAGTCTATGAATATGTTTGTTTGAGTAGTCTATGAATATGTTTGTTTGAGTAGTCTATGAATATGTTTGAGTAGTCTATGAATATGTTTGTTTGAGTAGTCTATGAATATGTTTGATTGGTCTATGAATATGTTTGTTTGAGTAGTCTATGAATATGTATGTTTGAGTAGTCTATGAATATGTTTGTTTGAGTAGTCTATGAATATGTTTGTTTGAGTAGTCTATGAATATGTTTGAGTAGTCTATGAATATGTTTGTTTGAGTAGTCTATGAATATGTTTGTTTGATTAGTCTATGAATATGTTTATGTCTATTTGTATTTTTAGTAGTCTATGAATATGTATGTTTGAGTAGTCTATGAATATGTTTGTTTGATTAATCTATGAATATGTTTGTTTGATTAGTCTATGAAAATGTTTTGAGTAGTCTATGAATATGTTTTGTTTTGAATATGTTTAGTCTATGAATATGTTTGTTTGAGTAGTCTATGAATGATGCGAAGGCCTATTTTGTATAACTATTCATCTTTGAAAGGTCGTTGGAAAAATAGCTCGGGGAGAAAATGTCTCACGTACGTTTAACTAAAATGGGCAGATCTTTCATCACTTTTACCTATTGTTGTCAATGTGAATAGCGCTACGCCTGGTGACTAAGAGAGCAAGCGGGGAAGGGAAAGGTTTTGCACTGGTCAAGGCTGTCTTAATGTTTGTATTTTCTTTTCCCCCATTTGTAAAGGTCGTTACTTACCACAGATGGACTGGCAGGGCGACCGTCTTTGTTTGGCTGTTTCCGGCGTGCCGGGTACATTTAAATTTAGAAAGGTAGACTTTAAAGCATACTTGTTCCTTGCCTGAACCTTCAGAAAAAAGCAGCGTTTAACGTGCAGTGACATTAAATTGTCATTACTTACATTTACAACGTGAACAACATTCGCTCCTTTTGTGCTGATCGTTAGGTATGTGTCCTTGTGCTGGTATAGTTATCGGATGTACTTTTCAGACCATATCTTGAGGTGGTTAATGTGACTTCACGGGAAAGGTAAGGGTTGATGCTTTCATTAATCTGGACTGTAAAAGAAACTACATTACTTCCATTCAAGTTTGAGTTCTTTTCCTAAGTCTTCCACCTCCATGTTGTGTTAAATTTAAACAATAAACTGACTTGATTTTCATAAATAACGCTTGTTCGTACTCCATAGTTGAGGTTAAGATTTCTGCGAAGTTTCCGTTCATATCTTTTCGACTTTTCTGTTATGTAACTATATATTATGTAACTTTGTCTCTCCTTCATTGTAGCTGTTAAGCGTTGCACCTAAAACAGAAGAGGAAGAGTATATATACCAACCTAACACACACACACACACACACACAATTATTACTGTTTATGTCCTAACTGTCATTGAGCCATACGCCATGTTCTTTCATTTCTTGTAATAATTTGTTGCGGCTGCACTCCACTTTTTAAAAGCATATATTTCTACATCTATCCTTCTTTCGCGTGAACCATACGCTGGGCAAAGTGCCCCCCCCCCCCCCTTCCCCCCAAAAAAAAGAACCACGTGTGTGAGTTTGGCTGTTAGTGGCTAATTTCTGTACATGGATACAGTTCTTTAATATGTTTCGTGTCTCTGCAGAAATCTGTCTTTTTGTGATTTCAAATCTAGGCATGCTATACCTCTCCTAGAATCAAAAACACCTTATTAGATGCCGGTCTAATTTGTCTTTGTTTTTTTTTTTTGTTTTTTTTTTTGAGATCTTTGCATACGTTTTAAGACTAGGAAAACATGAAAAGTACTTTGTGCATGCATTAATAGCAACTCCTGGTAACATGTTAACAACAGGAAACAAGAAAATAATATTTCTTTGACAGTGAATGAGATAGTAGGCGGGGAACATCATGTACGAGCTGATGAAGCCGTTGCTATAGCTGTTGTGTTATTGTTTGCCTGAAATTCTGAACCGAGCTCATATTATCCCCGCCAATTACACTCAATAATTTATTTATTATTACTACTAGCCCACCATGTTGTTGAGTGGGATGTTACTGTGGGTGTTGTTGTATTTAGTTTACTTGATTGATTCTATAAAATATGCATGTTCAGAAGTTGGATTCATCGTGCAAGTCTTACTTCGAAACCAAGAATTGGTATTTTGACTGTTGATTTTGTGTAATGCGTGTGTATATATATATATATATATATATATATATATATATATATATATATATATATATATATATATATATATATATATATATATATATATATATATATATACCCAAGGAGCATAGGCCTTCAACAAACACATGCCAACTCTTCCTGTCCTGTGCCATCCGCTCAAGTTCTTTCCATGTTTTCCTCATCATTTTCACCTCTGTTTCCAGTTCTTTTCTCCATGTGTTTTTTGGTCTACCTCTGCCTCTCTTTCCCTGTGGATTCCAGAACAAGGACTGCCTTGTAATGCTATCAACAGGTTTCCTCAATGTGTGTCCTATCCATCGCCAGCGTCTTCTTCTCAACTCTTGTTCCAGTGGCACTTGTCTGGTTCTTGTCATCAATTCCACATTTGTGACTTTGTCATACCATTTCAGTCCTTCTATTCTACGCAAGCACACGTTTAAAAAAGTCTGTAGCTTTTTGGTTGTTATTTTTGTTGTTCTCCATATCTTAGAGCCATACAATATGACTGACTTCACATTTGAGTTGAAGATTCTTATTTTCGTGTTGGATCCGATTTCTCTTGTTCTCCACGTTTCCCAATGCAATGAAAGCTCCTCTTGCTTTTTTGTATTCTTATTTTGATATCACTGTCTGTCCCTCCAACTTTGTCTATATTACTTCCAAGATATGTGTACGATTCTACATCTTTTAGTGGTGTTTCTTCGTTCAACCTTGCTATCATTTCTTCTCATAATCTTTGTCTTTTCCCTGTGTATTTTCAGTCCCACTTGTTGTGACCTCTCATCGAGAATTTTCATTTTCTCTTGCATCTGATTATGGTTATGGGACAGAAGAGCCAAGTCATCTGCAAAATCCAGATCATCAAGCTGTTTAGTCAGATTCCACTGGATTCCATTTCTGTTGTGTGATGTCGATGTTTTCATAACCCAATCTATTTTGCTAGTAAGAAAAGAAATGGAGACAAGAGGCATCCCTGTCTCACTCCCGTTCTAATCATAAACGGTACTGTAAGTTGTCCTTCATGAAGAACTCTGCATGTCATGTCTTCATGGGTCTTCTTGATTAAGTTAATGATCTTCATGGAAACTCCATAATGCCTCACCAATTTCCAAAGCGATTCTCTGTCTACACTATCAAATGCCTTTTCATAGTCCACGAATCCGATGTATAGCGGTGAATTCCATTCCAGACTTTGTTCAACTGTTAATGTGGCTATCTGGTCTGTACAAGATCTGTTTTGTCGAAAACCTGCTTGTTCATCTCTCAGTTGCTTGTCTATGGACTCTTTTAATCTCTCAAGGATGATTCTGTTTAATAATTTTCCTGGCACTGATAGTAACAATATATATATATATATGTGTGTGTGCGTCACCGAGATTTTCATGCTAGTAGGCGAATTCTTAATTATTATATACAGCAGAGTACATCATGCACTGCCAACTAGCACTAAGGTCACCAGAGGCCACAGAGATGTGGTTTTATAGAAGCATGTTAAGAATTCCATGCACAAACAAGGAAGTCATGAAAGAGGTTAATGTTCAAAGAAAGCTTCCAAAGAAATTCAAAGAACACATCGTAGTAAGAAACAGTGCACTTTTATCAGACATATTATGAAGGTTAGAACACATTGTCAGAAAACAGAGAGGGAGACCAGCGAAATTTAAATACTGGAAAGGGGACCGAAGATGCAGCAAAAGAGATGAATGCAGTCAGCGACTCATAGCTTAACTGCTTGCGTCAGGGACAGCGAACCAGAGCTGACCAAGACCCTACTCCACCTCCAAGTGGTGGTCCTGGAAACAGGCTGCATCACTGCAGTCTAGCCGAGAGAGTAGGGATCGAAGAGGGAAGGCAAACCCGGTCCCAAAAAATGGCGTGCGGAAGTCGGATGTGTCGGGCCGAAAGGCGCAAATATCGCAGCTTCGCTGTAAACGGCAACACAACGCAACCAACGTCCTTGTCAGGACGAACAAGGAAGAAGAAGAAAATACTGGAAAGTTGAACGCGGAATGGACCGAAGTCAACAACAAAATGTACAGCCAGTGCTAGTTAGTGTTAGTGACTAGATGTTGTGGAGAGATACGATCGATGACGTCTGTTAGCACACGACACTTCATGAGGAAGATTGCATTAAAAAAATTATAACAAATAGTTTTCATTTTATGTTGGCATAAATAGATAATTTTATTATTTTGAATGTCAGTACCTGATGTTTTGTGCTAACGTATAATATATTGTTTCTCTACCACAGTACAATGAATAGCAACAGTGAGTCAGCATTCTGGTGTGTGGCCTCATTATGATGGACATCAAACCACTCATTGTTTCTGATCTGCATAACTCGTCACGTACATTCAGATCGCTGCATTCCGTTTTCGCACTACGAGAAGCATCCACAATGATTATCGATACCACCAGTCAAATCTCTTCCATGCCTGTGTCACCGAAACAGGGGGAGACCATCACTGCAGACAATCTCTCCAAACAAGAACCACAACTTGTTAGTAGCTCCATGACTTCCAGCTCGTGGGAGCTCTCGTCATCACAAAGCAAATCTTCCTTACCATTAACTACATCTTCTCTACATACATCTACGATGCTTAGCCAGTCCTGGACCTCAACGTCACCGAGGTTTTCTTCGCAGCCATCTCTGATCAAAACTGTCAAAGGTTCTCATGCAATGGGTGACAATTATCAAAACGGTCAAATAAACTCTGAGACACCTTGCGATTCTTGGATCGATAGCAAGAATGCTTTAAAATCTATAACATCGTCACCCGAAAGTTCATCGCCAAACCATTTACTCTCTCCTTCCAGGAAGAGAGAAGACAATGAAGAACAGGAAGAACTTCACACCTCAAACATTTCCAGTTCTACAATGTTGGCCAGAAGTTGTGACCGACCAGATAGTTCCCCCTCCCCACAATCTCATCTTAATTCCAGTTTTGATGAGTCTGAGCAGGTTGGAGTTGAGGTCAATGCTCGAAACGCTGACAGTTTTGGAGCAAACAGCCTGAACCTATATGGAAACCTGGAGAGAAGATCTAGACGAAAGCCTACTGTAGGAGACATCATAAGACGTATCCGACCACCAGTGGACGCTCCTCCCTATGACAGTGAAGAAAGCGAGATCGAGGACGATATTCCTCAAGATGAAATGATGGTAAAGATGAACAATGGACACTACACTGATGAGGTGGATGGTGTGGCCAAACCTGGCCTGAAGATGGACGGTGATGGAAAGTACAGAGAAGATGATTCGAGACAATTAAATGTTGATCGGCTATCCAGACTGGAAGCTGTTGATGGGATGCCTGAAGATGATGAAATGCATTCTGATAGTGACAGCATAATAGAGTCAGATAAACATGCCTTCCTAAATGATGTTCCTGAATCCATTTATAATTTAATGCACGAAGCGAAGGTCAATGCTCATATGATGTTTATGAAGATGGGCAATGGGCAGCCAGCCAGCGATGCCAAAGTGAAAAGGGAACAGTATCTGCTTCAGGTGCTGTCATCCCTCCGGGATAGATGTCTGGAAGAGGGTCTCAAGTCTGATATAATTGGTGCTATACTGAAGGACGTGGAAACCGAGGTAACTTATCTGAGCGAATATCTCGAGGACATGAAAATTAAACAGTATTATTTGGATTCTGATAAAGAATCCAGCTTCAATGGATTGGATGCAAATGAAAGTAACTTTTTATCCAAATCAGACATCAAACTAGAAGACGATAAAGATAGGATTGAATCTTCAGGTCTCGAATCTGCTCAGCCACAGTCATTTTTCCACACATCTTCCCCATTACCAGCCTCATCTTCCAGTTCGCCATTACCGTCATCAGACTCTAAGCCAATCATAATGACAGTGTCCGCAGATGTAAAGCTCCCACCTCCTATGATGTTCACCAAAGGGCTACCCCTGCACCACCCTTTGGCATCAAATGTGAATGAACATGCCCTCAGCCCCATGTTTCTAAACAGCAAGCCAATGCCCTGGTATAATCCTATATTTAATTTCAGGTAAGCCACTCACATGTTTGGCCGTGTCGTTTGTCTACAGCATAGCTGGTAAATGTGGTGTACGATTATGACGGAGACAGTGGTCAAACTGTAAACGAAAACTGTGATAGAGTGATATAATGATGAAAGCATTGTTGAAGAAAGTGATGGAACAGAGGGCTTTGATAGATGAGGTGAAGAATGTTGTGAAAGTTTATGAGTGTAAGAATCTGATATTAACAGCTGCTAAGTGGACACTGGCAGCCATTTGATGAACTTAACGTCGGGGGTAGCACAATTTCTCAATAACAGCCCCAACTCAGGTGCTGATTTACGGATATTTCCAGTATGTTCCCGAACAATCCATTCTCCCCCCCCTTTTTCTCTTCCCCCCCCCCCCCGGGGGGGCATGGGGAGAGGGCCAAATGGGTGAGAAATTAAAAGTTATGTTAAAATTTGCTGAGGTGTACTTTGATAACGTAGGATGTTTTGAGGATGAACAAGGTTCCACCATTGTATCCGTTCCAAAATAACAGTTGTGCTTTGTATTTAAATTGAACAGAGCGTGCCTCACCAAAACAAGACAAAAGTCGGATTTTAAGTTTTTTAAACAAATATAATTTGTCAATTATCACAATTGTGACGTCACACTGCTCTTGTACACAGCAGGGGAGAAAGACAACACTTCAGACACTGGCACAGCAAATCTTAAAAAAAAAAAAAAGTTCTTTTCACGCGGGCCGATACTTGTATATCTGGTTTTATGTGGGGCTTCAGACAAAGATAATATACCAGTCCTAGATATTGTAGTAACCAAATGTACCAGCATGTAACTATAGACACGTGACAACTAAATGTATAATTACGAAGTCACGAGAGTGTCGTAACTAAACTTATGCTTACATGATCATTAGAGGGATGTGACAGCTAAATGTATACTTTCACAGCCATTAGAGACATGTGACAACTAAATTTATACTTTCACAGCCATTAGAGACATGTGAGGTCTTGGTAGACTATGTACTGCTGGCGCCAACAGCAGGTCCTGGTAGACTATGTACTGCTGGGGCGATCCATTAGAGACATGTGACAAATACATGTATACTTTCACAGCCATTAGAGACATGTGACAACTAAATGTAAACTTTCACAGCCATTAGAGACATGTGACAACTAAATGTAAACTTTCACAGCCATTAGAGACATGTGACAACTAACTTTATACTTTCTCAGCCATTAGAGACATGTGACAACTAAATTTATACTTTCTCAGCCATTAGAGACATGTGACAACTAAATTTATGCTTTCACAGCCATTAGAGACATATGACAACTAAATTTATACTTTCACAGCCATTAGAGGGATGTGACAACTAAATTTATACTTCGTTATTGGAAACTATCGAGACACGTGAACATTATAATTTCCAGCAAAGACTACGAAGAAAGAAAGAAGGGTAAAAAAAAAAAAAAAAAGGAAATGTGCATGTTTGCAGACATTTAATGAGAAATCTATACAGCGATTATTAAAAATGTATTTTAATTTAATTTGCTCTCCAGCCCTCCAGGGACTTTAGACTTTCCCCACAAATTTATGAATGTGGATGGCAGAGCCGCCGAGAACTTGGACAAGGACTATCTGAAATGCCAGTTCTGTGAGAGGACCTTCAGAAGACAGAAAAATCTGGAGAACCATATTGAGAACACGCATCAAGGCAAAGGGCCGTTCAAACCCAGACGAGAGACTGGCGATATGTACTTCAAGTGCTCACACTGCCCGTACACCACCAAACACCAAAGCAACCTCTATGTACACCTGCGAATTCATACAGGTAAGTGCTAGGTATTATGGTGTATGTTATGTACCTTATCGATACACCTAGACTTTATTTAATTTACACACTTCCTTTGTAAATAAGTTTTGGCATAATGTCTTTTACACTCAGTCGAAGTTTGTTTATGGCGTTAGATATCATTTGCACCCCCGTGTTTTAAAACAAAAGAAAAGTTCACTCGACTTGCTTAATACATTTATTGAGTTGTATCCCCTGAAACTGTGGGTGATGTATTCTTCTGAAGTCCACATGGTCAGGTCATCAGCATACCGTCTTATCGTGTATCACATGGCCAGGTCATCATCATACCGTCTCATCGTGTATCACATGGACAGGTCATCAGCATACCGTCTCATCGTGTATCACATGGACAGGTCATCAGCATACCGTCTCATCGTGTATCACATGGCCAGGTCATCAGCTTACAGTCTCATCGTGTATCACATGGCCAGGTCATCAGCATACCGTCTCATCGTGTATCACATGGCCAGGTCATCAGCATACCGTCTCATCGTGTATCACATGGCCAGGTCATCAGCATACCGTCTCATCGTGTATCACATCGCCATAATCTATTCTGGGCGCTTCTTCTTCATCATTGCCCTTCTGCTCACCAAGGAGCACAGGCCTTCAGCAATGCTTTGTCCTCCTGTCCTGTATCATCAACTCAAGGTCCCTTCGTGTCCTCCTCATCCCTTCATTTCTCTCTCCAGTTCTCTTTTCCATATTTTGTTGTCTTTTCTCTCTACCTGTCTTACCCTGGAGATTCCAGAACTATGTCTGCCTTGTAATGCTATCAAATAGTTTCCTCATTTTGTGTTCTATCCATCGCCAGTGTCTTCTTCTCATCTCTGGTTCCACTGGCACTTCTTAATATTGTCAATAACATAGACAATATGACAGAATGGACACATACGTATGTCACAGAACTTGACAGACTAACAAACGACAGACAAAAGTCCCAACTGCTAGTCAAGCAATAATAGTCTGTAGTGTCCCAATGACCACTTGTTATGGGCCAGACAAGTCAAACCAAGCCTAGTCACATAATGTTTATAGATGACATCCATTACTTCTATTCTTGATACACTTTTTTCTTGGACCCTTAGCCCCTGACTGACAAAGCAGTCAGTGGCCATCACACCTAGTGGCGTCTTGTAGGGAAGCAACAAACTGTCTTGATACATATGTCCAAATAATGGGTGCTAACTCTGCTGGTACTCTTTGTAGTAACAAAATTGAAGGGTTAATACTGTTGGGTTTTCTTCACTTTCCCTGTATTGTTCTGAAAGCAAGCTGCAAGTTTGTTGCCAGTGATGCATTCATAGTAGTAAATACGTGTACCGTGTACCGGTATATATTTGGTTTGTTGGTCCCTCTCTTGTGCAATCTTTCTCATCCAGATCTTGGAACCAGCATTCCTGATGCTAATGTTGTTGATATGTTGCTGTTAACATTTTTAATGATACAGATCTCTTATGTGTTTCAGCGACCCAGTTAACGTTATAGCGTCATAGCTTGCCCTGTCTAGTTCCTGGGGGTCTCTGAAGAGACAAAGAAAGAACGGGACTACTGTACCCTCAAACATGTCGTACAAGGTGACTAAATATGAGGTTGTTACATGGTGCTGGCAATATCATCATGTCAAACAAATTGCTACACAAACCACAACTACAAGAGTATGTGAATCCTTGATGCAGGCTTCCTACAAGGACACCAGCTACAGTGGTGGCTCCATGCTCCATAAGGAGTGCTAAGGAAAATAACGATTATGGCTATTGTCTTGTGTTTATATTTGACATAAAATAAACATCACATTTTCTAATAATGCATATGTGTATGTAAGTCACTGAACCATTTCTGTTGTGGCCAGACTAATGATTTGTTTCATCTTGTGGTTGCTCCTCAGGTGAGAGACCATACATCTGTGGAGCCTGTGGTGTTCAATACAGCCAGAGTCACAGTCTCAAGAGTCACATAATTAACAAGCACGATGGTGTCATGTCATATTACATCAAGGAGAAACGAACCCGATCCCCTCGTGGATACCTCTCTGCCCAGGTAATGGGAAATAACAGCATGTTTAACTTGCCAGGGCCACTTGTGGGTCCTCCCATGCGTCAACACTTGGACAATTTCAACATGGAGCTGGCTTCGTCTGAGAATGCCAAGCATCAACAACAGCTGAAACAACAACATTTATCCCCAGATATCAACAGTCACAGAAACATGATGCATCCATCTTTGAGTTCCATCATTTCTGACAGCAACAATATCATCAGTAGCAGCAACAGCAATAACCAGTCTGGCAATGCCAAGTCCACAGCAACACCAAATTGTGGACCAGGCAGTGGTCAAAACACTCCCACTACAAACTCCATATTCAACCTTCCAGGGGCAAGTCCTCACCCTTCATTCTTCATGAATGGTCACCCTCTTATGTTTGGAGACCTTACTCCACATCTCCGCAATTCAAGCCACATTGGATCTGGACATCATCCACCAACATTGCACCATTTTTTGCCAGGATTTCCCCACTTCTCGCCTAATAGTTCCACCAATTTTCATGCTGCAACTGGTTTGCCCCCTCTTCAGGGTCCCTCACCTAACTGCTCACCTGCCTTGTCCACATCTAACCAACATCACAATCTCACACAGCATACCCAGCTGCCTGTACCTCTATCTCATATATCACCTTCACCCATTCCACTCCTGCAGCAGCAACAAATCAAGAAAGAACCTCAAACTCTCCCAGCAAACCCTCTGTCTCCCAAGCAATCAACCAGGGGTCAATCTGATGAAGCTGTTGACCTTCGAAAGAAGTCACCACCTCCGGTCACAAAAGAGCTACATGCTCATGATCTAGTCACATGTGGTGGGAAAGAAAACTGTTCTCATGCTGCCAAGCTGAAGTACCTGCGACTGAATGTTGTGCGAATGTTGGGCATTCTGGTGCCCAATTTGAACTTTGCAGAGAAAGGCATCAGTGCTGAGTCTGAATCTGTTGATGAGTTGCTTCAAGATGTAATTGAGAGCAACACCCATGATGACGTAATGGAATGATGTCACAATGACATATTAAAATATGTCAGATGATAATACCCAATGTTTTAGTAAATATCAAGAACAGAACTACAGTACTGCTGCCTGAAAACTATAGTAACAAAGTGAACTCAAGTGCTGAAATGAAATGTTAGATAATGCTAGTTCTGTAATTATTCACCAGTCAGTACTGCTAATTCACTTCAATAGAGCCATGTGCATACAAGCAGTTTCTCAAGCACTGTAACAATAATACTAATAGCAAAATGACAGTTTTACATACTGCCTTGCTTCTTCTGCATTAGCATGCCAATTACTAATAAATAAAGTCTGCCTTCATGTCCCAAGGAATGAGTATCACATGTGCTGTGCATCTCAAAGACTATGGAGTTTCAGCATAATCCATCCTAACTGCAGTAGCTACTGGTGACCCATATTTTGGAACTTTGACATGACATATCCATGTTGTTAAGAATTCAACCACATATCAAGTGACTTTAGCAGCTCTGAAGAAATTTTTGAGTCTAGTCGCAATAAAACAAAATATAAATGCAATATACCTTATTGGAAGAAATCTTACTAGATGACTTCAATTCAAATTATTTAGCAGTGTGGTACATGTTTAAGATGCCATAGAGATCAATACAAAAAACTTTGAAATAAATTTAAGAGACTTTGAAAACAAATTCAGAACACTTGTAGAAAAAGGTAAGAAAACTATGAGCTCTATTCAGTAGTTGTGTGACTATTTATTGCAAATAGCAGATTGCACAAGACTGCAAGGCAAATGATTCATCATTGCATAGACTGGTTGCAGTTTCATCGGAGCATACTTTGCAGGAATTGTTTGTTGTACTGCAGCAAGATGCAGCGTGACACACTGATAACCATATGCAGATGGAGTTCTTTGACTTTACCCATAATGTTATATACAGCATTTTTTTCAAACCTCAAGTTGTTGTACCAAAGACGTTCGGACACAGATGTTCATTTAATTTCTATATTTATTTCCTCATTTCATGTGAATTATGTATCTTCTTCTACGTGACAGTGTATGGGTGGATGTTGGTGTCAAAATACCACATTTTCAGAGCTATAAAATACATTTACATTTTTGAGGGCACATTTTGGAGATAAATATTTATTTTATTGTATATATTTCAACCTCAAATAGACAAATAAGTGCCAACTATTTATTTCTTATACTGAAGCCTTCACACATACTTTTTTTAAACTGCCATGTCTGACATGACCTTTAAACACATTTCTAGGTCAAGGCTGATTGAACTGAACACACTCACACACACACATACGCTGCCCTAATTATGCTGTGGAGAATGAGTCCATGTCACAATAGTACAAGCATCCGTCACATATATACAAGCATACACACACACATAGTGTTTTCTACAACCAAATCACATCAATTCATCCCCTAAAACGTGAACTATTGTGGTGTGGCAGTTTTGAAAATTGTAAAGAAATATATATGCCTGTGTAACTGCCTACAGAAAAGGCTGGTAATTTCACTGGTATGAAAATATCAGATATAAAATTGTAAGATAAAGAACTAAGATTCTTGTGAAAACCTAATGAACTTAAATGTTGTTGTTTCTTTTGTACAACAGTTTGACCAAGAGTTCACATGTCATATTTTGTTATCCCAACTGGCAAGTCATCATGAGATGACAAAAAGTAGCAGCCAAACTAACTTGTAACTAAGCCATATTTAATGCTGCTGACAGTTTCCAAGTAGTGGAAGGTTTTTCATGTTGTACATTCCTCTGAGGTCATTCAAAGACATTCATAAATCTGCTCATAAGAAGAAACTAAGGGTTGTGCTTTTATCTTTATTTCATTGAAGTTATAAATTAATGTTTTATTTCTTTTGATTAATCTTCTACCTGCAAATTTTATTGCACAGTTTGAAATCTAGTTCATAGCTTCAGTAAAATAGTATCCATGAATGATCAGTACAGTAATGCAACAGAAAGAGCAATACAGTAATCTTACTGGAATGAAGTGAACAGTAATCTTATTTGATACCGGTAGTTTAAAATTTCTTTGTGCTAGTCATTATGTTGTTAATATTATAATTCATTTGAACGCAAGCATTCAAGTTTTACAGTACAAGTTGTTGTTGCTTATACAGTCTAATAAACATACATGTGTTTTTCTTATTTAATCATATCAACCAATTCCATTCCCTGTAAGCATTTAAAAACTAGAAGCTATGTAAATGTGGTTCTTTCCTCACACAAACAAAACTTTTTTTGTGCATTCATTTTTTTAAAATTGTTTTTTATTTGGGCCACTTTTTAGTGGTTCTCAGCAAATAACTTGTTAATATTCCCAAAATTCCAAGTTCATAACATTGCCAAAATGGGGTGGTGTTGGTTTCATACCTGTGTACATTTTGAATGCACTTTGCTTGTATTTATTTGATTGTTGTTTATTTGTAAATGTTACAGTGACATGTCTTCTTCATCATTCATTTTATTTGATTGTCTGTGACCAGTATTTCTATTTTTTTATATTTTCATTGCACGGTGCAAGGCAGCAAATATTCCTCCCTTCCTTTTGTTTGTTGAAGTTGCCACCACTCTTAATTGCTGTTCTATTTTCCCCTGCAATGGTATGTTACTTGTTACAGCATTGTCAAAACTATTGGTGGTTCCACCTGCCATCTGTTTTGTCTCTCCCACCCACTCATTATGCCTCCAAGAAAAGACATACAAACTTGTTATGCAATATTCTAGCAAAGTTTTTTTCTCTTCTTCATCCTGTATCTTAAGTGGAAGGAAAAAACATGGGTCCTGGTTTTATTTGGGGTACATTTATACATTTGTGATGCCCCACATTTTACAGAAAACAGAAGGAAAATATCTTGGTGTTTTATAAGTTTATCAAATTTAAAATACATATATTGTATTACAGAGGAATTGCAAAATTTATATCATTAACTGCTTTACTACCAGCGCATGTTATGTCAGCCTTGATGATTGTTCTGTGATGACAACAGACAGATATTCTTTTTTTTTTGGCATGGTACTGAAAGAGTTAATTTGTATGCATATATTACAAGCATGTTTTAACATTTACACATAAACTTTCTACATAGGAATTACAGAACTTCTGTAACAATTAAAGTAGTTTGCTTTTTCTAGTGAAAACCTATCTGTCTGCAAATTCTGACCATAATTCTAGATATCACCAGATGAGACACAGGAATTGTACTGAACACTGCTTTCATTGTGTGCAAAATGTTGTTTGTTGATGTTTCTTATTTTGCCTATTATAATAATTCCTACAGTAATAATGCCCTCCCTCCACCCCCTACACAATGTGTATTTTTTATCCCAGCTGCTGAAGTTCATGCCCACAATTATTGCACTGTACAGAGAGCCTTTTAGCATGTATGACTGGTCATTATTTTTGTTGTTGTTGCCATATTTGATAGACCATTAATAACATTGGCTTACGTTGGAATACCACCATCTGATCTATCTCTCTACATAGTTTTTCTGTAAGACTGTATGATGTCAGACCAAAGTATTTGTTATTTCCGTTGTTACAACTAACAGATTATGCCAGCTGTTCTTATTATTTTTCTTTGCACTCCCTGTGGAGCATGAGACCACCACTGCTGTACCTAGTGCCCTTGCAGGAAGCCTGTGCCAAGACGTCACATGTTGTGACAGTAATGGTGACAGTGACAATTAGTTTTACATGATAAGGGTGCTAGCCCCATGCACAACCTCAAATTAGTCACCTTGTGTCACATGACAAGCTCTTCATACATTTGATAAAATGTTGTTAGTCTCAAACTTGATATGTGAGGATCAGAATGTTGTAGTTTTACATCATGATATGGAATATCTGAAAATGGAATAATTATTTGAGAAAACAGTTTATGTTTCTCATATAGAAATGTTCAGATACGGCTGCACCTATAAACATCATATTGTGTGTTCACAGCAAATTTGTGTTTTATTGCTACCTCCAACATTACTTTGGTCCAATTAGAAATTACAAAATTCTAGAAAAATAAACTGGAAACAAGTTATCCAGTGGACAAGGTCAACATGTAAATTTACTTGAGATAACGAGCTAAATACTGTATATACTCGACTCTAAGGTCAGACATTTTTTCCTTTTTTGGACCTTAAAGAATCCTCGGTCCTTCAGAGATTGTCTGATGTTGTCCTCCCAGCGGACTCCTATTATGTCACAAATTTTAGCTGGAGTATGCCTTGTTGACCAGCCTCCTTTGTTTTATCTATCAGCAATACCATTACTTCTTTCACTAGATTCAATTTCGTCAATGTCACTGTCAGAGTCTAAACCATGCCCTTATTCAATATCCACATATGATTTGGCCCCACAGTTAGCATCCTGATCAAATAAACTTCTCAGATCCCAAAGCAAATATTCGATGCCTGGAAAGCCTTTGCTTTAAAAAAATCACAAAAAATCATATCGACCGCCGCTTAAAATATATGCTGGAAAGCGGAAGTAATATAATGTAGGCCTACCAGAAATCTATTTATAACTCAGGTCTTGCTAAATACCGAGATCTCATTGCCACTTAGCATCCTGTTGAAATAACGAGTCACATCTCAGATCCCAAAGTAAATATTCAACTGCCCAGAGAGCCATCACCATAGCTTTAAAAAAAAAATCACGAAAAACCATAATATCGATCGATCGCCTCCAAAAACAAAATACAGAAAAACGGAAACATTTAAATATAATGGAAATCTATTTATAACTCAGGTCTCGCTAAATACTGAGATCTCGTTGCAACTCAGCAACGACCGACAACAGTACTAATGACTTTCCGGGTGAATGAAAAAACTTTATTTTCAAAGGGCTGAGAATTGTTCACACAGGCCTATCTGACTTCTACCCTTCCTTTCTCTCATCATTTATACTGAATTCATTTATTCTCACATGCATGTTACATATAAATGGGGCGATTTCAAGCTTTTTAAATGGGAAAGGGCTAAGCTGAAAGGGAAATAAATTTGCAGAAAGCCATGGAAATTGCAATGCAATGTGGGAATTCGGAATTGACAAAAAACTCATTTGACTTACAATCTGGTCTATAATTTTGGATGGTTTTTAAGATCGACTTATACTCGAGCATATACGGTAATTGCCTGTCTTAATTTTTTTTTACTGTTCCTGGCGAACTGTTTTTGTTATAACTTATTTTAAAATGACTTGCAACTTCGTTAGAAGTTAATTCAAAAATCCAAACCCTTATTGGGTTTTTCCTACAATTATTTAAACTTGATTGATTGTAATCTATTTTGATCACTGAATCTCATTTATCAGATTGTTAATACACTTGTAAATCTCATTTGTCAGATTGTGAATTTGCTTTTAAGTCTGACTTGTTGAATCTGCTTATAAATCTGATTGGCTTTGAAGGAGCGTGGATACCTTTTTGGCATCTCATTTGTTAGATCCTCTATATTTGAATGACTGTATTCTCCAAATAAAGAGATAGTTGGTAGGCTGTTACGTAATAATATATTACTATATTTATGATACTGTGCCTGCTCCGTGACCTGTTTGAATCTTAAATAAGGTTGTGACCTAATATGCCTCTAGTTCAATATGATTGTCTTCTCATGACCTAATTTCATGTTTATTGTACTTGGGTGATGCTTTTACAAAACAGCAATTGACAGTCATATTTGCTGACTGAAAAAAGATGATTCCAGCTACTACAATGTAAATTGTTCGTGTTTTTTTTTACTCAGACTGGTGCTTTATGAAGTTATGTGCAAATGTATGTTACATGACCCCTGATAATAAGCACATATAGAATAAACTTTGAAGTCATAAATGGTTACACTTGTATGGCCATCAGTACTAAATTGGTTTGGTTTTAAGGACTATCTTCAATGCACACTGACTACTCCATCAGTGCTCCAATCTCCTCCCTTAGATCACACAAGGAGGATCTCAGCACAGTGCATGACCACCGTAGCACCAGTGAGAATTCCAATGTGTATATATAAGAATCACACATTCTATAAATATTTTTGTGGTAGGTAGGTTTCTACTTTTTAAATTTTGCCAGGGCAGTGGCCTGATAGGCCTACTCTTTACGATTTCCAACTGCCGTGGGATTTTTAACGTGCACACGGGACCTCCTATTTTTTCGCCCTTATCTGAGGAGGCTAGGCATCCGATCTCACTACCCAGGAGACCAGGGGGAGTATGACATTATTATGACCACTGGTTCTGAAAAAAATTTTCCATAAAATATATTCCCCTTAATTGGGAATCGAATCTGGTACCTCTAGAATTCGAGGCGGACACCTTACCTCTTAGCCACTACAACCCCCCCCCCCCCCCCTCCCCCCCCCCCCCCCCCCCCCCCCCCCCCCCCCCCCCCCCCCATCACTACTGAAAACTAATGAGCTTACAGTCTACAGTCACTCTATGACTGCCTTCGTCACAAGTCTTCAAAAAACCAGTTTATTTATACATTCCTTTGTTAACTATTTCCAGCATATTTGATTTGTACCGTTGCCCAAACGTTATATACAGGTGTTATAACTCTGCTACTGTCAAGTGTATATTTTTTTGTTTGCTTTATTAAAAGCATGTTAGATCATGGCAATAATAAAAGCCTTTTCTTATCCAAGATTCTCTTTATACTAACTTTAAATTGAGTTATAATTCCTATTCAGGAACAACTGACCAAGGAATAGACCAAGTGTTTGACACCAGAGAATCAAAATGTATCACAAAACTGAAAAATACATTTAAAAAACAAGATAAGTCTGAGTTTGAAACAGAAATCTTCCATGCTACTGGCTTAAAAGATCCCTGAGATGAGAGATAGAAAAGAGGAGTCAACAAAAGATAGATAGACACGTTTTTTTGCTTGTGGCAAAAGTTTAAGCCAAAAAAAAAAAACCAACTTAAATACAAAGGAAAAAGTTTACTGTAAATTGAAAGAAAACAAATAAAAAACAGTATTGCTAGCATTTACACTTACCTAGAAACATGGGACATGTCAGGGGTTACCTTTGTCACAAACTGGAAACAAAGATGACAGACATAGAAAGGCTTTGAGAAAATGAAAAGGCAAACACATGGCACAAATATTTTCACCATCAACATTTTCCTTTGTGCTCCCTCCAGAGCATGTAGTCACCACTGCAGCTGGTCTCCTTGCTGTAAGCCTCCATCAAGCAGTCACATGCTTTAGCAGGGGTGGCATTTTGTTGTACATGATCAGGTTGCCAGCCCCATGTTTGTCACCTTGTACAACATGCCTAGGCTACAGTAATCCCTATTATTTTTTGTTTCTTCAGATTACTAGATCACTAGTTACTGGAAATTAAGTTGTGATTGGTATGGTACCACCAAGCATGTCATAATAGGGGACTGAGGAGGTTTGTGCATATGGCCAACAACTTCACCATATAACACAAATGTTTGCTCTATAATTTCAAGGAAGGTTTTTTTAAAATATGAATATAGTTAATTAACACTTCTTTAAGAACTATGCCCTGACTGGAAATTTCTAGCAACCTATATTGTCAGTATCAGCTGTATATTTTTAAAAAAGTAGAGTATGCTGGTATACATAAACAAATTATAATATGAATTACTAGTCCCCATGCCCAGTGTAATTTGGACAGCTCAACAAACCGTTAATTAAAAAAATTATTTATCTCAAACACTGCCCCACCACCCTTCTTCAGTTGCAGTTTTGTTGCATACATTTTTTTACTGTCAAACTAATGCTAATTATATGAGTAAATAATTAGTTGAAGACATTCTGACAGTCCTGCCTTTCAAGATATTGGTTGTGAATAGTCCCTCTGCCTCTTGAGCAACATTTAATGCATAGAAGGCGAGACCAAGCAAATTACAAAAGATACAATTTGTTCTTGTCTGTCAGTTGTTTTGTTTACTGCACGGCCAACTGTTACATTAATATTCCACATGTACTTAAAGTATAAATCCACTTGTGTCCTGATGTGTGCATGTCTGTCTTAAACTTAAGACAAATAAAGTTGATTGGTGTGAACTGACTGAACGACAGATGTAATATCATCCTGTTTTATGTCCAGAAGATGATTACTATTATAGCACATGGACCACCTTATGCATTTTTTTGTGGATTTAACTTGTTCCTGAGTTACTTCAGAGTTGTGACAAAATGAGTACTTATCTCCCATATCATTTATTATATGTACAGAAGCAACCACATATCCATGAGTGTTGTATTGTATCATTGTGCTTCATTTTGATTGAAATATCTAAAGGAGAAGATAAGAAATATTCTAAAATGCTGTATTATTCTATATGACTATTATGTTTGTACAAATACGTGTGCACGAGGAGGCAATCAGTGAACTTGCAGATTCATTTCTCACCTCATTTTATAAAAAGTTGCTCCCAGAATGCTGCTTTATATGTATAGTAGTCATTACATTGAATATTGTTCTCAATATTTCATATTTACATATACTTTTCCTTTTTTTAAATAAGTGATCTGTTATTCTTTAACCTCAAGTTGAAAGTTAGCATAACGTGTATTTAATTCACAGTAAATGTAACTAAAGCTAGTGACTATTCTTAGACTGACAATGAAAAACTCAATTATGGCTTAGCTACCTTTATTACCACACATCAGTAGCTTTAAAATTCCAACAAAGCAAGACTGATAACAATAATTTGTTATAAAAGAAAGTTTTTCTCATGTTAACACTCAGTATATTTAACAGCATACCATTCTAATACGTATTACACCAAATTAGATTTATATTCCCTGTGTCAAGGCTAGCTCTTACATGTTAGAATACAAATCCTTTTTGTTAACATCAGATCAAAGCATGCTATAACATCAGTGATGACACTGTTACACAGAAGTCTATTGTAATCAAGTATTTAGCATGTCATTATCAGTTTCAGAGTATTGGGAATGTTCTCAAAGTACCAGTATATACACACACATTTTTCCCCACCTGAAAATCAAAATAACAAGTATTTCATCAATTTGACTGCACACATTTAAGACAGATAATTTGTTCAAACTTTTCTAATTACTTTTTAATTATTTGGTCAGCCAGCTGTGCAGGTTTGTGAACATTGTCATTGTTCAAGAACTGGCCATAATTAATAATTGTCACAAATTTTTTTTCACACCCCAACTGGATTTATACTGCCAAATTCCAAAGAAGTGTTTAAAAAAAAAAAAGGCTTGCCAAATTAGTAATCTCTTTCATCAAATTAAACTGTCTCAAATATTTTTAGTTTCTGAGATATTTTTTGGTGATGAACACAAAATGTTCTTAATTTCTTGAAGTTTTTGGCTATTTCAAATTTGTCTTCTGTTTTCATGTCGAGTAAAGATAGAAAACATGAGAAACCAAAGTTAACTTGGGTAAAGTGCATGTTAAATTTATCCATGCAATCTAAGCAACCTCTGCTGGGCAAAAGGAGGTGAGGGCTAGAGATATAATATAATAACAACTTTTTATATTTGTAATAACTCATAGAGTCAAATAACTGTTAGAATATCAAATACTGAATGTAATATTTGAAAAAGAAAAAAAAACTCACTTTACCCAGCTTTTCCAAAGACAACTTACATTTATCCTGTTTTCAGTCTTCACCTGTGACATCAAATATACGTGTGTGTGCATGTATGTGTGTATGCTGTCAGTTAATCTTCATTGATGCCTGTTTGTCCTATACATTTTTTCATCAACAATTCTTGTCTCCCTAGTTTTGCTCTTTTTTTGTAATGTCCTGGCCATGGGAGAATGTTAAGTTTTAGGATGTTCATTGTTGATGGGACATGTATGGATAATTTCATGACTTTTATGGATGTGGACATATTCAGATAAGTCACGTACTTGATAGTATCTTACTGCAAGCCTCTGGCTTAAAAGTATACGCTCCTTTATGACTAGTACATGCAAATGTAGTTTAGCTGCAATTTATTTATTATTTTGTTGCAAGAGCATGTTTCATTTCATTTTCTGGCATTCTTTGTTAAACATTTTAACCAATTCAAAATGTGTTTTGTTTGTACTAGGATCATACAGTACAAATATATATTTTTTGGTAATAGTTTCAACTTTCCAGAACTGTTTAGTTCAGTTAAGTTTCTTTTCCAGAACTGTTTTATTCAGTTTCTTGATTTTAAAACCTTTGTACATATCTTTTTTGTTAATAGTTTTCATTGTGTTCAGCTTTCATTTGTTTTTGGTACCACAAGAAGTGTTCAGTTATAAATAGTCTTGATGCTTGATGCATCCTGTTGATTTTTAATTCAACCCCACACCTTTGTGTTTTTTCCTTTGTTTTTGCTTGCACTAGTCTCAGCTTGTAAATTTTGTAAAAGCTCAAAGTACATGAGAGCTCACTCTGCCATGTCTCACCAGTCCTTTTTTATGTCCATTACTTGTAAATATGAATGTGATAATGCTTGATTCAGGTGGTGTGTGAGTTTGTGAGGTACAGCTGGGGGTGGGAATTGAAGAGGGATTGTTGTCTCTGGACTGAAGGCAGTTTATTAAATAACTGGGGTTTGGGCATGAGCAAAAATAAACGTTGTTACCCTACATTAATAATACCACTATAAAAATGCATGAATGGTGAAATAGGAATGAAGCATTCACTGTGAACACCTTTATCAGCACACAAGATTTCTGATCTACCATACAGTAGTAAAGTCTTGTGTAGCTCCCAGGTCTTTCTGACAAGACAAACAAAGAAGAGGACTACTGCTGTATCAGGCATGTCATACACAAGATATTTTATATGTGACACAGTTTTGATGTGTACACATGACAATGTTTGTAAACATCAGGGAGGGAGGTCACGGAAAATAAGGTTCAGTAGTTCACATTTAAAGGGTTAATTTACTGTCAAAAATTCTTCATTATTTATATAATGTTTTGCATGGTATACCCTGTTTGAACAGATCTGCAAGTATATATATATATATATATATATGGTCCACAAGTTTAGTCAACTACTCAAAAGATTGCATGCCACGTATATATGCTGTTCTCAGTCATGCATCATATTTTCAGTATTATCATGTTGTTTTCAGTTCTGTTTTGATCCATATTTTGTTGTTGTTTATAAATTTAGGGTAACCTGACAGAACTTTCAGTGGGGTTGACCTGTATTAACTAATTTTTTTTTTTTACAATGATTTTCAGCTGTCCTGCACTCATTTCTATTTTACATTTCATTTGATGGTGTTCAACAATAGTGGCAAGACTTGTTTTATATTTGATCAACCACATCACATAAATCACAGTATGTCTGATAGACAAACAAAATAGCATTAATATCATCCTAATTTTCCTTTGTGCTCCTGATGGAGCTACAACTGTAGCTGGTCCCCTGATAGAAAGTCTGCATGAAGCATTCACATGTGCTTGTAGCTGTACTTTCTGTGACAATCTATTTTATATGATGAGGTTGGCAGCCTCATGCAAAACAACCTCATATTATTCACCTTGTACGAGATGCCTGAGGATACAGTAGACTTATTCTTCCTATGTGTCTTCAGAGACCTCCAGGAACTAGACAGGGCCTAATTTTAATATACTAAACTAAAATGTCAAAGTATAAAACTGTGATTTAATGCCACAGTCATTCATAACATTTCTAGTACAATTTTTTTTTTTTGATATCTCAAGAATGATCATTTAACTCTTCCTACCCTACGGGTCCTTTATTTACTTATCACGCTATAGTAATACATAATTCTCCAAACTGCTGCCAAATATTTTTTAAAGAGAAATTACATCTAATTGTTTTTTATGTGTTGTGCAAATATGACTGAAATGTACAATTCTGGGAAGGGGGGGGGGGGGATCAGACATCAAGTTTCATGTCATAATAGTTTTCAGGACATGTCACAACGTTTAGCTCTTGCAATCTGCACCATTACAAACATCTCAAAACATATTTTTTTAAATCAAGTTGTGTTTTTTACATTTTGTTTTCTCTGCATCAGATATTCCAAGAAGTTACCAATTTTTTTTTGCATCTGGTGGTTATATGTACTAGACAGAAGAGCTAGGTCATCAGTACTGTTTTGTCAGACTTAACTGAGTTCTGATGATGTTGTCACTGTCACAATACAGTTTATAGCAAGTATATATGGTTGCAAAAGGCATCCCTACTGCACTCAAGTTCTTATCTCAAATATCTAAGTTATCCTGCAAGAAGAATTCTGCATATTTTCTTTATTAGGCTAATGAAATAAAGTGAGCCCACATAATGTGTCGTCAGTGTCCAAAGTGATTCTCTGAACTATCAAAGGCCATTTCAGTCCACAAATCTAGTACCGGTATATAAAGTGGATTATGTGCATGGGCCTGTACAGGATCTGTTTAGTTGAAAAACTGCTTGTTGTTCTCTCAATCCTGTTTAATATTTTATGTGGCACAGATAGTAACATTATTCCTCTATAATGTGTGCACACTTGCAAATCTCTGGCAACTCAGTCAGATATTCCCCCCTTCCAGTCTTGTCTCTCACAGACTTTACCAGGTATCCATATAACATCTTTGTTGATGTGTCAGTGTTACCTTTCATGGCCTCTACTTGAATGCCATTTTGGCCAGCAGCATTTCCATCTTTTTATGACTTTCTTTATTTCTTCCCTGTCTGGTTTTTCACAGCCGACTTTTAAAACTGAGTTTCTGTTGGCTGGATATCTGGGGGATCTTTTGAAAAGTTCATCAAAATGTTCCATCTATCTCTTTATGTACTCTTTTATTTTGCTAAGTAATTTTCCATTCTTATTCTTGATAGGGCCAACTGATTGCTTCCAGTTTAATTATTTACATTTAGTATTTACACTTGTTGAAACCGAGTTCTGACTGTACTGATGAATGAACATCCGGTATACAACTTTTCAACTCAGAATAACCCAACAGTTCCACAAGATCTGTTCACAAATACACAATAACTGATGTGACCAAATGACTGAGAAATGATGTTGAATTGTTGTTAAACTAAGACTGCTGTGTCTACTATTTAAAATCTTCCTCTTATATGTCCCTTGAGGTGAAAATGGTACCTCCTCGCTAGCCTCAACTGATAAAGCCTTTTAAAAGCATGGAACCTTCCAAATTTATTTGATTTTCCATTACAAGCCAATTCCTTAAAGTTATTTTTATTTGTTATTAACTTGCTTCCACCTCGGCTGATTTTAGCATTTGCAGTGTTGATGTTCATTGTTTTCTAACTTCTGTTATAATAACAACCAATTTTTTTTCTTAGTGCCATCATAAATGAATATTTCTTGTAAGAAAGCACATTCAGTAGCCTCTATTTGTGCAACATCCTTTGGCCCACCCATCCCAGATTTGTGTTATGAATATTAAGAGGTCTCTTGTATTCATAATAATATAGCCCTGTTTGTGCAAGATGATGAGTCATTAAATGTCTTCCGTTATATAGGTCATGCCTCTGTTTATAATTTTCTTTTAAAGCGCTTTTCCTTGTGAGTTATTTTTGATGTCAAGTGAATATAGTCAACAATAAAAAATGTCAAACCATGAGAGGATAAAGGTTGCTGTGCTTGTTGGACTGTGTAGCTGAAGAGTGTGAGGATGTTGCTGAATGACAGATAATGGAGAATGTGATAATTACTGATTGACTGTGGTGGTTAATTTAATTTGGTGGTTTACTTCACGTGGTACTTGCCGTCTGCAGGTAAGTCAGATGACAGAGTTCACAAGACTGTGGCAGATTGATTTTATTGTTGATCACAATTGATGTCATTGCACTCTGGGCAAACCCATAGGTGCTGACTCTCCTTTAGCAAATGTCAAAGTGCATGAATGCTAATTGTTCCTGTTGTGTGCTAGTTGTATACATGCCAGATAATTCTCTCATATGCCAATCCCTGCTGGTCTTACACATAACTAGTCTACTATCATTTACTGGACACAGTATTAAGGTCCTTGTCTTGTTGGATTGGCTTATACTGCAGGATAGAGAAACAACAGAAGTGATTGCGTCATTAAATTAATAGGCTGAACTGACCATGGTGACTTCCGGTGTCGTGTATTGTGGTTCGCACTGATGACCTGCCACTGAAACATCATTTTTTGATGATGCGTAGATGGCAGGGAGGATAGTGTGATTCACTTGCATGGCTAGGCGGGGTTGTCGCACGGAAGGTCCAGTGTTCAAATCCTGGGTAAGCCACTCATGTCTGTTGTTTTTCTGTTGTCTGGTGTTCTACTTCTTTATTTCCTGCGAGTGCCTGATAACATACCTTTATATTTGTTTCATATTAATTTACTATTTACAGGCCTCGGGTTTCCCTTCCTTATGTGTAATAAATGTTTATACAATACCAAACCTACCCACTGTCCTGTTCTCACTGTTCTAGTATACTATCATTTACTGGACACAGTATTAAGGTCCTTGTCTTGTTGGATTGGACTATACTGCAGGATAGAGAAACAACAGAAGTGATTGCGTCATTAATAGGCTGAACTGCCCATGGTGATTTCCGGTGTCATGTATTGTGTTTCGCACTGATGACCTGCCATTGAAACATCATTTTTTGATGATGCGTAGATGGCAGGGAGGATAGTGTGATTCACTTGCATGGCTAGGCGGGGTTGTCGCACAGAAGGTCCAGTGTTCAAATCCTGGGTAAGCCACTCATGTCTGTTGTTTTTCTGTTGTCTGGTGTTCTACTTCTTTATTTCCTGCGAGTGCCTGATAACATACCTTTATATTTGTTTTATATTAATTTACTGCTGGTCTTACGTTTGATGCCAAATTCCAGCAATCTTAGCCTTGATGATTCATCGACTGCAGTGTCAGTTTCTAATAGGTGATCATAAATTGCCCTCAGTATTTCTCCCTTATCCATGTCCAATGCACCTTCTATAGGTGCTCTTGAAGCTAGTCTGTCAGCTCTTTCATTGCCGCGTAACCTTGCATGACCAGTTCCTGAAGATTCAAGGTTTTCCATTCATGCCAGACCTTACGAAGCATGGTTTGTTGAGTCTGATACAATAACTGCCCTTGTTAATGAAGTTTCAGACAGCCACCTTAAGGCCGCAATAGCTACCTCTACCTCCATTCTCATGCTAGAGGTTGTTATCATGTAAAACCCGCTATGTTCAGAGATGATTCTGCCATTGTTTTTAAGGCTGCCAGACCTCGCTTGCACTTCTGTATGATGTGATCAAAATGGTGCTTTTACGAAAGCTCGTGACTGAATGTTACTCCAAGGATTTCATTTTGTCTTGCCTTTCAATTTTCTGTCCACTGAGAGTAATGTCTGGAAAATCTGCTTTCAATATGGAGTTGTTCAAGGAGCACCACAGCAGACATTGATGTAAAAAATGTAGTGAGAAATTTCAAAACAACTCTAGAAAGATATGATACCTAGGACTACTATCTTTACAAGCTCTCCACACCAAAGTCTCACTTTGTGTTTATGTTAATGTCATGTTTACATAACAGTGCTGACTTAATTTACAACTTGATATTATATTAGTCTCAGGTTTACGTAACAGTGCTGACTTAATTTACAACTTGTTATATTAGTCTCAGGTTTAAGTAATAGTGCTGACTTAATTTACAACTTGATATTATATTAGTCAGGTTTACGTAACAGTGCTGACTTAATTTACAACTTGATACATTAGTCTCAGGTTTAAATAATAGTGCTGACTTAATTTACAACTGGGAGCATCTAATGAGAAAAACAAGTTGGACAAATCCATAAATGCAGCACCTTGTCCATGATTGTATGTTTATTCTGGCTCCCTAAAAGGTGACTGTGAAAGTTGTCACTTCTTTCGGGAGAAATTTCAAAACGAGTTTGAACGTGCAAAGTTAGCTGATGGGTGCATTGATAGGGCACCACCTATAATACGTCTTAATTATGGTTTGCAAGCATTCATGAACAAGTGTTCCCATTATACAATCAATCACATCACCTGTATGCTCTTGTCATAGAGATAATGATCTTCTCTGACCTTATCAGTATGGTCTTTGATCTTATTGACATTAGTAATCATATCGGAGACAATGATCACAAATTCAACACATTTAAAACTATTTTATGAAGATGTTCCATCAGAATTCAGCACACTCTTCTTACATACTGAAGATTGCTGGTTATTCCCCTTAGTTTAACACCATCAAATTCCACAAGCTGGTGAAAAATCACATTGTTCCCAAACGGAAAAGTATTTCTAAATAGTCAAAATTTCATTAGAAAAATAACAGACCACACATTCATTCCAAAGCTGCATTATTTTGTAGAACTTTTTTGTGGCTGAGATCAGTAACGTCTATCACAACAAGGGATAACGTCTATCACAACAAGGGAATATAGTGAATAATCTCATGCTGAGATCAGTAACGTCTATCACAACAAGGGACTATAGTGAATAATCTCATGCTGAGATCAGTAACGTCTATCACAACAAGGGACTATAGTGAATGATCTCATGCTGAGATCAGTAACGTCTATCACAACAAGGGAATATAGTGAATAATCTAATGCTGAGATCAGTAACGTCTATCACAACAAGGGAATATAGTGAATGATCTAATGCTGAGATCAGTAACGTCTATCACAACAAGGGACTATAGTGAATAATCTCATGCTGAGATCAGTAATGTCTATCACAACAAGGGATAACGTCTATCACAACAAGGGAATATAGTGAATAATCTCATGCTGAGATCAGTAACGTCTATCACAACAAGGGACTATAGTGAATGATCTCATGCTGAGATTAGTAACGTCTATCACAAGGGAATATAGTGAATGATCTAATGCTGAGATCAGTAACGTCTATCACAACAAGAGAATATAGTGAATGATCTAATGCTGAGATCAGTAACGTCTATCACAACAAGGGAATATAGTGAATGATTTCATGCTGAGATCAGTAACGTCTATCACAACAAGGGAATATAGTGAATAATCTCATGCTGAGATCAGTAACGTCTATCACAACAAGGGACTATAGTGAATAATCTCATGCTGAGATCAGTAACGTCTATCACAACAAGGGAATATAGTGAATAATCTCATGCTGAGATCAGCAACATCTATCACAACAAGGGAATATAGTGAATAATCTCATGCTGAGACCAGTAACGTCTATCACAACAAGGGACTATAGTGAATAATCTCATGCTGAGATCAGTAACGTCTATCACAACAAGGGAATATAGTGAATAACCTCATGATGAGATCAGCAACATCTATCACAACAAGGGATAACGTCTATCACAACATGGAATATAGTGAATAATCTCATATGAAAATGTCAAGTTACCAGCTCAAACCTGACCAACAAGAATTGAGAATGAGAATAAGTCATGCTACTGCTCACTGCACTCGTGTGTTACCGGGGCCAGAAAGGAGAGCAAACAATAGTAACACTATACCCTACCATGCATGTCGTAAAAAGCAACTAAGGAGGGTTGGGCATGGGGCTAGTTACCCCATCCCATAAAAAACTTTTACCAAAAAACTTCAACAAATATGGACACGTCAAATACAGAATATAAATCAACTCAGCCGCCCAAGACAGAAGAAGGTCCTCTGGAAAAGGAGGCACATGAAGCAGCCCAGAGAAAACCGAAAGGAGTCTGGGTTGCAGACTAACCTTTTTTCATCTAGGAAAATCTCCAGGATTGGCACCTGGAATGTTAACATTGTGTGAACAAGGGAAAACTGCACAGGTAGCAGCAATGTCAATTTACAGGATTTATATCCTGGGTCTCTGCGAGACACAGTGGAAGGGCATAGAGAGAAGGAGATTGATCACAGGAGAAATGGTGTTGTCCTCAGGACATGAGGAGGAAAGAGCCCACCACAGTGAAGGGGTGGCTCTAATGCTGTCTAGGGAAGCACAGAAGGCACTTATCACAATGGGACCCCGAATTATAACAGCAAGGTTTAAATCAGCCAAAAAGAAAGTAAATATAAACATCATCCAATGTTATGCACCAACAAACGATAAAGAAGAATCTGAGAAAGAAGACTTTTAGTCACCAGACTACAAAATGTCTTGGACAATAAGAAAAGAAAGGACATCACAATTTTGATGGGGGACCTAAACGCGAAAATAGGAACAGACAACACCGGCTTTGAAGAAATCATGGGAAAGCATGGATTAGGTATGATGAATAAGAATGGGGAACTGTTAGCTAACTTCTGTGCTTCAAATCAACTAGCTATAGGAGGAAGCATATTTCCACATAAAAGAATACACAAAGCAACGTGGATATCACCAGACCACAGAACTGAGAATCAGATTGATCACATATGCATAAGTAAGAAGTTCAGGTCATCATTGCATGATGCAAAAGTATGTAGAGGAGCAGATGTGGTATCAGACCACCATCTTCTGTTGGCTAAAACAAAATTAAAACTCAAGAAATTTACAACAGCATATAACTATAGACAAACAGTATAATGTGGGATATCTAAGAAATCAGGAAATAAGAGAAAAATTTTCAATCACAGTATCCAACAAATACCAAGTACTCCAACAGCTGGAAGATGAAACAGATACAGAAGACCACTGGCAACAAGTAAAAAATATATGGAACGAGACATGTGAAGAAGTACTGAGAAAAAGAGAACATCAGCACAAAGCATGGATAACAACAGAAACCATTAGCAAGATAGAAGACAGGAAAAATAAGAAAGCAGATTTAAACAGAAGCAAAACCAGAAGCTCCAAAGCCAAGGCTCATGAAGTGTACATAGAAGCAAACAAAGAAGTAAGAAGAAACATCAAAAGAGACAAGAGGAAGTATATTGAAGATGTGGCAAGGGAAGCAGAGGAAGCTGCAGCCAAAGGAAATATGAGGGACCCGTACAATAACACAAAGAAGCTAACAGGGAAATATAAGCAAGCAAATGGCCTCATAAAAGATAAGAATGGAAAATTGCTTAGTAATATACAAGAACAAATGAAGAGATGGACAGAACATTTTGAGGAACTTCTCAATAGACCATCTCCAACTAATCCCCCAGACATCCAGCCAGCAGAAGAGGAGCTACAAATCAGCTGTGAACGACCAAGTAGAGAAGAAATAAAGAAAGCCATAAAGCTTCTGAAAGATGGAAAAGCAGCTGGTCCAGAAAGCACTCCAGCAGAGGCCATCAAAACAGATATTGATTCCTCTACAGAGATATTATACAAACTACTTGGCAAAGTCTGGGAGAGAGAGGAAATACCAGCAGAATGGAAGGAAGGTTATCTGGTCAAGTTGCCTAAGAAGGGAAACTTACAAGAGTGCACAAATTATAGAGGAATAATGTTACTATCAGTGCCAGGAAAAGTTTTAAAACAGAATCATCCTTGAGAGATTAAAAGAGTCCATAGACAAGCAATTGAGAGATGAACAAGCAGGTTTTCGACAAAACAGATCCTGTACAGACCAGATAGCCACATTGAGAATAATAGTTGAACAAAGTCTGGAATGGAATTCACCACTATACATCGGATTCGTGGGCTATGAAAAGGTATTTGACAGTGTAGACAGAGAATCACTTTGGAAATTGATGAGGCATTATGGAGTTCCCATGAAGATCATTAACTTAATAAAGAAGACCTATGTAGACATGACATGCAGAGTTCTTCATGGATGACAACTTACAGAACCATTTAGGATTAGAACGGGAGTGAGACAGGGATGCCTCTTGTCTCCATTTCTTTTCTTACTAGCAATAGATTGGGTTATGAAAACATCGACATCACACAACAGAAATGGAATCCAGTGGAATCTGACTAAACAGCTTGATGATCTGGATTTTGCAGATGACTTGGCTCTCCTGTCCCATAACCATAATCAGATGCAAGAGAAAATGAAAATTCTCGATGAGAGGTCACAACAAGTAGGCCTGAAAATACACAAGGAAAAGACAAAGATTATGAGAATAATAAATGCAAGAAATGATAAAAAGGTTGAACTTGAAGAAACACCACTAAAAGAGGTAGAATTGTACACATATCTTGGCAGTAATATAGACAAAGTTGGAGGGATAGACAGTGATATCAAATAAGAATACAAAAAGCAAGAGGAGCTTTCATTGCATTGGGAAACATATGGAGAACAAAAGAAATCAAGTCCAACACAAAAATAAGAATCTTCAACTCAAATGTGAAGTCAGTACTATTGTATGGGTCTGAAACGTGGAGAGCAACAAAGACAACAACCACTATGTGACAGGGCACGGTACCAAATAATAATATGTGACCGCTTTCTCTAATTCTACTTTTTATATCTTCTTTCTCAATAAATGTCCATCAAGTGTTATTACTAGCTTCCCGCTAGAGATGTAGATTCTTGTGGAATGTAGCAGGTTCGTTCTTCTCTCGGATTGATGGTGATAAGGTGCTATAGTGGTGTACTTCTTCTTCTTCTTCTTTGATCCTTAGCCGCCGACCGTCAAAGCAGTCAGTGGCCATTACGCCTGGTGGCGTCTTGTAGGGCAACAACAAATTGATTCCACTTTGCTCGGTCGGCGGCCATCCTTCGTGGTGTACTTCTAACTGTGTTGTAATTTTTCCCATTTAAATCATTCGACCAATCTGCATAACTCGGCTGAGTCATATAACAAGGTTTATTTACAAAGTACATAAATAAACAAATCAATATTCTTTGTTGTGATTGTAGTTTACTGAAGGTCTCCATATTTACTTTTCTTCCTTCTAAGTTGTGTGAGTACCCAGGAATCTCGTGCAACTCACGATCTAGGTCACCTTGTCCTTTGTTTCCCTTTGTTTCTTCAACTCTTCAGTACATGTAGTGGCGTCTTTTATCTACAATAATTAAAGTTACTATTTTCTTCAGATGATGAGTCCTCATATACATCTGTGACTGTTTTCTTCCTTTAACATAAATCAAATCCTATCTGGAGATTGAAATACACATTGAGATCATACTTACATGGGTTACTACTCAACATAGTCTTTTCTCCTTGTACAGAAATATAGCTAACGCTTATATTCTTTTGTGAAAAAAAACGATATCATTAAAGTCTACACACAGTATGCTTCTTTCTGAAATACTTTAAGAACTTCAACTTAAAACTTGTCTTTGTGGTTCCACGAAAGTTGAGACAGCTCAAACATGGCTTCTCTTCAGCTTACAAGTAGAAAACACAACCTTCCCCGAGGTCGTCTAGATGGAACTGCCCTAATGATAATATTAACGTCTTAGCCCGACAGGTGTTGTGGGCCCTTGTCACCGTCAATGATTTTGATTGGTCTACTAAAAATGTATGACCTATCTCACTGGCACGTATAATGCCAGGGTAACAAGCCTCACTGTCACAAAAAAGCTACAGACTTTTATAAACGGGTGCTTGCGTAGGATAGAAGGACTGAAAAGGTATGACAAAGTCACAAATGTGGAATTGATGACAAGAACCAGACAAGTGCCAGTGGAACAAGAGTTGAGAAGAAGACGCTGGCGATGGATAGGACACACATTGAGGAAACCTGTTGATAGCATTACAAGACAGTCCTTGTTCTGGAATCCACAGGGAAAGAGAGGCAGAGGTAGACCAAAAAACACATGGAGTAGAGAACTGAAAACAGAGGTGAAAATGATGAGGAAAACATGGAAAGAACTTGATCTGATGGCACAGGACAGGAAGACTTGGCATGTGTTTGTTGAAGGCCTATGCTCCTTGGGTAGCTAAAGGGTATTGATCAACTGCTCACTGATGAAACTACTTAATATCTATTAAAAAAAGGTAAATTTCAAAGAATACTTTCCTGATCTGTAATAGTGTGAAATGAATATAAGAGATATGAAATATTTTTTTCCTCAAAGAAAGCCATCAGAGATGAGGATTTCAGAGTAAAGCCTGCAAGAAGATAATGCACTGAAAGCAGACTTTCAGAATTCAGCTGTTGCAATCAAACAGTATAAAAGCTGATGACAAATATCTGCTTCTCTACTTGCTATATAACATGTTTGTGAGACTGGACTTTCTACAACAGCCAGCATTAAAACCTTGGCAAGAAACAAGCATAATATTACTCATGACCTGTAATGAGAACTAGATGTGATAAAAACTAGCATCTCTAAGCTAATTATAAAGAAACTATCAACCATCACATGGGAATTTCACCTATAAGGTGTCCAAGAAACATAGTTTGATCACAAAATAAAAGGCTTGCAAAACACTTGTCTGGCAGGGGTCTTCTGTTGATAATAAAATTCATTTTACATGGGAAGGGACTAAAAGAAGACTTTACTGGCAAGCTCAAAGGTTAACAATACCAAAAATAACCACTGGTTTAATCTTTGTAGTGAAAATTATAGTTAAAGTATTAATGTTGATAACAAAACATTCTGAAGAACATCTTTGTGTTATAAACCCTGTGTATACAAAGATATTCACCAGATAAAAGCTATGTCTCCAGAATTCACAACAGAAGAAACAGTCAAAAGTAACAGCAAAATTAAAAACAATAAGACTGTAGGTTCTGGTGAAATTCTAGAGCTTATTAAAGATGGCATCATTGATCTACAGAACAAAATGTAACATGTGATCAAGAAAACAAAGAATGGAAAGAGTCTTTTTTTTTTTTGCTTCTAAAACAGCATGAGGGCTACTACTGTCAACGGTCTCTGTCTGTCTGTCTCTGTCTGTCTGTCTGTCTGTCAACGGTCTCTGTCTGTCAGACGCCTGCACCAGAACACCTGAAGTTTCTAGCTGCTGTTAAAAAAAGGTAGTACCATAGCATATAATGCCTAGGGGAGTGTGGTGTTAGAGACTTCACTATACTAGATCCAGCATCGAGAGGTGGGGTGACCAGTTCCCTTCCTTGCTGCCTTTTCCTTCCCTCAAGAGCAAAGTCAGATATCCATTTACAGCTGGGTCGACTGGAGCATATCGATACCATGAATCGAACCTGGCACCTTTATCGCAAGAGGCCAGTGCTCTATGCAATTGGTTTTAAATTATCTGATTACCAGCCTTATGCATAAATCCTCTTTGTATGACTTTAACAACATGCCTGTTTCAGCACTTGTAGTCTTATGATCTGCTCACAAATGTTGGACCAGGGATCCTCAATACTGTACCAGGAAATATCATCACAGACGACACCAACCTTCTGACAACAAAAACACGACTATCACTTCTGCAAAGTATGATATAAAATATTACTATATATTCACCAGTGGAATGTAGCTAAACACACATACACAAATAATAAATAAACAAATATGCAGTGAAAATCTTGTAAATGACAGAATCCACAGATGCTATAAGGACATATTACAAAAATCTGGAATCACTCAAAAATTATGTAATAAAAGTATGCACGAAAAATACAACCCAAAATGTCCTGTCCCTGATCCTCACACTAGAAAAAGTCATCAGAAGAGATGACAATTCTTTAACAAATAAGACTGCTGAGATTTGAGGCTAAATCAACCTATGGCTGCTAATGAAACAGTCAGTGTGGATAAAGAAATATGATTAAGTCCAAACAGGGAGATGATTATTTAAAAAAAAAAAACTGTGATTTTCCTTTGAAAGAAGCCCACACTTCATGTGTTCTTGCAGTAGTGATTTATGTAACAATTTTGTTAACCAATGCAGATTGTCAGCTGCATACATCTGTTATGACTTGACTGAGGGAGCTGTGATTCTTTCTTCATCTCTTCAGAAACACCAGAAAAAACTCTGGGTAACAAAAAAACAAATAAAACAACGTATTATATGACCTTCCAAAAGATAACGTACATGATATGTCAAAGACAGGATGATAAATGAAAATAAAGTCAATAAAAGACAAAGTATATGATCTTTCAAAAGGCAGAATCATTCAGATACATGAGAATAATATAAATTTGAAAGAATGACTGCACACAAGAATACAGGGTGGTTACAGAGCCTATGATTACATGCAAAAACTATCAAAATGTACAACAATACTATTAATATCATCATGTTTTGTGCTTCCATTACATGATGCTAGGCAGATTTTACAGGTCGTATTATTATTCATTTTTCATGTTTCTCACTTAGCTCTTGATTTTCTTTCCTTTCTGATTTTGTTCACTTGTCCCCGATGAAGGCCTTGTGGTAGCAGCATAGATAGGCAATTTTCTTTGTCCTAGCAAGATGTATTACCATTTTTCTTTTAAATCCATCACAATAATATCAACACTATAGTATGACCTAGAAACTTGCAGCACAACAAACCAAGACACAGCTGAATGAACAGAGCAGACACAGACCTGAAAGAGATAGCAACTAAAGCAGAGATACCACAAAGAATACAGAAGAATGGAAATGGATCAAGCTGGTGGCAGAGAACCTTACGGTCTTGGAATACTGAATAAGAAAAAGGAAAGGTCACTTTTCCATCTGCTTGCTGTCTGCTAATAACAAAACACAGAAACACAGGCAGCAGTAGCACACATACACAAAAGGGAACCCCCATCTAGCAATATTAATGTCTGTTGTTTTTTTATGACAATACAACATGGTGAAGGAGGGACGGGAAACGAGGAGATTATGAAGACAACTGAACTTTCAAAATAATTATAAAACTACCAAGTACAGGCTTCTAATCCAAAATGCCAGGGAATTGACCGCGTTTCGGTTTTACGATTGTGCCCAAAAAACCGCCCAAAATATCTCAAGTCATCCAAAGTATCCCAAATAGTACCTCAAGTCGCCCAAAAATTGGTTAGAAAATCGCCCAAAAGTCGGCTAGAAAAACTTTCAATTTTTGGATGTTCAGCACACGGGTTCCCGACCTGTATAAAAAAAACTGTATTATCACTTTACTTCTAATGAAAAAAATTAACATAATATTTCTAAGATAGCACTTCCCTCAAACGACATTGTAATAAGAATGAATACTCACAAGAAAATAATAACCACTATCTCACTTTTTTCTCTGTTCTGCAAAATGACTACTCAAGGAATGTCCATTCCTCTCTCTGTTCATTACTCGTAAATTGTTCAGTTTTATCCTGTTCTCTCTCTTATGTTGTCCATCAATTGTTTGTCGTCTTTCTTGAATCCTCTGTTCAAGATCTAAGGCTTCTTATCTGATTATCATGATCAGCTGATATTTCCACATCTAAGGTCGGCTGCAATGTCTTCTGCCAAGATTTCTTGGTGGTACATAATGTCACTCTTAGTTACTTTATCTGATGGAAGTTGCTGCCTCCCACAACCTCTCATGCTTCTGTGTTTGCAGTCTTTTTCATCCATGAGATGGAGCATTTCTTCAAGTACACACCTTGTACCACCCACTTCACTTTTGAGTTGTATTATCGGGTGCCCAAGTTCACATTCCATAAACTCGAAGGTAGATAATACATATTTTATATACCTGATTTAAAAAAAAAAACATAAAATGAGTAGGAAATTATTGTACAATGCTGGTACGACTTCCTCATAAGATTTTTCATTCTAAAATACACACAAGAATGAAAATTCGTAATCTTTTCTTGCTCTGGGTATTAAAAATGCGACAGAAACGATGAAAATGAGATACAATCTAGTGTTTAAAAAGAGATCAAGATATTTCAAAACAACATACAATCTAATAAAACAATGCACACAAATTTCCATCAAATGAGAAGCTACTCTGTGGAATGTCTCATCAAAACATTAATAACAATTTTATGAGTAACAAAAATACACATCAGACAAGGGGCTATCCAAAATTCCCTAAACTGGCAGGGTGGGATACTAACTAGAAGCTGTACATACTAAAGACTTTCTTTCTTAACCATTGTGTGAAGTTTCATGTTGTTGCATGCATGTGGACTTTAGGACCACCATCGATGTAAGACAGTGACATTCTGTCACCATATCTTTTCATATTTCTCAATGACGATGTCATCAAAGCTTGTAAGGAAAGGACAAAAAAGTACTCAGTGGGGTATTGGAACATGAGACTGGCCTGTATTTCAGAGCATTGATTTTCTGTATTATTTGATATATGACACAATGATTACCATAAGGCCTATATGATTTTATTGAAACAAATCATGGACAGAACTGTAACAAGTGAATTACTGAACTAATGTGCTAGTATTTGAACGAATTGTGTTATTCATGACTTACTATGTCTCTTGTGAGTTACCACAGCTTGTCTGAACTGTCTCATACTACCTCCTGTCTGGCTAAGGAGACAATGAGCGATACTATGTAGGTTGTATATATTGTTTCAGGTTATATCCTGCCCTGAGTGTCATACACAATCTCTAGTGACCAAGTCAGCAATTAGATGCTCAAGTTTGTCAGAGCCTTTGCCAGTATTAACTGTGTGGGTGGAGGACCCGCAGTGGTGGGGTTCTGTCCAATCATACTGCTGTACGAGGCCTAGGTAGGACTTTGTTTCAGATAAATAGCTCAGTGTTGGGCTACTATTCAATTTTCAAACAACACCAAATTAACCCACCTACGAATAATGATAAAAAACTGTGGTGTATATAGAAGACATTTGACAGTCATATGAATCATAAAGTAACATTTAGATTCATCTATTCAAGAAAGCACAAAAATATAGACAGATTCCACCAGGAAGTAAGAAAACAGTGAAATTGAACTATATTAGTTTAAGAACTTAACTGTACATGTGTTATATATATATATATATATATATATATATATATATATATATATATATATATATATATATATATATATATATATATATATATATATTTATTTATTTATTTGAAAGTGACCCATAATTTTATTTTGTATTCAATTGAATTTTATTTGAAAAATTAACAAAGAACAAAAGATCTTGTACATAAGTAAACTCTAAACTGTACCCAGAGTCTTCAGCGAATTATTTAAATTTGGTTTAAAGTTCTTGTTGTGTATTCAATTACCCCTAGCAGAGTCATTGTCTAAGGTTAGTCTGGAGAGGAGTCCATAGGAATCTAGATAGCACATTACCATCTCATCTAGGAAACTGTGCAGCTTGACTATACCTTAGATGTCGATACACCATTACTATTTTCAGAGAATGTGGTATTTCTTGTAAGACCAGTCTCTTATCTGGCACTATCGTGGTATCATCTGATACATCTATTTGTCCAGGATAATATCACCATCATTATATCTTTCCTCTCACTACACCAGGAGATCAGGGGTGGAGTACATCATTAGAAACCACTGGTTCTGAAAATTTTTTTCCATAAATGACATTCCCAGTACTGGGAAGCGAACCAGGTACCTTTAGAATTCGAGTCGGATGCCATATCTCTTAGCCACCAGTGGGGAAACAAACTAAGCTACTTGGCTAAAAATGACACCCAAAAAAAATGGTCTTCATTAGCCAAGGACTTTCAAGGGCTCCACCTCAGACCATGGGAAGTAATCTACATCAGCAGTATAGAAAATACAGTAACTTTTATTCTCTCTCGTAAGCAGAAACCACTTGACCTATGAGGCACCAAACTGTCTTGCATTTTACAACTATTGTACCATGTACTGCAGTTACCCTATGCATCCTTGTCTACAGCAAAAAATATTAGGGGCTTATAGTACTGAACAAAGCTACAAGTTTTACACTAATTTTAAGTTACCATACCCAACAAATACAACATAACAATCTAATATAACAACAAATTCCTAAATTCCTCAGCAAAGTTTTTTTCTCTCATGTTCATCAATGTACCTGTAGAGTTCCTCTCTGTCACTGTCATTTTTGATGGTCCCAATCCAGTAATCTCGGCAACTTGTCAATGTCTGAACTAAGGTTCCACGAATCAAAGCTTCCTCCAGCACAAACTGGATAAAACCTTTCTTCAGACGCTCATATCCCAGTTCTCCAAGACACTTCAGAATGCGTGTGATACGCAGGTAATTGTGGCGTGAGCTGTGAGAATTTGAAATGAGGCTACAGTTAATGAAGAAGCACTGGTAACAGGCAAGCACATTAAAAAACACACACATAAACACATTTTCAGATATTAATGGCAATGGACTGCATACCTGTCAGCCTGTATGGTTTAGCTGTATTTTGTACAGACTTAATAGGTATGTCATTCCATTTTCACCAGTGTATAACTGTACAAACATTTTGTGCGGTTCTTAATTCAAAATTCATGTCCGGTACCATATGTTCAAGATTGTTCCATGTTGTCTTTATACTTTCATTTCTGTCTCCAGTAACTTGGACATGCTATAATGTTTATTAAACACATGATCAAAGGACAATAAAAGGATGAATATATATATATCTGGGGTTCACTCGTAAACAACAACCCCCCCCCCCCTTTCCAGATGTTCTCGGCCCACCTAGGCGGTCTTTATGCCACTGGACAGAGTATATTAGTAGACTAAAAGTCTGTTTATGAGGCCATTCACAGTTTTATGCAGGCCTACAGCTCAAGCTAGTATAAGTGAATATTTTTTGGGTTTAAAGTTAATTGTAAATGATCTGCGACTTGCATCACCTAAGAACCTGCCCTACGTGCAGCAATAATTTTTTTTAATGGAATGAATTATGAATTAAAAAAATAATTGAATGATTCTAGTTTAAGTGGTAGTAAAATTGTATAAAGAGTGTGTATATTCTTCTCCTTCTTTCTCGTTCGTCCTGAAAAGGACAGCTGCGTTGTGCCCGTTTACAGCGAAGCTGCGATATTTGCGCCTTTCGGCAGACACATCTGACTTCCTCACGGCATTTTTTGGGACCGGGTTAGCCTTCCCTCTTCGATCCCTACTCTCTCAGCCAGACTGCAGTGATGCAGCCTGTTTCCAGGACCACTACTTGGAGGTGGAGTAGGGTCTTGGTCAGCTCTGGTTCGCTGACCCTGACGCAAGCAGTCAAGCTATGGGTTGCTGACTGCATTCTCTATTGTTGCGTCTTTGGGTCCCAGTATTTATTTTGACTCCATGCACTCTGAAGGGGTCCTAAGCCCCATGAGGTTATGACTCCCAGGTTGTTTCAACAGGTGAGTTATTTTAAGAAGGATGAAATAGCTTGAGAAGAGGTGGTGTAAGAATCATTGAGTCATGACAATAGTAAATATAAAGTTTTTTTTTTTTATGTGGACAGCGCATAAGATGAAAGAACAGATGGTGTCAGACATCTTAAACACAATGTGACAACAAAAAAGCCGTCAATCCACGAACCAAATGAAATACAAACAAGCCTAATCCTTTCACTACTGCTTTACGGCATAAAGAGTAGAAGAAAATGAAGAAGCTACAACATTCATAAATCATTCAGTGCTCAACACCCTAACCCATAGCCTAAATAATTTCCCACCTAAAATCCTTTTAAAATGCAAGAAAATTACTAACAGAAAAAAAAGACATACCAGTTCAGGTTATCGAAGCACTTCTTCCAGTTTTCTGATCGCTCCAATTTTCCTGTACGATCATTTTGAAGTTTCATGCCATAAAAATCCAATATCAATTTGTATGACCTCAAAACTCGTTCTTTAGTTTTCTGGTCAGCTTTAATTGCCTGTTTCACAGATCAAAACATATTTTTAAAATTCAGATACAATCTTATGTTGATTAACCTTTTCCCACAAAAACACCTACCTTTTTTTTTTTGGTTTTGCATGGCCCACCTCTAATTTTCCTACTTTATTATTACTGCTCTTGTTGTTATATTTGTTATTCAAGCAAGCGTTAAGTGTGTAGGATGTGGTTTTGTACTTGTTCAGTTTTTTTCCCTAGCCTCTCATTTCATTGCTTTTTTCTTCTGTTCTATTTCTTCTTCTTTTACCCCCTACACAGGAACACAGTTAACATCAAGGGAGCAAGAAGAAAGATGGGGATGTCACGGATGGTGCACGCTGAGTCAACTATTTGACATGTGACCATAGTTGAAAATATATTCAAGGGAGAAAAGTGGAGTAAGTCAGGTGAGAACTGGATTAACTACCAGCAAGTCATCATCAGCTTTGGCAGAGAGTGCAAAACTCAGGACAATGGGAAAGCAGAACTGGAAATTAATCAAACGATACATGATCATGCCGGGGATGATGATGCCATTGTATACACTGATGGGTCTGTAATCCGTGGCGAGAAATCAGGATGGGGCCGCTCTGTTAGAGTTAAGGGCAGGATTGTCGCTGAACATAGTGGGGCTTACTTGACAACAACCTCCAGTATGAGAATGGAGGTTGTTGTTGTTATTGATTAACTAGGGCTGCTGGGCTTCTCGCTCTTTAGCAGCCAATACCAAGTTGAAGACTCCTTGGTATTATCTACACTGTAGATCTAGGCTCTTCCTGTGGCTTTTCTGCCATTCTGAAACGTGTTGAGTTGAAGTCATGAGCTCCAGTTTCTCCAGCTTGACTTGCATTTAAAGGATTGTCACATCTGGTCCCAAGCTAGGTGTAAGAAGTGTGTTGCATACTGTGCATTCCCCGCCATCCAAGGGGGCTCTCCAACTATGCAGAGCTAAAATACTGTACTCTGGTTCTGGGCTCTCCCAAGGCTAGGGCTCAAGTGACTTCACCAAGCTTGGTGTTCAATGCTGGGTTCTCAACAAGTTTCACCACAGGGGGAATCCCTGGAAGTGTGTGGATGATTTCAAGAGTTAATGAGGATGTAATTAGCCTCACAGACACAGGTTCACTTCCACGTACATATATTGTAGCATTGTGCATAGCTGGTGGTCATATAAAGATGACTCCAGATATGCCTCCATGCATATGAGAATGGAGGTAAAGGCAGCTACTGCTGCTTTAACCTTTTGAACCCGAGGTCCCGAAATTTCGGTCCGTGCATAAAAAATCCTCTCCCCGAGAGACCGTAATCTCGGTCTGACAAACCTAGCTTAGCAAAATGGGGTGGGAATGGAAATGTGTAAAAAATAATGACGTCAGGAAGTACACATGTCTTGTGGAATGTTACTCTAAAATGGTGGCGCCCACGACGTGATAATATTTTGCAATTTTTTAATTGTTTTCACAATAAAAAGGCGTGTTGAAAATCCAGGAAATAGCCATTCTAAAAGGTTAACAACGGAACAAGCTGTTCAACTTGTGCTCAATGATTCGGAGGATGATGAATATAGATTTAGATGGTGATTATTCTGAAATCGAAATTGAATCGAGTGACGGAACTTGTGAATCAGGTTATGATCAAGCTAGTTCTAACCCTGTGGTGCAGGGGCGTGGAAAGGGGCGTATCCCACATAATGTATCAAGTAAATTTGATACAGGTTGGTCTCACAACTGTGGATGTTCAATTTCCACAACTTTGTATTGGCTACAATACATTCATGGGTGGCTGCGATGTTTACGACCAAGTTTGTCGTCTCAATAAAACGCACCGGCATTATCGCTGGCCTCGACCGCTCATAGTGAAATTTTTTGCTCAGGAGCCCAGGGGAATGAAATTTTACGGGCTGGGTGGCCAGGGTTCTAAGGGTTAAGATGGTTGTTGAAACTTCATTAACAAGGGCAGTTATTGTGTCAGACTCTCAGTCCATGCTTCGGAAGATCCAAAATGGGTGGCTACGGCTTGCATGGAAAACCTCCATAGAAGCCTAGAATCTTCAAGAACTGGTGTAGATCTACTGTCCTGGTCATGCAGGGGTACGTGGCAATGAAAGAGCAGACAGACTAGCTTCAAGAGCACCTACAGTAGGTTCACTGGATATGGACAAGGGAGAGATACTGAGGACAATTAATGTCCTATTAGAGAATGACACTGCAGTAGATGAATCATCAAGGCTAAGATTGCTGGAGTTTGGCATTAGGTATAAGACTGGCAGGGATGATCGTATGAGAGGATGCATCCAGCATATATACAACCAGCGCGCATCAGGAACAATTAGCATTCATACCCTTTGATGTTTGCTGAGGGAGACTGAGCCCCTATGGGGTTCCCCAGCTCTGGTTCATGCTCAGCATCTCTGCCTCCACAGTTCTCAATCAGGTGGCTTTTGGCTGACCCTGCTTTCACTTTCCTTCTGGAGTCTATTGCATGGCAGTTCTGGTGATGGTGTCAGGGTCTCTTCCAAGGATGTTGTCAAACAAATTCCAGCATCTACCTGCTATGATGGTGCACATGTCTTCTTGGTGGCTCTGAGTTAGCAGTTCTTGGTTGTCTGTTCTATTTGTGCACCATTAAATTTTTTGTTGGCCCCACACACTCTTATACATGCCATTCTCTCCCCCCCCCTTCCCCCAAAGATAAAAGGTCCAATGATGGGTGGGACTCTTTCTGATGATCTCCTGCTGTATTATTCTGTATAGGGTTGTCTACTTCAGTACTCATATTTTTTGGTTAATGAACAATTAGTAAACAAGTGGGGAAAGCAGTGGAGACCACAGAGATGTGGTTTTATAGAAGAATGTTAAAAATACCATGGAGATCCAAAAAGAGTAATGAGGATGTCCTAAAAGAGGCCAATGCACAAAGGAAACTTATTTCACAAGTTAGAAAGAAGCAATCCACTTTTTTGGGGAACATTATGAGAAGAGAAAAGCTGGAATATATCGTGACAACAGGTAAGACTGAAGGAAAAAGAGATAGAGGAACACAAAGAGAACAAATACTGGACAGTTTGACATCGTGGCATGGAAATAAGTCAACAGCAGAATTGATAAATTGTACTGGAGACAGCAAGTTGTGGAGAGACATGATCTCCTAAGCCACCAGGCATGGTACTTGAAGAAGAAGA
Organism: Oreohelix idahoensis; assembly: GCA_024509875.1. NCBI lineage: Eukaryota > Metazoa > Mollusca > Gastropoda > Stylommatophora > Oreohelicidae > Oreohelix > Oreohelix idahoensis. The sequence continues at coordinate 449,119 of JAMPIV010001839.1, forward strand.
AGAAAAATGAAAAAAGTCACATGATGTCTTGAACTCATTATTGACCTTTGATCACAAAATGGCTGACATCAATTCCTGATGTGCCTGTAACAGTGTAGACCAGAAAACATGTCTACCTATTAATGTTATCTAACGGCACATGACCACCACCTCAGATGGCCCCCTTGTAGGAAACCTGAGCCAAAGACGTTCCTGTGTTCTTATATGGGAAGTTTCAGTAGCAATTTGTTTTAATCGATGAAGTTGCCATGTACCAGCATAATGACATCCAATGTCCTCTCCTCTTAAACTAATACAAAGTGTACATTCCAGTCTACTGCATAAAATAATAAATAAATAATTACTCAAGCTTAACATTTGATAATTTTCCTCCAATATGTTTATTAAAGACATGTTGTAAGAGATTAAATACCACGAGGTTCATATAAAATACACTGCTACAAAAAAACATCGCTGTAAGAACATATGAATGCTTTGGTGCCAGCTCCTGCAACAGAACCAGCTTCAATGATGGCACCATAAGGAATGAAAAGGAAAATGATGATGATAATCATAGATCATTATCACAGTTGTAGGTAGTTTAGGACATCTTGAGGGGGGTCGGAGTGGTAACGAGGTATGGCGTCTTCCTCTAATTCTAAAAGTACCCAGTTCGCTCCAATATAATTGAGAGAAATTTTTTTCAGACCAGGTGGTTCCTAATGATGTCATACTCTCCCCGGTCTCCTGGGTAGTGAGATGGGATGCCTAGTCTTCTTGGATAATGGTGATTAAATAGGAGTTGCAAGTTGCGCACGTTACAAATCCCTGGGCAGTCTGAAAACGTAAAGAGTAGGCCATACGGCTGCTGTCCCAGAAAAATTTAAAAATTAGAAACCTACTCACCATTAAAAATATCTATAGAATGTGTGATTCCTATATATACACATTGGGATCCTCACCGGTGCTGAGTTTGTGCACTGTACTGAGACCCTCCTTGTGTGATCTAAAGGAGGAGATCGGAGCACTTATGGACTTGTCCGTGTGCAATGAAGATGGTCCTATCAAACCAAACTAAGACATCCAGAACATCTTGAAGATGTCAGCTGACATCTCTCTCATGCTCATACCATTATAAATGTTCACTTTGTTGTAACTGCTCTATAAGGGGGAAATCAGTTTCACCTTTTGTTTCTTCTCTGTGACATGTCTCTCAATTAGTGTTTTTCTTTTTTTTTTTCCTTTCTAGCCCAAATTCATTTCATGCTGTATTACACTGACCTCATATTCCTGAACATATTCTATCCAGCCACACTGTTGTCTCTAATTCAAATTTCACAGCATTCAGTTGGACAATAATGCAAAAAGGTTGAAATTAAAAACAGTGGGCCGTCTGTTCGATACGGCCTTAAAAAAGAATTCAGAGATGCAGTAAAAAGAGATAAGGGTAAGGGTTAGGAATCCTAAACCTAACTCTAAACCCTAACCCTATCAGCGTTGGTGAATTACTAGGATGACATCTAAGAAACACGGCCCACTATTCTTCATTTCAACCATGCTAAAGTCATACATGCCACACCTCAGAGATGAAAATCCTGTACAAAAAATTCAAAAACCATGTACAAGACCCACAAAACCTGTACAAAAAAATAAAAAAGACTGAAAAAAATGTGTCAAAAGAGTTAATTCGTGTAAAAATACTTTCAATTACAGTGGGCTTCCTTATAATTGAGGCATGGGGACTTTGCCTTTTAAAGCAAGTCTTCACATATTTTAAAACTCAAAAAATAAATGTCTGAGTTTATTTTACACTGTAAAAATGACGTGATCGTGTCATCATTTAGTCTATTTCTACGCTTAATTATCACTAACAGACCAGGAAATCCTGTGTTTGATAGGACCTTATAAAAGAATTCTGAGACACAGTAACTAGGGTTATGGGTTAGAAGTCCTAAACCCAAGCCTTAATCTTAACCCTAACGACGTTCAAGGATGACATCGAAGAAGACGTTCCACTGTTCTCACAACTAATTTTACTACTTCGTTATTATTATTATTGCAAAAAGAAAAACTGAACTAAACTATATTATCCTGTTATATGTTAATGGAATGGGGAGGTTTCTAGGGCGGTTTAGAATTAGTTCAATAAATATTTGATGTAATTTTAAAAATAATAAAATTACGTTATCATATAAAAAAATAAAAATAAACAGCTCATAACTTGCTACGAAAATATAAACTGGCGCTAGCGTAATTTATTCTCTACCGAACTTAAAAAATGAAAATAGCCGATTTAGCCGAAGTGGCAGTTTTAAATACCCATATGACTAGTTTCAATCGTCAATACGACAACCATTGATAGTAATGAATTATTTAATAAAATAAATCACTGGATGATCGTAATAATGATATATCCACCAAAGAAAAATCAGGATGATTCTAAAGAAAGGAAATTAAAACTTAGAAGAGAAGTAACTCCAAAAATACTTTTCCAGAGGTTCTGATCGGGTTAAGGTACAAATTTGCCTCGTTTTATTTTTTTTTTCCACTTTCATATTTCTTTTTATATTATTATTAAAATGTACATTGCTTACGCAGATTCTACAAACGTTTTAGTGAAATCAAGTAATATATAGTGTTATCCACTTTTTTTGTTGCTGCTTATAAGCAGCCGTAAATAATAAATTATGCTGAATGTGACTGATGCGTGATGCCATATGATGATGGATGGTATCCGCATGTCTGGTTTTGTGTGGTGTGCAGATGTGTTCAGTCAAAACAATGTTCATACAAAAACAACAGGGCAAACCACATAGGACGTCAGTAAACTCACGACGTATAAAGTCAATGATTCTTGAAACAGCCGTTGACGTTTTTCTTCATTATTTATTGTGGACGCCACAGTGACAAAATGGTTACGCGAATATGTAGGCACATCAAACAGTCATTATCACAGCAACATTCAATACAGCAATATATTTTATTAATTATGCAATGAAAAAATGACCTGTACATGTTATATTTCATAGTGCATGTAAACAGTAGTCTGGTTAAAAAAACAAAGTTCAATCCTTTTCTATAACAGCCAGGAGATAAACCATATGTATGGCAGTTATCATATCTAAAAAAAAAAAAATAAACTATCCTTACCTCTGACTTCAGCAAGACATACACGTCTGCCGAAGTATAAATAATGTCCTCAAAAATATCCTCTAGATAATAAAGGTTTTCCAAACCTAGTTCATTTAACAAAGTAGCAAGTAATGGTCCTAGGTACATGCATCAACCGATGCAGTACAATGCAGCGACATGTGAGCTGGGAAAAAACATCTCGTGACGACGACTTTCCAAGACAGGCTATGAATCGAAATCGCTCGCGACCCAAAATCGATAGAGTTAATGAATGTAAAAAACGATGTTGCGAGAATTTATCACGCAACAGTGATGTAATTGTTAAAATAATCAGTAACGTGCTGGCCGTCAGCATTAGCGAAAAGTGATGAATGAACGACACACCACGCGGACCCTCGCAAATCCCGCATCAACTGAAAAATAGGCAGCTTGATTTTATTGGTTGATTTTTTATTTACGTGGCCTAACATCTCACTGAATCTCACGACACAAATATCGGCTGTGGTGTAGCGCAAGACGGTCGATTTATATATATATTTAATAATTAGGTGAAAAAACCTGTACAGAAATTACGTACGGGGCATACACATCTGGAAACGCAAACACCTTGTACAGATTATGGGTAAACCATATTGTGTGGCATGTATGCTAAAGTGCAAATATATTTACCTCTGCTTCATGCAACTGAAGTGGCTGTGCCTTTATGTTCATTCCACTTTCTCTAATTGGGAACAGCCTAAGAAACCAGAAAGATGAGTGAGGATGGGTACAAGATATACAGATTTTTAAATTACTGAGAAAAAAATCAGGGAAGGAGGGAAAGAGAGAAAGGTAGAGAGAGAAAGGGGAGACAGACAGAGAGAAATAATGGGGAGAGTTAGAAAACATACAAAACAATATACTGATACAACTTGAGAGATGTTGATAAAACAGAAGGCAAAGTTATTAACAAATGACAAGAGTGCAATAAAAAGAGAAGTTAATATGAGAAATGCTGGGAAACAGACTGAACACTATTTAAAACGATATAATGGAATATTAACACATAACACTGTGAAAAAAAAAAAGAAGACGACATTATAAAAATTACGATAACAGAGACTCAGAAAATAGAAGACAATATAATGAAGAATGACAGAAAAGATTTTGATGAAATCAATTACAGACTAATGAATAATAATGAGGCTGAGTTTTGGAAAAATGCAAGAAAAAAAAAGAAGGAAGAAATATGCTAAAAATGAAAAAGCCAGTGAACAATAAGTTTTTCATGAGGGAAAAAGGTAAAACAAGAATAAATTCCATTCCAAAAAAAAAAAAAAAAAAAGATGAGTACAGTTATTTCATATGAAATCCTACAGCGTTGAAAAGCTAGATATACCAGATTTTTGCAAAGTGTTCCACAGACAGATTTGTTGTTGTTGTTTGTGTTCGCTCTCAGTCAAATCTCTCTCTTACAATGCTGGCCATTAGTTTTGAACACTAAGTACAGCATGTCGTAGTTTACAGCTGAGCTGTAATATCTGCACCTTTCGGCCTGACACATCCAATTTCAGCAAGAAATTTTTACAGGTTTGCTTTCCTGCCACCTCACACCTATATGTATGCTATACCTCATGTCCATCCAATAGTACAATGACTGCACCAGTGAGTGTCATCGGAGCCAAGATGCAACTCTGTCCCAGATCTGGGAGGCCCTGTTTCTGGGAACACCACACACAGCCAATTGTGGCACCGTTCGCCTTAAAGAACCAAGACATCATATTGTATGTGTTCTAATTGTTCACATTGTGATATTGATAGCAGGAGTATTCCCAGACCATAATTGATGACGGAGTCATCCAGCCAGTCACTAACAGAGCTCTATGCAGAGTTTCACACAGAGATGTGACAAGAGTTCAACAAAGAGTTGAACAGAGAGATGTGACAGAAACAGTTCAGAGAAAGAGTTTCACAGACAGATGTGACAGTGTTCCACAGAGAGATCTGACAGTTATACACAGACAGATGTGACAGTTATACACAAAGCGTTCCAGAGAGAAAAGTAAAAGACAGAAGAGATTTGTTTCCTGAGTGTTTCAAGTATACCAACAAACCATTGAATGTAGCCATGGTGACGTTCCAGTAACTCATAGTCTCCCCACCACTTCTCATGAATTTCATCAATATAAGCACCTGAGAAAAAAGTTACAAAATATTATTAAAGCTGTGAAAACAACATCTGACCACTCAATACAACTACAAAATCAGTCAAACGAATGCAGTTATGCAGATTTTAAATTCAATCACTGCAATCACAGACACACCAGTGCATCACTGCAACTATGGTATCATCAATAAGATCTTAAGTATCATGCAAGTTGAAGGAAGCAGCTAGGATATAAATACAACCTGCCTGAAATGATACATTATCTTCAGTTTTCTCGGTTTCTTTGCCACAAGCACAGCTAATTTTCATTCCTTTCTACCCCTGATGATTTCTCTCCAGTTTAAAATTTCTAGCTCTTTTGAGTGACATAATTGTTAAAAGTTAGTCCCATAGCAGTATTGCCGTTGGGGTGTGAAGTGTTAGAGGCTTCACTATACTAGGTCCAGCATCAACAGGTGGAGTGACCAGTTCCTTTCCTCACTGCATTTTCTTTCCCTAACTCAAGAGCAAAGGCAGCTACCCATTTACAGCTGGGCAGACTGGATTGTGTTAACACCGTGAATTCAACACAGCATGTACTAAAATTATTACAGGTGTTGTTTATGTAGTTTTAAGTGCACATAATCTGTGCAGCTCTGTTATCTACACCAGACATGTAACAAAGGTAAGGCAGTCAGTCGGATATCAAATCCTGCCATTGTGGAGTGAAGTATTACAGACTTCACTATACTACGTGACCAGTTCACTTCCTTGTTGCCTCTGCCTTCCCTAACTGAACAGCAGTCAAGTATCTATTTACAGCTGGGTAGACTGGACAGTGACGCTACCATGTTTTGAACCCAGTAACTATGCCTTGAGAAGTAAGCGTTCTAATCCCTTTGCCTTGTTTTTAAAGCCATATTAGCAAGGGAGACAATCCAAGATCATGTTTTTGCTCTTAAGTAAAATATCGTTGCTCTCCCTTATAATTCGAGAACCTATTCGACACTGAAGGGGTTTAGTCAAGTGTTCCTAATCTTTTTTTTTTTCAGTGCCCGGTACCCCCTTGGCTTTCCAAAAACCTCCCCGTACACCCTACTCAATACGAGAGGAAATCAATTTTAAAGTCTACCATGCACATGCATGTTTGGAAATAAATAAACAGATTTTTTAATTTTTCTTAAAAGAAAATTTATGTGGTATAACATTTTTTAAGTATCATAAAGTTGTTAACTGTTTATCAGAACACAGTCAAATCAATACCCATTTATGTTTATTATTTACTCAAGATTGTACAGTACTACTCAATTATTAAATGACCATTTGCATAATACGCTATATGGGCTTGTTCAGCATTTATGATTAAAATCAGTAACATTATCTACACCAGTGTTTCCCAAACTTTTTTTGGGTCACTGTCCCCTTGGCTCCCAGAGCACATTCCCAGTGCCCCCTTCATTTTCCTACATTATATGAAAACTATAAATAGCACTGTTGGTTATACACTTGGCTCTATTGAAACTTTCCTCTTGTTTATTAGCGATAATTAGATATCTAATTCTGTCAGCTGCCAGTGAAAAGTACATTCGAACACACCTTGCTAGTGACATTCACCAACATTAAACTGGTAAACACTATTTAGCACTGTTTGTCACCTTCCAAAAGATGCTGATTAATTCTTAGTGAGCTGCCCACATCCTTTCTGCTGTTAGTTTCTCTTTCTTCGGGGTTGACCGAGTGAACAACAGGGATTTCATTATCCTTCACATCAACTTTTGTACCAGACGATTACAAATTGAATTTATGATCAGCTATGGTTACCTGAGCTCAGGATGGCAAATACAGACAAAACTATGCCCTGCTTAATGATCCTAGTAATACAACCACTGTGTTAACTATTTTTCATATTTTGTCCTCGACTTAATGATGTTGTCTTTCCAGTCCATAACGTTTTGTTCAAGAACACTGCCACACAATATTTGAATAGCATAATTCCGTTAATTACCAAATATTCCTCGTACCCCCTTGACAAGCTTCTTGTACCCCTTGGTATGAGTTACCAAGGTTGGAAACCTCTACTATAAGGTGTATGAGAAACTGGGATGAGCAAAGATAGCAGGGAGTATTGGGTTTGGATTTATTCAGACTATGTTCTCCTTTTAAGTGCTTACGCCAAGGCCCTGTATAATCAATCTGCTTTTATATGTAAGTATTTTATTAAGTAATGTTGTATGATTTAGTTCAAATCCTCAGCCACTCCCTTACTACTGAAAGCCCCCCCACCACCCAATTTTCCCTTATGGCCTCCATGGATCCTCCCAACACAACTTTGGAACCACTGATCTACACCAACTGCAATATGTAATACAAGTGATCATGCCTTTCATTTAACATTAACACTGCAATATTCAAACAAACAAGCATGCATGTACACATGCACATGTGGCATGCACGGGTTGTAATATTGAAACTCTCACCTTTTGGAGTTGACTGAATCTCTCCCCTGTAAAATCTGAGATTATCATTTAGACGCAGGTTATCTTGTTTGCCCTGAAAAAAAGTATACAGGTTATCAAAATATACCATTACATGAACGCATCATTTTTATATGAATGCATTTTTATACAAAGACAAGTTCCTTCTTTTTTTTTCCTCACTAATTTTATTAGAAAAGCTTTTCATTTAGATCACCTGTGTTTGTTCACCATGTTTAGCCATATTAAAAAAATTAACAAACACAGTACCAACAAGCTAGTTCACTCAATCTTTGTGAACTTTCCTAGCTTCTTTGACTTTTGCCATTTAAGTCCAGGTGATTTCTACTTTAATATGTTCGCACTATTTTTTATTGAATGTTATTTCGTTTTTTTCCCTACTTTCTTTACATGCCATCAAAATGGAAATAGAGTAATAGAAAGAGTAGATCTTTTTTTCTTAATCAGAACCTCTTCTACACCATAATAGAGTGTTGAGGTGACCCAAAGAGCACAAAGGCTCGTGGGTGAACATGCAATCAAATAGAGTGGATCACAAAGATGAAAATGGAGTAAGACCAGACTCACAGATGTAGCTTGTACATATAAACAGAACAAAAGTACGCACAACCTACATGGAATGAGAAATAAAAAAAGAAAACGTGAAAGATAAAGATAGAATCTGGAATCTAGCAAAATAGAAAACAAGCTTCTCACAGGACAGACAGACGTAGCCATGATAAAAGGCTGTGAAGAAAGAAAACTCTACTTGCTTCCCTTCTATGTGACTGAAATCCAACAGTTCAAACACAAAAAAACTACACTAAAAAATGCTCCGAGATCACTGGGAAGATAAAAAAATTTTTTTAATCTGTACTCAGTTTAGCGCAAACGTGGTATTCTGAGCCAATATAGTTACAAACAAACAAAAACCCACCTGTTTCCCTACTGTAGAGGGTTGTGAAGATGGAGAGACAAATGTCACATAATTATAAACACTTAAAAAGGTTATAGGTAAAACCTTTGATCATAATGGACCCATATGGTTGAGATTAAAAACAGTGCACAATTTACATATTTCACAGGTGGTATCAGTAAGTTTATTGGTAGTTCTAAGTCCATGCAGCACTACTTTTGTGGTCCTGAGATAGCAGTGAGATTAGTTACAATTCACACCCACAGCGAGGCGATGGCGCTGTTAGGATGGTTCTTGGTTTGATTTCCTGGTAAGCCTATCACTTCTATCGCTTTTCTATTGTCTGGTTTTTTATTTCCTTATTTCTCAAGACTACCCAATTATAAACATATAATTTTGAAAAATGCATACCTGTCAACCTGTACGAATTTTTCGTACAATGTACGTTTTTTAAATACTTTTAGCAGTGTGCGGCTGTACAGACTCGTTGTACGGATTCCCCCCCCCCCCCCCCCCCCCAAAAAAAAATTTATAAAAATATTTTCCAAACCAAGTTTTTATTTATTTTAAATCAGAAAATATTTTCTAGCCCAGGTTTTTTTAAAATCAATTTTTCTTTTTATTCCGGGAATTTCAGCGTCTGCTTTTCAACTGAGGTCTCTTCCAGCAACCAATCAAATCCTTTTATACCCAACAATTCGGCAAAAACTTTGAAATTGGCCTCAAACACTTTCGGTATTCAGCGTGACATGATGTATTTTTAAAGTTACCAGTTATCAACCATGCTTGCCACCACACTTTGACGCCATTTTGTTTAAAAAAAGCTAAGTACTTATAACTTGGTTAAATATTGCTTTGTTGCAATTTAATCGCTGTCTTAATCTTTCCAGTTATATCTTGCCCTTCAATATATTTCTGATAAATTAATGTCATAATATTCTGTGTAGCCCCTACATAACTAGAAAAAAAAGTTTGTTTGCGTTGAGTAGGCCTACTTTATTCCAGCGGTCGAGATTCACTGCTTTATTTTTTTTAATAATGTGGTGATCTTAATATCACTGGTCTAGGCTACCAACTTTTAAATAACAATTTTGTAAATTTTTGGTAGTACGTTTTTTCTTCCTAGATTTGATTTTCTGTTCATAATTTGGTTATTTTTTTTTTTTTTTTTTTGATGTTAGCCGTTTTCTTTGCATCGTTGTTTTTTTTTTTTTTTGTCGTTCTCTTAATCTTTCCAGTTATATTTTGACCATTTAAATATTTCCAATAAATTAATATCATAAAATTCTGTGTAGGCCCTACACCAGTAGAAAAAAAAAGTTTATCTGCGTTGAGTAGGCTTTATTCCAGCGGTCGAGATTCACTGCTTTACTTTTTAATAAAGTGGCAATCTATTATCACTGGTCTAGGCTACCAACTCTTAAATAATAATTTTGTAAATTTTTGGTGGTACGTTTTTTCTTCCTAGATTTGATATTCTGTTCATAATTTGGTTAATTTTTTTTTTTTAGCTGTTAGCCATTTGCTTTGCTTCATTGTATTTTTTTTTTTTTTTTTGGTCGTTCTCTTAATCTTTCCAGTTATATTTTGATGATTTAAATATTTCCAATAAATTAATGTCATAATATTCTGTGTCGACCCTACATAACTAGAATAAAAGTTTGTTTGCGTAAACTTCGCTGCTTTATTTTTCAATAAAGTGGCGAGCTATTATCACTCTTCTAGCAACTTTTTAATAATAATTTTGTAAATTTTGGTAGCACGTTTTTTTTCTTCCTAGATTCGTTATTCTGTTTATAATTATTTTTTGCTGTTAGCTGTTTGCTTTGCTTCGTTGTATTTTTTAATCATTCTCTTCGTCTACAAAGATTATTAGTTGAAATATTTCATCCATTGAATGATGGCTGAGCCTAATTCAAAGAAACAAAAGCTTGCAGGTCATGGTAAGTTTCAAGCCGAATGGGTTAAACTCTTCCCTGGCATTGTAGATGTATCCAAGTTAGGATCAACCCATGCTTTTTGCAGATTATGCAGCAAAGATATTAAAGTAGTAGCTTCAGGATTATATGATCTGAAAGTACATTTTAAATTGAAATTGCATGAACAAATGTTTGCAATGAAGAAGGCCTTCTTTGCTCAGCCAAAGCAGGAAGAGGGCGGCATTACAAGGGCTGAAGTTTTATTTGCCAATTTCATTGCCCAGCATAACTTAACTGCATCTGTTGCTGATCACTTTTGTGACTTGGCGCCTGTAATGTTTCCTGACAGTGATATTGCCAGAAAGTTCCAGTCGAAGAGGACCAAAACAACACTTATCATTAAAAACTGCCTGGCTCCATCTGCAACAGAACCAGTGATAAAGCTGTGCAGGGAAACACCCTTCTCATTAATGGTTGATGAGTCAAATGACAAGAAAACAGAGAAGCGGTTAGCTATTATGGTGAGTTTTTGAAGAAGGATTGGGACCAAGAACGAGATTGTTGGACATGCCTGTATGCAGTGGTGGAACCAGTGAGGCGATATTCAGTGACGTTGATAATCTGTTCACAAAATTTCATATTCCATGGAAAAATTGCATTGGCTTTGCTAGTGACAACTGCAATGTCATGGTGGGGAAATCAAACTCAGTACTTACCAGGATCAAGCAGAGGAACCCTTATGTTTTTAGTATTGGGTGCATTTGCCACATTGCAAATTTATGTGCATAAGATGGAATCAAACAATTGACTAATTGACTGTGGCAGTAGAAGACCTTTTGTTAAACATGTACTATCATTCTGAGCACAGCTCAAAATGATGAAAGGCTTATAAGGAGTTCCAACTATTCACAGAAGCAGATAACCTGAATATTCTTAAAGACTCGCTGGCTGTCATTGCAGAAGGTAGTGGATAGAATTATTAACCAGTATACAGCTCTCTCATCTTATTTTGAAAGCCACAATGATGTTGAAAAGCCTAGCAGAGTCCAAAACATCCATAAAATTTTAAAAGCACCACTAACCCAGCTGACCCTTCGTTTTCTGAGTTTCATTCTGCCACTGTTAAATGAGTTTAATAAACTATTTTAAACAGATGAGTCACAGATTGGTGGAATGATGGAGGAGATGGACAGATTGCTTTGAAAATTTTTAGTTAAATTTGTGGAGATGAAGTATGTTAAACAGGTTGTTGACTTGAGGCATATCAAATTTAGTGATCGTGGGGTGCAGGATGATGACAGCATACTGGCAATTGGCCTCTCGAACAGAGCATTTACGGAAGAAATGGAGCTTGATAGTGGAGTAAAGAGTTCATTTTTTGAGGATGTCAGAAATTTTTACACATCAGTGGTTAAAAAAATTACTGATAAATTTCCTTTTAACAACCAGGTTCTAAAGGACTTAAAAGTGCTAGATCCAAGCAGTAAAGATAATCTCAGGTATCCAAACATCTGCAGATTGGCAGATGCTTTTGCCCAAGATCTTGATCAGGAAGCAATGAAAGATGAGTTCAATGACTACTGTATGTTGTCTGATGTGTGTGTGTGTGGAGCTTCTGTAGCTATTTGCTGGAAGTTGTTGACGAGAAAACTAGTACTGGTGCCATCCGCTTCCCTAATTTGAAAGTCATCATTCAGCGACTGCTGTTACTCCCTCACAGCAATGCTGACCGCGAAAGATCATTTTCAATGATGAAAAAAATCCACACAGACTGCAGGAGGTTCATGAATGCGGACATACTAACTTTTTTTTCACAGTGTAATATTAACATTGATACATGCTGTGCAGACTTTAAGCCCACAAATGCAATTCTGCAAAGTGCTAAAAGTGCATGTGTTGATCATAATACAAAACACTGTGCATGGAAAGATTAGTACCTCACGATCACTAAGTTTTTTATATGTAAAGAACAGCATGAGACTATTAGCATGTTTTATATCACACTAATTCAAATGCTAATAGATTTGTATATGTCATTTCTCGTTTTAAAACTGTATTGTGTATAATTTATTATTATATTTTTTCGTAAGGATTTTTGGGTGTTTGTAATAATTTTTTTGGTCCGGCGTACAGGTTTTTGTCTCAGGAGGTTGACAGGTATGAAAATGTCACATAATTATAAACACTTACATGACACTGAAACACCAGACTCTGTTTACTTTATCAATGTAGGCTTGAGTATAACAGTTAAATTACTGCCACACACGGTGACTGTGAGATACCTTCTTGAGCTAAATAAGCCTTACTGAAGAATTTTGTTCACTGTGTCCTAAGTCCTTGATATCAAAGTTGTTAAAGACAGGGTTTCATCATTCTTTATTTGCTCCTTATAAAGCATAAAGCTTGAGGCCTGCATTAAAGTCATTGAGTGCTCTTGCTGTGGTGGTTTCTATTGCAAATTTTTACATGAGGTTGCCAGCTCATGCACCTCACATTAGTTACCTCTTAAGATACTATGTGGGGGACGTGGTCCTATTATTTTCCTTGGTCTCCCAGAGACCCCATAAAGAGTGTATATTGCACATATAAAATGTACCATTTCATGAGACAGGTCCTGACTAAGGTATGAGCACATACTAAAATAAAACGCCACATACTAAAATAAAACACAAGTACTCACAGGATAGCCATGTCTGTAGTTCCCTGTGTCTTTGTCAACTGCGCTTTCATTCTTTTCTCTTTCTTTTCTCCGTGTTGCTCTGTCCTGGTTCTGGTAGTAAGGTAAAGTTGATTGCTTATATTTTCTAACATCTTTTGACCTCTCCTGGTGCCCGTAGCTGTGCAGGGTCAGTTGCTTATACTTTTTATCATCTTTTGACGTCTTTTGCATTTTCTTCTTAGCTTCCTAAAATGTAGATATTAGCACATCATTTAACACACTCATTTTTTTTTTCATTGCTTTGTTATTTTATTTTATTAATTTAATTTTTTGTTGTTGCTTGAGCTGATGTCACAGGACAGAGAGGACTTGACAAAGGTTTGTTGAAGACCTAAGCTTCTTGGAGAGCTAAAACATATTGACTGATTGATCTCACTACTCCAGTTGTTCCTTTTTGTCATCAGTTCCATACTGGTGACCTTGTCATACCATTTCAATCCCTTTATTCTACGCAAGCACCCATTTATAAAAGTTTGTGACTACAGTATAATAGAGACACTTGTTATATAACTATGAACGTATTTGTGAACCACAGCATGATATACAGTGTGTCCGGCAGAATCACTACCAATAACAAATGTCAATATTTCTTATACTAATAATAGCAGACCGACCGGATTTTGATTTTCTGTTAGGCAAACTCATTAAGTTTCAGTAGAAACTCACCAAGTTTCAGTAGATCTCCACATGAGTGCCTTTAGTGGCTCGAAGAATGTCAAGACGGTATTCTATCTCTCTCCACATGTTTTGCAGCATCTGAGGTGTGATGGATGCACAAGAGTCAATTATTAGCTGCCGAAGATTATCCAGTCCCTGCACCGGAGTTTGATAGACAAAGCTTTTTACGTATCCCCATAGAAAGAAATCTAAGGGGGTCAAATCTGGTGACCTTGGTGGCCAATTGTAACCGCATATTTTAGCAGTAACCTCTTCTGTATTGGTTCCAACTTGACTGCAAACCACCAACTGATACAAACTAGATTTGCTGATGGTTCTGTCTGAATGTTATATGCATAACGTTAGTGTTATTAATGTTATTAAGGCCTTTGAAACCACCGCTGATAACGGCGCTAAGTCTAAATGTTATATAATCTGTTTACACCCACTGTTACGAGTGTACTGGTTCGGTCTATATCATCGCCACACAGGCTAATTCAATATATGTGTGCTGCTGTCCTGTCACTGTGTCTGGAATGTTGACCTGGGTGTGTGTTGATATGTTCGCACACCACAGTGCGTACGTAAGAGTACATGCAGGAGTCAAAAAGGGTTGCAAACGACTGGAACAGTTCGCTACTGTTTATTACGTTGCAACACAGACACGATGACATAAATGACACACATTCGACAGCAAAACACGAATCATATAATATAATACTGCATTGAATATATATAATACGGCCTGTCCACATCCTGGCCTAAACAGTACTTCAATATTCAATAAAGCCTGCACCACACGGCAGCTATAATAATGTTCATATGGCCTAAACAGTACTTCAATACTCAATAAAGCCTGCATCACACGGCAGCTCTAATAATCTTCATATGGCCTAAACAGTACTCCAATACTCACTAAAGCCTGCATCACACGGCAGCTATAATAATCTTCATATGGCCTAAACAAATCTTCAATACTCAATAAAGCCTGCAACACACGGCAGCTATAATAATCTTCATATGGCCTAAACAGTCTTCATTACTCCATAAAGCCTGCAACACACGGCAGCTATAATAATCTTCATATGGCCTAAACAGTCTTCATTACTCCATAAAGCCTGCAACACACGGCAGCTATAATAATCTTCATATGGCCTAAACAGTACTTCATTACTCCATAAAGCCTGCAACACACGGCAGCTATAATAATCTTCATATGGCCTAAACAAATCTTCATTACACAATAAAGCATGCTCACCCGGCAGCTATAATAATCTTCATATGGCCTAAACAAATCTTCATTGCAGTGTATCACATAGGCTGTACACACAGCGAAATATATAAGTCGACATTTTCTCAAATCCTACGTAGGCATACATTATCCAAAAACACTGGGACTCGACCTACATGGTCCACGCCCAAAACACAACTCCCCAAATCACACACTAGTCCCGCCAAAAAACCCGTCACGAGATTCGGTTGTCTTGAACACCGCTCTCGATAACACATGCAGACTAGCTGCGGGCTATTCACATGACTCAAAACAGTACAGAATAAACACATCTCAACACTTGAGATTAAACAGCGCTCACACGCTTATCTGTACTCTGTCACCCGAAAAATAGGAAAAGATAATTCTATCCTAAAGTCAGACAAGTATCCGCTTAATCAAGCGTTGCAACTCGAAATTTAATTTGTTCAAAACATTCTAAAGATTACTTCCCCTTCCATAAGTTCCACTTGCAACAGTTACCACCCGCTCCGGGAAAAAAAATGATTCTATCATTTTTTTTTGAAAAAATTAACTCCCAAAAACGAAAAATTTAGAAGACAATTAAGCTCTAACGTATGCCTACAAAAATATCTTATTTTAAATCAAATTATATCTAAAACAAATATCAGCATTAAAGTGTAAAGTAGCAATTAAAGCATACAGCATAATCAGCTAAGTATAAAAAGTAATTAGCTAAATATACAAATATGATCAGTTCCAAAATTAATTCAAGTATACGTATATTTAGTACAAACCAAACCGACAACAACCGATCGAAAGAGAAAACACAAGATCAATCAAAAGAAGAATGATCTGTAAAAAAAAAAAAGAAAGTAAGATCTCAACAATACCATATACTCATAATTAAGTTGGACAATTACATGTAAAATAAATACAACTATCATAAGTAGATATATCATATCAAATCATATAACCACTCCAACAATACAAAGAATAGAGGTATAAGTGTTGAAAGAAGACAAAGTATACAAATAGAATCAAGTAAAACGAAGATGAGGTACGAAAGTATAAACAAGATATGAAATCCATACCGAAAAGACAACAGAAAAGGAGGAATGAAATGAAGAATAGTTACCAAAGACAGATAGAAAGCAAAGGCACGAACGCAAAGAAAGTCAATAACAGTATATACTAATAACTGTTTTGATCAGATAACCTATTCAAAAATAAATATATAAACATGATCGAAAGGCACAACACAAAATATCAAAGTATATCTATACTAATACCACCAAAAATAATTTATAACTAAACAAAACCTAATAAGTAATTTAACTAAGTTATAAGAGTTATACAAAACTAACATAAATAAATTATAGGCATCGAACAAACAAGTAATAGCATTGCTATAACTAATACTACCAACGCACAATGAAGCGCTAAAATAAAAATACATCATCATAAAAAACAACTTTTTACAAGAACTAATCAATCTACATATCAATGATATCACGCAGTCAAATGCTGGGCACACACAACAAAAAATTACAATGCCAAAAAAAAAAAAATCATTTTTTTCCAAAAGTACCGTACAAACATATTTTTTTACGATAAGTTACATAAAAACAGTATTTAATTTTTAAGTAATTCAGTAATTCTTTAAGTAAAACCTAATAATGAAATCAATATTTTAACAAAATGAGTGAAATATAAAACAAAAATCCTATCTCGAATAAACCTTTAAATCAACACATGTAAATTTAATTTATCCTTTAAGTTCTTTCTGCTGACAAGTACGTTCAGCTCAGTAAAATGCTATTTAGCTATAACTCTATCTCTTACTCAAATCGATAAGATATACATTATAAATAAATCTACCCTTTGATGCTAATATGAAATATAAAAAAGGTTCTATAAAAATATCTACAAAAAATAAGTTTTTTTTTTTTTTTAAATAATCTGCTAGGAAAATAATCTGCATGCCTGACTGGCAAGAAAATCAAGTTCTGGAAAAATCGAAGTTTCACAAAAAGTTAACAAATCCAAATACAAGATCATGTATGATACATGCAAGCTATTTTCAAAATTACATTTCACAACATACCAGATAATACACATCTTCTCTGTATGTTCTATATATTAATTAATCATGACATCAAAACATGAGAAAAATATAAATTAAGTGAATAACGAACACTCAGGACTATCTAAAAGTAACCACTACATCAACACAATAAATGAGTTTGTGCAATCTCATCATGTACAAAACTATCCTAAACAACACAGTTGCAAAAATTCTAAGTTGAACAGAGTAGTATAAAGGATAATAATTACATACTACACATTATCAACACAATAATATATAAATAGCATAAAAATGTATTAATACATCATCAAAATACAGACATATAAATAACAATAAAAAATTATGGCAATCAAATGATGCATAGAAATAATCATTACAACAAAATTATATGTTATTTCAAAACAACAACATGTCATGTACTAATATAGAATACAAAAATATTTACTATCTTCACATAAAAAAAAAAATAAATCAGACGCGAAGTCTCCCACTCTCTTGTAAACATGCTTGACCTTCAGAAAGCAACCCCTCAGATTTAGTTTGACGCTGACAGGTTTCGGTTGACTACTCGAGCGGAAAGTTGACTCACATTTCTGACCGTCAATATGTCGCAGAAGCCTTGACTCTTATCGCAACGTAGCTTCTGTCAACAAATACAAATAAAATTTCCATTTTACTCAATAGTGAAATTTAATGAGAAAAACAATAGAAATCACGTTTACAATTACCCAACACTTGTGTAAAAACCCGGTCTCTTCACAATGTCACTAGCTCTCTCTATCACATGTAGATATCATAGAATTCTTGGGGACAACATGACCGACCTTGAATGTCGCCGCTGCCTTACGCTGAAACAAAGTCTCACATTCACAACAACAAGTAGAGCAAGCAATAGTATTCAAGCATCCACTGTTATTTTTACTCTGTTTACTTTGATTATAAATGACTCTGGGCTCATGTTGAACAAAATTAGCACAATTGCGCTTATTATTTGATCTATGATCAAAATACTTATTATTACCGTTGCCTTGTTTACAAATAATCACTTTAGTCTTTTGTTGAGGAACATTATTCTGGTGATGTAAAGCAACATTTGAAAAGCTATTATCTCTATCATACTTTCCAACATTCTTACAATCAAAACTTTGAGATTTGTTAAATTGTCTACAGTATCTAGGAGAAGGAAAATTATTATTTACTGATCTCCCTTGGTACTGTTTAATCTTGGGGTTATCTCTCTTTCTAGAACTGTTTTTTCTTCTCCCTTATGGGAATATATTTACCAATTGTTTCAAACTGACTGTGCTGAGTTTGATAACTGCCAGAAACAATAGTATCTCTATTGTTCCGCATATGGGTTTCATCTTTGGAACAAGTAGTAATAGCCTCAACACCCGCTATTAATTTCTGAGTATTTCCAATAGTAGAGAAATATTTGTTCTTATGAGTCTTGACCTGAAATTTATCACCTTTCTTTTCCTGACCAACGGAACTGGCTGTTACACAAGAATCTTTGTTGGTCTGATGCCAAGAATTATTACTGGAACTATCAGTAATATTAGAACTTTTAAAGTTGTATTTACCACGAAAAGATCTGTCTTTACCATGAATGACCTCTCTATGAGCAAAAAGTGTATGGGGCTGACTTTTCGCAACTTTCTGTCTATCATTGTCAACATTGACAGAAGAGCACCTTTTGTTTTTCAAAACCATATCTAGTAAGCCAAATATTCTTTCCCTTGCTTCCGCAATTTCATTATCTTTAAGTGAAATCGTTTCACTTAACCTTTTATTTAACTCCTTAACAGCCAAAACTTTGTCGCTTTCTTCTGCTAGCAAATTTTCAATTTTAGCGACCTTCTCTTTCTCAGCCGTCAACTCCACTAAAGTCTCTTTCTCGTACTGTTCTTTATTTGCCCTCAACTGAGTCAACTCTATCTGAAGTGTTTCAGTCTGGACATCATCATTGTTTTTCATAATCTCATTACTCTTCTTGGGGGGTACAATATTCATCTCCCCAATTTGATCACTGAGCATCGCATTATCATTCATCACCTCATGAAGCATTTCTATGTAAGTCTTCTCACAGACATTTCTCTCAACCTTCAATTTCTCATACATCTCTTTCTGTTCTTGAAGTTCCCGCGTGAGATTACCTATCTGAGTTTCCAAGTCTTGGACTTTGCTTAAAGCTGAATTTAATGTAGCTTGTGCACTAGAAAGTTCTGAGTTTGATTCAAGTATCTCACTTTTAAGCCTATACACAGCTGCCTGTAGTTCGTTCTCTTTAGCAACACCTTCTAGGAAATTCTCTCTTTGCTGTAGAGCACTTTGTTTGTTTACTTTTGCTTGTTTCTCAATTCTCAATTCCCTTTCCTGCTCATCAGATGTATGGTTGTGGATTATTTTGAACATGCTTTGCATTATATGTCCGTGTTCACGTTCAATATACTGTTGCAAAAACACACGAAGGTGCCGTAGCAAATTCACCAAATCCTTGGCCATTACCAAATTGCAAACAAACTTAAAGTTGTGTTCAGCAAATAACTCCAGGGATGTTGACACATTAATCAAAAAATCATCCATTATCCATTCTCCAAGTCGTGCACCTCTCAATCCCTTACCATCTCTACCTACCACCAATGCAGACTCCAACATAGGCCTTATATCTGTAGGGCACATATCACGATCCATGGTGATTCACTTACTTAATCAACTATATATAGTAATAACTTATAGTTATGACAAATTACTGTCGCAAAAGGTTTGACAATTACCCTTCCAGCTCACAAAGTTAACTATTTGTCAAGAAATGAGCTTATTCCTCAATTCTGTATCACCAATTCCTTTTTATAGCACCTTTATCAAGTCACATCATTATCAGGAAAATCGACATATGTCAACAGCCATTAACACCTATGCATCAAATCTTAATCATATGTCAAATTAGACATAAACAACAATAATAACAAAATGAGCAATTAGGGAGGCCTAGCGACATATATGAAGTGACACAATTTACACAAGACACAATTACTTATCTGTCAATGATCCCGCTTCTTTCCGCCACGACACTGGATATCACATAGACTGCTAAAACCTCCACTGCGGGAAAGCACTGCAACTTGATTCGTTTCTCTTCAGGTAATTTCGTCAATATGATATGTGCTTAACAATGCACAAGTTGACAGGAACCATAATACAGTACACACTGCAACTCTTGACTCTTCTGTAGTCTGAAATGTACACGGCAACTCCGTGTATCATAACGTCTTGAACTTGTGATGGTGAAAACTGGCACAGGTAACCCGAATATTGCAGGAATCCGTCACAACCCGTACAAATGCTGGTACAAATACTGTCCAAGTCTAATTGAACTTCCTTGACCACTGCAGACGTTGTTGTAGTCTATAGGCATGAAATATGACGTCAATTGCTACTAGTGTAAAGTTGCATACTACCAAATAAAGCGTGCGTTGTTTCTCAAATGCACCACCCAGGCAGACAATAACTAGGTCAAAGTTCTGAAGTACAGCAGATTCAAGGCACGCCCACATAGGGCTAATTATAACAAAGTCAAGTGTTCTACACTCTTGTCACGTGAAAGTCATATGTATTATTTTCAACTTGTAGTGACTGATCCTCTAGATATGTTATGGTCTGGTGGACAAAATTTGCTTCATTTTATCCTCTTGCTTCAAGTACATATCACTGTAGAGGTAACAATTTCTTAATCGCACACGCCACATAGGCTATTGACGCGAATAGTCGTAGATGTCAGATCCTGTTAACTGAAAACCACCATACTGATACAAACTAGATTTGCTGATGGTTCTGTCTGAATGTTATATGCATAACATTAGTGTTATTAATATTATTAAGGCTTTTGAAACCACCGCTGATAACGGCGCTAAGTCTAAATGTTATATAATCTGTTTACACCCACTGTTACGAGTGTACTGGTTCGGTCTATATCATCGCCACACAGGCTAATTCAATATATGTGTGCTGCTGTCCTGTCACTGTGTCTGGAATGTTGACCTGGGTGTGTGTTGATATGTTCGCACACCACAGTGCATACGTAAGAGTACATGCAGGAGTCAAAAAGGGTTGCAAACGACTGGAACAGTTCGCTACTGTTTATTACGTTGCAACACAGACACGATGACATAAATGACACACATTCGACAGCAAAACACGAATCATATAATATAATACTGCATTGAATATATATAATACGGCCTGTCCACATCCTGGCCTAAACAGTACTTCAATATTCAATAAAGCCTGCACCACACGGCAGCTATAATAATGTTCATATGGCCTAAACAGTACTTCAATACTCAATAAAGCCTGCATCACACGGCAGCTCTAATAATCTTCATATGGCCTAAACAGTACTCCAATACTCACTAAAGCCTGCATCACACGGCAGCTATAATAATCTTCATATGGCCTAAACAAATCTTCAATACTCAATAAAGCCTGCAACACACGGCAGCTATAATAATCTTCATATGGCCTAAACAGTCTTCATTACTCCATAAAGCCTGCAACACACGGCAGCTATAATAATCTTCATATGGCCTAAACAGTCTTCATTACTCCATAAAGCCTGCAACACACGGCAGCTATAATAATCTTCATATGGCCTAAACAGTACTTCATTACTCCATAAAGCCTGCAACACACGGCAGCTATAATAATCTTCATATGGCCTAAACAAATCTTCATTACACAATAAAGCATGCTCACCCGGCAGCTATAATAATCTTCATATGGCCTAAACAAATCTTCATTGCAGTGTATCACATAGGCTGTACACACAGCGAAATATATAAGTCGACATTTTCTCAAATCCTACGTAGGCATACATTATCCAAAAACACTGGGACTCGACCTACACGGTCCACGCCCAAAACACAACTCCCCAAATCACACACTAGTCCCGCCAAAAAACCCGTCACGAGATTCGGTTGTCTTGAACACCGCTCTCGATAACACATGCAGACTAGCTGCGGGCTATTCACATGACTCAAAACAGTACAGAATAAACACATCTCAACACTTGAGATTAAACAGCGCTCACATGCTTATCTGTACTCTGTCACCCGAAAAATAGGAAAAGATAATTCTATCCTAAAGTCAGACAAGTATCCGCTTAATCAAGCGTTGCAACTCGAAATTTAATTTGTTCAAAACATTCTAAAGATTACTTCCCCTTCCATAAGTTCCACTTGCAACACCAATCAATGGGACCTAATCTTCCAATCCATTTGTCTGGAAATTGTTGATGAAGGTAGTTTCTTACTTCATTGGCATAGTGTGGAGGTGCTCCATCTTGCTGGAATATGAATCCTTCTGGTATCCTAGGAACTGCAAAGTTTTGCAGCATGTTTAGGTATGTTGCTCCTCTGACTGTGGCTTCGGTGAAGAAAAATGGCCCGATCACAAAATTCGAGGTTAAGGCACACCACACGTTAAGTTTAAGGCTGTCTCGCTCATGCTCCATTACGACATGTGGGTTTTCATTTCCCCATATCCAACAATTATGCCGGTGAACTTTGCCACAAGTGTGAAAGGTCGCTTCATCGGAGAATACCACACGATTGAGAAATTCATTGTCATCATCGAGGTGACATAGCATTGCATTTGCGAACTCGGCCCGTCTGGGTTTATCATTTGGCTGTAACTTCTGCACTAGCTGGATCTTGTAGGCTCTAAGTCGCAATCTTTTGTGCACAATGTCGTGAACAGTAGATTTTGGAATACCCAATTCTCCACTTGCCCGTCGAATGGATTTCCGCGGGCTACGTTGAAAAGCTTCGCTAACTGCTTCAACTCTATCTGGAGACAACGCTTCATTGCCGCTTCCCTTCTTTCTCAACAAAGAACCTGTTTCCAACAGTTGCTTGTGCCATTTCACTATGGTATGTCGCTCTGGAGGTTTTTGTCCATATTCTTGCCTGAATCTCCTTTGCACAACAATGGGAAACTTTAATTCCGCAAGCCAATAACAGCATTGCACTTTCTGCTGCACCGTGAACTCCGCCATTTTCACTACACGCTTCATCACATTCCACGGCTGCCCATTACGTATGTATTATCTGCACATTATCGGACAATTTATCAATTATCTCACTGCTCCTAAAAATGTGATGGTTTCTATACGAGGTAACCATAAAAAAATAATTCTAACTTACATGGATGAGGAAATATTGACATTTGTTATTGGTAGTGATTCTGCCGGACACGCTGTATATGTCTACCATATAATTGTTACCCACAGAATAATAGACATATCCATTATTAATATTACTGTAAACTATAGCGTGATATAACCATAAACTATAGTATGACAGCTACACTTGTTATATAACCATAAACTATAGCAGTGATTGCTACACGTGTTATATAACTGTAAAATATTTCCCTTCTGCTCCCCAAGGCCTTCAACAAATTGATTATAATAACTGTAAACCACAGAATGATAGACATATGTTTTTTAACTAGTGGGACAGACACTTTAAATACCATATGTACTCGGGTATAGGTCATCCTGAATATAAGTTAACCTCTAGACTTCAGGACTTAAAAAGCCTCCAAAATGAATGACCCAATTATAAGTTGAACACGTTTTTCGTTGATTCTGAATTCCCACATTGCATTGGAATTTCTGGGGCTCTCTGCAAATTCAGCTTTTCCTGTTTATAAAACGCCTGAAATAGCCGGCCCAGAAAGTATGAATACTGTTTTTGGTCATTGCCAAGTAGCAGTGAGATCTCAAAATTTAGCGAGACCCGAGTTAAAAATTATTTTTGGTACATGTAAAGCTTCCATTTTCTTAATTTAAAAAAAAATTGTTATAGAATCGATCGATATTAAGATTTTTCGTGATTTTTAAAGCCATGTCTTTCCAGACAGTCATACATTTGCTTTGAGATCTGAGAAGTAACTTGTTTTTTTTATTCGGATGTTAATGGTGCAGCCAAATCAGATGTGGTTACTGAATAAGGGCCCGATTTAGACTCTGACAGTGACACTGACGAAAGTGAATCTAGTGAAAGAAATAATGGTATTGATGATAGATCAAACAAAGGAGGCTGGTCAACAAAGCGTACTCAATTTGAAATTTGTGACTTTGTAGGAATTCAAACATGTATTACTGAAGACATTTTGATAAAAACATTTAATGAAGCAGCAAGTTTATATCTGAAGGATACCAGTGTGCAGCGGTGAGGGCGTTGGGTAACACTGTCCGGTTTGATTAATCTTTTTTTTTTTTTTTTGACTCGACTATAATTTGGAGTAATGTATTTTAAGGTCCACGTGGGAATAAATTTCCTGACTTATGCTGGAGTATATTTGGTAAGTGGGAACTACAATGTAAAGGATACAAACTGACTGAACTATTCACAGATACATTCTATATAATTAAGAGCTACAGTTTAACAAAGACACATGTCATAAGACTATAAACTCAACTGTCAAACATAGCCCTGATATGCATTCATTCACTACCCTCCAGCTCCATGAGGAGCATAGGTCCCTCCTGTGCCATCCACTCATGGCCCTTCCATGTCTTCATTATCCCTTTCATTTCTATCTCCAGTTCTCTCCTCTAAGTATTTTTTGTTGTTTCCCTCTACCTCTCTTACCCTGGGGATTTCAGAACAAGGACTGTCTTGTAATGCTATCAGCAAGTTTCCTCAATGTGTATCTTACCTTTTGTGAGCATGGTCTTGTAGTGTGATATACAAGTATATTAAATAATTGCAGCCCAGAGATTGATTGGCATGTATGTTATATAATTATGAACTTCAGTGTGACAGATGGGGCTGTGAACTATAATACAATACACACATCTGTTACATAATTTTGAATCACAGAATTGTTACTGTCTACACCAAAGGAGCATAGGCCTTCAATAAACACATGCCAAGGCCTCCTGCCACATGTCATCTACTCAAGGTCTTGCCCTGTCTTCCATATTTCTGTCTCCACTTCTCTTCTCCATGTGTTCTTCCATTTGACTCTACTTCTCTTGCCCTGGGGATTCCAGAGTAAGGACTGCCTGGTAATGCTATCAAAAGGTTTCCTCAGTGTGTCCAATCCATCGCCAGTGTCTTCTCATCTCTTGCAGCACTGGTACTTGTTTGGCTCTTGTCATCAATTCCATGCCAGTGAACCCATCCCAACCTCTCCACTCCAGGCAAGCACCCACACATGAAAGTCTGCACCTTTTTGTCTGTTGTTCCTGCCATTCTCCATGTTTCAGAGCCACACAATAGGACTGGCATGACGTGAAATGAAGACGCCTATTTTGCATCACAGACAACAACTAATATAACTACAGATTAAAGAGAGAAAATGGAGAGGACCAACCAGTATAACCAGACATGCCCTTGACTGAAACCCACATGAAAAGAGAAAAGTGGAGAGAAGCCCAACAAGAAAGTGAAGAACAGAAGAAGCGGTACCTAAGGCAATTAGGCAATCCTGGGCACAGTTGCAAAAAATGGACCCCAAACAAATCTGTGGCTAGTAACAGATGCAGGCCTATTTTCAATATAGAACAAAAGAGAATGGCTGGCTGTTACATAGATGTGCATTCAATTACAACTTACTTCATGTAATCTGTCTCGTTTGTCTTCATCCTGAGAGTTGCTGCAGAAATATGCACCCATTGCACTAAGTTCCTCTGCCTCAGATTCACTGACCTCTAACTCAAAATCTCCTCCAGTGGAAGTTTTACGTTCAGTTTCCCCAAGTGTTACTAACTCACAAACTATGCTTTCAGAATTCTGGGTTTTAAAACTCTTGTCAATATCTCTCACAGATTCTGCCTCTGTTGATGTGTCCTTGTCACAAAGCCTTATACTGTTACATTTACCCGCCTTGTCGTCTGTCTTCACAGTGTTCTCAGAATAACCAAGTTGCTCACAGATACCTTCTCTATCTTCTTTTATTTCAACTTCATTTTCAGTATTCTCCCTGTTTTCTGCGTCTACACTTAAGGATTCACTATCTAGTCTGGATTCTTCTTGAACTGTCAAGTTATTTGATACTATCTTCTCATCGTCTTTAAGTTGAAGTTGCTGAACCAAATTTGTCTGTGTCTCTGAACTCATGCTATGGTTGGGTAAATGTGACCTTCCTTGCTAGTAAGATCACCTGAAATACAAATAGAGGCATCAAACTAAAATTCATTTCACTACATTCATATTTATAGGATCCCATTATAAACTTAGTCAGGGGTTGGCAACTGGAGTATTGCAAGGGATCGCATGTGTGTTTGTTAAGTCATATTTTAATTAAGGGGAGTTAAGTGTTAAAGACTTGTATGTACGGGTCAGATTTTTGTACACACACTTTTTGAACACAGCTCTTTTGACTAGCTGTTAGTTTGCTTTTTAAAAATATGATAAGGAATCTGGTCGAAGGTTCTATGATATAAGAGCTTGAAAATGGACACTTTACCATTTTTGCTAGTGTGTTCCAGCATATATTCTTTTGGAAAAGGAATTTTTGATAATTGGAGAATGCACGTAATTGTAGATTGAGAAAGAATATATTCATGTTGATTCTAAGCCAGGGATATTACGGCTTACTTATTATGTACTGTGCATTCCACTGAAGATAGAGAGTGTGTGTTAATGCATAGTATTCATATTGATTCAAAGTCATGGACTATTGAGAACGGGAATGATATTTTTTTGCTGATACTATTATGAGATGAAATATGTGCTGCTATGTCCTGCAGCCTATTCACCTATTTGCTGATTCATGTTTCCTGGTGGATATTTTGTACTTAATGCCCATGATTTGCTACGGTGGTTTATGCAACCGTTGTTATGGATTTACTTACATGTTGCTTCATGAGTATGCTGTGAATTGTCTTGCTATGATGTCTACGTGACCGTCTCGTCAATAAACTGTATAACGTTGCCAGGTCTTACAACATTTCCTGACTTCTACGTTGCTGTGGTGTGAGTGACTTATCATAGACACACTTAAAGAACCTATACACATTCGCGTATGTTATATTTCCATAGTCACACACCTCTCGGCCATCTGTAAGCCCGACTTATGCTAATCGCCATTTATCAGCGAAAGTAATAATAACATTTATCTTCTTGATGACCCCCACCAGTATCTTCCATCAAATAACCATTAACAGTGTTGCAAAATTTCTAATTCTGCTTTTCTCCAAAAAAAAACAATCATATTAATAACATAATCCTAAATGTTATGGTGTGAAATTGTGCAAATTTGGTAAAGTGTGTAGACTCCTGCATTAAATAATATCTGAAACACTAAAGCTGAGGTGAGCAACCCTGTGCCAATCAACACAAGTGGCATATTGGCCAGAATGTGGGACAACTCTGTGCTATATTTTGGCTCAAATATGTAGCCAGTATTTCTGGAGCTTGTCAATGTTTGCATTAAATTTGCCCATTCTTTAAAAATGTTTCATCATTTGTGTTTCATACAGTTTTGACATATGAAATTGTGCATATTTTTAATAAATTCACGCAAATAGTGTATTAATAATGTTTATTTTATAGTGTTACGAATTTCACTTCTTATTCGCTTACATATGTGGCTAATTTGAAAAGCAGGTTGCTCACCCACATGCTAGATACTTTACACTATCATCATCAACATGTAGTCATACAGAAAGAGGAATGAACTGACTCCAGCAGTTCGATATTTTTTTTAAAATTTACAACTGTATATACATTATATGAATGGCTACCTTGTGACTATTGTGCAATAACATATTGTTCTCAGCTGTAACAGCTGCAATCGTATATGTTGTCATTTCTCTTTTTGGATCTATCTTTGAATACATCTAAATCTGTATGCACTGATATACAGGGTGATTGAAAAGTCACCTTCTATTTTTAAAATGTTCTTTCTTCACATCTTTCCATCTAATTTATATGAAACAAACATCACAACAAAGATAATTAACTGCCATTTTATTACACAAAATGTTATGTCACTTTAACTTCACAATTCAACATAGGTGTCGTGGATCGGCGTAAAACTCTGCTGATTGATTACATCAGCATGGCCGCTGTCACTTACGTTCCTTGGGAAAATCTGTAGGATGGAAATATTCCCCATTTGAACCAAGTAGATAGCTAGCAAAAACACTTAAATTAGCACATATTTAGGCATATATCTAAGTGAAGACTGCTTGGAATGGAATCATGGTTTTACAAAAGAAGGCAGAACTGGGACTGAATCTATGGAATATTGTTAGGAATCATTGCATGATGTTATTCTAGAGATTTTGCGAAATATTGCTACAAGAGTAGCACACAACTGGCTTTTTCATCTCAAAAACTTGAGATGAACTGAATTTTCCCAGCATGCTTTCTGATACGCCCTCTTAGCCAGTATATAAGGCAGCAGTGAAATTCAAATGACACACACATTCTCGAACAACAGTCAACATTGTATGAGAGCAAGATCCACGTTAAGCATCGAAGCCTCTACAAGTTCTAATACAAGAATTCTGCCATTGAGTGCATGAAACTTCTAAAACAGTTCCAGTCAGCGTCTTAGCTGTCAAACTGAGGGTATGTTATTGTGTAAAATACGTTAGATTTAAATATTAATGTACAATTGCAAATGAATGTACATTTCGTGCTTCATTTTTCATGTCAATAATTTTGCTTGAAGCATATTTTATACTTGACTCTTCATGTATATATTCTTGTTTATGCCCATATGAAGTTGGTTTCAGCCTAAAATATAACCACAAACCATAGCGCATTGGTGTAAGCTAGAGTCTTTGTTAGGACTAGCAAATAAAGTTATCAGCCCTTTTCAGAGCTGGCTTTTAATGCTGAGCACAAAGAGTTCGCCTTTCTGTATTCACTGGGCACCTTTTGTCTTATTCTGTCAATTCTCTTCTACCATGAGGTGTAGAGGTTTGGAAGAGAGAGCTTCATACTATCCCATCGGCTGTCTTCCTCCCGGCCCCACTCCAGTCCAAGATATATATATATATATTCAAATTTTGTGTCTCCTAAAGCATTTCAGCTTATTGTCTAAAGAACAATCCTAATGGACAAGTTCATTATCTCTAGGTCACTACTGTGTCTACACTATTACTAAAATAACCAAGACTAAATGAAAATACTTGATGACCTGTCACAGGAAGTAGGTCTGAAAGAGGCAAAACATGAGAATGTTACAAATGACAGCAAGATTGCACAGAGATGTATCGACACAAGAAGTGGACTCATAACATATATCTTGGCAGCAATGCGTCAAAGAAGACGGCACATTGTGCTTCATTTCAACCCCCCATCATCTTTTGAGCAACTGTTCCAGCTTTGTCCCTGAAAATGCCATTTGTTGGAATAGTGCATGAAAACATCCTGGTAAAAATGAAGTCACTTTCTCATAAACTGGGCCATGGCCATGATCAGTTTGGTTCTCACGCTGGATTGCAAACGTTTTACAATGTACCCAGGCCAATAATTGCGTAAATCGGGTGAAATGAAGAAGAGTGGAAAGGTTGTCCGATTTCGCCCAAATGTCTATCAATGCAGAAGTCAATTAAGTCGCCCACATCGACACGATCTTAAATAAAAAGAGACGCAGCAATAATGGGTAAATACTAGGGTTAGGTTAAAAATCCTAACCTTAACGACGTGGGTGGCTTAATTGGCCGCCGGATCAATAGACATTTTGGCGAAATCGGACACGACTCACTCTGTAAGCCAGTGTTTGCTATCGTAAACTGTAAGGTATATTTCGTGCCAATTAGCAAATTGACTCATCTGGTCAACAATATTGTTTTATTGAACTTTAGCTATAAATCGATCGTTGTAATTTAAAATGAGCAATACTATTACAAGTTCACCTGCGTATGACCAAGAACAAGCATCACTACTTTCAGTTTGTAGGCTACGCCTTTCTCAGTGAATACAGTTCCCTTCCGTTTTTTATTCGTTTCGGAGAATTAACACGGACAACATATTTACAATTCATCGAATGTTAAAAAATAAAGCCTTGATTAGACCTGGATGTTCATATTAAAATAATATGGATATTAAATGGTTATTAAAATGGTAAGAGATGACCAAGAACACACAGAGTTTGACTCATTTAACATCGGCGGGTACCAGATCCCGGAAATCAGATATGCTGACGACACAGTCCTCCTATCGACCAACCCAAAAGGACTTGAACAATTACTTCTGTCCACCAAAAAACACAGCGAGGCCCAGAATCTATACCTAAACACCAAGAAGACCAAAGTATTGACAACAGACAAAGTAAAGACCAAACCAGAAATTGAAATTGATAACGAAGAACTGGAAAGTGTCAATGAATTCGAATACTTAGGATCAATCATTAACAGCTCTGGCGACTGTGCAGTAGAAATTAAAAGAAGACTTGCAATTGCTTCACATAAGCTAATACAGATGAAAAACCTATGGCAAGGCACAAGCAAAGAAACAAAGTTACAACTGATCAGAGCATGTATATTCCCAGTAGCAACATACGGCTGCGAGACTTGGACACTCAATAAAACAGTTGCAAAAAAGATTACATCATTCGAAATGAAATGCTACAGAAGGATGTTGAGAATACCCTGGACAGAAAAAAAGACCAACAGAGAAGTACTGCACTCACTAAACGTACAGGAACATTGGCTCCTAAATACCATCGCAATAAGGAAGCTGAAATTTTTCGGTCATATAAAAAGACATAATAGTCTGGAAAAAACAGTGATGGAAGGCATGGTCCCTGGAAAAAGGGGAAGGGGTCGACCTAGACGACGGTGGACCCAGGACATCACAGAGAGTCTGAACTTGTCTTTGGCTGATGCAGGTCGACTTGCCCAGAATCGTGATGCGTTCAGAGCAGCTGTAATGGAGACAACGTTCTGGAAAGAATATGTCACATGATGATGATGATTAAAATGGTTATTAAAATAAACATCCTTGTGCACAGAAAAAATAACTTGCATACTTCATGATTTTTTTTGTTTTATTAAAAAAAAAAAAAAAGTCCCGTCCAACCTCTGCTTAGATTGTAAGTAGTATATGTTGTGTCGCTAATTCGAGATCATAGTTTTGTTTTCCGATGTCTAGATACGGTATCATTTCGCGCCTCGAATCAAAATGTGTCTGTGCCCTCTCCTGTCCCAAAATGACAGTCTCTCACACCTGTCATGTGTTTCACAAAGAGAAAGAGGGCAGGAAAGCCCGGGGTTTCTAGGATGACACCCAATTCACTATTCATCTGTCATCAATATTTATAACCTCATTTTCTCACCACACCCTCACCAACCCTTAATTACATATTGATGCTTCATGTTATTTACTGTTCTACTTAGTAGAATCTACTATATTGTGTAGTTCTCTATGCCTGTCGATTCTCAACACATATTCTACAGTTACGGGTTAGTTTCTATTGTTAAAGCTATCCAGTTTGCATTAATTCATCCTTCCAGGTAGCTGGATTTAAGTCCAGTGCCCTCATGTTGTGCCGACACCTATAGGGCGAAGCTGGGGTGTCCTCTCCAGGGATCGAGCTAGGGCGCAGTTATATGGAGATCACGCTGGTGTTTACTGTCACTTCACTCGTTCAGTTCGATTTCAAGTGACTGTCATATTAATTAAATAAGAGGCTTTTATCACTTTCAATTTAGCTTAGCGGCAGCACAAAAGCGATTGTCAATAACAGCCGTTAATGACACGACCCAGTGACATTTTTGGTGATTCGATTATGTTTTGACTCCTTCCGTTATTATGTCAAGTGATGACAGTGACGGTTTAAGGCATAGACATTATACAACCTAGGTTCTTGCCTAGTGCCTCGCCAGGGCCAGATTTAAGCATTCGCTAAATAAGCTAAAGCTTAGGGCCTCACAGTCTGAAGGGGCCTCTCTTGCCACGGTTAGTTGTTACACAGCCTTCTTCTCCATTACCAATTGGCAAATAGGGCTCCCACAGCTTCATGTAGCTTAAGGCCTCACATTATCTAAATGCGCCTCGTGCACAAATGTATGTTTGTCGATACAAGAGAAATTTATTTCAAAGGAGCCTCGCAAATTTACGCTTGCCTAGGGTCTCGCACAACTTAAAAATGCCATTGAGTGATGATCAGTCTAAATGAAATCAGGCGACGTTTACGGTTTTGCACATATGGCCGTCATCAGTACCATTTTCGGAAAACCTCTTTGGAGATGCAAATAACTGAAGCTGACCACTACTTTCTTTGAAAATAATCAAGTAGATGACGTCTGAGAGTGTACGAAGAAGAAGACGTTTTGTCGTTAAGACTAAATAGAGGCCCGGTCTAGTAGCCTTCTCCAGTCATAACTATGGAGATGATGCACCCTTAGAATGACGGTATTCCTTATGTCTTCTTTTCACTTCTGTTTGTTGTAAGAACTTTTTTCGCACAGTCTAAAGCGCCGCCGTAGAGAGCATCTCCGCGTGGTGCGATCGGCAGCTTCGTCCTCCCAGGTAACTGGATTAACGTCCAGTGCCTTCACGTCTCTTGAACATATCTTTGAACGTCTGCTGCGGTCACCCGGCTGTTCTGTTGCCAGTTGTCCGTAGAAAATATCTTCGGGGATGCCACCATCTTCTTAGCCGTGGCCAAACCATCGTAATATGTGCTGCCTACAGCATCTCGACTTTGGTTACTTTGTCATTTCGTGAAATACCATGGATGTGGCGTAGACACCATAGGTGGGTGGTCCATGTCTCGCTGCCATACAGGAACATGCTTGTGACGCAGGCGTCATATACCACAGCTTTGGTCTGTACTGTAAGTTTGGAGTTACCCCAGACACGCGTTGTGAGACGGGCGAAGATGGTTGCTCCGTTGCCAATGTGGCTATTTCTGTGTCCAGAGAGTTTGGTTCTGATGGTGGACCCAGGTATGTGAATGGGTCCACCACACTCAGTTCATAAAATCACTGCCCAGTGACCAGATTATAAACAATTATAAATCGGTCTACTACAGCGACCTTGACAATTACATAGGCATATTTTGTTAATGTAAAGGGCAAATTGATTAATAGACAAGAAAACGCCGTAAAATAACTTACTGGGAATAAACTTATTTATTTATTTACTGGGAATAAACTGCGACACATAGGGCTGTTGCGAAGCCGAAATCAAGAAGAGAATAGGAATGATCAAATGTACACTCAATAATATGAGACTGACAATCTGTGTTATAGATACTCTTCAATACTGTATAGTATAATAACATGGACAATCATTTAAAAGAAAGAATTGAGACCCTTGAAAATATAAAAGAATGGGCCGCATTTCAATGAAAAAGAAGAAAACAAATAACGAAGTCATATAAAATCTAGGTATAAAAAAAGAACTATCGAATGATATCTGTTAGACCAGGCAGATAAAATATTCTGTCAATCTTACTACTTACTTAGTCGTTCCCCTTCTACCGTGAGGTGTAGAGGTTTGGAAGAGAGAGCGCCAGACTATCCTATCGGCTGTCTTCCTCCTGGCCTGGTTCCATTCTAGTCCTCGGTCCTTCAAAGATTGTCTAATGTTGTCATCCCAGCGGACTCGGGGTCTGGATCCTTGGCTCTTTGTTTCCCATGCTTGTCGTGGTATCCGATCTTCTCCCATTCTGCAGACATGGCCAAACCATCTTAATTGGGACTGTTCTACTTTGGTCTGCAGGGGGTAGGATTTAAGGCCTTGACGTATCGTCTGGTTGCGTACCATGTCTCTTCTTGTTACTTCAACCACCTTCCTCAGATACCTCATTTCTGAGGTTTGGATCTGGCTTTTATGGGTTGTAGTCATTGCCCATGACTCGCATCCATATGTCAAGACTGGGACATAGGTGGAGCGGTATACAGCCATCTTCGTTTTCTTACCAACCTCTCTCGTGCTGAGGAATCCTCGATTTATGGCCTGAAAAAGTCTCCCAGCTGCTGCTTTTCGAGTGGCCAACTCTTCTTTGATGCCTCCCTTTCGGTCTATGATAGCTCCGAGGTATTTAAAGTGGTCGACCTGCTCCAGGACCTGTTCTCCCAGCTTAATCTGATGTCTTCTTTCTTCTCGTGATATCACCATGGATTTTGTTTTAGAGCTGCTTATGACCATCCCTCTCTTCTCCAGCTCTTCCTTCCAGACTTGCAGGTTGGATTGGAGATGTGCCTCTGATTTAGCAATCAGGGCAACATCATCAGCAAATGCCAGCTCCGAAATATAGACCTGTCTCATCTTCCAGTACCCCACTGAATACTTTCTTGTTCTCTCCTTACATGCCTTGATGACATCGTCCATAAGGAGTATGAAGAGGTAAGGTGATAGGATATCACCTTGTCTTACCCCAGTGGTGGTCCTGAACTCTTCTGACTTATGGTTTGCTGTCCTCACATGATTTCTGCAAGACTTGTAGAAGCTCTGTATAGCATGAATCAGAGGTGCTAGAATATTCTTCCTTGCCAAACAGTCCCAAAGTTTGCTCCAGGGGACCCTGTCAAACGCCTTTTCCAGATCTATGAAACAAAGATGCATCTCACTCTTATACTCAAGGGCCTTTTCACTCAGCTGTCTGAGTGTGAAGATTAGGTCTTGAGTACTTTGGTTTGCTCGGAATCCGCACTGGACCTCATCCAATTGTGGCTCAGCTAGGCGTCGGAGTCTTTGCTCTAGGATTCTAGAGTAGATTTTACCTGGGACACTGAGAAGGGATATGCCTCTATGGTTTCCACACTGTCGATTGTCACTCTTTTTGAAAATTGGTGTTATGATGGCAATCTCCCAATCCTTTGGTATGGTCTTGTTGTACCACGCTGCCTGTAAAACCCTTAAGAGTAATAGGTCGCCTGATGCTCCCATGAACTTAACCATTTCTGGTGTTATACCATCATGCCCTGCTGCTTTGCCCATCTTGATTTTCTCCAGTGCTGCCTTCAGTTCTTCCATCTTTATGTCATCTTCACCATCATTGGTTTTCTCTTCTGTGCTAGTGTTTATCATTTCTGATGCTTCACCATGCTCACCATCCAGGAGTTCTGAGAAATATTCTTTCCATCTTTCCATTACTTCCTTCGGGGCAGTAAGCAATTTGCCTTGCTTGTCCTTTATAAATTTTTAGAGGGCATTGTTTTTCCTTCCTCATGTTCTTTAGGGTCTTATAGAACAATTTCTGGTTTTCTTGTGCATCTTTTTCTAGCTTTTCTCCAAATTCTTCCCAGGACTTCTGTTTTGCTGCTAGCACTTTGTTCTTTGCTTCTGTTCTGAGTGTCACATATTCTCTATATTTTCCATTTGTCCTGTTGTGTTTTTAGCTCCTAAGTATTGTTTCCATGCCATTTTCTTCTCTCTTATTTTCTCTTTGACTTCCTCTGTCCACCAAGGTGTCCTCTTTCTCTTGTTCCCAAGTCGGACTTCACCGCATGCTTCTGCAGCAGCTGTCTTTATGATATCCTTGAATTTAATCCAGAGGGTTTCCAAGTCATCAGGTCGTTCTTCTGTGTTGCTCACCGCTGCAGCAATAAGCCCCTGATATCTGGTCTTAATTTCTGGCTCTCTCAGCTTGTAGGTCCTAATGCTCATTTCTCCTGCTCGTTTACTTGGTTTCTTGCGTGATGTTGGGCAGTTCCTAGGCTGAGCAACTCTTTCAGTTGTTCTTTTGATTGTTAGCAGGTAGTGATCACTTCCAATCTCTGGCCCTTTCCAGACTCTAGCATCTCGGACATATTTGAATGAGCTTCTCCGAACAATGGCATAGTCGATCACTGACTTCTCATTCTTTGTTGGTTCACATCTAGTGTATGCATGTATGCGCTTATGGGGGAACTTTGTGTTTGTAATGATCAGATTCTGCTCACTGCAGAATCTAAGGAGTCGCTTTCCATTGTCATTGAGAGTATCTTCTCCATATCTTCCGATAACTCCACCCCATCTAGCATGGTCATTTCCAACTCTGGCATTGAAATCTCCGAGCATGATAACTTCATCTAGGCAGGCATCCACTGTCCTTTGAAGCAGCTCGAAGAATTCCTCCTTGACCTCTGCTCTCGCATCCTCATTTGGCCCATACACTATGACCAGGTTGACTATGGTTTCTCCTTCTTTTAGTTTAACAACCATAATGCGCTCCGAGACAAAGTTCCATCCCTTGACACTATCTTTTTGATTTTGGGCCACAATGCAACCCACGCCCCCTTTAGCTCTTTCAGATATGGGTACACCACTGTAGAGCAGCGTGTTGCCATCGAGATCCATGACTCCTTGTCCTTTTTTTTTTTGTTTCCGTTATAGCCAGGATTTCTAGTTTTGCTTTCCTCATCTCTTCCACCAGCTCCTCTTCCTTCCCATTTATACTTCTTGTGTTCCAAGTTCCATAAGTCGTAGTCCGTAGTCCGTTCCAGTTCGTCGCCTTTAGAATCAGTCCAGTTTTCTCTCATCTATTGCTCGTAATCGTGATTTAAAGCAATCAGGTGATTGGCCTTTTGTGCCTTTGCATGGTGGAGGGGCTGCCTCCTTACGGCCTCCATGCAGGCCGCCCTCCTCCTTTTTCATCCGGGCTTGGGACCGGCATAGGCGGAGTTCTGTCAATCTTACAAGACATAATTTCTTCCTGAGAACAATAACGGGAAAGAGTGGGGGTGGGGGGGGTGGGGGGGGGGAGAGCGGAATGCAAGCGCGCAAAAGGATTATAAGATTATTTTTTTTAAATATAAAGTATCCCATTCAAGCCTTGATGGGTTATAATAGGTCGTATGATGTAATAATTCAAGAAAATAAAGTCAGATTTCCAATTCCCAAATATAGCACCTTCTTCCCCCCCCCCCCCCCCACCCCCCACCCCCCCCCCCCCCGACCCCCCACCCCCCCTCCCCACGCCCCCTTCCACTCAATCCAAATAGAGTAAATCAAAACCAGATTTGTGTGAATGTTTTTGTGTGTGACCTCCCTTTCCAAGAAACAAACAAACAATAAACATAAAAAACAAACGAATAAAGAACAAACAAACAAAAAAACAAACACACTAAAATGAAGTTTTTCATAACTGCCCTGTTGTTAACAAGGTAAAAAGGGGTGAGAAAGCCCGAGGGTGTCCGAGATTACATCAAATCCACCAATTATCTGCCATCAGCCATACAAGCACCCCATCACACTATCCTTTTCCTCACACCATCATTGATCCTTATAAGTAGATGATGGAGGACTGCAGTAAGTCGTGGTAAAACAATAATATTGAAAAAGGCAGTGCATCTGACTAGAGCAGAAGACAAAGATAACTGCCTGCGTTGCGGTCACATGGCATTCGTCAGGGACAGGACAGAAAGCGAGAGCTAAGACCCGGGGGGGGGGGGAAGAGTATAAATAAAAAGAATATCATACGGTTGAAACGTCCTTTTCAGGGCGAACACAGCCATCGGAATTCACTAAAATGGGTCGTACCAAGCCACAAGCGAAAAAGAGGAAAGTGTACAGAAGCCCTCAAACACTTGTCAGCAGCATCAAACAAGAACCTACGAAGAACAAACAGAGTCAACCAGAGAGCAAGAATACTCCAACTACCAACTTCGTGGCCAGTCCTTCTCAGAAGACAAACAAAGCAACCGTTGATACTACAACCGATAAGCGACCCGAAGCTTCGAAGGAAAAGGGCAAGAGCAGATTGCCGGAAAGCAGTGCGGCCCCAAGTGCTAGCGTGGAAGTAGATGATGATGAAGACCCAGAACGTAAAGAAATATTGAGAGCGTTACAACAGTTGGAGCAGATGACGGAAAGAATACAGAAAAGGGCAGAAGCACACGTCTCTGGCCAATATTATGTAGACCCAGAATATAAAGACATGTTGAGAGCGCATCAACAGATAAAGCAGATGCAGGAAAGACGAGAGAAAAGAAGACAGGAGCCTGAATCCATGGGGCCACCACCGCACATACCCGAATCGTCAGCAGAAACCCTATCTACCACAGAGATGCTGCACCAAATACCGTTGACACCACCACACGATGCCGAGATGACAGCCGACCCACCTGCAAGCACCATGAAAGAACTGACAGAGACAGCTCCTCAGCAAAGACAGATACAAGAGGAAGATATCGAAGAGACCAATATAGATACACTTCGAAGAACTGACGACGGAGACGAGTTCCTGAGGCTCGCTCTTCAAGAAGCGATAGTAGAAGTAGACCCAGGAGTGCTGAACATCGAAAACACTGAGAAGCAAGCTACCATTCCTGGTCCTAAGGAAACAACAGCAGACAACCCAAGGGCCCAGAAGCAAGATATAACACCTTATAACAAAGAACGGGAGAAAGATTCGAGCCAAGACTGTGGAGGGGAACAAAGATCAAACACCAAAGGGACCAATAACGCAGAAACGATACGGGAGAGAATCGTAAAGATCACCCAGACGTCAGGAAGCGAGGCCTCTCTCAGGGCCCTACCCGACAACAAAGTGATCAACATCCTCGAGGTGATAACTGGAAGAAGAGGTATCGCTAAAGTAGGGAGGCACGAAAAGGGAGTCGTGCTTTCACTCAACAAAACAGACAAAACCACCTCGCTGATGATCGAACTGGAATCCGGTCCAAAAGAAGTCCAGTTGCCCCACCAAATAAAAGTGGTGGTGGAGAAATACATAACAACAAAGAAGTTGGTCATCAGAGGGGTGGATACCAGTTGTTCCGAAGCCGAGGTCCACAGACGCCTTCAGGATGAAAACGCAAATCTAAAAATCAAGCAGGTCGAGAGACTAAAAACCTGGGCCAAGAAAGATACCAATCTGATGATAGTTACGGTAGAAGGATCGACAAGACCCGAGAGACTGACGCTCGAAACCACAACCAAAAAGACAGAAGCCTATATCCCTCCGGTGATGCAGTGCTCCAACTGCCAGCAGTTCTCGCACACAAAAAAGACGTGCAGGAGGGATGCAGTCTGTCGATATTGTGCGGGTGGCCACCTATACCGCGATTGTCCCAAGGCGAAGGAGGACAACAACTACAAAACAATAAACTCAAACCGCACATGTGCAAACTGCCTCGGAAACCATGGGGCTAGATACCGAGGCTGCCCGATGTTCCAGGAAACCAAGAGCATCCTGAAGGAAGCGGTTTCCAAAAACATTCCCTTCAAGGAGGCAAAACACAGAGTGGCTGCGGATGTTGCAGAAAAACAACGCACGATAGACAGACGACAGTTACACAAGCTGACCGCTGAAGTCAGAGAAATGAAAATGAAGCTGCGAATCGAAAAAAAACAGCAAGCAGGCCGCCGAAGAACCAACCGACAGTGGAGAAGATGCGATAAACATGCAGAACATAAAACACGTGATGGAAGAAATGAAAAGAATCCAGCAACAAGTAGAAACAGATGTCAAGAAACTGAAAGAGCTGACAGAAGAAAACACAAAAATACTCAAAAGAATAGAAGCAGAAAGAATAGCCATTGAGGAAATATCATCAAACAGCACGCGAGAAACTAAAACGAACAACCAAGCAGTAAAAGAAATCATCCAAGAAACGCTAGAACAGCTACTACCTACGATAATTGAAAAAGCACTGTCACAGATACAGGAGAGCAAGAAGACAAAAGCAACAGAAACTATGAGCGTAGAAACACACAAAACAAAACGAGCCAGATAGTTGAGGCAGGATATAAAAAACACCATGAGCGCGACACGGCACCACAAACGGACAAAGAGGAACCCAGACAGCCAGCTAGTGGTCCTTTTCAGGACCGATCACCTCCAGGACTACGAACGAGATACCAGTGAAGACGATAACACCCTATATACCCCAATTATAACCAAACTTTCAGGTTGAACAGGGTATTACAGCAGCATAGTAGACGAAAACAACAACGGTTGAAACAGGCCACGATTCGTTGATGCAAAAATGCTTCAGTTTCCGGGTATAAGAGAGTAAATACTAGGCAGGGAAAAGAAACAACAGAAGAGATTTATTAAGATTGATGATTATTTTAATATATGTGAGGAAAAAATACATACACACATTACTGCTGGTAAGAAGAGAAGCTAGAGGGAAAGAAAAGAGAAAGTGACAGAAGCCGAGACATAAAATATGAATGATGAAAGTCGACTCAGACAAACGAAAGTTGGATGTTTATAAAAGGCTGTCTGCTTTATCCCAAAACTGCTGTCTTTTCTTGTTATTATTCTTTTTAATTACGAGTCTTGATCTCTGTTTACCAAGACGTTGATACAGGTTATCAGGCTGTGAACAGTTCAAGATATTTCCAGAAATACCAGTAAATACCCAACAAAATCAAGGTATATGGAGGAACTACTACTCCTGGAATTTCTAAATAAATCATTTAGTTGTTAATAACACGCCTGTGGCACCACATTAGAAGCTCATTAAGTCAGACTTTGATTACCTTCCTTTAAAAAAAAAGAGTGAACATCCATGGAACAATCAGTGGTAGGCCCATCATCTCTTGTATAAAACAAATGTTGATTAACACTTGATACTATTTGCTTCAGCAACGAGAAGGACATGATAATACTAGATCATCAGTGACAAAGGCATGGTAATACGAAATTATCAAGAAAGAAGGGCATGAGAAAGACAAAATAGACGAATCAAAGAGCTGTTAATGCTTTTAGACGAGAATACACCATTGTCAGAAGGCCACACAAAATAATGTCATTGAAACTTTCAGTGATGCTAAACATGCGCTGAAGGAAAACGTAAAGTGACTTGTTCTCTTCCATAGTTCAAAGAGCTTGCTTGATTCCATCACTTCTAGAGTTGTGCTCTCCTCGTTCCTACGTTTATAAAGGGTGAATTTATTTACTGCTGCGGTTTTATTGCTCTTGTCACAGCCTGTTAAGAAATGTGTCTTTGACAGTGGGCTTTTGTCATTAATAAATGCATGAAAAACTGTCAGAACAGATAAATAATGTGAAACTGGGATGCACATGAAGACAAGATCAGAATAAATAGAGAGGAAACATGAACATAGTGAGAAACAATATGTTAAGTCCCAATGAAAGAAATGCAATATTTCATCAACACATAAAAACAAATGCCACCCAAAGACAGAAACTATCATCATTACCCTTTAGCTTCACAAGGAGCATAGGCTTTCAACAAACTCATGCCAAGTCTTCTTGTCTTGTGCCACAACTCGGAGATGAAAAACCTGTACAGGGTGTACACATCTGAAAAGCAAACACCTTGTACAGATTATGGGTAAACCATAACATGTG
The DNA here is from genome assembly GCA_024509875.1 of Oreohelix idahoensis. Lineage (NCBI taxonomy): Eukaryota > Metazoa > Mollusca > Gastropoda > Stylommatophora > Oreohelicidae > Oreohelix > Oreohelix idahoensis. The sequence continues at coordinate 490,591 of JAMPIV010001839.1, forward strand.
GCATGCATGTATGCTTGTGCCATCGCTTCAAGGTCTTCCCATATCTTCTTTATTCCTTGCATTTCTGTCTCTAGTTCTTGTCTTTTGGCCCCCCTCTATCTCTCTTACCCCAGGGATTCCAGAAAAAATGGCTGCCCTGTAATGTGGTCAACAGATTTCCTCAATGTGTACCCTATCCATCGTAATTGTCTTCTTCTTATCTGTTGTTTGACTGGTTCTTGTCGTCAGTCACACATTTATCATCTTGCCATACCATTTCAATCCTTCTTATTCTACACCAGCACCCAGTTATAAAAGTTTGCAACTTCTTGTTTGTTGGATAGAAACTGTTACTCCGTTTCATTTCATATAGGCTATATGGCTGCAACTGGTGCTGCCCATTAATTTCTGTTCTGGACAATCATTCCCAACTTTTCTTATCAGATCCTGTTTGCTTTGGCTTTCTGACTCTTCCTCTGTGAACTTCAGTTAATCACATGACCGATAGAAAGAAAGAAAGTAAATGAAAAATGTCACTCTCACTGGCAGACACAAGTAAGAAGACAACTAAGCAGAGAAATGTAGGACTGCCATGAAGAAAAACTACATCATAATTTGATAAAGTGCAAAGAGGACATGAAGTTGTGGACTGACATGATCACCTATGTCATCTGGAATGGCATATACAGAAGAAGCAGCCCTTTAAAAAGAGTCAGGTTTTATGTGGGGAAAATGCTGAATATGGAGTGATAATCATCCCACCCAGAAGAACCCATCAAAATTACAGGCTCCAGTGGTGCCTAGTGCACAAACTACAAAGCAGAGGAAGTTGCCATCCAAACTTTAACTAGAATCTTTGAACTATTTGAATCAAATGAAATAGAACCAAATGATATTGTAGTCTTCTCGGACTTGAAGTTGCCCTCTCGGTAATATAAAAATGGAAAACTAACTCAATCAATACTATCCAGAAGCTTCAAGAAATATGTCACAAAATTATGAACTTATATGGATCAGAAATTTACATGCAATGGATACAAGGCCACATAGACATCACATTGAATGCAGCAGCTGATAAACTAGCAAAGAAAGGAGCCCAAATGTCACAAACTGATCAACCACTGAGTATGCCAACAATAAAACAAATAGTTTAAAAAAATGTAAAGAAGATTGGCTGAACACGTGGGCACAAGCTAAAATAGTTGTCTTCAGACACCTAACAGCCCCGAAACAGGAAGATGCTATCAACCATAATGAATGAAAATATCAAAGCAAAATCTTCAGGTCACTCCACACTAAATGACCGCAGAAACAGATTTTAAATGCAACGCAGGCGCAGGTGCATGTCAAACTTTTTGCATCTCATGTGTGCTACTTGCATCAGCAATTTTTAAACTTGGTAACACAAAATTTAGGCGGAATTTTAAGAATAAACTAGTACTGCAGTAATAACCCATACAATATTTTTAAATTTGAAGCTGCTACAATTGCGTGATAATAATTTACACTTATTTTCAAAATCTTTTAGTAGTCTGACTTCATAGTATATAAACCGGTAAATTTCTAGTCATTTTCACATACGCCCGGAATGAACGAGACAGCGACTCAAAATTCGGCACAGAGAGAAGCCTAGAAGATATAGCTGAAACAAACTAATCTTCAGCAATGGTTTTCTCACCAGTCGGGGCAAGTCTGTATAATAAATATTACCTAGATGAATCATAAAATATATTAGGCTAAAAGAAATCATTTGTTTGATAAATTCTTCTTTTTTTATTCAAAGTATGAAGACATTTATACTTTGAGTAATCATTTTTTCATAATAATCAGGGACATAAATATTTTCTTCTCGTAATCTGAATTACTGTGAAGGTTTGCAGTATCAGACTATTTCTATTTCATGAGAAACACACTGATACATACTTGTCACATATACAGTATATGTAAATATAGCCACAGTGATCCGACCACCTTTGCTTCCCCATCTAGGTTCATAATTTTCCTACGCAAAAACCACGCAATTCGCTGTCTATAGACTCACTGTGAAGCCACGCCATTTTTCCTGTTTACATGCGCTAATGAGCATGTACAAATGTTCGCACCCGACCGTCTTAACAAGAGGGGAGAGAACCGGGGTGTTTATCCGAGTTCTCAAGCGAGCTGAGATGTCAATCATCGATAGTGACAGATTAGACGTCAGTAGCAAATGCAAGGGCGATAATAATATTTACCGACCACATTTGATGTCCGTGATCCCAGGGGACTTAATTATTAGATCTACGGCCGAAGGACGAAATCAAAGGCCTGTTCGCATGGCCAGGTCTTGTGATGCCGTTTCAGCATCGCGAGCGAGCGGACAGGAAAATCTTTTACCTCGGGAGTCGAACTCGTGAATTTCCCTGATACGGCCGAAGGCGTGAATTACACTAGTCAACAACCAAAATGTACCAGAAATGAAAATAGCTGATCTTAACTAATTTTGGTGTGCTGAAAACGAAAATGACATTTTAAAATGTTGATTGGCTCTAGTTTTCAAGATATATGCTACTAGTTTATTTAATTGCGGTCAATTTATATATATGACGCAACTGTTGTGGGCGATTGCATAATTTTTTTCTAATGACCAATAAAAATGTAACTAGAAGTTGATGATGCAATCCTACCTATGATTACATCACCTTTGTGTATAAATTTCTTATCTCTGATAAAATTTTGCCATTAGTTAGTGCATTTGTCCTTATCAAAAGTATCGTAGTTAGAAATGCCTAGGACATGTGTGAACAGTGCTAATAATTTCTGTTATATATGTGGTGAGGAGACATTTGTATCACAAAAACGAAATATAACTAAAGTGATTAAGAAGGCATACAGTTTGTATTTTGGCTGCAGAATAGGAGATCAAGATAAGAGCTGGGCGCCACACATATGCTGCAATACATGTGCAGCACATCTTAAACTGTGGTTGACTGGCAGAAGGCAAGCTATGCCTTTTGCAGTCCCAATGATTTGGAGAGAGCCCACTGATCATCTCAACAACTGTTACTTTTGCATGGTCCCTCCAATTGGGAAATGCATATCAAAGAAGAAAAAATGGACTCTGGAATATCCAAACATCCCCTCTGCAATACGTCCGGTACCACATGGCGATGACCTACCAGTTCCCAAAGTGTCAGAATCATTTTCAGCTGCTTCCACTGATGAAGAAGAGGACATTGGTGGTCCTGAACCATCAACCTCAAGCGACCCAGATTTTGAGCAAACTACATCCACTAAACCACACTTAATAACCCAAGGTGAACTGAATGATCTTGTAAGAGATCTGAATTTACCGAAGAACAAGGCAGAGCTTTTGGGTTCCAGATTGCAACAGTGGAATCTCCTGGCAGAAGATGTTACAATTTCTGTGTATAGGAACCGCCAGAAGCCGCTTATTACATTCTTTTTCAAAGAGGGTGACCTTTCTGCATGCCACAACATTTCTGGTTTAATGGCAGACCTCAAAATCAATTACGTACCAGAAGAGTGGAGGCTTTTCATTGATTCATCCAAGACGAGTCTTAAAGCTGTTTTGTTGAATAATGGTAATGTGTTACCGTCAATTCCAGTTGGTCACGCAGTTCATATGAAAGAAACTTATGAAAACATTAAGCAGCTTTTGAAGTGTATAAACTACGATCATCATCATTGGTCACTTTGCGGTGACTTAAAAGTGGTCGCTCTTTTGCTTGGACTACAGGGTGGATACATCAAGTACTGTTGCTTTCTCTGTCAGTGGGATAGCCGTGCATGAAGTGACCATTACATCAGAAGACATTGGCCAATCAGGCGGTCATTGCAGCCTGGCAGTAAGAACGTTGAGAACCCAGCACTTGTCGACACCAGCAAGATTTTGTTGCCACCCTTGCACATTAAGCTGGGTCTCATGAAAAACTTTGTCAAGGCAATGGAGAAAACAGATGAGGCTTTCAAATACCTCATCAGAAAATTTCCAAGACTGAGTGAAGCTAAAATAAGAGAGGGAGTATTTGTTGGTCTAAATCAGAGACACATCTCCAATCCAATCTGCAAGTCTGGAAGGAAGAGCTGGAGAAGAGAGGGATGGTCATAAGCTGCTCTAAAACAAAATCCATGGTGATATCACGAGAAGAAAGAAGACATCAGATTAAGTTGGGAGAACAGGTCCTGGAGCAGGTCGACCACTTTAAATATCTCGGAGCTATTATAGACCGAAAGGGAGGCATCAAAGAAGAGTTGGCCACTCGAAAAGCAGCGGCTGGGAGACTTTTTCAGGCCATAAATCGAGGTCCTCAGCAAGAAAGAGGTTGGTAAGAAAACGAAGACATATGGATGCGAGTCATGGGCAATGACTACAACCCACAAAAGCCAGATCCAAACCTCAGAAATGAGGTATCTGAGGAAGGTGGTTGAAGTAACAAGAAGAGACATGGTCCGCAACCAGACGATACGTCAAGGCCTAAAATGCCACCCGCTGCAGACCCAAGTAGAACAGTCCCAACTAAGATGGTTTGGCCATGTCTGCAGAATGGGAGAAGATCAGCTACCGCGACAAGCATGGGAAACAAAGAGCCAGGGATCCAGACCCCCAGGACGACCGAGAGTCCGCTGGGAGGATAACATTAGACAATCTTTGAAGGACCGAGGACTGGAATGGAACCAGGCCAGGAAGAAGACAGCTGATAGAATAGTCTTGCGCTCTCTTTCTAACCTCTACACCTCACGGTAGAAGGGGAACGACTAAGTAAGTAAGTATTTGTTGGTCCGCAAATTCGAAAACTTTTTCATGATGACGAGTTTCTTTGCGTGTTGCATGGCAAGGAAAAAGCAGCATGGCTAGCATTTAAGTCAGTGGTGGACAATTTTCTTGGAAACAACAGATCTGATAATTACAATGAAATTGTAGAAAATCTCCTTCTGAAGTATAAGAGTCTTGGCTGCAACATGTCTTTGAAAATTCATTTTCTGGATTCTCATCTGGATTTCTTTACGTCAAACTGTGGAGCGGTCAGTGATGAGCATGGTGAATGATTTCACCAGGACATTGCTGCTATGGAAACAAGGTATCAAGGCAATTGGAGCCCTTCAATGCTTGCTGATTACTGTTGGACTGTGACAAGAGACACCTCATCGATTGACTACAAGAAGCAAGCAAAGAGAGCTCGAACAGCGACTGAATAATGACGGAATGGGTTCAAATGTGCCTTTTTAAAACATGATATGTGAACTTTAAATAATGTTTTTTATTTTTTCTATCATTTTATGTTGAAATATCAATTAATTGAGTATGTAACCACAATTTTTATAATGCTAAAGTAGAAAGACTAGCTGTTCACCCCGGAGAATTAAACAAGCATACATTATATGTATTACTGTAATGTAAATTCATCATTTAAAAAAAAACCCAGAGCCAATAGGTGAATTTCATTATGATATTTGAAATCAGCATGTCAAAATCAATAAGAAATGATATATTTAATTTCTGGTACAAATAACTTTTGAAAATTTGTTGACTAGTGTTATCGCACCGTTTAGTGATTTAACCCCATTTCTGTATAAATACTCCGTCCTCTCAAAGTCAGTTATCTAGTCGCTCAGAAATTTTGGATAATCTAGCTCGTTATTCTAGAGCCATTGTGAAAGTGTGTTATAGCATTCCGTGGAGATTGTTCCATTTCTGATTGCGGTAATAGAAATTAGCATTTACATGATTTAATGTGTTAAGTTTATCATTATAATTCACTGGGATTTTCTAGGTGCTAAGACTAGCGTATTAAATAACGCATAGCTATTTTTCCAGTTGTAATGTGAATTTAATAACCCACTATCACCCAGAAAGAGATGTTTTAATTGACTAATAAATACAATAGGCAACTGATAATCGACGGAATACAATTCACTTCTAATCCATTATGTGTAATTATATAATCCATTATGTGTAATATCATGTGGCGAAACAAATAGCTAGTAATGACAAGCGATATTTGTTAAAGTAGTCATAATTAAATTAACACGGAAATTGTGCGCTGAGTGTTTTACAGGGCAGGAGGGGAAAGGCGCATACCTAAATCCCAACCCGTACCAGTTGAGCGAAGCGTGATAAGATAGGCTAAGATACATGTGCCTTTTAATTTAATATAGATGGCGGAGAGGATAAGAGATCTTACCCTTACGTGTGATAGGATAGGATATTGATATTGTGGTTAAATGTTTTGTTTTATTCCAAATTTAGTGCTGATCACAAACCAGCTGCCAGCGGTCTAATAGCACCAGTAACAATTATTATTATTATCAGGTCTTCGATGTTGACCTGTGCGGTCCTCTTGCTTCATTCAGAGAGAGACCAAAAATATAAACAATAATATTAATCGTAACTGGACATACAAAATACCCAGATTTTTTGCATTCAATTTTATCAGCCCGCTGTGGCCAAATATATATATAACATTTTTCCCGACTACTGACAGTTGTGTTTCCAAGTGAATTTATCCAGGAGAATCCGTTTTTTCATAATCGGCACTCAACCCCAGAGAGAAAAACCAATAGGATATACCCTCATCATCTCTATTAACAGTTTACCAACCAGATGTTTCCTTTAGCTATTGGAAGTACTGTCTACTATCTACTGTGAACACTAGAGCGCAGTTTATTTTTTGCTACATGAACTATCTGATATGACATTTTCACATCCAATAACCCACCACCAAAGTAGGCGTTCCTCATTAGGAAAATTAATTATTCGTGGAGGAACTGGGGCTCACTTCAGAGAAGCACAACAATGGATTATGATACATGTACATTGATGTTTACGTTTAAGAGGTTGTTAACCAAGTATTAGGTAAGGCGTGATTGATGTGGCCACGAATGACAGAGTGAAAGTGAATACGTTCTAGTTACGGAAACTACCATCCTTTATTTTCTTTGCAAATACTGTTATTTACGGGATAGATTAACTAGGAACTTTGTTCTTTGCTTTACTGTCTATTCTATACCCTAGTGTTAATCTTTGACCTTTTGGGTTATTAACTTCTTTTGGGATCTTTTCTCAACAAGAGGGGAGGGCACTTATTGGGTTATTTTCCTATGTCTGTACACAATGATTATATTGATTTCTATATGTTTGATGTTGTAAAGTTTAAGTGATAATAAACTAAACAAAACTTAATTTATTGTGTTGGTCAGCCCCAATCTCCATTTACCATAGTTTCACGTCTGTGAGTCCTGTTGTCACTTAACTGTGTGTGTGTGCGAGTAGTTAACTTATAATTGTATTTATAGGGAGGTTTGATAGATTGTCTATTACCAAAAGATAGTCATATAGATAGGCTGGAGTAGAGAATTCACTCATTCCAGAGACAGATCTTCACCTTAATCTATTCACTCGTAGTAATAGAATCTAAGATTACCCTTTTAACACTATCATTGACTTATCAGCAGTATTACAGTTTCGTCCAGTCCGTTCTCTATGAAACGCTGGTCATTTCAACTTCCACAATTTATTACTCATATTTCCACACTCGATATTGAGAATCCATACTCCCGTTAAATGAAGCTACTAGATACACCTCACAGAAGATCTTGATGTACTAGTGATGGAATAACATAGGGATGTACAATAATGATATCTTCAGGAGCTCAGACATGCGTCTACTCGCCATGATAAACAATGGTAGAAGCATTTGCAGACGATCTCTGCCTTCTGCATTCTTAGTTTCACGTCTGCCAAATACACCCTAGAGGCATGACGTCACTTCCTGTATTAATAAATGACTCCGTATAAAATACACAAAAAAGGAGCCCTATCGAGCTGCCTATAATATTGACATAAATGTTATGAATTTTAATCATAACATCACTCCTACCTGCAAAAATAATGGAAAGTTTTCATTATTCCCGTGGTGTGAGTATAACATCACTGTAACTGTCTTTTTTCTCTCATAGAAGTGTTCACTGGCCCAAGACAGTATACATGTTGTTAGATGTGTAGTGCTGGCGTATGATGAACTGAGTGTGGGTGCGAATGAAGGCGCGAATGTGTTTAGGCTCGTATATATGTAGACACTGCAACCCCTACACTCACATACAGTAGTCAAGGATGCTTGAACACTGCAGGCACGTTTCAAAACATTTATTGACGATAACACACATAGTAGCATCAACAGGAACAGTCATTGTAAACAAGGTCATGCTGACCGGAAATCGATAATAATACATCAGGCGTTCAAAGGGCTGGTAAACATTCCAATATTCGTGCATGGTCAATAATAATGTTATTCAATGACAGTTCAAAATGCCGCCTGATCTCTCTGACTAAACGCGTCAGATACCTTAATCACCTTGACACATAGGTACAACTTGGCATTCCCCGCCAATTGCACATTATCAGGCTGTAGTATAATAGCCGAAAACACAGGCCTCGTTCTGACGTCGGCTGTGTACTGCTGATAAGCAGGTTACCATCAACCCTGCAATAATGCTTATGTGGACATAAATATGCCGCCAATCTGCGGCTCCCACAATATATCTTTGTCACTGGATTTCTGGATGGTATGAAGACTAATAGTCTTGGATGGCTACCTTGAGCACAACATATATGTTCTGTAATGGAGGACCGGTGAGTTGCAGTTCACAGACTAGGTAATCTTCTAACATGTTCTGCCACCGAAAGCGTAATAATGGAAAAAGTCGGTATTACCTGTAACCGAGTCCACAGAACCTAACAAGGAACTCTGCTGTCATTCCAACGCACAGAGATTCACTGGGGAAAACTGCCATCGCAGTCACTTCGAAGATTCTCCCCGAAAAACACAATGGACCCTTGGTCCCTTCAGAAATTCCAGGACACTTCACGGCTTGCCGGAAGTCTAACTCAACTCCCGCTTAAAAAACCCTGCCTATGGGCATACGCCAGAACTCTCTACCTTTGACCCTAAAGGTCAAACACAATGAATGAATAAACAAGGGAAGACAACCCCTAATCAACCTGACATCACAGGTAAAGACACAATTATTCTTATGATAAAAACATAAGCAAATAACTTGACAGATGACTCCGTCAAAAATGACAGCAACAATCACCAGAGTGAATTTTGAAATATGGTAACATCAAATTTCACTGTAAGTACGAAATAGCATAGCACCCAGGTTTCCGCCCTAGGGTAGGCAATTTAACACTAAAAGTGTAGTCGATGGTTAATACCAAAGCCAATGTCTACTTTGGACACATTCCTTTTTAACAGCAATGTGAGGTCGCCATAACTAATAGTACTCAACATATAACAAAAATGATGGTATTAATACATGCACTCACATACCTCACACCGTCCAATAACACCTATCAGTCAAGTCCAGTATCAGTTGTCAATTAATTAACTTATTGATCAACAGCAATAATGCAAAGCATTAAAGAATAAATAAATATGTAAAAGCGTAACTAGACGACATGAGGCAGACAATCATATTAGTAAAGTGCACCTAACGAAATTGTGTGTGCAATTAGGTAAGAATACGCTGATGTATGGTACAAATTAACAATAGTATTGAGAATCCTCAAAATGTTCACTCAATAATTAGTGTGAGTGTAGTAATGTCTTGTATCAAAGACCGAATCTTATCTCACGAATTAAAATTGCTTAACAGTTAACTAAAGCACTGTAGTTAAAATTCGTAGTGTAATAGTATTATACACACTAGTGAAATAATACACAACGTCCAGCGAAAATATTACTAGTTAATCACAAAGTTCATGTCCATGATTCTTTGTCATATTATCGTATGATCCTTTCTAAATTCATGATAAGTAACAATGTTCACTGTCCAACAAAAGGCACGATAGGATTTTAGTAGTTACGTCCCTTTGACCATGCGAAGCATTCTCGAGTTACGTCAGTTCATTTGTAACACAGTTCCAAATAATTGAATAAACCAAGATTTTGCATTCAAAATATCCAAATGTCACATTATTCTTAGATTATTAATGAATGTGTGTGTGTTTGCCCATAAACCGAGTATGACCAGTTAATAAGGTACAAGACATCCACATAATGCGATGAGTAAAAAGAGTTACAACTCGAAATTGGCGATATTAGCATTCATCATCATCAGGTGCCGAGTGAACCGATCAATAACTGTAAGTACTGTCAAAAGAGTCATTGAGAGATTTCCTTCAATTTCAGATGAGAAAATTCAAGTTAGTTCTCAGCATTGGCATTCCTCACCGAGTAATTGTACATTCTATCCCTGGACAGCAGCAATAAATCCGGAAATTCCCGTCAGCATCAGCACTGTCAGCCAAAAAAATTCATAAAAGTGCAATGTTCCACGGGTCAACACATGACGAAGTCAGTCAATAGGTTAGCTGTAACCTCACAAGGTACCTGTATTTGCAGAGTTGTCAGGTGATAGTGAATCTTTTACACAATGGGACAACACATCCGCGACCACGTTGTGACTGCCCTTGATTGCACGAATGACACAGTCATAGGGTTGGAGCACAAGTGATGCTCTGGCAGCCCTCTCATTACGAAACTTAGCTGTTTTAAGATAGGACAAAGCCCTCTGATTTGTCTCCAAGACAAACTTTGCTTCAATGAGGTATCTCTGGAGTTTAGAAAAACAATATACAGCAGCAAGAAGTTCACGCTCCACAATAGGATATTCTTGTTCGGAGGGTGTCAATTTTCGACTGACATACAGAATTGGATGTAGACAATCATCGAATTCCTGCATAAGTGTACCACCGATTCCCGATCCAGAGGCGTCGACTCTAAGGATAAAAGGAAATTGGGCATCAGGCAATCTTAAAATTGGTGATTTTGAAAAGTTAGCTTTTAATAAATTTAAAGAAACATCGCATGAATGGGACCAAACAATCTTATTTGGAGAGTTCTTTCTTAACAACGAAGACAGAACTGAAGTAATTTCTGAAACATTAGGCAAGAATTTCCTATAGAATCCGACAAGACCTAAAAGACTGTGAACCTGTTTTTTTGTCTTAGGAATTTCTAGATTCAAGATCCTAGAGATAGTGGAATCTTCAGGTTTAAAAAAACCACTTCCTACTTTATGACCATGAAAAGAAATTTCAGTGAATCCTATTTTAGTTTTCGAAGGTCTAGCAGTAAGATGATGGAGACGAAGAGTAGTTAATAAAGACTGAATTCCAAGAACACGTTCTTCTCAAGATTGATGGCAAAGGCAAATATCATCAATATAGGTAATTATGTCATCACGATTAGAGAAAATCTTTAGCATCATGCGAACAAAAGTCGCAGAAGCGTTAACGAGACCAAAAGACATCAAATTAAATTGGAACAAACCCAAAGGTGTAGCAAAAGCAGTTTAACGTTTTGCTCTGTCCGACAAGGGGACTTGCCAATAACCTTTAGACAAATCAAATTTACTGAAAAAAGTAGCAGTAGATAGTCTATCCAATAGAGAATCTAACAAAGGCAGAGGTTCAGCTTAGAAAATAGCATTCAGATAGTCAAAGTATAGTCTCAAGATGTTTGCATTCTACATAACAATGACCATTAAAATGTACAACAGTATTAGCCTCATCATAAGTACAAATGGGAAACAAGACCTCCGGCATATGAGTAGCGGGAAGAAAACATTCACGTCCTTGTATAGGAACAAGTATGAAGTTATTATGTTCTGTAAATGGTGTAACAGGACCTGAAACACCTGAAGAACGAAATAATATAGTCAAAACCGCCATACAACCCAATGTAGTGACAAGCACAAACCACATGAAATCATGGTGTGTCAGCATCTGAAAGAAAAAAGCTGTAGTAATATTAATATCCATGAAGTTCCTACAAGAAAAGGAAAAGTCATATAGTAAAAAGACAATGAAAAAAAGGAAAATAAACAGCCAAATATACAGTTTTGACTGAAGAGTATACAACCAAACTAAACTTGAATCCGATTAACCTCGACATCAACAATGCCAGGTATCACATCATCAATGATGGATGTGGTTGGTCCCATATCAACAACACTGTCATCAACAATGCTAGGTATCACATCATCCATGATGGATGTGGTTGGTCTCGTATTAGCAGCAGCCAGTGATTCACTCGAGTCAAAATAGACAGCTGATGATTCCTCAATAGTGTGGAAATCATCAAGGGACTCCTCAATGATGGGAGGAAGAAATTTTGTATTATCACCATCACCCAAAACTGTGTCTGATCATGTGACTGTGCATGCACATGCCTAAGAGCCTGTGCTCTGGTAGTATCAACCCCGGCTGTATATACATGTTGTTGTTCCCACCTCAAAATATCATCATTAGTACATTCAAGAAGCCCAGGGATATTCCCTAAAATTATCCCAGCGACTGGATTTGACAACAGACATACTAGAGTCCTGCCTGAAAAATAAGGCGTATCTAAAAATACTTCAGCAGTTGGATAATATTCAACCGTGCCCCCGAATGTAATGCACTGAACTTCATCGCCTGTGTAATCAGCAGGGTCCACTAATGATCCTCGAACCCCCACAGTGGCGGATCCAGTGTCCCTGAGCACTGAAACAAGTTGGTTGTTCCCAAAACCCTTTTTGAATACCACTGATCCTGTCCCATTATAAGAGGACATCACTGGTAAAGGGTGTCCACACCAGAGAATTGGAACTCCCTCTGGCTGAAATAAAGAATCACATTCAGAACAATTAGTACTATTGGATAAGTCCACACTACATGCATTTGCATGAGAAACAACATTGGTATTTTGGACTGTATTATTGTCACTTTGATGCACAACTGCATTGGAACATTCTGGATTCCTAGAACGTCGAAAGTTATTGTTCTGTTGAGAATTTCTGTTGTTGTAATTATTGTCATTGTTCCTATAGAATGACCTTTGGCCTCTGCCTGACTGGAAATTATATCCACCTCTGTTCCAATCTCTGTTAGGTCTGAAAGATGATTGTTGAGGTATATATCCATCATCATATGATTGAAAATTTCTTTGAGGTTGTTGTGACCTATTATCAAAATTATACCTCCCTCTGAAAGATCCATTATTATTATCTCGATTTAATCAAAAATTTCTGTCCATGCTATATGATCTTTGTCTGGGTGAATTGGACATCACAGTTCTAGCAGATGCCACTGGCAATTAATCTTTTATGTTATTTCTGCTAAGATGTCTACCAGGATGTGCAATTTGGTATTGTCGTCCAAGATTTTCTACAGCAGTTAAGGTTTCAGGCTTTCTCTCCTGCAAAAAGGACAAAAAGTCCCCACTGACCGAAGACAGCACTTTGTCCCTTAAAATTAAATCAGTCAGCGCATCAAAATTTTTATCAATTTTTGACAAATCAACCCATCTAGAAAAGCAAAGCTTAATTGATGAAGCAAATTCAGCAAAATCTTTAGCTGAATCAGGCAACAATGATTTCAGTTTCAATCTGTAACCATTTTCCTCTAGTTGATACTTTTTTAGCAACAAAGCCTTCACAGCATCAAAATCATTTCTAGTATGATCATCCATGGTGCAGACTGCAGTATGAGCCTCATCCACTAATAAACTCATCAACCTGCTGGGCCATGTAGCTCTATCAATCTTAAACTCTGGGCAACATGTCTCATATCCATTCAAGAAGCATGAAATGTCATCTATATTAGGACTAAATTTTGGCAAATTTAGTTTAAAAGTAGAGGCATGGTCTTTTTTTCCAGCTTCAACACCTGCTGGATTAGCCTGTTGATGATGAAATCTTAATTTTTCCAACTCAAGTTCTGCCATTCTTTGAGCATGTGCATGTGCAAATTTTTTTTCCTCAAGTTCTTGTTGTGCCTTTATTTCTACTTGAGCTTGTTGTGCCTTTAATTCTGCCTGAGCATAGGCCAATTTTTTTCCTCAAGTGCCAATTCTCTTCTCAGCTAATTCTTCTCCTCTCCTCTTCTCAGCTAATTTTTCTTCTCTCTTCTTATCATCTCTGTTTAAGAGTTTCTGTTCTCTTGCGACATCTTCTAACCTCTTTATTTCTTTTGCATGCTCAGTGGATGCATATGTTTTTAAAACCTCACCTTCCATACCAAACTCCTTTCCAAGCTTGGCAAAATATTCCAAGTTAGCCATAATTCACAATTATTGTGACTCCAAATTCTCCAATAATAATTTAAATAATATATATATTTAATAAGTGAGCAATATTAGCAACAATTATTTCACCACTCAAGATCAATCAACTGCATGAAATTATAGATGTTATTTCAGGAGCAAAAAAAAAATATGGATACCAACAAGATTACAGTATAAAAGATTACAGTAGAAAGAGCCAACTCAAGATAATACTAATGAAAAAAAATCAAGACAGAAATGTATGAATTGTAGAAAAATGAAAAAAATTTGGCTCTACCGCACTTATGACAATACAAGCACAATTTCACAACATATATTACATCTAATAACAGAGGGATAGCAAGATTAGATGAACAAATTTACAAACAATAATGGAGAATAAACCAACTAAAATACAATTAACTTGACAACAAATACAAAATTACAGAACCTTCACAACTAGACAAATAATGAATTTGGTTAATTCACTCAAGGCAGTAACACACAGCTATGTTCGCCGGCCCCTTAAGTTGAAAAAATCAGATGCACAAACTAAAGAACGCCTACGAATTCACGACCGTCAATGAGGTGTAATGAATTCATAGGTCCCACCAACCAACCCGCCTAATACACAAACATGTAGATACAAAAATACATATAACATGTAAAAGGAAGAACTCTGTCAAAAGAGATTCTTCACACCTCACACTGCATGAATCAATAAATTTACTTATCTGCTTTTTCATGCAAAAAATCCTCCTGGCATCAGCCTCTGCCTCAGGGAAACAACGATTCAGATAAAGTGTAGCGATCGGGGTTAGACTTAGAATTCCAGCCTGCAGCCGATCAGCGCCGCCATCTTGAAAAATATTTTCACTTGCTAAAATTTGAGTCCACTGACTAGACAATTTACTTGCATTTCACTTGTAAATACTTGAAAATCATGTAGCAATACTGGACACAGTTCCACATCTTAAAGTTCAAGATCCCGGCTTGAGGCCACCAAAACTGATATGTGTCGTTCTGTCTATTGTTTCGGAGAGAGTCTCCATGGCCAAAGTAAATTAGGGGTAGTCCAACAACACATAGTCAGTATAACTGTATTGAGTGGACCAACCCATTTCTCACAGTTATACATAAATACAGTTTATTATATTTCTACAAAACAGCTCCAATTATACTTATGTAGGCCCAAAGGCAAAAGCAGTATTACAGTTTCGTCCAGTCCGTTCTCTATGAAACGCTGGTCATTTTCACTCGTTCCAAATTTTATTTAATATCGTCCCCTTGGACATCATTATGAATAATCACACATTTTTCCTTACTAGAAAAAGCCAGGGACACCTCAACCAAGTATCTTGGTGTCCTGGTGATCGAATAATTCAGGAAAAACACAAAATACTGCAGGAGCTCAAAACACATGCATCCGCTCACTTCAGAACACAAGCTGCATCTCTTCTTGCAGACGATTTCCTAACTTCAGCTCTTAATTTATTCACGTCTGCTAGTCAACCCTATAGGAGTGACGTCACTTCCTTTATTAATAAATGACTCCGTATAAAATACACAAAAAAGGAGTCCTAACGAGCTACCTATAATGTTGACATAAATGTTATGAATTTTAATCATAACAGTACCCAACAGTACTCTGATCATTAGCCAGATAGTACTGAGGCACAACACAGCAATTCATCAAAGCCAGAGTGTCATTGACCCAGTTAACCAACATTGGCCAGATAGTCTTAATGTATAATAAAGCTAGACACCATAGACAGAGTGTCCAATATCCTTTTCAAGTTGTAGTTACCCAGAAGTGATAGTATGTCATGATGATGATGATATAATCCCTTTAGCTGTGAGCAGGTAGCTCTTGACAGCCCATTGCCTCTCTGACAAAGGTGCAAGTCTTCCTCAGTTGTTGTGATGATGTGTAGAGTGTATTGTGGATGGTTGGGTTAGCTGACCCAGATGTATATGCTATCCTTCTGGCAGGACATGACGATCCTGGGATACTGATACACTGGACTGCCTCCCTTCGGGGGATACTGAAAAATGCATCCACATCCTCCCCCCCCCCCTCTGAAATCATGTACATAGTATGTCATAGATTGTGTCCTACGTGCACATCATCAAGTGTAGAGTAATTATTTGTAGGACTGAAGACTATTCATCATATTTGCCACAAGTCCAGTTTAAAGTCTAAGAGAAATTAAGTTGATATTTAATTAATTCAATATTATTTTTTAACTTTTGTTGATTGTATCATCTTGTGCCATTATTTATTTTCTGTTGTGAGATATATATATATATATATATATATATATATATATATATATATATATATATATATATATATATATATATATATATATATATATATATATATATATATATATATATATTCTTCTTCTTCTTCCATCCTTAGCCGTCAACCGGCAAAGCAGTATGTGGCCAGTACGCCTAGTGGCGTCTTAGGGCAACAACAAATTGATCAATCTATCGCTGTTTCCACCACGCCTAGTGGCGTCTTTGTGGAACAAAAACAGACCAAACAATCTATCATTGTTTCCGTAATCAGATTGGTTGGCAAGCAGGTGATCAGCCCACTGTGCGAAGTTTTTACGGGATGGGGTAAACAGCCCCATGCCCATACCCTCCTTAGTCGCTTTTTACGACATGCGTGGTAGGGTGCAGTGTTACTATTCTTTGCTCCCCTTTCGGGCCCCGGTAACACACGGATATATATATATATATATATATATATATATATATATATATATATATATATAGGTAAATAAATGTATATCTTAGTTTATTGTGTGTGTGTGTGTACGTGCATACGCAAAGCAACTTGTGAGCACTTGATCTTGATATCATGACGAATCACTTGTGGTTATGTGACCTTGATATATAGACTCATCAACTTGTGTGTGATCTTGATTCAGGAAATACACTTTAAAGTGAGTTGAACTTGATGTACTGGAGACTCAACTTGTGCATTCTTTAACTTGACTCAAGTGATAAGCTTTAAGTGAGTTGAAATTGATATATATGTATACGAATCAACCTGTGAGCACTTGATAAACAGATGAATAAAATGCTGCTCCAACAACATATACAAACGCAGGCAAGGAGATCTTCCTTGTTACTTAGGAAGTGAATGATGTCCTTTCTTGTGAATTCTGCTCTCGGGACGTATGCTTTTCCAGCTTCTTTCTGGTTAGATGCCAAACATGTAATGTGTAGATTCAGACTTCTGCAGTACTGAAGACACAAAGTGGCTTCATAAGTTTCACATCTAATATCAATAGTTGACTTTCTTTTTTTTTAATCTTATTCCTCACTATCACTTCGTCCTCTGTTTTTAGTTCTCATATTTTGATATATGACATAAGGCACACATGATAAGTGTTAAATATATTGAGCATGAAAGTGTGTGCTCATGTAAGTCTGTAATGATGGTTTAATAATCTAGATAAAGGTTAAGTTTATAACTATAAATTACTTCTTTATGTTATAAGTCACAGTGGAAAAGTCTTTGATTTTATTAACCATTAACGAAATGAAGTAAGAGAAAAGACAGTCTTTCACACATTTAGCTATGAGACTAAGTGCAAAAAATGATCTTAAATAATGGAACAGACAAATTAATAATAATTTTACTAACCTCTTTTTCCTTTCACAAATTCTTTAAGAACACTATATAAAATTAAATTCCACAGGAATGAAAAATAATTCAATAATGGAACAGGCTAGGCTCAGGGAAACTCTTCCACTATTCTCCACAGGTGTTGTAAAGTGCTGACTTAGCGGAGTAAGATGGTTATATTTTTGCATTGCCAGTGTGTTAATTCTGGGACTGTGTCAAATGGCTCCACCCTCTGATCCATTAATTCCCCATGCATCTTGTCATGCCCCATATGCATGCTGGCTTAACCAGCCATTCCGTCAATCTTAAAAAGTGGGCAGGTTCTCGAAACAAACTCTTTGCCTGTTTGCTTGACTCCGGTGACGAGACAATCTGTGGTTCTGGGATTGGTAGCTCGATACAGAAATTATCCGCCCCTTGTTACAAAGTCTTTCTCTTTATGTGGCTTTGAGTGAAGTCACCTTGTGTTGCCTGCCTGACGTGTGTTCAAAAAGGAGATTAAGCCCTCAAATGAATTCTATGGGCCATGTGTGTTCCAAAAGATAATATTAACCTTTAGCACGCTGCATTCTTTTCCCGAAAACTTGCCCTGCAGCTGCATTCTTTTTCACAACCCCCCGTTTTTATAGTGGGCGACTTGTAACGTCTATAGTTTTTGTGTTTCTTGGTCAATTGCTATCATTTTTGGAATTTATATAAATAAATGAATGATGAATCTGATGATATAAAATTTGTTTGTGTACATGTTAGATGTGATAGGAAGAGAGGAAAGGAAAGATGAAAAAAAAAACGAAAAAAATATTTAAAAAAATAAAAAATTTTTTTTTATTTTATTTTAAAATTAAAAAAAAATAACCAAGAAACGAAGAGTCCACATCCCTTGCATCTCAATGAAAGTCATTTGACCAATACAAATGAAATGACGATCTTTTCATTACACCCATCATCAGTAGCAAAGCAACAAACGCCCTTGTCAGCAGTGACATTCGGCCGTAACCCTAAACCTTTCCGATTAAACTTAATCCTAACCCCTAAAATTATACATACTAGCAATGCCATTCTACTTTCGTTTCTATCTCTGTCATCAAACATATTCTGAGAACCGATATCAGCGCTTATAAAGACAAAAATCTCCTCCTCATCGCATCGGCGTCAGAATCCAATAAAATTAGAGCGAAAATGGCCGCGTGTTCGATGCCGATTCATTTCGATTAAAAAAATTCACAGAAAATAAACACGAATGCACCCATTACTAAGACCGATCGGAAACAGAAGTTAACTCTCTCTCAGATAAGTTTAAAACTTAACATCCGGGGGTGAAGTCACGTGTACACACATCCTAATGCTAGAAAACGAAAATATCCGCTTGTCAACATATGTCGACAACAGCTGGGAGAGCATAGGTTACCTTCGTCAACATATGTCGACAGCAGCGTGCTAAAGGTTAAGGTTGGGAAATATCAAAGGTGTGATTAAAGTTACACTTTTAAAAAAGATCACGTTAAAAAACGATGAAAAAGCAAAGACAGGGAAAAAACAAAATAAGAACGATGATGAAAAAGATAAAAGGCAATAAAGAGTAGGTTCACTATATCGAAAAGGTTACCAAGAGTTGACATTCAGTGACAGCGGATCAAAGTCAAATCAAGCCATGGGGAAATAATTGTGAGAAAACAATTAAAAAGCAGATAAAAGTTATGATATGAACAACATTTTTGTGAATAATAAGAATTTGGCACGAACACATCATATCTGTTCATTATTTAAATATGGATCACAAGCACAAAGGTTAATGCATAAAATAAATACAATTTGAGCCACTTTAATCATATAATTTACTCAGTCATTTAATCTCATTGTGTGTTCACAGTATTTCAATACAAAAATAGCACGTACACAAAATTACAATGGCCAGTTCACTATGAAAGACATCTTCTTTGGCCAATAAGGTCCTTGGTCAGTAACAAAGCATTTGTCTATTTTACTTTATTTAGTTCTGTCTTTTTTAAAGCCTGTTGGTTATTTCAATTTATTTTTTATATAATATATTTTTGCTGTAATGCTACCCTAGAGTTAACATGGTCTAGCCATCACAGCCTATTTGTTTTACAACATTTAGGACACCCGCATAATTATAACCATTTGTCTCATTTAGTCAACACACGGCATGTTTTAATTTATTTTTCTTTTAAATTAATAACACAGCTCGTGAACTTTTGATCATGATATAAGGCACAGTAAACAAATTTGTGTCAAGAGAACAAAATTGATTATAAACAATCATTCACACTAAAGAAATATATTAATGTCATTCACAGTATAGAAAAATATAAATGTCAAATTTATAAATGTATTCAAGTCGTCATAATACACAAAACAATGTGACAAATAATGTTTAAAAAGAATAGTTTTTACAATTAGATTTGCCTTTAAAGTATATTAGAAAAGTACAAAATAACGTTTTACATACTCAGGCTAACTAAGAGCATGCAGAAATGAATTTTATATGAGAAATTACATTTTCCCCCCTCCTCCTTCTATTTAAATACGCAGAGATTTTGAAAACCAAAGTATTTGTTTGGGGGGGTGGGGGAGGGGAGTTATTTTGAATACTCAGAATTAACATGAGAGTATATTTTTTTTTACTTGTTGGTGCATTTTAAAGCAAATGTAAACTAACATGATGTTTTCATACATGATTTTTATATAGATTTTTAGTTAATGTCTTGTCACCAAAAATCTTCAACACAATGAGCTTACTCATTAATCAGTAATGTTTAAAAAAAAGAATTTGAATTCTGCATCCCTCTTTTTCAAAATATATGATGAATCGATATGCATAGTTTTTCATGAAGGACAGCTTTTTCTACCCTTCAAGATAAGAATTAGAGTGTGGCAGGATGCCTCCGGTCATCATGTCTCTACTTACTGGCCATAGATTGAATTATGAAAACAGCAAAATAAACCAATGGAAATGAGATTCACTGGACTCGACAAAACAGCTATTGACAATCTAGATTCTGTTGACTACCTGGCTCTTCTGTCCCATAACTGTAACTTGATATAAGACAAAATGAGAATACTTAACAGATCACAGCAACTGGGTTTGAAAATACACAGAGAAAAGACAAAGATTACAAGAATAAATGCAGCAAGTGATAGCAAGGTTGGACATCCCTAAAATATGCTGAATCATACATATATCCTGGCAGAAATATAGACAAAGTAGGAGCAGACAATGATATCAAAACAAGAATACAAAAGGCAAGAGCAGCTTTCATTGCACTGGGAAATGAATGGAAATAAAAAGAAATCAAGTCCAAAAAAAGAAAAAAAAAAGAAAGGATTTTCAACTAAAATGTCACGTGTCCTCTTGTATGGCTCTGAAACATGGAGAACAGCACAAACAACAACCAAGAAGTTAGACTTTCATAAACAGATAGTTGCGCAGATTAGGAAGATTAAAATGGTATGACAAGATCACCAGTATTAAAATGGTAACATGACTGAAAGAAGGCATATACCAGTGAAACAAAACAAACAAAAAAAGTAAGAAAAAAAAAAACGTGGCAATGAACAGGTCACACAGTGAAGAAACCAGCTGAGACTATTACAAGGCAGTTCTTGTTCGTGAATCCCCTGAGTAAGAGAAACAGATGGAGACATATAAACAGATGAAGACATATAAACAGATGGAGACATATAAACAGATGAAGACATATAAACAGATGGAGACACATAAACAGATGGAGACATATAAACAGATGAAGACATATAAACAGATGAAGACTTATAAACAGATGAAGACATATAAACAGATGAAGACATATAAACAGATGGAGACATATAAAGACATGGAGAAAAAAACTTGAGAATACTTAAAAGAGGGATAAAGAAGACAAGGAAAGACACTGAAGGGATGGCACAGACTGGGAAAACTCAGAATGCATTTATTGAAGGCCTTTGCTCCACAAAGATCTGAAGGGTAAATATGATAAATATATCAGAAAGTATCCGTGTGAGGTCCCCACGTACCTTGAGTTAAATAAAGAATAGGACCACTGTTACCATCATGAATGTCATAGAATTGGAGTATGGCAGGGATGCCTGGTGGGATTATTCACAAGGCTGGTAAATTCATCAAGTAAAACAAGCTGCTACATAAACCAGAACTGAAAGAGCACATGCAATGCTTCAATGCAGGTTTCCTGTATGGAGGTCAACCGTAGTGGTAGCTCCACGCATCGTAAACAAGAGAAAACAGGAAAGAGGAGGACAAATATTTTTACAATAAATTCTGTAAAACAACAGAAGAACAAAAGTTTCACATTTTTCAAGTTACATTTTTTTTCCCCAAATGAACTGACGTCTAACAAGCAAGAAATCTGTGATTTCCTGCATTTGTCAAATTAATTAACAAACCTGAATTCTCAAACAGTAAAGGCACAAATTAATTCTGATTGTTGTATCTGTTACATCAGTTGTAAAAAAATATATTATTAATATGTGAGTGAACTTTAATAACAATACAAACATCTATTAGGGAAACATTATTTATTGTACATCTATGGGATAAACCAAGAAACAAGGCACAAAGGTATATAGTGTTTAGGCAACAAATAATGAATAAGATAAGACAAGCATATATAGAGAAGTACCTTTAAATAAGGCAAGGGCTTGCATTTGACTTGAACTAGAGAACAACTGGAACCATTACCGAATCACTAGACCAATGAGGCTACAAGATAAATGTGGTATGTATGATAGTATCTTATAGTGACAACAACCACTTATTACAATAAATATATGATCTTCTATTTACAGAAACAACAACACAACTTTCCTGTACTGGAAACAGTATTGAACAAAGCCTGGTCTCATATTAATACACACTGATGGCACAGGACAAAACAAGGGAAAAAACACAGGAGAATACACTGGACAAAACAAGGGACAAAACACAGGAGAATACACTGGACAAAACACAGGAGAATACACTGGACAAAACACAGGAGAATACAAAGACAAAACATAGGAGAATAAAAAGGACAAAATACAGGAGAATACACAGGACAAAATACAGAAGAATACACATGACAATACACAGAAGAGTACACAGGACCAAACACAGAAGAATTCACAGGATAAAAGATAGGAGAATACACAGGACAAAATACAGAAGAATACACAGGACAAAACACTGGACAAAACACAGGAGAATACACTGGACAAAACACACTGGACAAAACACAGAGGACTGAAGCCTTACACGGAACAAGACAAGAAACATAAACTTGAAATATAAGACATCAGGTCACATAAAGAATAGAAGGTAATTCAATTTCTATCTTCTCATTATTTGAGTCCAGAATATCATTTTAGCTCCCTCAGCATCTCCCAATCTGGATACATCTATCTGTACCTTTCTGGGTGATCATCATCCCTTAGTTTTTACCTCTGTGTATTATGTGTTTTCCCCTTGTTTCTTTCCCACTGGGTTACCATGCAAATAACTGCCTAGTGATATATAGGGTGAATTTTCTTGGAGTGTGACAACCCATTTTCAGATCTGCCTAATTATCACATTCTCCATCTGTTTATGATTCTTCTTTTTTCTATTTTCATGGTGATGTTTCATCAACTGAAGTTTCCTTCCCAAGAAATTAGTGACAAGTAGCTTTCCAGTTGTTTTAAGTAGTTTATCAGATCTTTATTCCATATAAAACAGCTTGTTTTAACATATCAGTCAATATTTTATCAATTTAGTTTAAGAGGTACTTGAACATGTTAATAGATTTCTGTAATTCTGCACACACATCTTCTGTTCTTCTCTACCTGAAAATGATACTGCTCAGGTATGCAAACACATTCATATTCTCTGGTAACTTCGAGTACATTTGTCAGTTTTTCATTAACTAGTTAAATAGCAGCTCCTAGAATGGACATGATACCATCTCCTAGAGTGATATAGTGAGCTGGATAACCTCCACAGAGAACTGGACACCATCCCCTAGAGTGACAGCATTAGCCAGATACCATCTCCTTGAGTGAACAGGATAACATCTTGAGTGAACTGGATAACATCGTGAGTGAATTGGGTAATGCCTTGACTGAGTTGGATGACACCAACCAAACAGTGCTACACTTACAAAGATTGGTTTTGGCCACCAGCTTGAAATGCTGATTTCAAACCCAAACCCCATTGGGATTTTTTACCGCCATGGCTGACTTGTATAAGTGTTGGGCTGATGTTATTCCACCCTGGCTGTCACCCCCATCCCCTGTTGGGAAAGTGGAGGCATGTGGTGAAAGTTGACCTTCCAGGATCTTCAGAATAGCTGAAAGCAGAGAAAAAAAGTTGAAACTCTGGAAATTACTGTTAGTTATGCCCATGGCTCACATGTGATTAAGCCAACAATTTCATTTAGTTAGTTAGTCTGCCGTTTTACACATTTTATACAAGTGTATCCATCTGTCATGATCAATCAATACCCTTTAGTTCCCCAAGCCCCATCAAGGCCAGCTCCTTGATGTGGAGATAGGGCTCAAGTACAGCCACCAGCGGCCGAAAAACCAAGACTGGCAAGGCCATCCTACACTCAAGCAAGACCACAGTCTGCCCTAGCAAGTCAAGGTGCTGAAGACGAAGGCAACCAGCCAAGAGGTGCACCACAGTAATCAGGATGCCACGCACACGCGCAATGGAAATATGCCTATATCTACAAAACGTTATGGCACTCGCCCTGTGATGGACACCCAGACAGGTGCAGTGCCAGGCCCTCTGCCTCGGAAGAGCCCAACCCTTACTACTAAAGGTCCTTCTCAGTTGCCCCGTGGAGCCAGGAGACATGAGAATAGAGCTACTGGCCAAGCAAAGCAAAGACCATTTAAAATAATGCACTGGAATGCTGAAGGCGTCAACAGTAAAAAAGATGGCTACAGCAAAAAATTAGAGCTCGAATATATCTTAAATGAAGAGCAAGTAAATGTATGCTGCTTGCAAAAAACCCACCTCAACCAAGACATAGCTTTCAAAATCAGAGGCTACCAGTGCTATCAATCCGCCTGAAAAGACAGGCGAAAGAGTGGAATACTGACACTCGTGAAGAATATCATCAGTGCATGTCAGCTTGGAACATATATGGAGGGGGCGGAATACCAGATGATTCATCTCAGGACAGAAAGTGCAGAATTCCACCTGCTCAACTACTACTGTCTGAGCGACCGCCCACTGGCACTAGAAACAATCCCAGGAAAAGAAAGACTGATTGTGTGCGAAGACTTCAACAGCCACTCACAGAGCTGGGGCTATGATCACATGGACAGGAGAGGTGAGGAGCTTGAAAACTGGCAGGATGACAATGGGCTTATCCTGATTAACCAGCCAATCAACCCACCAACCTTCTAGAGATCATGGCACACCACCTCTACACCAGACCTGGCATTCCACTCACCAGGCCTGGAGTGGAACATCACACGCGTTGTTGGGAAACAACTCGGAGGCAGCGACCACCGGCCAGTCTTCCTAATTGTGGAAAATTAAATTGTCAAGGACAGCAGCAGTCTCTCTAGGTGGAACTACAAGAAGGCAGACTGGACAATGTACCAGCATTGTACCAGTAAACTGGCTAGAGATCTGACTGTAGACAAAGACATCAATAAGGTAGTCGATGAATTCTGCAGATGCATACTACAGGCTGCTCATGAAACAATACCTAGAGGGGCTCGTAAGCACTACAAACCATATTGGAATAGTGAACTAGAGCAACTGCACAATGACGTGGAAACATCTCGAAAGCAGGCAGAGACCAGCCCATGTCAAGGACATCACAATAACTACCAACATGCTAAGGCCAAATTTCAAAGGGCCAAGTTGCAGGCCAGGCGGAGAAGCTGGAAGGAGAAAACAGAGTCCTTGAACTTTGAAAGAGATACAAGGAAACTGTGGAAACTGGTAAAAAAACTTAACGATGAGGGTACACGGAGAAACTCAAAGATTGCACTGTATAAAGATGGAAATATCCTCACAGGAAACAAGGCAGCTGATCACTTTGCAGATACCTTTGCTAAAGACAACAACATCGAAGTTAGCCCAGAGAAGCAACAGAAGACTCGTGAGAAACAACAATACACAGGATGAGATGGAACCATACCTGAAGTTATGGAGGCGCCAATCACATTTAGAGAACTGGAGCTTGCAATATCAAAATTGAAAATGAGAAAGTCGCCAGGAGTTGATGGAGTGTCCAATGAAATGATTAAGAACTTGGGAACCGCAGCAAAAACAAAGCTTCTGCAGATCTTCAATATCTGTTGGAACTTGGATGGCAGGATGTACAAATGGGTGGAAGCATACTTGCAAACAGAAGAGCCAGAGTACAACTAGATGGCCTCAAGAGCAAGAAAATTCTACTGCGTCATGGCATCCCTCAGGGAGGGGTTCTGTCCCCCACACTTTTCCTAGTCTACATCAACGACCTAGTTGCTGAACTACAACATGGAATGAAAGTGGCAATGTACGCTGATGACATGGTAAATGGTGCACAGATGAGCATGCAACAGTGGCCACCAAACTGCTACAAAGAGCTATAGATGCCTTAACCTCATGGGCAAATAGATGGTGTCAGCATCAATACAGATAAGTGCAGCACTATGCTCTTCACCATCTCTCCAAAACAAAAAGCTGGTGTCATCAAGATAAATGGAGAGCTCCTGAGAGAAGATAAACAACCCACCTATATCAGAGTTACATTCGATGATAGGCTGACATGGAAGCAACACATCAACAAGGCAGCAACAAAGGCCAGGAGGAAGCTAGCCATCTTGAGAAAACTAAGTGGAACCACATGGGGAGCCAGCGGGGAAAATACTTAATAAAGTTTACCAGCAGGGCATACGACCACACCTGGAATATGGGTTAGCTGCGTGGTGTCCAGCATCAAACACCACATTACAAGAGCTAGATAAGGTGCAAAAACAGGCGCTTAGGGTCATCACGGGGACAATGAAATCAACGCCTATAGTGGAGATGGAGAAAATGGGGAGGATACAAGCACTGAGAGAACGCAGAGACACGAAAGTGCTAACACAGGCAGAAAAGTTCTTCTGTATGCCGAGCCATCCAATGAAGGACAGATTCCAAAACCTAGCAATGGGGCGATTGAAAAGAAGCAGTTTTACCCACCAGGCCAAACGACTTCGTAGACAGACCTTAGACTTGCCTGAAGTTGACAGCCTTCTAAAGTCTGTGCCAGAACAAACCCCTTGGAGAGAGGAGACTGGACTACCAGTATACATCCAGACAAAAGTGAAAGGAATACTCGACAAGGATGAACAGAACAGCATGCAACATAGGACAGTCACTCTCAGTTTCATAGATGATGAATACCCACAGGACCTCTGGGTCCGAGTATACACGGATGATCTTCTTCTTCGATCCTTAACCACCGACCGTCAAAGCAGTCAGTGGCCATCACGCCTAGTGGCGTCTTGTAGGGCAACAACAAATTGATTCCACTTTGCACGGTCGGTGGCCATCCTTCGTATGACAAAAAGATTCGGTGAATTTTTCTTAGGCTTGTTGTGTGAAAAGAGGACAATTTTGACATTTCCTTCTCTGTGACTCTCCAGCATTCCGCACCATAGAGAAGCACAGAAAGCACGCAACTCTGGTATAATCTTAATTTTGTGCTTGTGCTGTATTGGGAGGACTTCCAGATGTTATTTAGGCTAAAGAAGGCTATTCTTGCCTTATTCATTCTGATGTTGATGTCTTTGCCTGCCCTGCCGTCTGGTGTTACTATGCTTCCTAGGTATGTGAAGGTATCTGTCTGTACCAGTTGCTGATTCCTTACTGATATGGGCTCAGGGTTGCTCACATTGAGCGTCATGACCTCAGACTTCTTTAAATTGATGTTCAAGCCCACCTGCTGGCTAAATTTATTAAGTCTATCCGTTTTTTCCTGGATGTGTTGATGTGAATGTGCCAGCAGTGCAATGTCATCTGCATATTCCAGATCTTCCAACGTTGAAAATGTAGTCCATCTTATTCCTCTTGGACTGCCCTCTGTTGTCTGGCGCATCACCCAGTCTATGACTGTTAAAAATAGAGTGGTTGATAAGGGGCATCCCTGTCATACTCCTGTCTTCACCTCGAAGGTTAGGTTGCTCTGCCCAACACTACACGTAAAGTTGGCATAGAGGCTTTTTATGATTGACACTATGCAGCTTGGAATTCCATAAGCCCTCAGTATTTTCCATAAACTGTCCCTATGTATGCTGTCAAAAGCCTTTTCAAAATCAACAAAATTTATGTAAAGCTGTCTTTGCCATTCTGAGCACTGCTCTATAATGTTCCTGAGAGTGAATATATGGTCTACACATCTTCTGTTCTTTCTAAATCCTGCTTGTTCTTTCCTCAGTTTGTAGTCTACTGCCTTTGAAATTCTCTGTATAATTATCCTGCCTAGTATTTTGCTGGGAACTGAGAGAAGAGTGATTCCTCTCCAATTATTGCAGTCTGAAAGATCTCCCTTCTTGGGCAATTTGACAATTATTCCTTTGTTCCACTCTGATGGTGTTGTCCCCGTTTTCCACACTTGTGCAAATAGTGGTTCTAATAGTTCTGCTGCTAGCTCAGGGTCTGTCTTAAATAGCTCTGCATTTAAGGTATCATGGCCCGGAGCTTTACCGTTCTTTAACCCTTTGATTGCTGTGATGATTTCTTCTTTTCGTGGAATGTCTGTATTTACATCTAGATCGTTTTCAGCCTCAGGAACATTCAATTGTGTCTCTGGTATTTCCTTGTTCAGAGTTTCTCTGAAGTGCTCTGCCCATCTTGTTTCCTGTCCCTCTGCTGTCTTGATGAGATTTCCTTGCTTATCTCTTACTAATGTAATATTGTTTGCACCTTGTTTTCCGCTGATGAATTTAGTTATTTTGTATACTGTGCTTTGTTCATTTCTCAGTGCTGCTTCTTCTGCCTGTTTTGCAAGATCGTCTAGGAAATTCCTTTTGTTGGCTCGGGTTTGGCGTTTAACTTCCCTGTCCAGTTGACTGTACTGTTCGCTATATAGTTGCTTTAACCTGGGGGACTTCGCTTCTGTTTTCTTTCTTTTCATTTCCTTTCTCATCTTTATGGTGTTTAGTGTTTCTGGTGTTATCTAGTCTTGCTTCTTCCTTTCCTGGAATCCTAAGCATGATTTGCTACTTTCCTTATATATTGTTGAAATGGTGTTGAAATTCTGGTCTATATCATCAGTCAATGTCTTTTCCTGGCTTTTGGCAAATTGATATCGTTTCTTAATGTCGGCCGCAAAAGCTTTTCTGGTAAGGGGGTCCTTCAATTTGCTGATGTCAAACCTTTTCTGTGTAGTTACAGTTGGTCCAGCCCTTCTTAGTTTCACTTTCAGTTTTGCTACTACTAAATGGTGATCGCTTCCCACATCTGCACCTCTTCTTACCTTCACATCTTGTAATGCATGTCTCCATCTACCGTTAACCATGATGTGGTCTATCTGGTTTCTGTCCCGACCATTTGGTGATTCCCATGTTAACTTGTGAATTTCCTTATGTGGGAAAAGTGTTCCTCCAATGACCAGGTTGTTAATGCTACAGAAACTTATTAGCTTATCCCCATTTTCGTTTGCTATTCCGCTGCCGCATTTCCCCATTGTTCTTTCATTATATGTATTATGTGTACCAACTTTCGCATTGAGGTCTCCCATTACTATAACAAGATCATATCTAGGTGTGTCCTCCATTTCTTTCTGCAGTTGTTGATAGAATTCATCCTTGACCTCCTCATCGCTATCATTTGTTGGTGCGTAGCATTGTATTATTGTAGTGTTGGTGAATCTCCCTCTCAATCTCAATCGTATCAGTCTGTTGTTGATGGGTTTCCATTCCAGTAATGTCCTTTCTATCCCTTTCTGTAGAATAATGGCTACGCCTTCACTGTGCTGTCCCTCCTCTCTTCCAGAGTAAAGTACTGTTTCTCCTGTTGCTGTTTTAACTTTTCCTGCCCCTGTCCATCTGCTCTCGCTTATCCCCAGGATGTGTAACCTATAGTTTCTCATTTCTGCCGTGACCTGTCTTAGTTTACCTGTCTCGTACATTGTCCTTACATTCCAAAATCCTATTCTTGTATCCTGTTTTGCGGTCAGGACATCTGTTTTCATGTCAGTGGCTTCCTTTCGGCTTTCACCACTGACAGTCATACGAGCCACAGACTCCGAATGTCCATCCTGCAGCAAAGTTTGTTCATTTGATGTTGTTTCCGTAACTTCATTATTTTTTTACATAGACAGGGGTGTCAGCCCTATGCTAAAACCCCCAACCTGGAGGACCAGGGTACCAGCTTTTGTCTGACCCCACACAGACCAGTCCAGCTTGGTTGAACCTACCAGGAGTAAAACTCCCACTGGCATAGCTCTGGGGATTGTCAGGGTACGCAAGCTGCCATACCGCTACAAGGTATAGGTACCATTGATGGCAGATACACGGATGAGTCAGCACAAAATGCAGTAAAGAATGGAGGAGCAGGAGTGTACATAGGATACCCAAACAACACTAGAGATACGGTCAGAGTACCACAGGGAAATTCTGTAACAACTATGATGCAGAAATCCAGGCAATCAAGGTGGCAACTGAGAAACTGTTGAACACCAATCTCGGTACACAGCCTGTGGTATTCCTGACAGATGCAAGATCAGCACTTCAAGCACTTCAGTCCAGAAAATTACCAGGTATACATGCCTTACTGTCTGAACTGTGCAACCAGCGCAAGGTCGCCATGCAGTGGATACCGTCTCACTGTGAAATACCAAGAAACGAGAGAGCAGACTGACTGGCTAAAGAAGGTGCTGCAGACAAGCAACTGAATGTACCAGTTACGTACCATCAGAAGAAAAAGATGATCAAATCAATCAGAAAGCCACCAACACCAACGCAGGATGACTACCAAGCTATGAACAGATCAGAACAAATTGTCATTCTGTGCCTCAGAACAGGACACAACCGACTCCATAGCCACATGTATACAAAATTTAAGACTGGCAATTCAGCCATGTGTACATGTGGACGGGCACCCCAGACTGCAGAGCACATACTTCAATACTGCCCCGAATATGATATATTGAGGCAAACCCTCTGGCCGAGAGAAACAACACTGGAAGCAAAACTATATGGACCTCTGTATGAACTACAAAAGACAGTGAAGTTTATACAAGAAACAACAGAATGCAGATATAGACAATATATTTCAAGCGAACGAAAGAAGAAGAAGTTCCCCAAGGAGTAAAGGCCTTCAATAAACACACGCCATGTCCTTCTGTCGTATGTCATCAGCTCAAAGTCTTTCCATAACTACATCATTTTTATTTCTGTATCTAGCTTTATGCTCCATGTGTTTTCTGCCTGCCTCAAGTGACTTGCTCTGGGGATTTCAGAACAAGGACTGCCTTGTAATGCTATCCATGGGGTTTCCTCAATGTGCGTCCAATGCATTGCCAGCATCTTCTTCTCATCTCTTGTTCCAATGGTGCTTATCTGGTTCTTGTCATCAGTTCCAGGTTGGTCACCTTGTCCTACCATTTCAATTCTTCTGTTCTGTGGAAGCACCCATTTATGAAAGTTTGTAACTTCTTGGTTGTTTTTGTGTGTGTGTGTGTAGTGTTCCATGTTTCAGAGCTATAAAATAGGACTGCCTTGACATTTGAGTTGAAGATTCTTATTTTTGTATTGGACTTGATTTCTTTTGGTATCCATATTTCCTACTGCAATGAAAGTTCAACTAGCCTTTTGGATACAAAATCTTGGTATCTGTGTCTGTCACTCCAACTCTGTCTATATTGCTGCCAAGAATTATGTATGATTCTACATCTTGATGGAGTGTTTCTTCAAGTGTAATCTTGTTATTGTTCCTCAGTCAAAAGTTATATCATAATTAGTCCCAATAATCTCCGCCATTTCCTCTTCGCCCAAAAGTTTCATGTCTATATTTATGCCTATACATCCACCCTTAATTTTTATTTACCCACTGCTCAATAGACACTTCATTAAGTCCATACATCTCCTTTAATTTTTATCTGTTGTTTTCTAGACTCCTGCTTAGTTTTGTTCCAAATATCTTACATTTATGATCCATCAAGCCATACAACCTTATGAATCCATTGTAAGCATTTAGTTATGAATGCATTTGGTAAATTTCAATCTTAGGTGTTTACTTTGTTCTGCGTAAAAAATCTGAATTTTTGCAATTTCCAACCCCTCGCAGATGTCCAGATTTTTCAGTGTTCCTACTTTTTTTTATTTATAAATTTTATTTAAACTTGTGTGTTCTAAAGTCTCTTTGCAACTGTCCACATATATGAATGTATTTTCTTCAGTTACTAGAGCTCCTCTTAACAGAATGACATTATTTTGAATTTTAAAACAGTTTCAGGGTTAGAACCCAAATTAAATATGTTATTTTCTGAATGTTTGCTTTGAGAAATGATTAACTTGGACTGTGGCCAATGTTAAACATTCTTGATCCTAAATTCCCCAAAGAATACTACTCATCTTAAAGTATGTACAGGGAAACATAAGCACATATTTTTTTCTGGAAAGAAAAAACATGAATTAATGCTAGAAAATCCTTAATGTGCAAAAAAATTTTCAATGAAAGCATGAAAACGCTTTTAAATGTTACACATAGTCGATCCTGTCATATGGAAGCAAATTATGGACAGTCGATAAACAAATATGATCAATGAAAGCAGCAAAGATATGGTTTGATACAGGAGTGTTGAGAACAGTTAACGACTATGAAAAGGTTTATGTAAAAAGGACACGTACTACAGACATTGGAAAGAGGCAGCCAACTTTTGTTTGACCTTTATGAAAACAGTACAATTATATTACATTCTGACAGCAGGCAAGAGAGTTAAAGGATGACAAGAGAGACAGTACTGGACATTTTTAACAACAATGCAAGGAAAAAAGTCAACAACAGAACTGCTTATCAGCGCAAAGGACATGAAGTTGTGGTCAGACACAGTAAACTAACAACATCCAGAAAGGCTATTGAAGCAAACAAAGAAATACCTTATAATTCAGTTGCAATGTAAAAGTGTTAGGCAATTTAACTGAAGCATGGTGCTGTGACAGTTGGTGGCTAAGGACCAAAAAAAAAATATGCAGTGATTTGCACATCTATCGCAGTAATTCATACCTTCCCCATTGTCTGAAGCAGAAAATGTAGTGACTGAGCCTGGTGATACTGGGCCACAAGCTGGTACAGAGTTGCTGGTAGGTTCTTTAGGCAGTGGCTTGGCTTGAACACTTTCAGAATTCTCAGCTTTTTCATCTTTAAGTTCCTCCTCAAAGGCATTAACTTTCTCTTCCTGTAGCAAGCATTATTCAAGATATATATATATATATATATACACACACACATGCGCATGCGCACACACACACACAACTATTTTAATATCGATGACAGCATCTAGTTTTGTTTCAGTAAATTTCTTGCTTTTTTTTTTTTAACACGGCAATGCAGAATGTTAAGTAACAGAATGATAGGTCGCTTATAAATAAATGAGTAAACAAACAATCAAAAATGTGGACTAAGAAAGAATTACAGTACTCCTCCTCCAACAAATATCCTTACTGCTAATCAACTAATGAAAGAGAAGAAAAAGCATAAAGTAAAAATTAAACATTACCAATACCTGCTGCCTCAGAGTCGCATCTGTCTCCTGAATCTTTTTCTCCACATCCTTCAGTTTCTTGTCACCCTCATCAATTGTTTTATTCAGCTCATCCAGCTGGTTTTTCAGGTGTTCTATTTTTAAGGTTGTTCTTTTTTCTCGCTATAATGGAGAGTAGAGAGATTAACAAAAACAAGTTTAGCTCAAATTCTGAAAATTGATTCAAAAACATCTTCACTTAGTATAAAAATTTAAACAAAATTTATTTACATAAAACACTGACTCATGATTTTAAAAAATTGCACTTTTTAAAAGTCCCACAGTCACAGATTTTTACTTCTGATCAGAACCAGTGAAAATATTGAAACCTTCCTATGCAGACACCAGAGTTAACAAAGATCAAACGTTTGTTATTATTGACCAGAATCGATATCACTCCAGTCTAGGTAAATCCATAGGTGCTCAATCTCCCTCAGCTAATGCCGAAGTGTATGAATGCTAACTGTTCCTGTTGCGTGCCAGTTGTACACATGACGGATGCATCCTCTCAGACGTCCATCCCTGCTAACCTTACATTTGATGCCAAAGTCCAGCAATCTTAGCCTTGTTGATTCATGTATTGCAGTGTCATTCTCTAATAGGCAATCATTAATTATCCTTAATATCTCTCCCTTATCTATATCCAGTGTCCCCACAGTGGGTGCTCTTGAATTTAGTCTGTCAACTATCTCATTAACATGTACCACTGCATGACCAGGACAGCAGATCCCCACAAGTTCCTGAAGATTTGACTCTTCTCATGGATGTTTTCCATTCATGCCGGCCGGAGCCATCCATTTCGGACATTCTGAAGCATGGACTGAGAGTCTGACACAATAACTGCAATGGTTAATAAAGTTTCAGACAGCTACCTCAGAGCTGCAGTAGTTGCCTCTACCTCTAGTCTGAAGTGAAAAGCTGAACAGCTCAGGCAGAGGCAGCATTCTATAAAATGAAAAGTATTTTAGACAACAACTCTTTGTCATTTGAAGTAAGAAAGAGAGTTTTTCAATGTTATATAGAACCAATCCTGACATGCGGAAGTGATTCATGGGTAATTAGTAAACAAGTAGGAAAAGCAATATAGGCCACAGAGAAGTGGTTTTAGAGAAGGATGTTAAAAACACCATGGACATCTAAAAAGAGTAATGATGATGTCCTGAAAGAGGTCAATGCTCAAAGGAAGCTTATTCCTCATGTTACAAGGGAGCAATCTACTTTCTTCTGGCATATTATGAGAAGATGAAATCTGGAATATAATGTGGAAAGATTGAAAGAAAAGTCACAGAGGATGACAAGGAAAGAAAGTACTGGGTAGTCACTCATCATTGCATGGAAAGAAGTCAACAACAGAATTGATAAACAGACTGGAGGCAGGAAGTTGTGAAAAGACTTGATCAACTATGCCACCAGTGGGTTTTTGCCCAGACTGCAGTGATGTCGATTCTGTTCAATAATAACAATAACAATTAGAATATTTTTATCTACTGATACTATTGTTATAATGTTTCATTCAACTGTTGGAATGTTTCGATTTACTGTTTGAGTGTTCCACATAACTCTTGGAATATTTCACTGAACAGTTGGACTATTTCACTGTTCTGGAGTCTTGCTCAACGTTTGGAAGCCTTAACTCTTTACAGTTGGAATACTTCATTCTACTGTTTAAATGTTTCCTTTTATTGTTGGATTGTTTCGCTCAAATGTTGAAATATTTCACAAAAATATTGGAATATTTCACTGCTGGAATATTTCACCCCATACCTGTGATGTTTTATCCTATAATTGTTATTTTTTTATCATACAACTTGGATGTTTTGTTCTACACCTGGTACTCGTCCAAGATGTTTCCCTCTCCAGCTAAGCTTTACTAGGTGTATGTTTCACTATTCAGGTGGGATGTTTTGTTCTACACCTGGTACTTGTTCAAGATGTTTCCCTCTCCAGCTTTCACTAACAGCTGAGGTGTTTCACTCTACAGGTGGGATGTTTTGTTCAACACCTGATATTCGTCCAAGATGTTTCCCTCTCCAGCTAAGTTTCACTAACAACTGAGGTCTTTCACTCTACAGGTGGCATGTTTCACTATTCTGGTGGGATGTTTTGCTACACACTGGACTGCTCCTCAACATTTTCCACACTAAAGCAAACCCCTACGCCTGTTCCACTTAAAAAGTGTTTGTTGTTTTTCACACCTTCAGGAAAAACAAATAAATTAACAACTGAAAAAAGATTCACTCTAAGAAATGAGCATCTTACAAGCAAACAGCAAAGATGGTTAGATTATTAGGAAAGCACATAAAAATACGACAGAGGCCCCGCAGCTCAAGATGATCATTATGAATGTGGCGAGATGGAAGTTGGATAGAAAATAATAGATATAGTTCCCAGAAATGGAGAA
Organism: Oreohelix idahoensis; assembly: GCA_024509875.1. NCBI lineage: Eukaryota > Metazoa > Mollusca > Gastropoda > Stylommatophora > Oreohelicidae > Oreohelix > Oreohelix idahoensis. Next base: position 526,438 of record JAMPIV010001839.1, read on the forward strand.
GTGAACTAGTGGTAAGGATGGCACAGGACAAGTCAGGTAGTTAACTGCACAGTCCCAGATGGTTGCAGTAGAAGAGAGCTGTGAAGTAAGTCACCTTCTCGCTAGACCTATCCTATGCTCAAAGGGTGTCCCTAGTAATAGTTGGTGTGAAATGCAGCTCGTTAATTACACCTATCAAATTAAATATTAAATTATTCTCGCAATTTCCACATAATAATGCAATTTCAAACAGAAACTGGAATTTAAACAAAATCAATCAACTGTAATTTATAAAATATATCTGTGCATTTATTAAATAAAACAGAAGTTTGGTAAAGATTGCAGATATGTTTTTGCACAAATCACAATTATGAAAATTATAAGGTGTCAATGTCTTTGTTCATCATTTCAGGCAATTAGTGATTTCTGGATCTTGTTTCTTTAAAGTAATGAGTACTTATCTAATTCAGGTTCTTTTACTGCAAACACGTCTCATCATACATCAGGTGTTGATGTCCAAATACTTAAATTACTTAGACAGGTAGCCACAATGCTACTATATGGCGAATTGCAGAGGTGGTCCTTGAATCACACATTAAAGTCTTTTATGCTTCTTATCAGAAGCTTTTGTTGTAACTCTCTCAGATAAGAACCCTTCAGACAGAGTATTACATATATGAGCTTATCACTTATGCAAGTCTGCTCACAAGCAGGTCAGCTTTGCTTTTCTCAGCTATGGGCTCTGGCTATGTGGCTCTGACAAGCGTGTGTCAGTCCGCTGGACGTCTTTTCAGTTATGAAATTTTGAGAGTCCAGAACTGAATCTGAGCAGACTGATATACCCAATCTAGATCTAATCCTTTCCTTCTCGGAGGTCTGCATCTGAGTTCACTTTTCTACTTGTAACTTTCAAGGGATTTCAACGCTGTTGTGCTATATTCCAGACAAAATCATGATTTTCTCGTCAATTACCAAAGATAATGATTTGTCACTGCCATAATTACATGTATTTGCAGTTGCTGTTCAAATCCCAAAAATAATTTTTCTGTCGGGGCATTAATCATAAAGTTCTAGCAGAATTACTGGTGTGTGATTCATAATTTATCATAAAGACACTAGTTTATGTGCAATTCCAGAGTGTCTTGCCCGTTTTGCTACAATGAAGAACGTGTTCAGATATAGTACTCTGCACGTATAAAGGCTGGTGAAGCCTAATACATAAAGGCAATCAAGTAGTGGGACAAACAAAACAAAACTGAAACAAAAGTAAAAAAAATAAATATTCAGAATACTGAAGACTGTCAGAAATACAAAGACTACTGACATGTATGCTGTATCTACTCTACTGTGCTTAATTACAGCAGATCCATCATTGCTAACCTCTTCATTTTTCTTGTTCTCTTCATGAATCCTCTTCTCTTCTGCCTTCAGATCTTTTGATTTTTTGTCTGCTTCTTCATTCAGTTGTTTGATGTGTGGCTCAATTTTTTCAAGTTTTTCTTTCAAACTTGTAATCTGGAAATAGAATCAAATGCATCATTGCAGTAAAACTTTACAGTGATGGTGAAATAAGAGGCAGACTGAGAATAAGGGTTTCATGATCTCAAGGTTAAATAATAGACAGACTTAGTAACAAACATCATTACTGACAGCATGGATGTGAGAATTTGTTTTAAAAATCTATATACTGGGAGCAAGCGATGACCATATTCGTCATCAATTTTCCTTTGTGCTCCTTATGGAGCATGGAGCCACTGCTGTAGCTGGTCCCCCCTTGCAGGAAGCCTGCACCAAGCCAACAAATGCCCTTACAGCAGTGGTTTCTATGGCAATTTGTTTGACATGATGAGGTTGCCAGCTCCCTTCACAACCTCATATTAGTGGCCTTGTAAGACATGCCTGATAGTACAGTAGCCCTACTCTATCTTTGTCTCATCAGAGATCCCTGTGAACAAAACAGGGCAATGGAAATTAAAATGGACAGTTTCTACAAATAAAACAGAGGAATGTATTCTGCTACTGGATACTTTCTCCCTTTATCATGAAAACACAAGCCTAGTATGACATATTTTAACAATTCAGGAATATAATTCATGGCTGATAAAGAAGGACTACAGTTAAAGTATTTTTAAAAAAAAATTACATAAGCATACATTAATACAAATAGCACTGTTACAAATAAACAATATATTAAAACATGGAATATTTGGGGGGGGGGAACCTCGTCGTCGGCTACAGTGACAAACAATGGACTCCAACAAGGGAGACAAATATAACAACAACTAATGTGAAGAAGAAAAAGGAACAGCAATGAACAGGAAAACTGTTACATAGATAAATACAGAATAATAATTATTGAAAAATAAAAAAAAGTCTAACAATAAAAGAATAAAGGAGATGTAATACCACAAAATAATAAATTTGTCATAACACGGTCTATTCTTCTCTCCATCTTTATCTCCCTTCCTTTCCTCTCTCTCTCTCCCTTCTTTATTCTCAGCAATTGTTATGTTACACTACGCTATAGTCAGCGCTTTCCAGACACCACGGCGCCTACTAACGGTTACTGAGCCAATATTGCAAATCCGTTAACCCCAGGTAATAACACATCGCCAGAGAAAATACCTTTGTTAAGAATATCAAGGCGTCTTGAGTCTGGAAGCCTCCATATGCTTCATTGTATCCCATTTGATGGACATGACAAACTACAACCCAGTGTCGAATTTCATTGTATAGGTGAGCACGTGGAACCAGTAATTGCCGCCCAGGGAAGCTTTCTCACATGGTATGTTGGTCAAAATTGCGTCACACAAACTCAGAGGTCAGGGAGAGAATTTACGTATGATCCTTTTTAGGATGAGACACAGTGGAGACATCCTTCGAACAACCCAAGTTTTCAGATAAGTTGAAAAAAAATTTTTTTTTTTTTTTTTTTTTAAAATCCATCTGCCGTGTTAGCTTATTGCAATTAATTTTAGGTAATTGGTATCCAGTAGTTTTAATATAACTTAGGAATTCTAGTAAATACACTTGATAGACTTAATAAATATAAGTGGCGATTCCTTGTCAGTCAGATTTAAGTATTAGCTTATTACATTTAATTTCAAGTAATTGGTGACTATAATTAAGTATCGCTTGGAATTTTAATATAACTCAATTATTTTTATATTACCAAACATTTTACGGCAATAGAAATTAAAAATAATAGAAATTAAATAGCGCCACGTGGCAATTGCTTGAGTGAGATCTGGCAGCCATCTTGAAAGACATAATTTAAGTGGTGATTTAATTTGTATTTTTGTTGTTAGTATTAGATTAGGCCTATTGTAGTTAAGGTTAAGTATTAGGGGACTATTTAATTTAAGAATCGTAGTGGGGGAAAAGATATATATATATATATAACAAAATAAGCCAAAAGCCAAAGATTACAAATAATAATATTCAATCATCAAAGTATAATTCAAAGACAACAAATAGTAGCAAACTAAAAGACAGGGAAAATAACCAATGGCACCATTAACCAGAAAACAGTCCGGGGAAGGAAAAGCGATGGCCAAAACTCCAGAAAAAGACAAAACTTCAAACCTGACAGAAAGAAACAGGACCACGAACCCTGAAATCAGAAAAACAGAAATAAAGGACACGATTGAAACAATAATGGAAAATCTGGAAGGAGGCGCGGAAGGAAAAACAACAAAAAGCAGAAACAATAAAGGGGAAAGCTCAGGAAACAGAACAGCGAACAAAAAGATAGGACCAAGGGAAGATGACAATCAGGAAAACACAACCAAAAGAAGTCATGGAACCAGAGGAGAAAATGAAGAACACTCCAACCGAAAGGAAACCCCCCAAAAAGTCAAAATAACACAAATAGCTGGAACAGAAGCCACGCTTCGATCCCTCCCAGACGACAAAATCTTGGTGATCCTGGAAAAAGTCATTGACAAAAAAGCCATTGCCAAAATACAAAAACACAAGAGTGGAATAATACTAACACTAAATGTAACAGGAAAAACAAAAAATTTACTACAAGAACTTCAGGACAAACCAAAAATGATCCAACTAGCCCACAACATCCAAATAGAAATAGACATTGCAAAAGAAACCAGAAAATGTGTTGTTAAAGGGGTAAACCCAACCCTTTCAGATGAGGACGTTCGGTTCTTGTGCGTTAATTCACCGGTTAAATCAAATTCTGGATATTTATTACCCAAACTGATAACCATACTTTTTCTTGACTGAAAAAGGTTGATTTCACATTGTGATTTGGGAGGCAAGTTAAAAAAAAAAAAAAAAGCGTTTCTCGTGCATTCTTAGTTGACACGCTTACGACAGACCCGCCCTCAACACCCCCCCCCCCCCCCCCATATTTTTTTAAAACTTTATAAACCAATAGAACGGAATTGAATCAGTTCTACAAGTTAACGGTACACAGGAAACAAGGGAAATCGCTGCCGTTGCCTAACTCAAGATCAGAGTGAGGTACCCATTTACAGCTGGTTAGACTGATGCGTGACACCTGTTCCCTTCCTCGCTGCCGTTGCCTTCTCTAACTCAAGATCAGAGTCAGGTACCCATTTACAGCTGGTTAGACTAATGTTTGACACCTGTTCCCTTCCTCGCTGCCGTTGCCTTCTCTAACTCAAGATCAGAGTCAGGTACCCATTTACAGCTGGTTAGACTGATGCGTGACACCTGTTCCCTTCCTCGCTGCCGTTGCCTTCTCTAACTCAAGATCAGAGTCAGGTACCCTTTTACAGCTGGTTTGACAGATGCGTGACACCTGTTATGGAGTGTTAGAGACTTCACCATACTAGGTCCAGCATCGAGAGATGGGGCCTACCTAGCTATAAATGGGTACTTAACTTTGAGTTAGGGAAGGAAAAGACAGTGAGGAAGGAAACTGGTCTCCCCACCTCTCGATGCTGGACCTAGTATGGTGAAGTCTCTAACACTCCATAACCAGCTGTAAATGGGTACCTGACTCTGATCCTGAGTTAGAGAAGGCAACGGCAGCGAGGAAGGGAACAGGTGTTACGCATCAGTCTAACCAGCTGTAAAAGGGTACCTGCCTCTGATCTTGCGTTAGAGAAGGCAACGGCAGCGAGGAAGGGAACAGGCGACCCCACCTCATAAAGCTGGGACCCAGTACATCGAAGTCTATAACACTTCACTCCCCAACGGCAGAATGTGCTACGTGACTACAACCTTACAAACGGCAGGCGTGTTTTAAAAAAAATTCTAAGCAACGGGGGAGGGGGGGAGAGGACAATGTGAAATGACACTTTTTCAGTCAAGAAAGAGTACGGTGCTCGGTTTGGGTAATAAATATCCAGAATTTAATTTAACCGGTGAATTAACGCACAAGTACCGGACGTTCTAAAGAACCTGGCCAAACAGAACCCAGAGTTAAAGCTGGTGCACGTAGGACAAATAAAAGTGAAAGGGAGTATCGTAACCCCAGTGGTAGTGATAACAACAGAAGGTAGGGAACCCCCCAAGACGATACTATTTGGGAAAACACAAAAAAACACAGAAGCCTTCATTCCCCCAGTGTTGCAGTGCTCCAACTGCATGAAGTTTGGCCATGGTCGCCACACTTGCAGGGGGAAGGCAGTATGTAGGTTTTGTGCGGGGGCACACCCTTTCACGCAATGCAAAAAGGCAAAGTCAGATACTGACTATAAAAAAGATAACGCAAACAGAAAATGCATTAATTGCAAAGGAAACCACAGCGCCAGATTCCAGGGCTGCCCAGTTTATCAGCAGACCAAAAAAGCACTGAAGGAAGCTATAAACACCCAAACCCCTTTCAAAACGGTCATTAAAGAATTAAAGGACAAAACAATACTTATACGAGCACTAAAGTTATAACAGAAATTAAGAGTGTGCAAGAGGATGTCAAAATGATTAAGTCACAGATGGCAAAAGAAAGTAAGAAAAAGTTAGAAAGTAATAAAATAGTACCAAAAAACCAGTCAGATGATTCAACTACATCCTCGGACGACACAAGTGCACTGAAAAGTGCAGAGGCATTGCTTCAAGAAGTGAAAGCCATACAGCACCAAATTTCCCAGGATGTAGCTAAACTGACTGTACTGAAAGAAGAAAATGAAATAATACTAGTCAAACTGTCTGAACTAAAAGAAGAAAATGAAATAATACTAAAAAGAATGGAAAGTGAAAAACTGGAGATTAACATAGGGAGAGAAGGGAATGTAGCATTGGATGAAAATAGGAAAGTGGTCAAAAAGAACAAAAGGCAACAGGAAAACAAAAGCAACCTAGAAGAAACTATCAAAGAATGGTTTGAGGCACTTTTGCCATGCTTGGCGGAAGAGGTTAGGGATAAAATGACAAGTATAAATGAGGATTTTCTTGAGAACTTGATTGATAATGGGTCCACAAGTACAGGAAATACAGAATAAGAGCAAATTTGATAGTTAACCAAAATAAAAGGTATACTAGATGATGTTAAAATTCAATTTAGAAAGATTTAGAATTATACAGTAGAATTGTAGGGGTTCAAAAAGAATTTTGCACCCCTACTGTCAGAGACAGGAGGAACTACTGATATATATGCTCTTCAAGAGACCCATTTAAACCCAAATAGTAGATATAGTTGTAAGGGCTTTAAGATACTTAGACACGATAGGAAAGAAGGTAGAGGAGGTGGTGTCGCAGTCTTAGTTAGCGAAAAATTTAAAATCATAGACTGGGAAGTATTTAATACAACCAATATAGAAGGTATCCAGGTTACTATAGCAGCTGAACCAAACAATCTAACAATTCTAAATGTATATGCTAAAGATGGCACAATTAAAGATGAAGAAATACTAGCCATAAGCACCAGACTAGGCCCCAAAACAATCATAGTAGGCGATTTTAATTCCCATCATTATGCTTGGGGTGGACAACATGCAGATAATGCAGGAAAATGCCTACTTGACTTCATAGAAAACAATGAACTACTAATACTAAATGATGGATCTGCAACTAGAATTAATCCACAAGCTAATAGGGCAGACTCAGCAATAGACATAAGTATAGCAACTAACAACCTAGCAAATGTAAATTGGGAAGTGTTACAAGACACAAACTCAGATCATCTGCCCTTTATAATAACCATGCATGAAAATGTCACTCCAAACCCAGAACCAGAGAAACCTACTTTCAACTATAAAAAAGCAAACTGGGAAGCTTTCCAATCAGAGCTGGAGGTGATGGAATATAAAGACATGGAATCAGATGATACTGACTTGTGGGCAGAAACACTGACCAATGAAATTCTGAAAATAGCAATAAAAAATATACCAAATAAAAATATGCAACAACACCTTAAACCAATAAATAACATTACTAAGAAAAGAAAAACTCAGTGGAATAAAGAACCAGTTGCCTGGTGGAATAAAAGCTGTGCAGTAATTCATGAGAGAAGAAAAAAGGCATTACAAAAATATAGAAATAACAGAACAGAAGAAAACTATGATGAGTATAAACTTATTAGGAATGAATCTAACAGAATAATATTTAAAGCCAAAGAAACTAACTGGAAGGAGTTTTGTCAGTCACTTAAACCTAGCACTCAAATTAAAGAAGTATGGAAAAAGCTTAAGGCAATCAAAGGGAACAATAAGAAAACAATAATGCCAACAATCAAACTACCAAAGAGAGCAGAAACAGATAAAGAAAAAGCTAATGCCCTTGCCGGGTATTTCTATAAAGTCAGTGCAAAAAGTAGTCATGGACAGGAAGAAAATGAGAGAAGAGAAAGACTTAGGATACAGTTTTCAAAAGAACTACCAGACCAGATAGACGAAACAAACTATTTAGATGCTGATATAACAGAGGAAGAAGTAACTAATGCAATAAAAGATAAATCTAATACGGTCTCAGGGCAAGATATACTTAGTTATGAAATCCTTAAGAAAGTACCCAAAGAACTATAAACATAATAACTTCCCTTTATAATAAAATCTGGAGCTTAGGAAAGATACCAAAAGCATGGAAAGTAGCTATGATAGTACCCATCCTAAAACCCAATAAGGAAGCCCATGATGTAAGTTCATAAAGGCCTATCTCCTTAACATCACAACTAGGTAAAATACTGGAAACTGTTGTTAACAAAAGAGTAAAATTCTACCTGGAAAAAAATCTGTTATATAGCCCAAACCAGTCAGGGTTTAGAGCAGATAGAAGTACAGTAGACCAGCTTGTAAGATTAGAACACGATGTAAAGCTAGGGTTCAAGAGAAAAGAGAAAACAGTAGCAGTGTTTCTAGATGTCGCAAGAGCATATGATGAATGCTGGTGAGACGGAGCTCTTTACAAAATGAAAAAGATTGGCATTACTGGTAAAACCTATAGGTATATAGAAAACTTTTTACAGAACAGGTATTTTGCGGTACAGGTAAACAATGATAAGTCAGATATATATAAACAACAGAATGGGATTCCTCAGGGATCAGTGATTTCACCTACAATTTTCACTATAGCTGTAAATGACTTAGCAGATGAATTTAACGACATTAAGAATGCAGTATCTCAATTTGCAGACGACTGTGCCATTTGGCGATCTGGAAAAAACTTGGACCATATTTTCAAAAAACTTCAAAATCAAATTGACAAAGTTTCAGAGTGGATGAAAAGTTGAGGCTTCCAAATTAATGTAAACAAAACAGTAGGTATGATTTTCAGCAAAGGAAATTTTAAAAAATAATAACAAAATCAATATAACCATTAAAGGACAGAAAATATGTACCTCCTCAACAACAAGATTTCTGGGCGTAACTTTAGATAAACAACTAAATTATAATAAACATATAGACAATTTGGTAGAAAGCTGTAGGGGACCCCTAAATATACTAAGGATTGTTAAAAATAATGCTTATGTTCTACAAGTCTTTCATCAGGGGGAAGCTGGATTATGCCAGCATAGTCTATGACTCAGCTGCAGCTTCTAACAAAGCAAAACTGGACAGGATTCAAAATGCAGCCATGAGAACCATTACAGGTGCATTTATATCGACACCAGTAGAAGCGCTAGAAGTAGCTCTTGGCATACCGCCCCTTGATCTAAGACGGAAAGAACTAAGATTAAAGTTTAAAGTATTGGAGTAAAGTAGCACAAGAAGTGACCCACCCAGCACATAAAGCATTTGTAAAAAACCAACCAAGTGTATGGGACGTCCCCTTAAATAAAGATAGATATCCAACAGGGTGGAGAACGATAGAAGACCTAACGCAGTTCAAAGAACTATCAAACACAATTGAAAATAGTAATAAATACAGAAGCAAAATACCACCCTGGGAACTAAAAACACCAATCATAGACTACTCACTTACTGAAAAGATCAAACAAAACATAGAAGATAAGGAAGCCAAAATGATAAGTAGAAAGTTCATAGATCAACTAACTAAACAAAGTCTGGCCGTATACACTGATGGATCCAAGGGTGATAGTGGGCAACTAGGTGCCGGAGTTGTAATACCACAATGGGGAATAAAAAAGAGCTACAGTGTAACAGAAGGGGCTTCGATTTTTACCGCAGAGATGGTAGCAATTCTTAAAAGCTTAGAAATAATCGAAGATAACCCACCAGAAGCTGTTATGATATTTACAGACTCACTATCATCACTACAAGCACTAGAACACCCAGGTAAATGTAGCCGGCCAGACATAAAGGAAGAAATTCTAGCAATTAATACATCACTAGGGCACAGAGGATGTAGTGTGAGGCTAGTGTGGGTTCCAGCACACATAGGTATTGCTGGCAACGAGTTGGCAGACCAGAACGCCAAGAATGGAAGAACAAGTAAAAACAATATAAAAGCAGGACTAGGAAGGTCGGAGATCAAGAGCCAAGTGAAGATAACTATAAACGAGGAATGGAAGACGTAGAAAAGGCAGACACGCGTTCAAACTGCTGAAAGAACCAACAAGGACATGCCAGGTCAGAGAAGAATTAAAGATACCATCGAACAAAAAACTGTGGCGTCTCCGTCTCGGTGCAGCTTACTTTATGGTAGAAGAACCACAATGCCAAGAATGTCAGGAAGAGAATGACATAGACCACTACCTGATCCACTGTAAAAAGTATGAACAACAAAGGCTTGAATTAAAAACTTACTATAGAAATCACAATATAGACTTAACAGGTGATAAGGTTTTAAGTATAGATGCCCCAAGAGATGCCCAATCAATACTTAAAAGATATATACATAAAACAAAGGAAAACATATAAGGTTAGTACTTCAGGAAAAACATCCAACTAAATAGAAATTAAGCAGCAAGAACTAACAAAGCATTAACAAAAAACTAACTACTCATAGGACAAGGAAAGACAACAAGGTATAAAAAAAAAAAGGGCAACAACTCAAAATGAACAAATACTAATACAAATTAAAACCAAGTGTTAAAGGACAATAGTTATCTATAAACAATACAAAAAAGTAAATAAAATTGACATACTAATATAAATAAAAATCAGCAACTGCAAAAGACAATAGTTAATTAAATTGAATACAAATTAGTAAATAAAATGACACTAAATACCCCAATTATAACCAACTTTCAGGTTGAACAGGGTAGACCAAGATGGAACGAGAAGAGGCAATAACGGTCAGATGTTAAGTGCCCGATCTCCACCCATCAACACAACAACAGCAAATGCCACTTACACGCACAACTTGTTGGCCGAGTGCATCTAAAACTAAAATGGCGAGGAAGGCTACATTACAAGCACTTTGGTATTAACCAAGCGGTGTTGTATGATTTCACTCTGTGCAGACTTTTAGGTTTCTGAGTGGACATCATTCGCAGTAGCAGAATTCAGTGTCCGGCACCTGATGGTAACAGACAGTCAGTCTTTTGACCGATCAGCAGAACCAAAAGCCAGAGATCTCGTCAACTCCTAAGTATAAAGGGGCATAGATCACGCTCGCACGTGTAATGTCATATCGCTGCTGGATGACAGCCCCTAACAACCAGGGCTGACAACACAGGATTACAGATAAGTCCAAAAGCATAAGGATTATTTTCCTCCAGATACCTCAGAGATCTTATTCAGAATATCAAACAGAACTTTCACCGAAATAATAACGGAACTATATTTAAAGTGCCTTCCAGAGTATTACAAAGTGAACATTACATGCAACAACGTTAAGCATCTCTCATGATAGTCACACCAGTGCTAATGATGATCAGTAGGACATACTAGGACATTTTAGTCATTCAGTGTTTATGACCATATTATTTTTTTCGTTTACCTTTTCATTTTTCTTTGTGTGGTGGTTTAGGGATTTTGCGAGAATCTGCGTGTTGTTCATTCATCATTCTGCACTAATGGTGACATTTAGTTACTGATTATTATAATGATTATGTGTTTTTGAGATTTCTTTTACGAGTCAAGACTATTATTTGGTCCTGATTTCTAGTTTGGTAATGGTAAGTAATTCATTTTATTTCTTTAATTATTATTAGAATGGGCCTAATATTTTTTAGATGAAATTAGATTCAATGGTCTGATAACTTTTATCGATTTCTTTTCTCATAAGGTTTCGCATAAATAATTATTTATGGCTGCTAATAAGCAACAACAAACAAAGTGAATACCACTACATATTACTTGATTTCACTAAAATACCCATGCCACGGAGTGTGTGCACTGTGCTGAGATTCTCCTTGTGTGATCTAAGGGAGGAGATCCGATCACTGATGGAGTTGCCATGTGCAATGAAGATGGTCCTTCAAACAAAACAAAACCACTAAAACTTGTTGAATCTCCCGAAGAAACGTACATTTGAGTAATAATAAAAATGATTAAACCGAAAGGAAAAAAAATCACAATTTAACCCGATCACAGCCTCAGGGAAAAGTTTATTTGGAGTTACCTCTCTTTTAACTTGAATTTTTCCAATCATCCAGGGAGTTATTGTTATTACATAATTAATAACTATCAATGTTTGTTGTATTGACGATTGACACTTAAAGTCATATCAGTATTTAAAACTGCCAATTAGCCTAAAATGGCTATTCTAAGTTTGAAGTTTAGTGGAAAATAAATTACGCTAGTGTCAGTTTATATTTTCATAGCAAATTATGACATGTAGGACGTCTTCTTTGATTTCGTCCTTGTAAGTCGTCAACGTCTTTAGGTTAAGGTTTGGGTTTAAGGTTAGATTTAAGATTAATAACCCTTACACCTTATTACTGTGTCTCAGAATTCTTTTAAAGGCCCTTTCAAACATAAAATTTCCCAGTCTGGCCGTCACAGTTAAGCGATTTCTCACTCAGGAAAATCTCCTGACTAGACATCAGGAATGTTTCATTGCTACATAAACAAGGAAAAACTGCACAGGTGGCAGCAGAAAAGTAAAACCTATAAAACTGACATTCTGGGACTGAGTGACAAAAGGAAGGAAATGAATAGAAAAGAAGAAACTGAACATAAAAGTAATAGTGTTATCCTCATATCATGAAGAAATCAGCGGACATTATAATAAAGCTATAGTTCTAATACTGTCAAAGGAAGTACAGAAGACACTTATAGAATGGGAAGCAGTGAAATCCAGACTAATATCAGCAACATCCAAAACTACTAAACTGAAAATAAAAATGAACATTGCCTAATGTTATGTGCCAATTAACAACGAAGAAGATTGTGAAAAAAAAATTAATTTTTTACATCAGACCTCAAAATATAAATAAAATTAGAAGTCTTACAAACTTGGTGGGTGAACCAGTGGTACAAGATGTGAGGACAAGATACTGGTACTGGAAAGGACACCAAATGATGAAATCTGCTGCTAGTATAACAAGGCAGTGCTTGTTCTGGAATCCCCAAGGTAAGAGAAATTTAAGAAGGGTTCAAATCCCAGTAGAGGGAATTTAATTTATGGAAACTTTTTTTCAGAACCAGTGGTCCTATCGTGTCATACTCCCCCCTGGTCTCATGGGTAGTGAGATTGGATGCCTAGCCTTCTCGCATAAGGGCAAAATAATAGGAGGTCCCGTGTGCAAGTTGCGCACATTAAAAATCCCACGGCAGTTGGAAATCGTAAAGAGTAGGCCATAAGGCCGCTGCCCTGGCAAAATTTAAAAATTAGAGACCTACCCACCAAATATATTTATAGAATGTGTGATTCCTATGTACATACATTGGGATTCTCGCTGGTGCTACAAAGTTCTTGCACTGTGCTGAGATCCTCCTTGTGTGATCTAAGGGAGGAGATCGGAGCACTGATGGAGTTGTCTGTGTGCAGTGAAGATAGTCCTTAAGGTAGTAGGATACCCAGAAAAGGTTAAAAAAAAATTAAAAATTCAACAATTTTCATTTTCATGCTTTAAATCATCGTCAACATGTTCTTTTACTAAAAACGATAGTGATGCTATGAAGCCTCTGTGTTCCTCAGCAAAGAAAATAAAGGTCCAAGAAAGTGAAGGACAAGCTAAAAATGACAACAGAGGAAATGGGTATAAATTAAATCCAGACACATACACTTATAAAAATGAACTTCCACAGGCAGTCATGGATTTTATACGACCAATGTTTGCTGATTTAGCGAAGGAGGATCTACTGAGAAAATGTTTCCAAAGGAAGACCCAGAATAACAATGAAGCACTGAATAAATTGATATGGGATAGATGTACTAAAGAAGTGTATGTGGAAAGAGAGACAATAGAGGAGGCTGTATTTAGTGCAATTTCTTATTTCAATGATGGATCAGCATCGATCGTGCGTTTGTTTAAAAGATTAGGTTTTTTGGGGATTTAATACCACAACATTATCCACCAAAAGAGACACACTGCGCATATCTGGATCTGTTAAAAAATCCCTGGAAAAACAAAAAAACCGAAGGAAGACCCTAAGAGCACTGAAAAGGGGATTCATAGACACTGCAACTGCAGTAGAAGGAGACCTTTATTCAAAAGGAGCTCATTAAACTTCATTTTGTGAGTACTTTTTCTGTTTTTCTTTGTTTTCTTGGAATTGTATTTTTAACATAATTAGTAAACTTTGAAACAAGATATCTCTGGATCTGTACATTCAATTTACATGAAAATTAAAACAGTTGGTTATCATATACTCTTACAGATTCTGAACCAAAATGAATACAATTGAATTCAAAATTTTAGTTTTATGACCATCATGCATATATAATGAGGCACAAATGTCAAACATTCAAGAAATAGACATTTTGAAAATTCATTAAAAATTAACCTTTCTGTCAATCTCTGTCATTTTGGTTCATGGCCTCAAGCTATATATTCAATTTGCCAAGTTTCAGTCAGATCCTTATACAAATAACATAATTTATTCACTACGGTGGCCATATTAGATAGCTAATTTGCATAATTAATGAGGTCATTATGCGGAAAAAAATGTTAAGTCAAAACTAACACGATACCCATGGTTGTTTGATTCTGAAAGGAAAATTTGAGTTTTTTACCTTATCTGGGTATCCTACTACCTTAAAACCAAACCAAACCAAACTAAGAAGGCCCAAAAACACAAGAATAAGGTTATTGGAAACAAATTTAAAAATGATAAGAGACATGGAAAGACCTCCTACAGGCTGGGAAAAGCTGAAGAAGATAGAATGCTGTTGTAGTTTTGTCCCATCTATTTACTTATGTTTTCAAGCCACACCTTTCATGCTATACAGCTCTTGTACGTAAGTTTCCTTTCAGTAAAGACTTCTCTAACTGACTCTCTGACCAGATCTCCAATGTATGCTGGCTTCCTTTCCTTATTTCTCTAAAGTAACTTCACCTCTATTAAGAACTGTATGGTTCACAAAACATCATATGTGCACCTTTACAATCACATCTTTCGGTTTCTCAGTATCTGCTATGGAATTAACGTACTGAAGGAAGATGATAATTCTCAATAAACAACAAAAACAATATTCAGGTGTACACAGGAGGAGGAAAAAACTCTTACACCCACATTCTCATCTAATGGTACATATCAGGAGCCAATGAAATAATGAAAAATTATGGAATCATCTGATTCCATAATCTAACATTTTTAACAGACTTTACATCATATGAATGTCTAAGACTTTGAAAAGACTTTAATTTACCTTCCTACACTTTTCATTAAGCTTCTCGTAAGATTTCTTGATGACTTTAAGTGAAACTGTAATATATTCACAAGCCTTCAAACGATACAGATAGAAATTACCTCACTCTGACATATATGCTCAAAGACTTGTAAGCTTACAAGACAGCATATTGTGTTTACTGATGACCTGACTTAAAAAATAAATAAATATACTAAATCTCACCTGTAACTTAATATCTGCTTCCTGCTTGCTTTCACTATCCAAGACATTTATCCACTCAGTCTTTTCCAGCTCTTGAAGCTCCATTAGAAACTCGGCCTCTTGTTTCTCCAGCTGAGAGATTTCTGCTGCCAAAGCTTCCAATTTTGCCTTGTCATTTGATTCTTCCTCTTCCAGGATAGCAACCTCTGGAGGGAAAATAAGATGCTTAAGCACCTAACCAAACTGATAATCACCGGTTACACTACTGAGACTAAAAATTGCTTCATTTCACTTTTTACTTGTCCTCTCTTGCCATGAAGAGTTCTGGGGAGCTGATGTTTTCATTCTTTAGCTAAGTGTGCCCCATTGGCTGCTGTAAGCCCAGTTGTTGTTGAATTTCTGCAATATTGTCTATCCATCTGTCTTTTGGTCTTCCCCGTGCCCTAAAACCTGATATTATACTGCTGTAGTGGTAATTGATCAGACTTTGTTCTCATAAGATGGCCAAACTACTTTGATTTTCTGTGTTTCTATATACTTGATACCAGGATGTAGTTCCTACAATTTTTCTGATGTCATCATTTCTAATTCTGTTTCTCCTGGTGACATTAATGGCTTTTCTTAAACATTTCATCTTGCACAATGTGATTTTCTTCTTCAGTGCTCTGGTCAGTCACCATGTTAGACAATGATAACAAAGAGTTTGGTAAGAATATACCATCTAACAATTGTTTAGTTTCCAAACTGATATTCTGTGAAAAAAGTTTCCTTGGTATTTAATGTCAAAAATTAACAGTGATCTCTGGGAACAAAAAAGATGTTATAGAGAAATGTCTGGACAATTTTACTGATTTTTATTAACTTATTTATCATCATCATCATCATTTTCCTTTTTGCTGTCAACGGTGCATGGACACAACTTTCGCTGGCCCCTTTGTAGGAAGCTTGCTCAAATCATTCACATGCTCTTGTCATGGTGGTTTCTGTAGCTATTTCTTTTATATGATGAGGTTTGCCAGCCATATGCACAACCTCATTTTAAGAAAAAAATGCAATTACACAAAGGCTTTTCTAAAGGTAGAACATACACAAGTACGGGAAGGAATTACTTTAAAAAAAAAATTAGCAAGAATAATTATTATTTACTGCTTCACAGAAACTGTTTCCTGCATACAGATAATATTAAGGAAAGAAGAGCAGATGAACTGTTATTGTTGTTGTTGTTCAGAATCGATGTCATTTCACTCCGGGCTAACCCATAGATGCCCAGTCTCCCTCAGCAAATGTCAAAGGGAATGAATGCTAATAGTTCCTATTGCACCCTGGTTGTATACCCGCTGGATGCATCCTCATAAGTCCATCCCTGCTGGTCTTACATTTGATGCCAAATTCCAGCAATCTTAGTCTTGATGATTCATCAATTGCAGTGTCATTCTTTAATTCTTTTCTTTGATCCTTAGCCTCCGACCGTCAAAGCAGTCAGTGGCCATCACGCCTAGTGGCGTCTTGTAGGGCAACAACAAATTGATTCCACTTTGCTCAGTCGGCAGCCATCCTTCGTACAGTGCCCCAACTCTGGTTCATTCTTTGCATCTCAGCCTCCACAGTCCTCCGTCAGATTGTTTTTGGTCGGCCTCTCTTTCGTTTTTCTTCAGGGGCCAAAGCATAGCTGTTCTTGTGATGGCATCGGGGTCTCTTCTGAGGACATGGTCAACCCAGCTCCAGCGTCTGCCATCTATGATGGTGTGCATGTCCTCTTGCTTGCTCCGAGTAAGTAGATCTTGGTTGGTGATGGTCTTTTTTTTTCTTCTTTGATCCTTAGCCGCCGACCGTCAAAGCAGTCAGTGGCCATCACGCCTAATGGCGTCTTGTAGGGCAACAACAAATTGATTCCACTTTGCACGGTCGGCAGCCATCCTTCGTACAGTACCCCAACTCTGGTTCATTCTTTGCATCTCAGCCTCCACAGTCCACCGGCAGGTTGTTTTTGGTCGGCCTCTCTTTCGTTTTCCTTCAGGGGTCCAAAGCATAGCTGTTCTTGTGATGGCATCGGGGTCTCTTCTGAGGACATGGCCAACCCAGCTCCAGCATCTGCCAGCTATGATGGTGTGCATGTCCTCTTGCTTGCTCCGAGTAAGCAGATCTTGGTTGGTGATGGTATTCGGCCAAAAGATTCGGTGAATTTTTCTTAGGCATGTTGTGTGAAAAGAGGACAATTTCGACATTTCCTTCTCTGTAACTCTCCAGCATTCCGCACCATAGAGAAGCACAGAAAGCACACAGCTCTGATATAATCTTAATTTTGTGCTTGTGCTGTATTGAGAGGACTTCCAGATGTTGTTTAGGCTAAAAAAGGCTGTTCTTGCCTTATTCATTCTGATGTTGATGTCTTTGCCTGCCCCGCCATCTGGTGTTACTATGCATCCTAGGTATGTGAAGGTGTCTGTCTGTACCAGTTGCTGATTCCTTAATGATATGGGCTCAGGGTTGCTCACATTGAGCGTCATGACCTCTGACTTCTTTAAATTGATGTTCAAGCCCACCTGCTGGCTAAACTTATTAAGTCTATCCGTTTTTTCCTGAATGTGTTGATGTGAATGTGCTAGTAGTGTAATGTCATCTGCATATTCCAGATCTTCCAATGTAGAAAATGTAGTCCATCTTATTCCTCTTGGACTGCCCTCTGTTGTCTGGCACATCACCCAATCTATGACTGTTAAAAATAGAGTGGTTGATAAGGGGCATCCCTGTCGTACTCCTGTCTTCACCTCAAAGGTTAGATTGCTCTGCCCAACACTACACGTAAAGTTGGCATAGAGGCTTTTTATGATTGACACTATGCAGCTTGGAATTCCATAAGCCTGGGAACTGAGAGAAGAGCGATTCCTCTCCAATTATTGCAGTCT
The DNA here is from genome assembly GCA_024509875.1 of Oreohelix idahoensis. NCBI lineage: Eukaryota > Metazoa > Mollusca > Gastropoda > Stylommatophora > Oreohelicidae > Oreohelix > Oreohelix idahoensis. Next base: position 544,593 of record JAMPIV010001839.1, read on the forward strand.
GCAAGATCTCCCTTCTTGGGCAATTTGACAATTATTCCTTTGTTCCACTCTGATGGTGTTGTCCCTGTTTTCCAGACTTGTGCAAATAGTGGTTCTAATTTATTCTTTAATAGGTGATCATTAATTGCCCTCAGTATGTCTCCCTTATCCATGTCCAATGCGCCTTCTATGGGTGCTCTTGAAGCTAGTTCTTTCACTGCCACGTACCCCTGCATGACCAGGACAGTAGATCCAAATCAGTTCCTGAGGATTCGAGACTTCTATGGAGGTTTTCCATTCATGATGACTTCTATGGAGGTTTTCCATTCATGCCGGAGCCATCCACTTTTGACCTTCTGAATCATGGATTTTGAGTGTGATACAATAACTGCCCTTGTTAATGAAGTTTCAGACAGCCACCTAAAGGCTGCAGTAGATGCCTCTACCTCCATTCTCATGCTGGAGATTGTTATCATGTAAGTCTTGCAACGTTCAGTTACGACTCTGCCCTTTACTCTGGCAGAGATGCCCACCCTGATTTCTCACCACAGATTACAGACCCATCAGTGTACACAATGGCATCACCATCCCCAGCATGATCATTTATCAGATGATCAACTTCCAGCTCTACCCTCCCATTGGCCCAAGTTCTGCACTGTCTGCCAAGGTTGATGATGACTTGCTGGTATTCATCCAGGTCTCACCTGACTTACTCCACTATTCCCCCTTGAATATATTTCCAACTGTGGTCACCTAATAGTTGTCTCTGCCTGTCATCCATGACATCCCCCTCTTTATTCCTGCTCCTTTGATGTCAGCTATGTTCCCATACAGGGGATGTCTTTTGTCTGCAGTTACTTGCAAATAAGCTTTTACTGGGACATCACATATCTGGATCTAATTGACTGCATTCCAAGTACGTGCTGCATCATCACAATGGGGGTATGTCATGTACAGCCCAAGACTATACGCATCTCTTCATTTTGAATTTGCTCCAGTCATTCATAATGTGATATTGACAGCGTGATTATTCCTAGGCCATACTCAATGAGTGACATAACTAACTGATGATACAGGTGAAACAGTAGTCTCGGTTTCAGGTGCACTGCAGCCATTGTTTTTAGGGCTGCCAGACCTATCTTGCACTTCTATATGATTAGATCCACATGGTACTTATATGATAACCTGCGATCGAATGTTATTCCGAGGTATTTCAGCTTGTCTTGCCTTTCGATGTTCTGCCCACTGAAAGTAATGTCTGGAAGATCTGCTTTCAATATGGAGTTGTTCAAGGAGACAAACAGGCTTTGTTGTAGTTATGATGAACTGTAGTTATCAATCATTTTCAAGACCTCTTTGACTAATTACATTTCAAAGCCAATTATTTGCAAGACTTCTTTGAGTATTTATTTTTGTTTGTTTTGATAAAATGCTATTTTGTTCATGTGTGTCCGATACTGACCAATTGTTCTAATGGTTGGATGTAATTAGAAGTGAAATCTGAGACCAAAGAGCGCAAGGTAAAGATAACTGGAAACTGAAATAAAAGGGTAGAGAAAGACATGGAAAGACCTTGAGCTGATGATATGGGAGAGGAGTAGCAAGCATAAATGTGCAGACGATCTATGCTCCTTGAGGAGCTAAAGGGTGATGAATGAATCAAAGTTTCCAGGCATTTAATGTGCCCTGAATGATGATGTTTCCTCTCTACCTGAATGCTTCAGCCAAGCCCAAACAGCGTATTTCAAGAACTATGATTCTCCATTTTTGTGTTTTATTTAATTTCCATGTCTGGCCTTATTGCAGTAAAGGTATAAAAATGGTACTGATCCTTTGAAATCTGACTTTCAGAGAGAAGTTAGGATGTTAGAAAAGTGATGTTAACTGAAAATTGACAGTAAGCCATTGTATTTATATTTATTCCTCTATTTCTTTATCTTAATCTTCCAGAAGCCCAAAAATGCAGGTAGCATCATGCTCCAGTCTACTCAGCTGTAAATGGGAACCTTATTACTCTGCTCCTGAGTTAGGGAAGGCAAAGGCAGCAAGGAAGGGAACTGGTCACCTCAACTCATAAAGCTAGGCCTAGTACTGTATTATGAAGTCTCTAACATTCCGTTCCAGTACGCTATATCTGCTACGGGAACATCTTTACCTTTACTTGAATATAATCAGTTGTAGTTATTTTTTCTCAGTATCAGTAGAAAGATATCCAGCAGTGTTCCTGATCTTCAAGGTCTCTATTTTGTAAATAGTTATCATTCATATCATATTTCTAGCCTGCATTGTTTGCATCTGTTATATGTAAATGTAGCTGTCTTTCATTACTGCATTATTGATATGAGTAAATATCATATCATGTTTCGTATTCGATCACTTCCTGATATACATTGTTTACACACGGTATCCCGTGGTTGCAGGAAGTGACGTCTTGACTCCTGCTTTGAATTCCTAATGACAGAAATGAAGCTCAGAGAGACCAGTAGCTATCTTCTCAGGTGCACTGTCAGTGATTACAACGCTGAAAAGTCAAAGTAATGCTAAACTGGATGACCTAAGAGTAACACTTCACAGACTATGTCAGCAATACAAAAGAGTCATGATACAGTGGATCCCTTCTCACTGCAACATCCCTGGAAATGAAGAGGCTGATAGATTGGCAAAGGAAGGGGGAAAGCTTCCTCAACTTGACACAAACATAACTTATGAGGAGGCCAAGAGTTTTATCAAGTGCAGGTACAGGCACAAGTGGGAAGAAGAGCATCCAGGCCACACAAAAAATGATCCGTATTACCAGCTCAGCAGAAGTGAACAAGTGGTAATCTTCAGACTTCGCACAGGTCATAACAGATTGAGATACCATCTATTCAACAAATTAAAGATAGGAAATACTGATGAGTATTCAAGTTGACATCTGAGGGTGAACGAAGAAGAAGTCACAATTTTAGCATATTCAAGGCTGCAGAATCAAATCATCTGGACTCAAAAATCAACACACTGATCAAACTCACCATCTCACATCTGAGTGCTATTTGCACATGATTGTAGCCACATAATATGGTGAAGAAATGTGAAAATGTAACAATCTAAGATGATAAGGGAAGAAACATGAAAATTTAACAATCTAAAATGATATGGGAAGAAACATGAAAATTTAACAATCTAAGATGATACGGGACGTAACATTAAAATTTTACAATCTAAGATGATACGGGAAGAAACATGAAAATTTTACAATCTAAGATGATATGGGAAGAAATATAAGCATTTAACAATTTAAGATAAGACTTTGGTATGATAGATATGGATGGACAGAATAATGGGATGAATCTCTTTAATGCAAAGAAAAAAGCAAACAAAGCTGCCCTTTAAGTAACTTAGTCTGAGGAACTGCTTCATGAGTAAAATAATATGATAATGCTAAGACATAAGAACAACTATAAAACCTCAGAAGATACACAAATCATAACAATTATGTTTACTTGTATTATATGATACTAAATTTACCTACCCAAGCTAGCATCATTTATCTGTGCCTCTTGTGATGTTATTCTCTCCTGTTGCAAACTGACTATCCCCAAGAGCTGCACGTGATCATCGTCTGTCTGGCTGGGGATGACCTCTACATGCTTCAGTGATTGGCTGGGTCTTTTATCTCCCTTAGCTCCTCCAACTCCACTGACGTCTGGAAAGTTCTGATCAAGATCATACTCCTCAATTTCTAAACTTGTCTGACTTGAGTGGGAACTCTCATGTTTTTGGTGGCTACCAGTAGAAGGGCCAAAGCTATCTAGGTTGTATGCTACTGGTTCAGATGATAATAATGAAGATGACTCTAGATGACTGGACTTTGGTGAAACTTCAGTGAAGGCAGAATTATGCCGCAAGGAGGAAACCGATCTGTAAGGTACAAATGGCTTGTTGCTGGGCTGCAGCATATGGTGTTTTTGTTGCTGATGGCTGTTATGAGCATTTGTGATAATGTTGGACTCTCCTAAAGAATGTATACCTTGTGATGACATCTTAACATTCTCTACATCTTCTTTAAAAGAACCACCTTCTTTGTTATTGTCCAAGACATGATGCTTCACATCAGTCTCAGTCTTGGGTGCTTTTAATGAAGCATCTCCATGATTACGAATATGAGCAACAGCTGAAGTAAAAGAAGACACTCTTTGGTTATAGCCCTCTGTACCAGATGTTTTATGTCTTACCAAAGCTGAGTCCACAAATGTTAACTTGCTTCCTCCACCAGCTTGCCTATGCTGGTTCATGTCAGATCCTGGGTGCAGGCTGGACAGTTGTTCTTCCTGTGAAGGTTTTGTTTGTTCATCACCATGATCACCAGTGCTCCAACTTCTACTAGGCACCTCCTTATTTACTTTTGATCTTGGCTTGTGTCTGTCTAGAGTTGCTGAGTTGACTAAGTATGTCTTGTTGTCAGACTTAACTTGAAAAATATCTTTTGACTTTGACCCTTCCTGAATATCAGAGTTGAAGTTGTTCATATAGTCATGTGGATTTCTCTCACCTTGCCCATGTTGATTTACTCTTGTGGCTTCATTTGTATCACCATATAAAACATTGCCATTATGATTAGAAGCACCTAAAATCGCTGTTCGTGCAGTTTCTGTTTTTTTGTCATCACTAAAGAATGTTTTTGAAGGGTCCTGAATACCAGTTGATGAGAGGACTGATTTACTCCCTTGTGAATTCCTATAACGTGATCTCTCTCTATGCTGTGGAGGCTTTATATGTTGTCTTGGATAGAAAGGGATGTTCTCCCGCCCTACAGGCGAAGGTGAGAGTTGAATTTGAGGAGAAGGTTTGTAATGGTGTAGCTGCTGTAAGTGGTCACTATGGGGGTACAACTGTTGTGATGATAGTGATGACTGATGTTGCTGAGAATGGAAAGTCTGTGAAGCAGCTGTTATGGCTGATGAAATGTGGCTCTGAGAGGACACATCATGAGTAAGTACCGAAGATGATGCAGGTGGCTTTGGTGACTGCCTCAGAGAAGGATGCGGTGTTGGAGTAAGCAACTGCTGAGAAGGCACCATGGCAGAATGAGAATAAAAGTCTTTAGTTTGACTGGAATAAGATGACAAAGCTTCAGGCATGTTTGCTGGATGGAATTCTCTGGCATCCCTTCTGGCAGGTGGGACTGGATGGAGTCCTCTAGAACTGTTACTTTGAGGAAGATATGTCAGTGATGTTGAAGATGATCTGGAAGATGAATCACTGGATGATGCTGACAACAGACCTGCTACCTCACCATTAGGCACTGATGCAAGACCCTTAGAATGACCTCTAACCAAGGATGTGGAAGGTGGAATAGTTTTCTGTTGGGTATGGCTGTAATGTGACAATGCTGCAGACTTTTGGGATGATGTTAATGATAATGTAGGAAAGACTGCAAAGTCTGTCCTGTGAGCACCACTAAATGTGGAAGATCTCTTCAATGACTCTGCCTCAGATGGCTTCAGATAGTGCTGAAATGGCTGTGCTGGGCTGAAATTATTTGTAAAGTAGTTGTTCGACTTTTGCTCATGTGATTTCAACTTTTGCTGACTCACTTCCTGCTGTTGTATTTTATCTGCAGCAGCCTGAACTAAATAGAACTTAACTTCCCCTGCATACTCACCCCACTTGTGGAGTGTCTGCAACGGGCACTCACCAGGGAAGAGTGGTCTTTCTGAATCCCTCCACCTCTCCACCAGGGTAAAACGGCCTGTTCTGCCCATAGCACTAGCTAGAGCAATTACAACATCCTGACATGTAGTGCTGTAGCTGGCTCCACAGACAACTCTCTGGATGCCATCTACCCACACCTTGAGCTCCATTCTTACAGCAATGCTGGCATTCTGTTCATGGTAGAACAAAGTTTTGCGACTGGCTTATGAATGCTATATACGACTTCCTGCGGCTGGATTTAAAATATCCATACTTAACTCGATTCATGGTAATTTCTCTTCACTGATGTCCCATGATATTTATGCACTGTCAGAAACTAATTAAACTAAGGATATTTTCATATACAAATGAATACTTCTCAGAACTTTCAATCATCCTAACATCGATTTTCTTTCTGTCTTAAAGTCTGAGAAGTACAGTCATGAAAAAAATATGGGCGAGTAACTGGAGAACATTTGTGATGCTCACAAATGTTTTCTTCAAGGCAGCTAATATGCAGAACTTATCAATCCTTAAAAGCTCTCAAGATCTGGCACTCCTAGAATTGTCTGTTATTTATTTTTCTGAGGAAAAAAAAAGAAGCAAAACTGAAAAATGGTGAAAGAGTGTACAAATAAAAATAGTTAATTCTAGAAACTTAATCTCTTAAAACCTCTTATTTGGGTTTCTATTTACTGTATTTTAACAGTAAAAAAACTACCATTATACAGTAGATTCCATAGACATTCCAAAGTATGAGTCTGCATTGTTCACTGCCTCTATCATTAGTCATTATTGTGATGCTAATTTCAACTGATGTAATATGTAAGCAAACTTTCAATGAACTTCTCAAACAATTACATTAGCTTTACTGTAAATTCTGGGTTTCACATTTCATTTATAACACATAAGGAAGTGATTGCGTCATTAATAGGCTGGACTGCCCATGGTAAACTTCCGGTGTTATGTGTTGCGGGTCGCACTAATGACCCATCATCGAAGCATCATTTTTTGGTGATGCCTAGATGGCAGGGAGGATAGTGTGATTCGCTTGCATAGCTAGGCGGGGTTGTCGCACGAAAGGTCCTGGGTTCGAGGTAAGCCACTCACGTCTGTTGTTTTTCTGTTGTCTAGTTTTCTACTTCTTTATTTCTTACGAGTGCCTGAAAACATACCTTTATGTTTGTCTAATATTTGTTTCACATTTCAGCTTTATTCAGCACCAGTCCTGAGAATCATCCTTTTATAATACAATAAAAACTCCTGATGTGACACACATTAATGATAGAATTTTGTTGGTTATAAGTGTAAAAAAAGCCACAAATGACACATGTAGTCCTTGTTCTGGAATCCCCTGGGTTAGTGAGGTAGAGGAAGACTGAACAACACATGGAGAAGAGAACTGGAGCCAGGGATGAAGGAATGAAGTAGACAAGCAGCAAACTTCAGATGATGGCAATGAACAAACTAAATCTTTATTTTATCAGATTAAAGAAATTAGACATGGACGGGAAGACTTGGCATACGTTTGCTGAAGACCTATGCTTCTTGGGGAGCTGAAGGTTGATGATGGTTATGAGAAGTGTAAACATAAGAGGTGAAGTTATGCATACGGTTGGTAGCCACCACACACACACAAAAACTTGCTACAGAAACCATCATTGTAAGAGCACATACAAGTTTTAGTGCTTGTAATGGGGGACTAAATGTAATGGTAACTCCATGTTCCATAATAGAAGGAGTGAAAACTGGAACGACTAAGATGGTTTGGCCATGTCTGCAGAATGGGAGAAGATCGGCTACCACGACAAGCATGGGAAACAAAGAGCCAGGGATCCAGACCTCCAGGACGACCCAGAGTCCGCTGGGAGGACAACATTAGACAATCTTTGAAGGACCGAGGACTAGAATGGAACCAGGCCAGGAAGAAGACAGCTGATAGAATGGTCTGGCACTCTCTCTTCCAAACCTCTACACCTCACGGTAGAAGGGGAACGACTAAGTAAGTAAGAAAACAGGAAGGAAAAGGAACAGAAGAATAAAGTTAAAACTCATTGTGACAACAGGCACACCTCAACTGGTGATGAAAAAAACAAACAGAAACTATATTCAACAGATTAACTATACATGGCATGGGGAAAAAAAACGAGATGAAAATCAACAACTGATGAACATCATGCTTGAACCTATGCAAAGACATCACTATGATTGCTGGCTCATATGATATCTGAAAAAGAAAAATCATTATTTCCTCCCTAGATATCCAAAGTGTACTAGCATATTATTGTTTATGTTTTATGATCTTAGTATTATCATGTTAGTCCAGTGCCATAAGACACAGAAAAATCTGAGGCTGAGCATAATTTTAAAGTTTGTGATAACACAGTTTACAGAAATTCCTGCAGTTTCAGACCACTGACAACTTTAGAAACATTCTTAACTCTTAGTATACGAGCGGCCTTCTAGAGAGGCCGATGATCGATCCCTGTCAATAGCGAAAATTTATAGCTGAATGCATGTTTCAAACCACTGATCAATTTAGTTACCTGCATGATGTAGGGGTTTCATTTCTTCACATTTTGGTATATAACACTTATGTTATCTTTATAAATAAATTATTTATTGCAAAATCTGTAATGGTAGTCATGAAAGGCAGCTCGTATACTAAGAGTTAAAGATAATTACTTTAGGAATGAACAATTTTAGAGCCTGCTCATTGTTATGACAACATTTATAAGACATGAGCGTCCAATTCACAGAGTGCTTACAGCATGGGTCTCTCGCAGCAAAGGTGTTGAGTTTGATTCAGAGTATCGACACATTCCAGTCTACCCAGCTGTAAATGGGTACCTGACTTTACTCATGAGCTAGGGAAGGAAGAGGCAGCAAGAAAGGGAACTAGTCATACCCACCTCTCAATGCTGGACCTAGTATAGTGAAGTGTTAGAGACTTCACTCCTGTACTGCAGTATCTGCTACGCAACCTTTTATGTAGGACACAGCCTCACAGGATATTACGTGGATAAAGGAGAACAGTTGCAGTATGGTCAATTTCTGTAACTCCATGGAGTAAAGTGCACGGGGGGTGGGGTTGGCATTCTCATCATGCAGAACTAATTTCTACAGCAACTACTGCTACAAGAGCATGTGAATGCATGGTGCAGACTTTGTTGCCATGGGAACCAGATATAATGGTGGTTCCATGCTCAATAAGGAGTGCAAAGGAAAATAATGATGATGGAGTAAGGTGGACATCTATCCATATTTAGTATAACAAGGGTTCAACTTCCAGCCCAGTCATTGTGTATATATGTGTGTTATCCATCCCACCTACTCCTTATTTCCTTTTCTTGTACCTTTCATTATACCATAAAAGAAGGCAGAAAAATACAATATGAGATCCTATTTACAGGCTGTTTATATGGCCAAGTAAAGACTTGACACCTTACTGAATAGAAGGAAGAGTTGAAGGTAAATGTGCAAGAGGAAGACAGCGCTGTAAGTGGGAAGATAACATCAAGAGATGGACATGAAAGAGTCCATCAGAGTGCACCATCAAGACAAGAGACAGAAGACGCTGGAGATCCAATGTCACCGACCTTCGATGTGGAGATGGCAGCTGATGATTTACAAGGTATGTAGGATAAAGACCCTGGTTTACAGAAACTGTTTTTAAAAAAAAACATTCATCAGTAAAATCAAGAATGAAAGTACCCAAGGGAACCATGGACGTATAGTTATAATTTTAATGATAAACAGAGATACGTTAATTAAACTATATATAAAACATACTTTTTTCTATACACAATAGTTCCATTCATAAAGCCGTGATAGAGTAATTATTTGAAACAGTCAAAATTTCCCAGCAAACAAATTCCAAAGACTTTTGACTGATTACTTTGCCTTTGACCACTGCTGAGGGTGTGTCTTCTTGGGCCCCAGATGTTGAGGTGGTCCGTTCATCAGTATTATTATTATTAAAGTAGATTATTCTCAATAGTTCGGGTTCTTATTGTATGCATTATTTAATTATTGAGCACTTGTATGAATTTGCATATTGTTGCTTCTTTATTATTGTCGTAAATTGTGAGAAGATAGGACTGAGATATTTATGGTCCCGCTGGAGCAGAGGTGATAGTGACAGCTATGTGAAAGGAAGGTGTAAGAAATAGTATTGTTTCACGAGGAGGGGTAAACGTGTAGGGAAAAAGGTGACAGTGTAGAAAGAAAAAGGCAGTCTTGGATTGAGTAATTGCTCTAATCCAGCCTATCTTACGACTCTATTTAACTTTCAGACGCCCTTAATCTACTTGTACAGACGCTTAACAACAAACAAGGACATATAATACTACAGACGTAAAGCTATGCAATAACAATAAAATTATGGACATATAACTACTACGTACAGACGTGAAAACAAACTATGAATAACATATATAAATATATATATTTCAAGGGTTTGACCGACACTATAGAGTAAGGTTTATTAAATTTATTTTCGCCCCAAAAAAATATCATCACAACATCAAGACAAGCATTACATTAATACATTGTAGTTACATCAGAGAAATGAAAATATCAATCTAATAGGCCTTCCCTCTTGTATAGGGAAAATTAAGAAAAGATCCCACCCGAGGTAATATACCCGAAAGATCAAATAATTAACAATGGGAGTAGGGGCAGTCAGGACGGGTAAATGATAAGTCCTTGATTTAACTATCCCGTGGGCCTTCAGATTAGTGAGAGATCAATAAAGAAGATGTTATATTAGTAGTAACTTAAGAAAACATAAGTTCTTTCATTCAGTTTCACTCTCTACACACATACAGTGAGCTCACTACAGTTATGCTCACCCCTCTGCTGACGCTGCATTCATTCCATGGAATTTATCCAACACATTTTATTTAAGACTATTATGAGTCCTATTATTTGTCCAGTTCGGCCCCAGTTTAAGCAACTGCTAATTTTCAGGGAGTCACTGAATTGGTGCGTTGATTAATTTTTTTCTCCTCGTACTGCAGGTATTGGTTTGGGATAAGTTTTTTCTAGGTGGTGGCACTGTCCTGGAAATTTATAAGTTAATATAGGTTTTCCCGGAGTGGTCTAGCCTCCAGTGGCTGTGACTCTCTCTGTTGTAGTGAATGTGTAAAAAAACGAATGTTACTCCCAGGCTGTTCTTGGAAGGAAATAGCCGAGTATGACCCGTGAATTCTCTCTGTAGAATTTGGTGGTAGGAAAAAACTTTACTGTCATATGGTTTGTTAAAGAAAAATTAGTGCTGTAAGTTCTGCCACATCAGGCCCGTAATATTTTATGGATAAAGATGAAAAAATGTTCGTGTTTAACATTTAAAAACAATTTGTCATTTGAAGTGTTCTGGTTATTTAACCACTCTTATGGATGGAGAAGGTGGACCGTGAAGGGTCTCCAACATCAGATTTTTTCACCGACAATGTTTGTATTTTTATTTGGAACAATTAATTGGAATGCCATAAGACATCTGGCCATAGAACTCTATAAGAATACCGCTGGATCGCAAAGGGTATGATCAACCTATATAAAAGAGAATAGAAAACAGGTAATCATACTATAATTATATTCTAACATCCGCGTTTTAGGTAAGACCTGTAACTCACTCCGGTATTTAATTATCTCTAAAAAAACCCCACGAGTTATGAACACTAGTCACCTAAAATTTGCGCATGATGAAAAATAGAAATAAATGGTATCAACCAAATTATCGATTGTCTAGCATCTAATAATATTTTAAGCCTCTCCTACTGGAAATAGCAAGAAATAAATTACGTTCTCTAAATTATCCACCGCCTAGCGTCTATTAATTAATTTAAAGCATCTCTTACTGAGGAAATACCGAGAAGTTAAATTACGTTACGGCTGGAGAAAATTTTGCTATAAGTTTATTTAATACGTTATTCAGCTTAACACAAAATCCCAGCGAAATAAATGAAAAAACTAAACAATTAAATCACTCAAAACTCTAATATATTATTACCGCAGCACAAAGAATGAATTAAGTCTCCACGTATAGAAGAAATCCAAAATTCTTGTTTGATTCTAATATATGAGCTAGGTACTTCTTCAACTTCTCTGGCGCTATTGATAACTGCATTTTTAAGAGCTGCCTATATATATTAAATGAATGAAAATCGTTAGCTACATGCAAGATTTTTCGTCTCTCCTGATTCTCGGGAACTTTTGCATTTGGGCCGCGAATCAAAGCTTTTTTCACAACTTTTTACCGCCAGACTCCTCCATTCCTCTTCGTACTGCAGAGATTTCTAACCCGCGTAGACTGTTCACGTTCTCGTGTTAATCAGAGGTGTTACCAAACTCTGCTCACTCTTAGTGACTACAAAAGACGTTGATAACTGACCGCCTGCTGCCTCTGGCCCGCCTCCTTGAAGGGATGACAGTAAGAGGTTCAGAGATTGCTAATTATAATGGCTCCTGAGAGAAGACCGTAGGCGTGGCTAAATTAAAAGTTAAGACAGAGGGCGAATGACATGGCTTAAAGCGCGCTCACCTGGACATGCTAATATCATGCACGTGGAATCCACGTTGGCAATTTTGATTTCAACAAAATTGAGGGCTACTGGTGAGATTCAAGGGTAGCTTCACTTTTCATCTGTCACAATTATCATCCTGTACAGTTCTCTCGTATAGACCTGTATGTAATTTTTTAATTGTCTGGGGTTAATTTCAAGATAATGTTTCGTCTGCAAAAAACTGTCAAAGAAAGCAACAGAAGCTTAATTCTGAACATAATTCAGTTGAACTTAGAAATTCCTCATAACTCTGGTAATGATGACTGATCAAGTTTATTAACGCATACTTTCATGTAGACAATTGACATGCACTTCAATTCAATATCATATTCATTCGTAGGCAATCCCAGCCTATACCTTGGTGCTAACATGCACTTATTCTATTATCATAAAATATCTCGTACGCTCTAGTATACGTCAGCCACAGTTCGGTGCTAAACACGCACACTTTTTTATCGTCTGTTATCCTTTAGTTCTGGGTTCTCTAGACCCTTACTTCAGTGCCATACTGCATCATTTGACTATATATCAGACCATCATTTGACTATGTATCTAATCATTTCATCAGTTGGCTCTCCATGCCATATTATGAATAAACTGTTACCTTTATCTTGAACACTTGGCCTCATGAGAAATATTCACGCACATAATCTAAGTGGTAAATTCCACAACTCGGTAACGCAGACTCTCAGAAAAAAACACTTCTATTAGTGGTTATCCCACATGTACCATAAGTGGACAAAGCCACACAGCCAAACACCTCCGTACGCTGTAGATGTGTAAAGCAGACTTTCCTAGAGACCACTCACGCGTCATCACATTCATGCTACATATAGTGAATTACGTATATCGTTGAGGGTGCTTCATGGTGCAACCACCTCGACAAAAGCTGAACCAGCCTAGATGATTACGCGCAATGAAACGGTCCTCAGATGATTACGCACCATGAAGCGGTCCTCAACAACCATGCATATTTAAAATAAAGGTAATTGTGAAATCAATCAATCAATATCTTCAGCTCCCCAAGGAGCACAGGCCTTTAACAAACACATGCCAAGTCCTCCTATCACATGTCAGCTCAAGTTCTTTCCACGTTTTCCTCATCATTTTCACTTCTGTCTCCAACTCTTTTCTCCATGTGTTTCTTGGTCTACTTCTGCCTCTCTTACACTTATCTCTCTTAATTGTGAAATGGCAAAACAAAATGCTCAACCCAAACAGCAAATATTAAATGAAATAATACACACGATATAAACTTGCCTGCGGCCCTACACAAAACTGTATGACAATGGTATACATCTACAGTTAAAGAAACGAAAATCAATGTGGATCGATCACACATGAGAAAATGAGATTACATGTAGCATGATAAACAACAATCACCAAGATGAAACCCCTATGAAATAGGAGAAAGTGAAGGTCAATGAGTTTAAAAACAAGAAAGACAAGAGAGAACCAGAATTCACATGGAGAAATGTAAAATAAAAATTCAATGACAGACATATATGGAAGGACCCAGCCTGTTATCTAGGAACCCAAAAATGTACAAACATAAATGGAGTCAATAGGAAGTAAATTATAGACAAATACGACTTTTTTTTTCTCTCTCCTGTATGGCACAACACTATATGTAAACACACAGTTAAAAAAAAAAAAAAAAGCAGTGAACTTGTTTATATTAAGTTTAACAAACTAATTATATGCACATATAATATGTCAGGTCTCAGGTAACAGTATAAATCTAGTCAAGCTGAGGATGGGCCTACAAGAACATAACTTTTTACTTGTAGTAACAAGACTACATACGTTTTCATGCAGTACACAGTGAAAGCAAATATTATTATAACAAAGTACAGTACCATACATGAACATCAAGGCAGAATGAACTTGTAACAAAACAACTATATACCAGTTGTTCAGCATTCTGATGTTATGAAGATCTTTGATATAAATGCTTTACTATACAAATACATCTTACAGTTTGTTCAGGTACATTTCTATCCTTTTCAATAAGCTTCTGTGGGTAAATTTTTGTTTTAAAAAAAATTAATTCAGGCATATTGGGAATATGGCGTTAGGCCAATATTTTCTTGACATCACTAGGGGTAATATGGGCAGCATCATGCCGGCCAATATTCACCTTCCCAGAGTACCCAATTCTTGAGGCTGGGTCGACCCCGGAGCTCTTTGTGGTCTAAAAAATCCCACCTCAACTGGGGATCGAACCATGGACCACCGAGCTAGGAAGCCAGTGCACTAACCACTGCGGCTCCTAAACTTTTGTTACCGTCTCTTTATTTCTGTAGTACAGATTTTTGGTCTCTCACATATCATTCGCTTGTGCAACATAGATAATTAAATATAAATTATGTACAGAATACTCACTGCTGATGGGGACCTGGTGATTGTTTGTTTGTAATCTCAACTCCTCCACCACATCATTTTCTCCCATATATAAAGACTAGGCTCTAATTTACTTTCATCAGATGGACTCTGTACAAACATACTCTGTTCCATAATATGAGGCAGGTGCTAATTATTCCTGCCCATCATTCGCTGCTGAATAATTTACAAAGTTATGACAAGTACATGAGACACAAACAGTTACACCTATTACACCTAATGAATGTTACAAACACACAGACTCTGGTGACAAATACAGATGACAGGTAAAAAATAAGACAAACAGCCTTCACATTACTTTATAAATAATGGCATAATGACTAATTAACGATGAGCTGACAGCATCAATGTGATTATTTCAAACTTTGCAATCTGCTAAATATGTGTCTTCTTCTCTTTTCCCCTTTCAACTCCCAAAGGAGCATAGGCCTTCAACAAACATTTGCCAAATCTTCCTGTCCTACGTCATCAGTTCAAGGTCTTTTCATGTCTTCTCTATCTATCCCCTTCATGTCAGTCTATTTTCTATGTGTTCTTTGATCTTCCTCTACCTGTCTTACCCAGGGGATTCTAGAACAGAGATTGTCTGGTAATGCTATCAACATGTTTTCTCAATGTGTATCCTATCCATCTCCAGCATCTTCTTCTCATTTTTTTGTTTTCCTGGCGCTTGTCTGGTTCTTGTCATTAGTTCCACATTAGTGATCTTGCCATACCAGTTCAATCTTTCTACTTCCTACGCAAGCATCCATTTGTGAAATACGTGTTGCTGTCAACAAAATATAGCTTGGCACCCAACTACTTTAAACAGAAATAAGTTTACTAAACGTGTAAGAAGTGAGCTGTATAAAGTCTGCCATGTCTTTGACTCTGCTGAACGAGAGGTTTCTGAACTGATAATCAATTAATCCTCCAATATAAAGCAGTGCTCCGTGTGATTCCTGCAGGTCTCTGAGAAGGCAAATAAAAAGAACAGGACCACTACTCCCTCAGGCAAGTCGTAATAGATGACTAACAAGACAGTGTGTATGGGGATGGCTACCGCATAATATAAAACAACCTGCTACAGAAACCACACTGCAGAGTATATTAATGTTTTGGCGCAGACATCTTGCACATGGACCAGCTGTATTAGAGGCTCCATGCTCCATAAAAAGAAACAGGGAAATTATGATGATGATGATGCAGTGATGGTCAGCTGGTGGTACATGGAACCTATATGGTCAACTGGTGGTACATGGAACCTATATGGTCAGCTGGTAGTACATGGAACCTATATGGTCAACTGGTGGTACATGGAACCTATATGGTCAGCTGGTGGTACATGGAACCTATATGGTCAGCTGGTGGTAAATGGAACCTATATGGTCAACTGGTGGTACATGGAACCTATATGGTCAGCTGGTGGTACATGGAACCTATATGGTCAACTGGTGGTACATGGAACCTATATGGTCAACTGGTGGTACATGGAACCTATATGGTCAGCTGGTGGTACATGGAACCTATATGGTCAACTGGTGGTACATGGCACCTATATGGTCAACTGGTGGTACATGGAACCTATATGGTCAACTGGTGGTACATGGAACCTATATGGTCAGCTGGTGGTACATGGAACCTATATGGTCAGCTTTTGGCATGCAAAGAGGCTGGGCGTTTTCTTACAATATAAAACCAAAACCAAGGTATAATAAAAAATAATTTTCTAAAAATATTTTCAACACAGTGAAAGAGGGGAAAAAAAACACTTGGAAAAAAAAACAGGAGAAAGACATGAAAGTAATAATCAAGAAATGAAAAGTTCTTGAACAGATGGCACAGGACAGGAAGACTTGGAATGTGTTTGTTGACAGCCAGTTTTCCATAGGGAGGTGAAAGGTAAAGATGATGATGATGACAACAAAAACCCAAAGATTGTAATGGCCTCTGTAATCTAATTATTGAGTGACTTATTCCTTCCCTGACCTTCATGGGTAGATTTTCATACAACTCTGTCCCCACTTTGGATAAAAGCAACTATATTTTGTGTCTTTCAGCATTTTCATGGTATTCTGTACAGTTTCTCCAGTTTCAGACGTTCTTTATCTGGTCTCTAGAGATCTTACAATAATCCTCATCATAAACAACTTTTTCACAAGTAATGAAATCCAACACCTTCTTTGTGATCACTGTCCATGTTTGATATCACTCCACTGCAATAAGCATCTTAGGAAGTTTGAAAACTTTAACAAGTTACTTGATTAGCTTTCAAAATTTATGAAGAAAAAATATCCTGTTAAACCTGTGATGGGTTATAATTAAGATATAGTGTCTATCATCCTCATCCTGCAGTCCTTATGGAGCATGGAGCCACCACTGTAGCTGGTCACCTTGTAGGAAGCCTGCACCAAGTATTTACATACCACCTGTAGCAATGGCTTCTGTGGCTATGATGAAGTTGCCAGCCCCATGCACAACCTGCTATTAGTCACCTTGTACAACATGCCTGAGGGTGGAGTAGTCTTATTCTTTCTCTGTCTTACCAGAGACCCCCCCAGGAACAACACAAGGTAGTAGTGGCCCCTTTCAGTCATAACTGACTATGGGAATGTGCCCCTGAGGTGATAGTCTTTAGCTGCTTTTTTTTGCCTGGTGTTCCCTTCTGCGTGTTCTTTTTTCTTCTGCTTGTTGTGAGAGCTTCTTATCATTCATTCTGAGGTAGCGTCATAGGGTGTGATCGACAGCTTCATCCTCCCAGGTTACTGGATTTATGTCCAGTGCCTTCAACTCTCTCTTGCACACATCTATGAACCTCAGCTGCTGTCGCCCGGCTGTTCTTTTGCCATCAGCCAGTTGCCCGTAGAAAATATGGTAACTGCTTTTCTCATGTTCTGCTGACACCATAGGGTGAAGCTGGTGTGTCCTCTCCTGGGCTCGAGCTTGGGCACAGTTACATGGAGATCAAGCTGTTGCCCATGCAGCATGTTCCCCTTCTCTACATGGCAGGTAGGTCCAAAGGAATGGCAGTAGCCAAGAAAGTTTGGTAGCAGTCATGTCGCAGGAGTTGCCAGAATAATGTTTAATCAACAATAGGATGCCTTAGGACTCCAGCTCTGAATTAATCCTGAGGATATTCCCGCAAGGCAGCAGAAGTTTGAAATCATAGTACAAAGGCTACAAACCAAGGATTATGAGCCCTATCTGCCCGAAGCAGCTGGTTTTGAAGCGCCAGTGGCTCGCCTTTACCTCTTCTTCTATCAGTAGAAACTATTCCACCAGACTCAAATTGAGCCACATATGAACCCTGGGAGCTGGGCTTGGTTGTCACAGGCTATTTGAGGTGCGTGCCATACAAGCATTTATTTGCAGTGGGAGCTTATCCCACTACAACTCCGGTCTATGACAACCTTCAGAACCACACAGGGTATATCTTTTTTTTTCTTTCTTTGATCCTTGGCCGCCGACCGTCAAAGCAGTCAGTGGCCATTACGCCTGGTGGCGTCTTGTAGGGCAACAACAAATTGATTCCAACAACACAGGGTATATAGGGTCCATAAAATGTGACCTGATTAATGAATCTGCTTTTGTGCTCCAGCTTTGCAAAATACACGAGTTTATGTTAAATTTTGTTGTTGGCTAGGTCTGTCTGTTCTCGCACAGGAAACATATGTCAACTGATTGCTTCACACAGCAGTCCATATACTTGAATCCTCAAGGTCATGGACAGAGGGAAAACCCAAAACACATGGAGAAGGGAACTGGAAACAAATTTAAGGAGGTAAAGAAGAAATGGAAAGATCCTGAATAGATGGTACAGGCAGGAACGCTTCGTGTGAGTTTGTGCAACACCTATGCCACACAAGGATCTAAAAGGGTAATGAACATTCAGCATGCATGGAGCTCACAAACTTATCAGGAGAACAAACTGCTACATAATTCACTACTGCAAGAGCACACGTGAAGCTCTGGCTCAGGTTTCTTACAAGAGGCCAAATCTTGTGGTGGGCCCATGCACCATAAGAAGTGTAACAGCAGTAAGAGGATTACTACAGCTATGGATATAGCCAAACAAGTTATGTGAAGAAAAGGAGGAGATGAACAGTGCTACTAAATTAACAGCAGTAGCGCTGAATTTAAAGTGGTGATTATGCACCAATGCCTTATCCAACAAAACTTAGTTTAGAAATTAGTTTGGTTTAGTTATAAGGACCATCTTCATTGCACATGGACAACTCCATAAGGCAAGCAGAATACACCACATAATGGTATACAAAATTTTATGTGGTGGTAAAATATTACTTCTGTGCTTCAAATCAACTGGCTATAGGAGGAAGCATGTTTCCACATAAGAGAATACACAAGGCAACATGGATATCACCAGACCATAGAACAGAAAATCAGATTGATCATATATATGTGGTGAAGTGGGATGTTATAAATACTTATAGGGAACTTAGTGTACTGACTGAGATCAGCTGTGAAGGTATCTATATCTATTAAGAGTAGTGTATTATAGATAACCTTACTTGCTACCACATATCTCTATATCTCAGTCAGAATTATTCTGGAATAGTGTGATGCTACGTTATGTGTCTAGGGTATGTGTATGATGAAGTGTAAGTCACAACAACAGACAGATAAACAATTTAATTTAATCCACTACTCTTGACAACACTGTGAGACTCACATACATATAACACTCTACAAAGATATCTTAAAAGAGTCACTGATAAACTTTCGAATAACAATATGTATTCATTACTGGCATGAATGAATATGTGTCCTGATTCAACTACAAGGGAACCAGGAAGCACAATCAATTTAAATTACAAGTTATGTACAGAATGTATTTAATATGAATATTGTAGTGACATATATTATTACAAATGTTCTATGTGTGTCAGTTGTGTAGTAGTAAAATGAGGTAATACTGGTTTTGTTTTGTTCAAGCTCTGTTGGTATTTGTCATCATGACTTCAATAGTTTGTCTTTAGGGACCAGTATTGGAGATGTTCACAGTTCCTGATTTTAAGACAAGTAAATTCCCCTCTTAATGTTAATTTTAAAAAGTCAGTTCAAGATGAGGGGACATAATGTTGAGCTCAGCTGGCCAATTCGCTTATCTGGCGTGATGGCGGCAGGAAAGGACTCCTCTGCTTGAATTCTCCTCTGGGTTCAGGAGACACCTCACTGATAGCTAAAAAGACCAAGGAGTATGCTGTCCGACTCAGGATTCAGCAAAGCTCTGACTAGGTGCTGCTCAGTACCATCAAGACCACTGTCCCTGAAATCAAGAAGGATGTACCTTCTACTTCATAACTAATTTATATTTTCTTTTTACACTGATCACAATACATCACAAACATTGCGTTCAGAGCGTTAGGCCAACAGTCAGCTTCATCTGAAATACTTTATACCAGCATTACCATCCTTAATGGTCACTACGCCTCTGCACTTCCAGCATTATTTCTGTCTAATCAATCATCCAGGTGTCAGTGTACTATTTGGCCATTCCATGCCGTTTTACTTCTCTCCGACACCCTCTGTTCAGGCTGGAGCATTACAGGCTTTACCTCACGTTGGCCACTGAACTACACATATATATACAGGCATAAATCAACAATTCACATTCAATTTTCATTAAAAGATATTGAATGGTTCAAGCTTACCACAATTCATACGAATAACACAGATACGTTGATTAGCAA
Source organism: Oreohelix idahoensis (assembly GCA_024509875.1). Taxonomy (NCBI): domain Eukaryota; kingdom Metazoa; phylum Mollusca; class Gastropoda; order Stylommatophora; family Oreohelicidae; genus Oreohelix; species Oreohelix idahoensis. The sequence continues at coordinate 564,904 of JAMPIV010001839.1, forward strand.
TGAATTCTGGCACAAACTGGCACAAATTTCCATCTGCCTATGTTCCAGGCTTTTATTGAGCAAAATATATGCTGGCTTCAACGCACTGATGCTTTATCAAGCTATTTTAAACAAGTGGTTTCGAACTAACGCTCCCAAGTGTGTATATCAGCGAGTCTGACCAATGAGCCCCGTTTCGACAAGTGTTTGAAAAAATGTTACCTTTCCCCGTTTCCCCTAACAACCAAGATAGTATTTATAGCCCGACCAATCGTGGTTAGGCTTTCATTTGTTGCGCTCCAATCAATTTGGAGTTTACATGGTAGGCTATTTCTGTAACGTAAATTTTTTTCAAACACGTTAAAAAAAAATCTTATGAGCAGAAATGATTTTATGCTGTCAGGCACCCCCAATATTTTATTTTGGGTATAATTTATTAATTCCTGGACTATTTGCGTAACGTTTTACATATTATTTGTCAGCAAGCCCTAAGGAACCCAAAAAATACAAATTTAAAGGAGCTACGTGGCTGCGTTCAAAATATGCAATTTCTTTTACCTCCTGTTTCGAAGATGTTCTGTCTGGGTACTGTTATGTTCTCAACCGTAAACCCATCTAATGTTATCTTTTCTAATAAGAGTTTTTTATGATTTATAAACCTAACTCTGGGAAAGGGTAGTGTATTTTATCACTGTCCGTCTGAAAAAGTTAGTGCTTGTAGACTTACACGCGTGATAGTAGTAATTGTGTATCGCGCGACGCGTGTTTAATGTTCGGCTTTCTGCCTCTCCCTTCTCGCTATCCTTTTGTCCATCTGTTCGTTCGTTTTGGTAACGTAATGTAGAAAAAGACATGAATGGAATTTAAAATTTAGGTCATTACGCAGTCTGCCTCTTAATGTTTTTCCAAGAAATACAGCACACGTTTCATTGAAGAAAGCGGGTATAATACAGTAAGCTTTTACTATCAACGTGAAAGCGTTACAATTTGCAGACGAAGCAGAAAACAAGGGGGATTTCGAGTACATTCCTTGTGACAGCACTGTCATTTTACCATTGCTCTTCTCTTTATTAATTTTATTTGTTAGGCTTCATATTTACCTAATAATTTATATATGTGGATTAGAATATTTCATGACAATATACATAAACAAGAAGTTTAGATCATCATTGCAGGATGTAAAGGTATATAGAGGAGCAGATGTGGCATCAGTTCAGCATCAGATAGCCAAAGTAAAAATGAAACTCAAGAGATATGCAACAATGCATAGCTATAGACAACAATTTAATGTAGGCCATCTAAGAAATCAAGAAACAAGAGACAAATTTACGGTTACAATATCTAACAATTATAAATTGCTCCAAATCAAAACTATATGGAATGAGACATGTGAAGAAACACTAGATAACATGGATAACAACAGAAACCATCAATAAGATAAAAGACAGACAAAAACAAGAAAGCAGATTTAAACAGAAGCAAAACCAGAAGTTCCAAAGCCAAGGCCCAAGAAGTGTACACAGAAGCAAACAAAGTAGTAAGAAGAAGCATCAAAAGAGACAAGAGGAAATATATTGAGGAGTTGGCAAGAGAGGCAGAAGATGCTGCAGTCAAAGGAAATATGAGAGAACTGTATAGCAGCACAAAGAAGCTAACAGGAAAATACAAACAAGCAAGTTGCCTCATAAAAGAGAAGAATGGAAAACTGCTTAGCATTATACAAGAGCAAATGAAGAGTTGAATGGAATATTTTGAGGACCTTCTCAATAGACCAGCTCCACAACCCCCCCCCCCCCCCACACACACACACACACACACATCCAGCCAGCAGAAGAAGAGCTACAAATTAACTGAGAAAGACCAATGAAGGAAGAAATAAAGAGAGCCATAAAGCTTCTAAGAGATGGAAAAGCAGCTGGACCAGATGGCATTCCAGCAGAGGCCATCAAAGCAGATATTGACACGGCTACAGAGGTGTTATATAAATTACTTGGTAAAGTCTGGGAAAAGGAAGAGATACCAGCAGAATGGAAGGAAGGGTATCTGGTTAAGCTGCCTAAGAAGGGAAACTTACAAGAGTGCACAAATTATAGAGCAATAATGTTACTATCAGTGCCAGGAAAAGTATTAAATAGGATCATTCTCAAGAGATTAAAAGAGTCCATAGACAAGAAACTGAGAGATGAACAAGCAGGTTTTTGACCAAACAGATCCTCTGCAGATCAGATAGCCACTTTGAGAATAATAGTTGAACAAAGTCTGGAATGGAATTCACCACTATACATTGGATTTGTAGACTATGAAAAGGCATTTGACAGTGTAGACAGAGAATCACTTTGGAAACTGATGAGGCACTATGGAGTTCCCCTCAAGATCATTAATTTAATAAAGAAAACTTATGAAGACATGACATGCAGAGTTCTTCATGAAGGACAACTTATAGAACCGAGGGTGGTAAGAACGGAAGTGCAATAGGGATGCCTCTTGTCTCCATTTCTTTTCTTACTAGCAATAGATTTGGTTATGATAACATCGACGACACACAATAGAAATGGAATCCAGTAGAATCTGACTAAACAGCTAAATGATATAGATTTTGCTGATGACTTGGCTCTCCTGTCCCATAACCATAATCAGATGCAGAACAAAATGAAAACACTCAATGAGAGGTCACAGCAACTGGATCTGAAAATACACAGGGAAACGATAAAAATAATGAGAATAAATGCAGGAAATGATAACAGGGTTGAACTTGAAGAAACACCACTAAAAGGTGTAGAATCGTACACATATCTTGGCAGCAATATAGACAAAGCTGGAGGGACAGACAGTGATATCAAAATAAGAATACAAAAAGCAAGAGGAGCTTTCATTGCAGTGAGAAATATATAGAGATCAAGAGAAATCAAACTCTGCCTATGCCGGTCCCAAGCCCGGATGAAAAAGGAGGAGGGCGGCCTGCATGGAGGCCGTAAGGAGGCAGCCCCTCCACCATGCAAAGGCACAACAGGCCAATCACCTGTTTGTCTTAAACTATGATTACAAGCAATATAAGAGAGAAAACCGGACTGATTCTAAAGGCGACGAACTGGAACGGACTACGACTTATGGAACAGGGAACACAAGAAGTATAAATGGGAAAGAAGAGGAGCTGATGGAAGAGATGAGGAAAGCAAAACTAGAAATCCTGGCTATTACCGAAACAAAGAAAAAGGGACAAGGAGTCATGGATCTCGATGGCAACACTCTGCTATACAGTGGTGTACCCACATCTGAAAGAGCTAAAGGGGGCATGGGTTGCATTGTGGCCAAAAACCAGAAAGATAGTATCAAGGGATGGAACTTTGTCTCGGAGCGCATTATGGTTGTAAAACTAAAAGAAGGAGAAACCATAGTCAACCTGGTCATAGTGTATGGGCCAAATGAGGATGAGAGAGCAGAGGTCAAGGAAGAATTCTTCGAGCTGCTTCAAAGGACAGTGGATGACTGCCTAGATGAAATTATCATGCTCGGAGATTTCAATGCCAGAGTTGGAAATGACCATGCTAGATGGGGTGGAGTTATCGGAAGATATGGAGAAGATACTCTCAATGACAATGGAAAGCGACTCCTCAGATTCTGCAGTGAGCAGAATCTGATCATTACCAACACAAAGTTCCCCCATAAGCGCATACATGCATACACTAGGTGTGAACCAACAAAGAATGAGAAGTCAGTGATCGACTATGCCATTGTTAGGAGGAGCTCATTCAAATATGTCTGGGATGGTAGAGTCTGGAGGGGGCCAGAGATTGGAAGTGATCACTACCTGCTTACAATCAAAAGAACAACTGAAAGAGTTGCTCAGCCTAGGAACTGTCCAGCACCACGCAAGAAACCATAAACGAACGGAAGAAATGAGCATTAAGACCTACAAGCTGAAAGAGCCAGAAATTAAGACCAGATATCAGGGGCTTATTGCTACAGCGGTGAGAAACACAGAAGAACAACCTGATGACTTGGAAACCCTGTGGCTTAAATTCAAGGACATCATAAAGACAGCTGCTGCAGAAGCATGTGCTGAAGTCCGACTTGGGAACAAGAGAAAGAGGACACCTTGGTGGACAGAGGAAGTCAAAGAGAAAATAAGAGAGAAGAAAATGGCATGGAAACAATATTTAGGAGCTAAAAACACAGCAGGACAAATAGAGAAATATAGAGAATATGTGATACTCAGAACAGAAGCAAAGAACAAGGTGCTAGCAGCAAAACAGAAGTCCTGGGAAAAATTTGGAGAAAAGCTAGAAAAGGATGCGCAAGAAAACCAGAAATTGTTCTATAAGACCCTAAAGAACATGAGGAAGGAAAAACAATGCCCTCTTAAATTTATAAAGGACAAGCAAGGCAAATTGCTTACTGCCCCGAAGGAAGTAATGGAAAGATGGAAAGAATATTTCTCAGAACTCCTTGATGGTGAGCAAGATAGAGCATCAGAAATGATAACCACTAGCACAGAAGAGGATACAAATGGTGATGAAGATGACATAAAGATGGAAGAACTGAAGGCAGCACTGGAGAAAATCAAGATGGGCAAAGCAGCAGGGCATGATGGTATAACACCAGAAATGGTTAAGTACATGGGAACATCAGGCGACCTATTACTCCTAATTCCATATCTCTGGTTATTGCTATACAAGAACCTGTACAAGTGCTCGCGTATGAAATTATGTCCCCCCCTGACGGATTTTTTTAGAGCAAAATTCATAAATTATAAGAGTTCAGAGCTGCGCTTTTCGTTTTTTACCATTACTGCTCTTTTAACCAACGTGACCAGAACAGTGACCCATAAAACCCGGGCTGATATTCAAGCTATGAATTTTCATCTACGAGATCCCTTGAACTGGATTATCGCGAGTCCCTTTTTTCTGAGTACATTGAAGAAAGTTTCAGCGACCAGAACTGGCTTACACCTTGAGCCGACCCAATAATTACATCCGATGAGCTAATCGGCGAAAATGCCCTGAATTTCTATCAGGGACTACTTTTCATCTGATGCAAGCAATAACTGGGCAATCTCATTGCTAAATCAGGCCTCTCCAGTGACCCGACACCTTCTCCAAACTTCATGATTTCCCCTCCACACTAACCCCAAACGTGTTTTAAAAAGCTTTTAATACCCTAAAAATGGACCTTCATGACAAACATCATTGTCCATTAAAAAGACTTAAATATAGTTTTACCTTAATGTTCATGTTGATCCCAAACGATGTCATCAAGGCATGTAAGAGAAGAACAAGAAAACATTCATGGGGTACGTGGAATGCGTTGGAGAAGTCTGTATTTCAGGCTTCACGTTTGTGATGCCCCCCCCCATTTGCTTCAAGTCGTCATGATCCCAATCCAACCTGAAAAGGGGGGGGAATTTAAACAAACAGATAGGAGGACCCACCCAACCCCCCCACAACAAACGACCGACCCCCCAATTACCGAGAAGCGAAAGAATACAAGCAGATATGCAAGCTGAAGAACAGGTTGAGAGCTTCGACTGCACTTCAAGAAATACCTGCCAAGCTATTCCCCAGATCCGAATCTTGGGATGGCGTCAAGAACATCAATAGGCCAGGTCGTACCCCACTGGCTGGGAGAACTTTATCCAGTATTCAACTCCCCTTTAAATCGAAGGATTCCTCAGCAAGATCAGAGTCTTGGTAAGAAAAACGAAGATGGCAGTATACCGCTTCCACCTAAATGTCCCCCTATTGACCTTACCAATAATTAATTTAAATAAATAATAATTACCACCTCACGAGCACACACTACCACAATAGCCAGACGATCAAACTTCAGACCGCCAGATGAACATACCGTGGGGAAAACGGGATAAACAAAATGATTAATTAGATTAATTTTTGGAACCGATGCCCCAGCAACCCCGATACAACACTGAAATTATGTGTTTTTTAAGGGAATGTTTTTTTAAAAAATTATCCCATAAAATTTCCCCATCCAACCAAACCACATAATAAATTACATTTTCCCAAGCATATAACAAATAGTCTTTGTGCCAAAATCCAACAGAAAATTGGGCTACATAGAAAAATGCCTACCAAGGCACCCCCACGCACCGTTATGATCCTTTTCCCCCCCCCCCTCGATGGGTTTTTACGACAACCACCAGTTACCCCCCCCCCCCCCCCCCCCCCAGCTGTTGTCCCCCGATAAAAATAAAAAGTGAATAGGCCGTCAAAGAAAAGGTCCCAGCGAGATGATTGGCAACATAGGAATTTTTAAGTAGTCCCCCCCCTCAGATTTCACAAGGTCCCCCTTTTTCCCTTTTATAAAATGGTTAGAACCAGACTATTCGGGATACTCCCCCTGCCCCTCATCCTAAGATAAAAAATATTAGAACTTATAGCAAACACTTCGATACACTCATCGCGTAATACAAAATACATTTAATCACCAGCCCAAGAAAAAAATGGCGTGTCTATGTGCCCAAAAAAAATGGAGACACCAACCACAGGAAATCGCTTTCAGACCCCACCCCCACTCGCCTATTTTCAAGCCTCCCCCCTAAGAAATTCCCACCTCAGGCCCGTTTGGTCCACCCCGAGTTCATAACCCCTCCTTGCTTATACACTGAGTAGGAGATATTATTACAGAACCTTTTTGGTTAAGACAAAGGCTTACATCCTGGCCAACGATAATGAATTATTAACTGGACATCTCATCGACACAGCCAAATACCAGTGTGATCCAATGTGTAGAGCAATTCATTGCCAGCAGTTGGGTGGACCAACGTAAAAATAAATCCGCCAACCCAGGTTTATTTTCCCCCCCCCCCCCCCCCCCCTAACACAGACAATGTACCGGGCAAGGATAAAAAGCGTGGACTCTATGTTCGGACACTGAAGCGGTAGAGAACCCACTTTTTGTTTATAAAATTCCCCCCGCCCCCCCCCCCCCAATGTCTTTTTTTTTTCCCCGGGAACCTAACCCCAACGCTAAATATTTATTTTTTGCAGGGTTTTGTTATTTGTTTTTGGGTAAGGGGTGTAACCAATTTCCATACAAGATCCAAACACTTGGAAACAAAACATCACAAAAATAACCGCACACGCCACGCAACTATATATTGCTTGTAACCTTTTTTTTTTTACAAAAGGCCCCCCCAAGGGGGGGGGGTGTTGAAAGCCCCCACAACAGTATTTATTTTTGAGGTATTTGTGGTTCCCCCCAACAGGACATAAAAAAAAATAAGCCCCCCCCTAAATGTATATATACAAAAGAGTGATCTCTACTCACCCACTACTATTTATAGCGATTTTTGTATCCCCCCCCCCCCCTAAAAGACTCGAAACCAACTGATCCCAGAAAAGGTGCAGAGAACAAGGGGGCCCAACCCCCACCCAACCCCAGAACAAAAACTCACCGCACACAATTTTACAAGAAAATTTCGCTCAGCTAGCTCATGCTCATCCATCAATCCATTTTTTCCCATCAATCCATGGTGTATTTTCCACACCCAACTTCCACACACTTTTCTTCCCCGCTTGGCCTCCCCCGGCAAACCTTCGCAAAAAGAAATTTTACCCAGGGGGACCCCTTCCCCCCTGCCCAAGCTTTTCGGTCTTCTAGATAAAAAAAAAATTATACTCAAGAACCTTAGGGGAAAAGTTGGGGTTATAGCTGCATTTAATCCCTTATTTCCAAAAAGGGGGCTCCCATCCGGCCCTGCCCGTGGGGCCATCCACTGCCAAAAAAAAACGGACCAGTGTGGTTTGGACTCCCATTACAAATCCCCACCTCGTCTCTCAAAGCCCCCCAACCCCTACCCAGGGAAAAAAAATAATGTAGTTTTGCTATACGTGGCAGGGGGTTGGGCCTCACCAATTTGATCAAGAACCAACCCATGATCGTAAATCGAAGGAATCTAGGGCTTTGGGGGCCGACCTCGTTTTATGGGACCCCATCTAACCCCAGCAATTTTTGGGTATCTCGCAAAATGGTTCCTGGACAAAGCAGGCAAAGTGGGTTTTTTTCATATAGCTTTTGGAAATTTCTTTTTGGCGCTTTCATTGAGGGAAAACAAACATAACAGAAAAAAAATTCCCCCCTAGGGTGAAACCACCCCCCACGCCCTGGTGGATTTTAACGTTGTTTAAAAAAAAAACAAAAAACACCCAATAACTTCCCCATTGAACACGGGTGCGGGGGAGAAGCTTTATATTCTACACCTAATTGGCCATTATGAAACATCAAACACCATTAAAAAAATTAATTTAAATTATAATCAGTTTAAAATATGAAAAAAATGATGGAGGAATTTATTTAATGTTCCCCCCCCCACTAGTTGACCGGGTGCCCAACCCAAAACCATCGCCCCCCCCCCCTAAAAAAAAAACCCCCCCCCATTTTTACCAAAGTTTATATGGAGTTTATTTGAAAATTCACAAAAGGGGCCTGCCGTTTTTGGAAATTCTTTTATTAGAACTAAGCACCGTTTTCCCATCTGAGGGAATTCACCTAAATCTTTTTTCCAAAACCTGCGGGTCCAAATTTGTCATTTATGCCCGCACATTCTATAACATTTTTTTTTATAAACGCACCCCCCCAGGGCCTTCATTCTTCTATTAATTTTTGTTAGGCTTTGCCCCCACCCCCAAGCCAATGGCCTACCCAATTTAAAACATAAATTTCCCCCCCCCCCCTGCGGTACACGGGGAAAATTATAATTTGTATTATTCCAAAGGATGTTTTTTAATTATATGGACCACTAAACAGGCAAAACAAAGATTCCATTTATTTATTTCCCCCCCCAGATATAAATCCGAGAATTCCCCCCCGTGGAAGTAAGGTACGCCCACCTGTTCTCCAAATACCTCGTTGGGTAAAGGAAACCCGCATGCACAACAAATTACCAACCCCACATTTATCCCCCCCCCTTAAAGAAAACCCCTATATGTGTTGCACAAAGGGTTTATTCTGCTTTAAAAAAATAAACAACGCTTAAAAAACACCCATTATAAACATAATGGTTTCCAACCATCTCTAGGTGGGCCAAAATTCTTATATTTTTTAAATAGGAATATTTTTTATGACAGGGGTTTTTTTTTTCTTCAGTCCCTTGGTCAGGGGGGAAACCATAAAGGGGGGGGAAAGCTTAGACCTAATAAAGTTATTAATTTTCATTAGGCTTATGGGCACACAGGGTTGTATAATCTGTTACAGGGGGGGTAGCGGCTTTAGGTTTTTTAAGCCCCCCTCTCGAATAATATATAAATTTCCCTATGTTAAGCTGTGCGTCCTAGGTTTTGGGTGGGAGGGGTTTACAACATTTTTGCTGAATAACAATTTACTATGGGGGCTACTGGTGCTTTTATTACTTTTTTCATGAAATCACAGTTTTCTTCGCACTTTTTTGGGATTTCCTTTGAGGTTTTACAGGGGGAAGGAGAGAAAAGGGGACCAGTGGACGAAGGGGTCTTTTTGGAGGGAAAGAGGAACCTAAAAAAAAAAAAATATTCAAATCAAAAAAAAAAACCATGGGCCCTATCACCCTGCTTTTTGATACTCCTTTCCATTTTTTTTCACAAGTCTTATCATGCTATACCGGCTTTCTTATATAATCATCTCCGCTACTCAGACAAATTTTAAATATCGGGTGGCTATTTAATAAAAAATGGAATAAAGTCGATAATGTAGTTACTGCATCGATCCCTAATATCTCCTCTCCAATTCGAATGCATACCATAATACAAAATTACACAACATACCGCATTATTTTCTCACCCAAAGACATCCAGTCTATCTCTAAGTGTTCATCACTCATGGGGTCCTGTAGTCACCCTACATCCACTTCTTCTTGTCGCAAATCATTCAGAGTTCGAAGTAAACATATCACAACACTATTAAAGTGTTGTCTATCGCCAATGACCATTTTTATAGCCATGCAGTCACAGACTAAATCAGTTGGGGGGGCACAGGGGACGCCATCGGTTTCATATCCCAATTCTTTGACTTTTCGGACACAAATTGAATTACCTTGACCTTTCATTATAAAAAGACACCTCAGACCCAGGTTTCATTCCAACAGGTTTTAATAGTCACAAGGGACATACTAAATCACATTAGTTAGTATGCCCATCTGTGTGCGCACACTCATACCAAGATAACTTCTAGGTTCTCTTGTAGCTTGCACTTTCAAAAAACAAAAATGGACAAAAGCCGTCATCCCGACTTGGGAATTACATGTGGGGGAAAAAAGAACCAGATACAGGGGGGGAGGGGGGGCACAAACCACAAAAACGGCTAATTTCTTAATACTTTTATAAAAAGATTGTATCCAAAAAAAAAAAAAACAACCAAAACTTTTTTGCTTTTGTCATGCTGCGACTAGTTTTCTATTCCCACACCACAGTTTTTTTGGTTGTAGACACTGTAACAAACCACCCACCCTACACTTAAACTAGCATCACCGAGAGTATGGTCCCAAGTCTGTTTTCATGGAGCCGTGGATCCATGGACATTCTATCTAAACAATGATTTAAATTATTTAAAGTGATAACTGAAAGGCCACCACCCACAGTTCCTTTAGAGCCTGCAGAGGAGGGTTCTTCCGACGGGGTACTTTTTCATGGGGGGGATTTGCGTACTTTTCTTTGTCGAGTGTGACTATTTTTGGGAGAGTACATATAAGGGAAGTTCAGAAAGCAATGGCAAACTACTGAATGAAAAATTGCCTAGAAAAATCACAAACAGCCAATAAAAGCTGGGGTTGATTGCCATGTCCTGTAAAGGATAAGCAACTAACTTTAACATATAAGGGAAACAATACAATTAATGTCTAACTTTCAACCACAGTTGCATCCCTTAGCGTTATGTACAGACAGAAAAAGCTGGGATTTTATATATAGGATAATAATGTATCACATCTATTTATTTAAACGATATGTGTGTTATCATTCTGCATACATGGTCTCCATGTCTACTGCAATAAACTTGTAATTCTGGTTACAAATTATCTTATCATATGATAACAGTAACAATGTGAGTTTCTGGGGGTATCTGAATAGACTAACACTGCTCCCTGTCATAAGAGGCACTAATGTAAGGTTATGCAAAGGACTGGCAATCTCACTGTGCAAATCTAATTGTAACAGAAACTACCACCACAAGAGCACAGAAATTCTTAGGGGCAAGTTTCGAGCATGAGAGTGTCTGATTGACAGAATGGTTAGAGCGATGCTCTCTTGCGGCAAAGGTGCCAGGTTCAATTCACGGTACTGACAAGCTCCAGTCCACCCAGCTGTAAATGGGTACCCAACTTTGATCATCCATTAGGGAATGAAAAAACAACAAGGAAGGAAACTGGTCTCCCCACCCTTCAGTGCTGGACCTAGTATAGTGAAGTTTCTAACACTTCACTCCCCTACAGCAGTATCTGCTATGGGACTACCTTTACCTTAACCTTTCCTGCATGGACGCCCAACTGCAATGATAACTACATGCTATATAAGGAGCAAAAGGAAGGGAAAAAAAGATGGAGAATGATAGTGAGTCTACTAGTAACAGTACTCTTATATATATATCTACAGTAGTAACATCTCAGTCTGTCCTTGTACTCTTATATATTCAGTAGTAACATCTCAGTCTGTCCTTGTACTCTTATATATTCAGTAGTAACATCTCAGTCTGTCCTTGTACTCTTATATATTCAGTAGTAACATCTCAGTCTGTTCTTGTACTCTTATATATTCAGTAGTAACATCTCAGTCTGTCCTTGTACTCTTATATATTCAGTAGTAACATCTCAGTCTGTCCTTGTACTCTTATATATTGAGTAGTAACATCTCAGTCTGTCCTTGTACTCTTATATACAGTAGTAACATCTGAATTTGTTCTTGTACCATACTTGCCACATGCTATGGTTTACCCATAATCTGTACAAGGTGTTTGCGTTTTCAGATGTGTACACCCTGTACATAATTTCTGTACAGGTTTTCTAACTCATTCCCCTTATTACTGTGTCTCATAGTTCTTTTATAAGGCCCTATTGAACACAGGATTTTTCAGTCTGTTAGTGATAATTAAGCACAGAAATAGACTAAATGATGACACCATCACATTATTTTTACAGTGTAAAATAAACTCAGACATTTATTGTTTGGGTTTTAAAATAAGTGAAGACCTGCTTTAAAAGGCAAAGTCCCCGCGCCTCATTTATAATGCAGCCCACTGTAATTGAAAATATTTTTACACGAATTAACTCTTCTGATATGTTTTTTTTCAGCCTTTGTACAGGTTTTGTGAGTCTTTGTACAGGGTTTTGGATTTTTTGTACAGGTTTTTCATCTCCGAGGTGCGGCATGTATGTTGTACTCTTATATATAGTAGTGATGTTCTCATTGTTTTCTATGGCAGTCAACTATTATTATTTATTACTATACCAGATCCCAAGGTGTTTACTATTTTGACCTAAGCCTTAACATAACTGGCGCACTTTGGTGTCTAGGGAATGGGACGCACTTTGGTGTCTAGGGAATGGGACGCACCTTGCCAAAACGAGACACTAAATTAAAAAAAAAATATTGTGAACTTAAGTTCTTGTATAATGTGTCATTACAAACTACTTACGTAGTATTCTCGCTCAATCTACGTATCAACTTGCGTGTACCTGTACTTACGTGATGTGCCTATATAAGGTAATAAAAATGTCAATCCACTCACACAGTATGCTCGCATATTGTTTAACGGTATGTATCTCATCGCACAGTGCCCCTTAAATACTGCAAATCTACCAATGTACTTGTCTGATTACAATATTCCACTCCGCGTTTCCCGAACTTGCAACTGCCACATAGATAGACGGATAACGGCTTGGAAGCCACAACGCAATAAAGCAACAGGTACAGAAATGCAAAGTTCTAAAGAGAGTATGACCTTGATCAAGTGAAGCCATGTTCACAAATACTGTATGTGTAAGCACGTACGCGAATAATTGACATGACGAACTGATTAGCATTTTCATAAGAAAAAAAATTTACTTCGGCATACGCACATACTCGCAACGACAGACGCGACATACAATTCGTAGTAGCTAGCCAATTTGCCCCGGCTGTATGCAAATGTACTGCTCAAGCGTTACAGTAATAGTTCAGCAAGCGCTCGCTTGCGCATGTTATCTGTGTACAGTTTACACAACAGACATGCACGGACACTGGACGTATTCTGATAGGAAATCATCGTGTCATGTTTGTAGCAGACGTTTGTGATCTAGAACCCCTAGAAAGGTCAAGCGTCTAGCTCTATGTTGCACCGTTGTTAGTTTGCTATTTCCTCACGGTACTATAATCTATCGCAACTAACAGTATACTAAAAACTAATCATCCAAAATAAAGTATTTTCAGGGTAGAATTTCTCATGAACACTGTACAGGAATTGACAAGGCCTGTCTTTCCTGACTCTCGATGCTTAGTCACCCGTAAACGCGTGACACGTACATAAAAGCAGAGGCTGACTGAACGGTCGGGCAATTAGGCAGTGCCCGAGGGCCAACAGCAACAGGGGGCCCACTCTCCTCTTGCCTCCATGGGTGGTTAGAGACCAAATACCCTAACAAGATTACTGCCCTTCCGCCCCAGCTAATTTTTCACCCATACCGAGTGTGCTACCCCTGGAGTCAGAGGTAATGACAATCACACGCCAATAACAGGAAGGAAATTTTGTTTCCGATAACCTCTTTACAGCCTGTCACCAAGGCTCTCGGTCAAGTTATTCAATCCTCTTCCGCTGATTTTTTTTGTTTTGTTTTGGACGCTCATTATTTTTTTTTATTTTTTGTTGTCTGGCAAATTGGCTAGCTACTACGTTTTGTTGTCTCCTTCACCACTGGTGGGGGAAACCTGGTGGGGGAAACGGTGACAAAATCGTAACCTCGGGGATAGGAAAAGTCAAAGAGTCAATGTGGGGAGGACAAACAAACAGTAGAACACGTCCTCGCAGACTGTCGGCTGCACGAGAGGGGCAGAGTGGCAGCATGGCCTTTTGCAACCCATTTAATGGAGAAACTGTATGGCGACGAGAGAAGCATGAGACGGACTACCAACTTTTTAAGAGAGATACACATGATAATTTTGGAGCGAATGAAGAAAGTTAAGCTCATAACTGATCTCACAACCGTCATCACGAGTGTCGTAGATTTTTGATAGGGGAATTAAGACTTGGGTTGGTCCCTTCTGAATAGATTAGAATGAGTGATAGCCACAGTGAGAGATGATAGTAGAAATAGATTTCCACGAGTGAGATGGTAGAAATCAATAGAGGCTGTCTCTGAAATCGAGAATCTTTTCTCTCTTTTAGCCCATCTTCTACAACAGATCTAGAGGAGTCAGACAGTCTATTGACTACATATATTAATATATATATTACCACTCACGTGCACACACACCCAATTGACGACATGTAGACGCACACACGTGGGAAAACTATCACAATGATTATACAGATATTTTGGGACGAACTGACCAACACACTGATTAAGTTCAAGGGAATTTTTAATTATCAGAAAATCCCATCACAACACATAAAATTACATCAAAGCATATACAAATAGTCATAAAGTCAATAAAAATGCTACAAGAATGATAGACCCACAGTATGATCCTTTCCCTCGATGTTTAGCCCACAGTCCTGTTAGAAGAAAAGTGATAGCCCCCAAAGAGTCACGGATACATATGATTTAGTCTAAGTCTTCCCTGACTTGGATACTCTGCTCTATCCTAAGGAAAAATATTTGTTAGCAACAAAACTTGCATAAAGAAATTTAAGACAGCAAGAAAAAAATGGGTGCCAAAATACCACAATAAAGGAATCGCTCAGTCCTGCATTCAATCTATTCAGTCATCATGGATCCCTGTCATACATTCTTACCTAAAATCGTGCTGTTGTTCGCCGTCTGGCGCAAACTTTAGGACACTTCTCTACAGTGAATCTGTATTCTTTGGATAAAGAGAATCCCAGCCCTGCAGATACAGGTTTCTTCCACTGCTCCGGGGAGCATTCACTTCACCAGTTTATTTTAAGATTACTGTTAAGGCCACTTGAATCAGTTTGGGTAAGAAAGTTTAAACGGGCTCACAGTGTCAGAATCACGAGGTTTCCACTACTTAGGAAAAATGGCAGGTTGGTAACTTCGATCAAAGGTAAAATTCTGGGTCACACCACAAGGTTTCAAAATCGTCGGAATGTTAATTTCTTGTAATATGTTACTCGCCCAAGGGCTGACATGTACTTGATGTTTTATCAGGAAGAATTTAATCTGGCAAGGTAGGCGCAGTTATTTCATTAAAATCTTAAAGTTCTTGTAAAGGTTAACACCAGGTGTCTTTAAGGAAAATGTTTTAGTTCTTCACAGATATTACTCGTGTACTCAACGCTGGCAAAGTTGGGTCACCCCCAGTTTTCACTGTATAAAGAAAAACAACATATCAAATACTATACATACTATGTACTCTGGTTATAACTTTCATTATAAACTGCAAGCGGAGAGCTTGACTTATCGTTTAGAACTTCCCGTGAAATAAGTTATATTCATAAAATCAATCATCATGAATTAGAAATACATACGTATTTCGTCAATACTCAATGATGAATCGGGCATTTATAATTTAGTTGAAATATTCACGACGGGTTATTAGCAGTTAAATTAAATTTATTTATAGCTGCATGAGTTTTAAGCTAGAAGTTATAATTTATTCTGCTTTCCACTGAAACATGTCAGCTAGAGAATATAACAGACTTATAAATCAATCCTACTGCACAAAAGAAACTAATGAAATAAATCGGCGATTAACCCTTAATCACTCACAAATAATACTAGATATCTAATATTTACCTCCACACAGAACTATAGATTAAATACCACGAAACTAGAATCCTTCAATATACTGGTAGTCTAGAACTCGGCAAAATGTTGCCAAGAAACTCAGAACTTTTTCAATATACAAGATATTTCCTAGCCCGAGTGATCTGTCTACTGCGAATCTTGAGTATGAATGACCATTCTAAAACTCTGTCGGGTAGATATATCTTAAACAGACAAAGGATGCACGCTATTTCGCAAACCCGAAATAGCACCGGTATCTCCCCTCTCCTAACACTTCACATTAGCTCAGACCCTGCCATAACCTGCCAAAACGCGTCTTAACGCCTCAACCGACATGTGGCCGTTCTGAGCGATGCATGAGTGTCATATCACACTTCAAGAACTCAGCCCAAGAAACGCTGTGTCAGGTAAAAAACGTAGACGGTATGTCTCATTAGATGGCAGTTTCTACACCTCACCGACAACTTTAGCCGAGGAAACTCGCGTGACAGATGAAAATGTAGACAACTGTCTGCTATTCGTCTATGTCTCTGACCAGAAAAGCGTAAACTATTTAACGAATGCGAAAAAAAAACCCGGAAAAGGATAAGAGAGCGATAATAAGGTAGAGGATACGGGTAGAAAAAGAAAGAATATAGAAAATTTATTGATCATAATCTCTATGCGACAACGAGTCTTCAGCAGTTTAGATGGTGATTTAAGGCATCACTACTGCATCCTAACGTTTCTCTTAACAGCTCTAGACGTCTGAACGGCTGAGAAATAAAAAAAAGTGAACGAAATAAATAAACAACAAATAGAAATAAAAAAGTGAACGAAACAAATAAAAAGAAATAGACTATCAATAAAGGGACATATTAATAGCATCACAGCGAGTTAAAATACTGCATTCACGACCATTTTCTTGGGTTGCCTAACATGATTTGTTGATATGTCAACAACATTACATAAATAAAGAAGAGTCAGGACAGAACACAGGACAGTAACGGAATAAAAGGCATATTTGAAGTATTCAACACATTCCAGCAAGTTGACGTCCAAGGGTGTTGGAAGGAATTAAGGAATGCTCAAGTCCTCCATCTCTCTAAGGACACGCAGACAGAACTGGATAGCCTCCATACTGTACTCTAATTCGCGTTGTCTAAAATTACACGTCTCTCTAAAAAAAACACGGTGTCTTGAATATGTCTCCTCCTGCCCGAATCTAGAATCACATAACACACATTTTCTCTGCGGTCTACGATCATATCGCAATCTATTTTTCTCTCGCAACACACTGTCTACAATAACATAACACACATACCTTTCCTCAAAACGTGGCGATCTAAAATCCCACAACACAATAATCCCTCTCTCTTACAACAAGCTGCCTCACAAAATCTCCATTTCTCTAACAACGTGCTACCTATAATGACATATTAATTATTATTCCATCTTGCAGAACATGCTATGTAAAATCATACTCTTCTATAACAATACCCAGTGTGTTTGTCAGCGCAGCAACTCCCAGGACAGTTTAAAACTGCACCCCGATAAAACTGTAAATACATAGCGGGGGATTTTGTCGTGCGCAGATTTTTCTCACAATTGAACGTATCCGCACCGCTTAGCACCCAGTATGAATAGTAGAAGCCATGCGGCTATTTTGGTGTAACATATTTGAATCGCTGTTAAAAAAAATAAATAAATAAATAAAACAAAATACAGTGCACTTATCAATGGCAAGGAACATATAAATACATCCACGTTTATTGAAGTACATACAATTTAATCCGTGCACGTGGTAAAGCTGCTTTCCAACTAAGGAAGAAAAAAAAGCGTTTGCAATTAGACGTTCATTCTTTATGAATAGAAAAATAAAAGCTCGCGCGAATAGTTTTGTTTACACACATAAGTAACTCTAAGCCCTTTTAACAGACTGTTAAATCATGTTGTTAACAGACGTGCTTTTACAAAAATGTATTTGTTGTTGTTGAAGGAATATTTGTGTCACTAATATGCTGGTATTCGGCCAAAAGATTTGGTGAATACCATCACCAACCAAGATCTGCTTACTCGGAGCAAGCAAGAGGACATGCACACCATCATAGCTGGCAGACGCTGGAGCTGGGTTGGCCATGTCCTCAGAAGAGACCCCGAAGCCATCACAAGAACAGCTTTGCTTTGGACCCCTGAAGGAAAACGAAAGAGGCCGACCAAAAACAACTTGGCGGAGGACTGTGGAGGCTGAGATGCAAAGAGTGAACCAGAGTTGGGGCACTGTACGAAGGATGGCCGCCGACCGAGCAAAGTGGAATCAATTTGTTGTTGCCCTACAAGACGCCACTAGGCGTGATGGCCACTGACTGCTTTGACGGTCGGCGGTTAAGGATCAAAGAAGAAGACTAATATGCTGTCTAGAACATAATGTCTCTCTTTAATAATAGGCTGTCTAGATGATGATAGGAAACTCTGTACAGAGCGATACAACATCAACAGTTAGTCAATGGAAATGGCCATAGAAGATGAACTAAAAATGGAACTGAATAACATGAATCAAAGTAATCAGAAAACACAAGCCAATTACAGAAAACTCTGGAGAAGAAAAAAAATTCCATATTATGTGAAGCCACCGGGAAGCGAACTGCAAATATGAATCTTCTTTTTGCAACATTTACCATAAAATCCACGGAAAAAGAAAGGATTTTTTCCTAAACAGGAAATTTTGTTTAAAAAAGTTGGAAACAGGCGTAACTCCGTCTAGGTCGGTCCCAAGCCCGGCTGAAAAAAGTGAGGTGAGCAACATGCATGGAGGCCGTAAGGAGGCAGCCCCTCTACCTTGCAATGGCACAATTGGCCAATCACCTGTTTAGCTTAAAACAGAGTAATAGAATCGACAGAGAGAAAACTGGACTGATCTCAAAGGCGACGAACTGGCTCGAATTACGGACGACGATTTATGGATCATGGAACATTAGGAGTACTCACGGGAAAGAAGAGGAGCTAGTGGAGGCGACGAGGAAACCAAAATTAGAAATCCTGGCTCTGATGGAACGAAGAAAAAAGAACAAGCAGTTATGGATCTCAATAGCGACATACTGCTCTACAGTGGAGCACCGACAACCGAAACAGCTAAAGGGGGTGTGGGTTGTATTGTGGCTAAAAACAAAAGAGATAGCATCAAAGGATGGAACTTTGTCTCAGAGCGCATTATGGTGCTAAAGCTAAAAGAAGGAGAAACCATAGTCAACCTTGTCATTGTGTATGGGCCAAATGAAGATGAGCGAGCAGAAGTCAAAGAAGAATTCTTCGAGCTGCTTCAAGACAGTGGGCGACTACCTGAATGAAATTATCCTTCTCTGAGTTGGAAATACTATGCTAGATGGGGTGGAGTTATCGGACGGTATGGAGAAGATACACTAAATGATAACGGAAAGCGACTCCTTAGATTCTGCACTGAGCAAAACCTTGTCATTACAAACACAAAGTTCCCCCCTAAGCGCAAACATACATACACCAGATATGAACCAACTAAGAACGAGAAATCAGTCATCGACTATGTCATTGTTAGAAGGAGCTCATTCAAGTATGTGTGGGATGCTAGAGTCTGGAGACGGCCAAAGATTGGAAGTGATCACTACCTGCTGACAATTAAAAGAACAACTGAAAGAGTTGCTTGGCCTAGGCATTGCCCGCCATCATGCAAGAAACAAAGTAATCGAGCAGGAGAGATGGGCATTAAGACCTATAAGCTAAGAGAGCCAGAAGTGAAGACCACATATCAGGGGCTTATTTCTACAGCTTCAGAGATGCCAACTGAAGGAATATACCTTCACAATAGGTCAGATGGCCCATTATTTAACCTCGCAAGGCTGAAGGCAAAAACACAAATCACAAAGATCACTAAAAGAGACTTGTTATTCGCTGATGTCGCTGCAATCCTCACTCAAAGTCAACAGGAGCTTCAGATCTTGATGAATCGCTTCACCCAAGAATGCAGGGACTTTAGTCTCACAATAAGTCTAAAGAAAACAAATGTGCTGGGTCAGGGTGTGGATGTTGCATCAGCTATCACTATCGATAACTATGAACTGGCAGCGCTCCACCATTAAAAAACCCGGGGTCTACCATCAACGACAAACTCTCTCTGGACACAGAAATTAGCAGCAGCATTGGCAAAGCTGCAGCCACATTTGCCAACCTCACAACGCGTGTTTGGGGAAACTCCAAATTCACAACGAAGACCAAAGCTGCGGCATATAACGCCTCCGTCACCAGCACACTCCTATATGGCAGTGAGACAGGGATAACCTATGCTTAGCAAGAAAGAAGGCTTAATACCTTCCATCTAAGGTGTCTGTGCTACATCCTCAGTATTTTGTGGAAGGAAAAAGTGACAAATGTCGAGGTGTTGTCACTGTGACGATACGGTTGTGCGATCTCAAGTCCACTCCGGCAGGATTGCATTACATTCCCGTGCGAGTGATATTTTCTTATTTTTCTCTTCCCTGTCATTATTATGTGGCATATTTTATGCATCATTATTTTACTCTCTATGCTGAATTTAGTAGGGGAAAGTCTCTAACACTCCACTCCCCTACGGAAGTATTTGCTATGGGACTGTCTTTATTTTGTTTACCACTCCTCAGACTTATTTACGTTCCGCCAGGTGAACTGGGGTATTATCGTAACAATACCCAGTCATTATCACCGGTCAGCGAAATTCTTATCATGAAAAGATGGTCTCGCCCGATCAACATCTATAGAAGCCAATATTGTCTGTCTGAGATAGCCGTCTGAGGTGGGCAGATTACACAGGTGGTAGATGCGTTTATCGTTTCACGGGACCATCCCTGTGTGTGATTATCACGATAATCTGTCTGGAGAGACAATAATGGCGATAGGTAGCATCTGGGCATCAAACGAGTTCACAGATGATGTTTATGAGTTGTGCACAAGATGCCGGCGGAAGTCTGACGCAACGATATGAAGAGGTGTCGTGTGGATATTAAATTTAATATTTTGAAACACGTGAGGGTATTTTTTTTAATTTTAAACACCCCTACCCACGTAGTGCTGAACGAGATTCGATTGCATTGGTTGATTTGAGAGGCCGGAATATACAATGTATCTCATTGGAAAATTAGGCGGAAACACAGCTGAAATTTGAACTGAGGATTGTGAGATATAATGTAGTGAAATCAAAGTCAGTACACACACTGTAGCGCGAACGTCAGACTAGCGACTCCTAAAACTAAAAGCCAGAAAGAAAAAGGAGACATTGAACTTAGAAATTCCACAACTATAAGTAACAGATCGAGTATTGGGCAACTTAGAAATTTACAAGTAAACCCGCATTTTCAATACAAGAAATACTTAGGAATTTGATCACACGTCATAGAGGAATTAAGCAAAAGTTTTCCCAAGCCAGGATTTCGCAGAACACCCGCCGTCAGAAGAATTATATCTAATTTCCAGACCTAAGTGATTTCAAAGCATCTAATACAGAGCTGTGTCCAGTCTAAATCTGTGCAAGGAGATTGTGTATTCCCAAAATGTTGGGGTAAGTGTAAACAATTTATTTACTAATGTAAATTTTACAGGTTTCTTGCTAAGTGGTTATATATGAGGCTGGCAACCTCAACATATGAAAAGAGTATATTCATGAACCACTACAGCAAGCGCTGGTGATTGTTTCTTGCTAGTCGTGCGGGAAAACCCGACAGCAGAGGTGACCCCAGGACTCCGACTGGAGCAGTAATGAGTGATGATTACATCATGTGTGCCTCAAGTGTAGCATATCATTTTTGAGATGTATGTAACTCGTTAATGTTAGTTCAGGCACAAATCATATTCTCACTGTCCAGACACATTTTACCCGTTAATCCTCAGAGTAATATTGGTGAATTTTAACCATCTTCTCGGAGTTACGTTGTGCGTGCTCGAGAATTAAATTCTTCTGAGAGTTTAACATTGGTGGGCGGACAACGGGAACGTGAGCCTGTAAGAGTGCTCCAAACAAATGTACTTAGCAGAGGGCATTTGTTTTTCTATTTTTCTAAAATTCGTGGTTACAAGCCATCAGACGATTTGTGGTACTGACGCCGCTAGTGTGAGAGAAAAGCATCCACCCAAACCGCCTACAGTGGAAGAGAGTGTGGAGAAGGCTTTCGTCATCACAGAATTGATGAACTACAGCTGCAGGACTCAGCTAGAGTTAAGTTTCTTGTAAAATAGGCGAAAGCAACGGACTTTTGATAAATCCTCACCTACGTCTCCGTGACGAAAACTTATCTACATTTCACCAAATTTTCCATATTTATTTTAACCGTTAAAGACTAATGCATTTATAAATTGTTACATGTTGTTTTAAAACTAAACAAGCATAGTCGCTCCAGTTTTTTATATGTATGAAAGCAAACATATGAGCCAGAATATTATATATATATATATATATATATATATATATATATATATATATATATATATATATATATATATATATATATATTTATATATATATATATATATATATATATATATACCTCTAAACAGAGCTATTACTTATATGAGGAATTTCGTTGGATTACACCAAACGGGGGCTTGAACCATTGCTTAAATCCTTCACAAAAACGACGGACCAGATATAATGCGTTAACAATTGTTCAGCCCAATGCAACATTGTTCGTGACTTCTGGAAATATCTTGTGAAGGCTCCCTTAAGGTAGAAGTGTCATTAATCTTCTATCTACATCTCTGCCAAGAATAATCTTGAGCGCAGGTAGTGTTGTACTGTAGGTTAATTGGGCCCAGTCTAAGTAAAGAGTAAAGGTTGACTGATACACGAGAATGTATAGAAAATAGATTTCACAGGTTGTAGGTTGAGGGAAAGATATGTCTCTGGAGTGAGTAGGTTTCTCTCATCCAGCATATCTGTACAACTGTTCTTTGTTATAAGACAGTCTTTGCCTCCCTTATCAAAAATAAGAACAGGTTACTCTATACACATACAACAATATGTGACAACAATGACACACAAACGTGAAAAACTAAGGATAAATGGGTATGGGTCTGACCAACACACAAAGTTAAGTTTTCTTGTTGTTTATTATCACTAAAACTGTTTTACAACATCAAGTTACCCAAAGGTATCAAGAAAAAGCATTTACATACAGAGGAAATAAAGAAGAGTGGTGCACCTTCACCGTATAAAGGAAAATAACCCAAATAAAATATTTACCCAAAGGTTGAAGGTTAGCACTAGGTTTACAGAATAACAATATTGGTACAATAAAAGACCAAGTAAAGTAAACAGAATCAAATCAAACCAACAAAGATTAATAGATAATTTCCAGCAACCATAAAATCAACACACGCTCTCTCATTCATGTGGCCACCTCTCACACTCTTACCTATTTTTTGTATTTCTTCCCTTGGGTCTGTGTTATCCCTTGGTAAATTTATTCCATGAGCATAATCCATATTTTACTGTTGATTAGTGTATCAGCCCCCCAGCGGCCGAGGACACAAATTGGCCCCAGTTCATCCCCAAAAAAAAACTAATGAGGTGAACGCCGAATAAGTTAAGGTCCACGATGAATCCTGGAAATAATATAAATCATAAAGGGTTGTCTTCACTGTTCTAAAAAAACAAGCACTGTTCCTCCGATGTGTGCACAGGGGAATGCGATTCTATATACAGGAACTACAACTGAATAATTTCGTTGCGACAACTCTTGCAGTGTTGAGGGCGGGCGGGGAAAACAGTCTTGTTTCCCGCTCGGCTGGAACGTCTATTTGGATATAGGGTTTACTACAAATATTGAATATGTGAGGGTCATTGGTGGTTTACCATTTAAGAGGGAACACTTCTAGAGTTCTGGAATAATCCGGTGCTACAAATGTTACAAATGATGATGATGGATTTTCTATCGGCCGACTCTCTGTCAGAGTGCCAGTCCTGTACAGTGTATATTTTAGTACTCCACTTGGATTACAACTGTCAGGAGTTGGGGAAAATAATAATAATGTTTCCACTGTTGGCTGATAAAAATAGTATCCTGGATTTGGTAAGTCCAGTATTATAATTTATAGTCATACAGTATCTTCGGCTAGTACACTCTTAACCATGGAAATGGAAAAGAAAAAACCGCTGGTCCATCCACTTGGGATCAGGTCTGCTAAAAATACAAGAAACATTTTATGGGAAAATGCTACCACTCTATGGAAATATATATATATATAGATGGGACACGACCGTCTCTCGTCTGCTCTGTCAATCCTGACGAATTTAAGAGATACACGGTCTTTTTCCCTACGCCTTACACACAGACACCACTGGCCGCGGAGGTGGGTCGGACTGAGTCAATGAAGACTCTCCCGCCCCTTCTCGCGGCTGGCAGTCAGACGCACAGTGTGTTATTTATTATTTTCTTCTCACAATGCGCCATGTACAAATTATCACCTATCATTTAGTATCTAGTAAATTGTCGGTGTCTGTTAATTTGTCGTATGGCATTTAAAAAATAATAGACGCTATAATCTCTTCTTCTTTGATCCTTAGCCACCGACCGTCAAAGCAGTCAGTGGCCATCACGCCTAGTGGCGTCTTGTAGGGCAACAACAAATTGATTCCACTTTGCTCGGTCGGTGGCTATCCTTCGTACAGTGCCCCAACTCTGGTTCATTCTTTGCATCTCAGCCTCCACAGTCCTCCGCCAGGTTGTTTTTGGTCGGCCTCTCTTTCGTTTTCCTTCAGGGGTCCAAAGCATAGCTGTTCTTGTGATGGCATCAGGGTCTCTTCTGAGGACATGGCCAACCCAGCTCCAGCGTCTGCCAGCTATGATGGTGTGCATGTCCTCTTGCTTGCTCCGAGTAAGAATATCTTGGTTCGTGATGGTATTCGGCCAAAAGATTCGGTGAATTTTTCTTAGGCATGTTGTGTGAAAAGAGGACAATTTCAACATTTCCTTCTCTGTAACTCTCCAGCATTCTGCACCATAGAGAAACACAGAAAGCACACAGCTCTGATATAATCTTAATGTTGTGCTTGTGCTGTATTGAGAGGACTTCCAGATGTTGTTTAGGCTAAAAAAGGCTGTTCTTGCCTTATTCATTCTGATGTTGATGTCTTTGCCTGCCCCGCCGTCTGGTGTTACGGTATGTGAAGGTGTCTGTCTGTACCAGTTGCTGATTCCTTACTGATATGGGCTCAGGGTTGCTCACATTGAGCGTCATGACCTCTGACTTACTTAAATTGATGTTCAAGCCCACCTGCTGGCTAAACTTATTAAGTCTGTCCGTTTTTTCCTGGATGTGTTGATGTGAATGTGCTAGTAGTGCAATGTCATCTGCATATTCCAGATCTTCCAATGTAGAAAATGTAGTCCATCTTATTCCTCTTGGACTGCCCTCTGTTGTCTGGCGCATCACCCAATCTATGACTGTTAAAAATAGAGTAGTTGATAAGGGGCATCCCTGTCATACTTCTGTCTTCACCTCAAAGGTCAGGTTGCTCTGCCCAACACTACACGTAAAGTTGGCACAGAGGCTTTTTATGATTGACACTATGCAGCTTGGAATTCCATAAGCCCTCAGTATTTTCCATAAACTGTCCCTATGTATGCTGTCAAAAGCCTTTTCAAAATCAACGAAATTAATGTACAGCTGTCTTTGCCATTCTGAGCACTGCTCTATAATGTTCCTGAGAGTGAATATATGATCTACACATCTTATGTTCTTTCTAAATCCTGCTTTCTTTCCTCAGTTTGTGGTCTACTACTTTTGAAATTCTCTGTATAATTATCCTGCCTAGTATTTTGCTGGGAACTGAGAGAAGAGTGATTCCTCTCCAATTATTGCAGTCTGCAAGATCTTCCTTCTTGGGCAATTTGACAATTATTCCTTTGTTCCACTCTGATGGTATTGTCCCCGTTTTCCAGACTTGTGCAGACGCTATAATAACAATAATTAAAAATGAAATATAAACAGTATTTATTTCCCTCCCACTATCAGTCGTTTAACCTCTAAGTCCGGTCTGGTTAACCGTCTTTTTTTATTATCTCTCTCTCTCCTGGAGAGTTTAGTGATGCGTCGGTCTACACTGTAAACAAAATTTACCGTCTCATCTCAGCTAGGTAGCGGTCGGGGACGTGGTCTAACATTTTAATTGAATATCTGGTTATGAAAATCGCTACGCGTTATTTTATTTAATATGCCTTACTAGCAAGAAAAAATCTAAGTGAAGTATAAGTGTTTAACTTTAAATGCTATCATCGTGAAATACTTATAACACTTAGAATTATTTTCCTCTTACTAGAAATACAGAATTAAATCTCCACGAATCACTTATAACAATCCAAAAGAAATGGTTTAAGGCTGCACGCTAGATTCTTCTCAAATTCTGAGTGACGACTGATAGTTGGGTTATAGAAACAGTAGTATATATATATAATTAAATTCCTCTTGATCTCTAATGCGTTATTTCGCGCTCCTGTACGAGACAAAAATTCAGAAGCTAGAGGTATCAAGATGAAAGGCTTTACGTTTCGGTCTTCCAGAGTTTCTCGTCTGGAGCTTTGACCGACATCAAAAAACTTTCTGTTCTACTAGCGGGTTTCCTTGTAGGATGCCCGTGTTCCCAGATCAAAGGATATTGGGGATTTTTAGATTTCCCATGAGCACACTTCAAAGAAATCTGTTATGTGTCTCTCTTTCACGTGCTGTCTGTCAAGTATTATATGATTGACAGATGAGCTCGCGTGAGTGGAACGAGGTAAAACGAAGCGTGATTTGTTTCCTGTTACGACTGACAGGTCAACGAAGATGGTAAACACTGCGTTAGCCCGTGTTTACAGAAAAGAAGGCGGGGACAAAATGGTACGTTGGAGAAATAGACAGTTGGTATAATGCATGTTTAGCTAGCAAATCAGAGAGCAGCTATAAGGTTACAATAAGCTGTTAGATTACTGTAGACTCTTTTCCAGTACACGTCACATGTAGATACCTTGGAAGCCAATATTAGATAATCTTGAGTTTTGGTCACTGTTGGACCACTACTGCAAAGCAGGGGAGGCAATCCGTGACAGTCACGTGCTGGCCTTCACAGCATGTACACACTGCTTAGACAGCGCTAGCTTAGCAGTGAAGATGGTCGCATCTCGAAAGATATCTACGGACAACTGGGAGATGACAAAAGAACAGTTGGGCGACCGCAGCTGAGGTTCAAAGATGTGTTCAAGAGAGACATGAGGGCACTAGACATAAATCCAGCCACCTGGGAGGATGAAGCTGCCTATCGCACCAAGTGGCTACGGCGCCACCTCAGATGGGCGAAAAGAAGCTCTTACGGCAAGCAGATGAGAGGAGAAAATGTCGAAAGGAACACTGGGAAAATAAGCAGCTGAGGACTGTCACCTCAGGGGCGCATTTCCATAGTCAGTTATGGCTGAAGTGGCTATTATATTTATTATTAGTATTATTTCTACAGCAATGAGAAACATCGAAGAACGACCTGATGACCTTGAAACCCTCTGTCTTAAATTCAAGGACATCATAAAAGCAGCTGCAGCAGAAGCATTTGGTGAAGTCCGACTTGGGAAGAAGGGAAAGAGGACACCTTGGTGGATAGAAAAAGAGAAAATCAGAGAAAAGAAAAAGGCATAGAAACAATACTTAGAGAAATAAGTGTCAAAACAATGAGCAATAACTGCCACTTAACAAATTAGATTTTAAAAACCCAGAAACAAAATAAACATCTAAAATAGCCTTAAACTGACGTCACAAGAGACAACAAAAATGGCTGCCCGCTATGAAATCGTGTGTTGAACAAACATGATCTCAAGCTGAGTTGTAACATTAATGTTACACAACACTTTGTGTAATACAATGGCAGTTAATTGTCTTTACTGTGATGTTTGTTTGATATCAATTAGTTCAGACATGAGTGAAGATATGACAATTTAAAAAAAGGAAGAGACCCTATATAACCCACACCCACCCCCGCCCCAGTCACACGAACGACCCACTAAACGCAGGCAACATGTTCCCTGTCTTGGAACACTTCAATCACAAGTCTGTCCCCCCCCCCCCCCCTTTTTTTTATGTCCCTCTCTTTAACAGCTGTAACGATGTAAAGGATTGTACAACGTTAAGTGTTTCTCTCTCTTTCTCTTCGTCTGTCTCGGAACAAGCAATGTCTGTAAGAACACACTGTCGAGGGATCACACCAGTAACTGAGCGTGCATTAACAGGGCCCTCTTATAAGACACGAATGCAGAACTAGCGCTATGGTTTGACAAACTGTCAAATGTCACAGGCTGACATCGAGGATTTCACTTTGGCAATGTGTACGACAGAGTTGCCGCCTGTTGATTCTGTACCGCGGCACAGGAAAAAAAAATTTATACAAAACAATCCAACCTTCGCAGAAATCGGTTTGTTCGGGGAAGATCACGTGAGGTTTTGATGATTATCAGACTTAAAGGTCTTTTATATTTGGATATGCGCCCTAATATAACCGACTAAGCAAACCGTTTTGTAAAGAAGTGTACGAAGGGATTATTCCACTCTCTGTATTCTGACAAGACAGTTTATTATCCATATTTCGTATATTTGCGAAACATAGGTCAGCCCTGCATACTGACCTGTTACGTGTTGACGCTACTTCGACTCACATTCTACCACATTTCTGTGGGTTTTTTCCCCCCTTGCTAACCTTATCCATGGTCAGGCTGACATATGACCAGCTGTCATGACATTCATCTTCAACAAACGTATGCTAAGACCTCCTGTCCCTAACCATCAGCTCAACGTCTTTCCGTATCTTTATCAGTCACGACATTCAATCGGCGTTAAATCTTAAACTTGCGAAAGACGAACAAAATATATTTCTGCATTCCAGGGCAAGTATTTGTTTTATTGACAGATGTCTCAACAAAAGTATTTTTCTAAACGTTCGTTAACTGGTGCAATAGCTATACCGGAAGGTAGCTTTATGGTTGTGAATACAGAAATGGCCCACTTTAATTCAACACTTCTCTTTACGTCTTCTTATTTCATTCTCATAGCACCTACAGCTTCCTTTTTCGTTATCTTTCCAAGCCCTTGAGGTTTTTCACTGAACAGTTCCGTTTCGACTCCCGGATGTTCTCTCTTTCCAGCTGGCAATTCCAGTTCTGTCAGAACTATTTCTACGCGGCCAATTCATCTTGTTTTGAGAGTCCCCTTGGTGTTAACCTGTACGCTTGAAGGAATAAACTAGTGCCCTGGATTTCTAGAAGAATCTAGGGCACTAGAATAAACTATTAACTACCAACTAAAGAAGCTTTCTTCTTAACATTAAATTTCTGACCGATCGGGAAAACCCCCAACAAACCATGGACTTACATGATGGCTAGAAATAGCTCACAAAGCACTCCTTACTGAAGAAAAAACAAGAAGGATACTCAAGAGGATCATTTATCACATCGAAGCACACAGGAGCAAGTATTGTTAACTGTTTATGGCCCAGAAAATCAGTCTTTCAAGAGGATTGAGCCCAAAACTTGCACACAGAGACTAGGTGCGTAAATAAGGCTGCGGTGTGTTCTTTAGCATGATCTCTTTTGCAGCGAAATACTTTCCAAGATTCAACATCAGCATCATTTTCCTTTGGGGTCGTTCACAAATTACGTAATGCAATTGTTGATGTTTTCAGGCAATCTCTCCCCCCTACCCCCCCCCACCCCCTCGCCCCCCCGCCCCCCCCGCCCCCCCCCCCCCCAACATGTGTGTAACAAACAACATTTCAGAACCTCCCGCACCAAAGCGTAACATCTCGGCACCCACCCCCACACTTCTTTACTTACTTAGTCGTTCCCCTTCTACCGTGAGGTGTAGAGGTTTGGAAGAGAGAGCGCCAGACTATCCTATCGGCTATCTTCCTCCTGGCCTGGTTCCATTTTAGTCCTCGGTCCTTAAAAGATTGTCTAATATCCTCCCAGCGGACTCTGGGTCGTCCTGGGGGTCTGGATCCCTGGCTCTTTGTTTCCCATGCTTGTCGTGGTAGCCGATCTTCTCCCATTCTGCAGACATGGCCAAACCATCTTAGCCCACACTTCTTTGCGTTATGTAATTTGTGAACGGCCCCTTTGCGCTCATTACGGAGCATGGATCCACCCTATATACCCCAATTATAACCAAACTTCAGGTTGAACAGGGTATCACAGCAACATAGTAGAAGAAAACAACAACAACAACAACCACCGTAGCTGGTCCTCTTACTGGAGCATGGAGCCCCCTTACCAGAAGCCTGCATTAAGCAGTCACAAGCTCTTGTAGCGGTAGGTTCGTTAAAAAAAACCAGACATACAAGTATGACGATAAAACACAACTGATCTGAGCTAATGCTGATGACATATAACAGAGATAAACAAATTCATCAATTCATTGAGAAACAAAACCATGCATTAGTTACACTGAGTTGATTCATTCATAACCCTTCCACTCACGGAGTAGCACATGCCTTCAACAAATTTACGCCAAGTTTTCCTGCTCTACTTCGTTCATGTTCTTTCCATGACTCCTTTATCCCTTTCATTTCTGTCTGAAGTTATCTTATCCATGTGTTTTCAGTCTCCCTCTAGCTTTCTTACCATGAAGATTCCAGAAAAATGGCTGCCCTGTAATGCTATCAATAAGTCTCCTCAATGTGTGCCCTATCCATCGTCAATGTTTCCTTCCCATCATTACACGTAGCAAGAAAATACCCAATGGTTTGGAACCCTGCTCAAACAGTAACAAAACTGGTTGCCAGTACAGATCTTCAACAGTGAAAGATACCACATCAGGGAATGAGGATTCTAGACAGGACAGACACTATTAATGAGTCACGCCGAAAACATGGCATTTTACGTTACCCAATCAAAACATCTCGCATGTGAAACACAACTGCTACACCCTGTTACTTCACGGCTGCCATCCTGTGTGTTGCAGAACTGAAGAAGCTCTTTGTATGTCAGTGTTAAGTTCTTTTCACGTGGGAGTTAAGTGTTTGAGATTCTCACATGTGAGTCTAGTATTTTATAGACGCACGTGTGAGCACATCTAAGTTAATTGTACGAGGGGCGTTCAGAAAGTAATGCACCACATCGTTTTTCTCAGGAGCTGTTTATTAAAAAAGCATGAAATTTATACACAATATACATGGATATGTCATGTAAACGTCGGTATTATTCAACATAATCCCCATCAAATTGTACGGCTTTATGCCAGCGCGAAACAAGTGCATGTATTCCTAGCCCGTACCAGATTTTGTCTTGATCATGTAGCCATTTCTTCGCTGCATGAATCACTCCTTCATCATCTTCAAACCTTGTCCCACGGAGTGCATCTTTAAGTGGACCAAATAGATGAAAATCAGAGGGTGCCAAATCGGGACTATAGGGTGGATGACCATGAAATGACCATGCTACAGTCCAACCCAATTTGGTGATTGCTTCCCGTGTTGCCAGACTTGCGTGAGGTCGCGCATTGTCGTGAAGGAGAAGCAGGTCTGCTGGATTCTTGTGCGGCCGAACTCTGCGAAAACGTTGATTGAGTTTTTTTCAATGTCTTAATGTAAGCTTGCGAATTGATTGTCTCTCCTCTTGGCATAACGTCCACAAGAATCACACCTTCAATGTCCCAAAAGACAGTGATCATGACCTTTCCAGCTGAAGGAATTGTCTTGAATTTCTTTCTTCGTGGTGATTGCGGATGATGCCACTCCACTGACTGTCTTTTTGTCTCAGGTTCAAAATAATGTGCCACGGTTTTGTCACCTGTAACGATCTTAGCCAAAAAGTTCTCTCCATCAGCATTGAAACGCTCCAACAATTCAGAAGAAATTGCTTTCCTTTGCAATCGGTGGTCATTTGTGAGACTTCGAGGAACCCATCTTGCGCCAACCTTACAAAATCTGAGAGTTTTTATAACTGCATTTGCACTACCAATGCTGACTGACAGCTGTAAGGCCAATTGTTGAGTAGTGATTCGCCTATCAGTAAGAATAATGCCCTCAGCGCATTTCAACATTTCTGCGTTGGTGGCTGTGGCAGGACGTCCACAGTGCGGCCGATCAAGCAGCTCCGCATCTCCACTTCCTGATTCTTTGATTCTCTGAACCCAGCGACTGACTGTACTCCTGTCGACTGCAAAACGTCCATACACATCACATAGACGCTTGTGAATGTTCACAACAGTTTCCTTCTCTGCAACGAGAAATTCTATCACAATTCGCTGCTTACAACGCAAGTTGCTAACACGCTCCATTTCAACGGTTTAGGGCAGCCGTATTATTTGGCCGGTTGCGGTGCAATTCAGTGCACACAACTGGCACATGCCATGTTTGGAGTGTGCAAAATTTCATGCTTCTATCTTCATTATTAGCTGAGAAAAACGATGTGGTGCATTACTTTCTGAACGCCCCTCGTATATCTAAGTATTTGCGTGCCACCGTGCACGATATTTGAACGGGATGACGTGGCTTGTTTTACGATTACCAAACGCAGATATTCCTTTTATTCTTCGCAGTGACGCCTCCTCGATGGGATCGGAGCCTCGCTGATGCAGAGCTATTCTGGAACTCTACACCCTGTAATGTACGTTTCCAGGAAACTGACTGCAACGGAACAACGTTACTCTGTTCTCGACCGTGAACTTTTAGCCATGGTTTGGTCTATGCTAAAACTTCAAAGATTTCTCCTCGGCGCACATTTCATCATGGAAACTGATCAGAGAGCCCTTACTGCACTACAGAACAATGACTTAAAGAGCTCCAAATCTACTTGATACGCAATCGCCTTACAGCCATTCCATTTCTCCATACGAGCAATCCGGGGTTCCGACGATGTCATGGCCGACATCCTGTCTAGATGTCCACAAGAATCTCCCGGGCCGCTGAACCACTACACTCAGTAACTTTTGTGCCGCCATTCTTCTTTGTCTTCTTCTTTGATCCTTAGCCGCCGACCGTCAAAGCAGTCAGTGGCCATCACGCCGAGTGGCGTCTTGTAGGGCAACAACAAATTGATTCCACTTTGCTCGGTCGGCGGCCATCCTTCGTACAGTGCCCCAACTCTGGTTCATTCTTTGCATCTCAGCCTCCACAGTCCTCCGCCAGGTTGTTTTTCTCTTTCATTTTCCTTCAGGGGTCCAAAGCATAGCTGTTCTTGTGACGGCATCGGGGTCTCTTCTGAGGACATGGCCAACCCAGCTCCAGCGTCTGCCAGCTATGATGGTGTGCATGTCCTCTTGCTTGCTCCGAGTAAGCAGATCTTGGTTGGTGATAGTATTCGGCCAAAAGATTTGGTGAATTTTTCTTAGGCATGTTGTGTGAAAAGAGGAAAATTTCGACATTTCCTTCTCTGTAACTCTCCAGCATTCCACACCGTAGAGAAGCACAGAAAGCACACAGCTCTGATATAATCTTAATTTTGTGCTTGTGCTGTATTGAGAGGACTTCCAGATGTTGT
The DNA here is from genome assembly GCA_024509875.1 of Oreohelix idahoensis. Taxonomy (NCBI): domain Eukaryota; kingdom Metazoa; phylum Mollusca; class Gastropoda; order Stylommatophora; family Oreohelicidae; genus Oreohelix; species Oreohelix idahoensis. Next base: position 598,219 of record JAMPIV010001839.1, read on the forward strand.
TTAGGCTGAAAAAAAGGCTGTTCTTGCCTTATTCATTCTGATGTTGATGTCTTTGCCTGCCCCGCCGTCTGGTGTTACTATGCATCCTAGGTATGTGAAGGTGTCTGTCTGTACCAGTTGCTGATTCCTTACTGATATGGGCTCAGAGTTGCTCACATTGAGCGTCATGACCTCTGACTTCTTTAAATTGGTGTTCAAGCCCACCTGCTGGCTAAACTTATTAAGTCTATCCTTTTTTTTTTTCCCCTGGATGTGTTGATGTGAATGTGGCCGCCATTGCACTACTACATAATCGCTTTTGTCTTCGGATTTCATTTGACGTCACCATGTACTATTTTTCTCGCGATACCATCGCTTGTGTATGTGACATTTTCATATCCGCCACTGATTGGCTTTTTTTCCACATTTTTACTGACTAGACTCTACTGACTATATTATCATATTTCAATATGGTGTTATTTCTGCCAATTTATGCTTTATCTTCATTGATGGATTTATTAGAACGTTATTATATTGATGATATAGAACAGTCGCCATGTAACTTTCCGCTAGTAGTGATTGATCACTAACATTTTTCTTCGAATGTAATAGTATTTGACTATTCATCGCGTGTTTAATTACTGACATTATTTTTATATTGCAACGTTTCATTACGGAACACTTAGTTATCATATTTTGTCTATGTGATTATTTCAATTGTTCACATGCCGCGTTTCCATTTTTTCTGATTTCCACTTTAGCTGCACGTGTACTATACCTAGCTTCTACCATAATTTTTAATAGGTAGCGCGACAATAGCACCTAATTTTTGCAATTAATTATTTAATGATACCATAATTAGTGCTTAATGATTTACTTCACTTACTTTATTTCTCCCATCATACTCTTTTCGGAGTGTTGCTTTCTTCTCGTGTTTTAATTTGGACATTGATTTTTGTTCGTTCTGTTTTCCCACACTTGCGTTTATGCTCATACATCCATACATTACAAAACTCATTTTTGTTGACATGTTTTATCATCTCTGTTGCTTACTATCCCTTGTTTCGCTTTTTATGATCATTCTCCATCTCCTGTCATTTCACTTACCACTTATTGGTTTATATGTCGTACATAGTTGATCTATGTCCCCTTTCATTTGTTTGAATTTGGTGTTTGATTTTATTTATACACTTCCATCCCACTATTATTATTTTCTTCATAATGACTTCACATATAGGATAATTATCTGTTGTTTAGATGGAATTTGATTGACCTCACTTTTCTTCAGTATAATAATCATAACTACAAAAACAAAACAACAGCTTCGTTGTTTTTTCCTCGGGGGGGGGGGGGGGGGGGGATGTGAACTGTTAAGTTCTTTTCACGTGGGAGTTAAGTGTTTGAGATTCTCACATGTGAGTCTAGTATTTTATAGAAGCACATGTGAGCACATCTAAGTTAATTGTATATGTAAGTATTTGCGTGCCACCGTGCACGATACTTGAACGGGATGACGCGGCTTGTTGCGTCGATTTGTTGCCATCCAGCTACGATGCTTGGGGCAGATCCGAAGGTCCTTTGGTATGGACAGACGTCTTAGACGAATATTGTTATGTCTTGGCCCCAAGTCATGGGAAGACACATTGTATTATATTATGATATCTCCCTAAGTGGAGCACATATATATATATATATATATATATATATATATATATATATATATATATATATATATATATATATATATATATATATATTAGCCAGAACTGGCTCTTTCAAGTATCCTGTAGATACTCAGTTTAT